>CASHTG010000019.1:1200000-1800000 GCA_949357655.1 Parascedosporium putredinis
CTCCTGCCGCCACAAGTCTTTGCTCTTCCTGCCCACACCGACGGACTTAGTACAGAAGTGCCCGTTGTCACGTGAACAACTGCACAGGCTGCACAGGCCGCCAGCACCTGTAGAGCACTGCTGTACAGCGCCAAAGAGTTTATGTGCACGGGTTGGCACAGCAGTTATGGAGCTTGGCAGCCTGGCAGCCTGGGTCCTGGATCCTGGGAATACTAATAAAATCTCAAATCTCGTTTTTCTCTTCTCTCTTTTCCTTCCCCTTTCTTCTCCAACACATTTTCGCGCACCATAAATCAACCGGCTTGTAAAACACAATTCCTACTTGCCATCCGGTCAAGTTGCGTGCTAGAAAAACGCCAGGCCCTCGCTCTTCCTTTCTTCCTATTTTGCTGGAAAAGGGAAGACGAGGGTCTCCGGCAACCCTTCTTTCCACGCCGGAGCCTGCCCTATTGTGGCGGTTCTGGGCTTGTACCCCAAAGAGATGGGGTCGCAAGATGCTGGGGAGGGTGCCGACATTTGCTTTGATGACGCAACAATTGTAGGTGCAGGCTACGAGGACGAAGTTCGAACACCAACGATTGACTCATCCATTGGATCCGTCCAAGGGACGACAGTGTCGCCATTTGTAAATTTTGGGGGCCTAATCGCTGTGGACTTCAATGTTGTCTTTGTTCACCTTTCTTTCCTTTTCTTTCCCTTCATGTCAACTTGACCCATGTACGCACCGCCAGCGGATTCGATGTCACAAGACTGCTCACGGTTGATGTGCTCGCGCGACCACCATCCATTTTCTCGCCTCAAATACTCCCCAGGCCATGTGGTTCTTACTGATCCCCGTTTTATGCCAGAGTCTCCACGAGTTCATCCAAGGTGTGGTGGGCCCCCTCGGCCCCTGCCATTTGGGCGCAAAGAAATAGGTCAACTGTAGTTCGAGGCTCGGGGATTGTGATTCTCAAGGCACAAGTGTCCACTGCCTCCCTCCAGTTCCCCCACCACACACACACACACACACACACCCTCCAGCACGGAGTGTACTTTGGTATACGGCGTGTACTTTTGCTGGGCTTCCAGGTCTGCCTGCCTCAGTCAATACATCCATGGATGGATGTCACCACCAATTGCACGATCAAGAATGGCCCCCTTCGGTCCATAGAGGGACTCCCATACATGGGCAAAGTAGCCATTGCTGCCTCGAACGGGGCTGATTGCCCTCGCAAGTCGCAAGTCGCAAGTTGCAAGTCGCACTTCAACAAGTGTATGGCAAAAGGCATACTCTCAAAGTCCCCAGCCATACCTTCTAAACATGCATGTTTGAGGCCCGGAGGCCTCGGGTGGTTCTCCTGCCCCCAAACGCAACGAAGAGGGTGCTCGGGTTCCTCGTGCCGGGTAGCTGCTTAAGAGGTAACAGATGTGTATACACCGAGCACCATGCAGCTCTTCTTCATCTGGGATGCAAAGTTGGACCCCAACGCACCATCATCCTCCTCTCTTGCGGCCCCTGCAGGCAAAGGTGCGCAAGCGAGCGCCTACCTTGTTGGTGTCTTAAACCGCCCACAGGAGTCTTCACGTCCAATCCCTTGGTGGAGGCTAGAGCTTGAGGGTCGATTCTGCTTTATCAGGCAGGATTCTTGATCACACAATCTCGCAAGGTCTCACCGGGTGTCGATGCCCCCAGCTTGCCTCGGGTTGCCTCTATCTTGTCGCTCTGCCTTTGAGTCTGCCTTCTCGCCTTATTACGACGTTCATAGGCCCTGGACAATTCTTTTGTTATTTCATAACCATCGCCGCCCTGTGAGTGTCTTAGGAAAAAAAAAAAAAAAAAAGGTATCACGGGCGACCTTCACTGCCTTAACGCCGTTACCGAAAACTTCCCACAGAACCTGACCCGCACACCAAGTTGATTGGGTACGGTACGCCCTTTTAGGTTTAGTGTATGTATCTGTACGTGTGTGTGTGTGTGTGTTATCCCCTAATGTCCACGACTGTGCATTGCCTCGATCGTTCCTGGAACCAGGGGAGAAGGGCTTCTTTAGGCATTGTCTACTACGCATCTGTGTATCAATCCGCCTGTGGCGAGGCCACTCTTCCTTTTGTAACTATACACTACATGTACCTGATCGTGCCCATCGTCTTGGTCTCCGTGCCCTCAGTTTTCGGTGCAAGGGACTACGTAATAAAACTTTCCAAAGGTGAAGTGAGACAACCTTCTTGATGAAGTTGATACTCGGCGGCCCTGCGCCCCTTACACTCAAGGAGGCGCATAGCAGAAAAGCCCATCCATCAATGGCAAAGTTGTTCACTCTATTCTGCCCAATCTCTTTGTACAATTTCTTCAACATACGCGTGTATAAGAAGAAGACCACCTGCTTTACTGAGTCTCATCGCTACTCACCTCAATACTCTTTACATCCCACATCCCACATCCCACATCTACGACCTCACATACCCGCGAGACACACGAGACCAATATTGATCCACCACTTCCCTCCCATTCCTGTACGCGCTCAACACCCTCTAGCCTTCGTCATGTCGCTCTCCGTTGTCTCAACTTCCGCCCCGGTCGCGGCCTTGTGGCCGCGACAGGCACAGCACTCACCTGCTGCCGGCCATCAGCGACCCGGTGTTCTCTCCACCAAGGACGACACCTTTGGCGCCACCGGCGGTGGCAGCCAGGGCAGCCAGTATCCTCAGGGCCCGATGCCCTCGGACCCATGTAAGTCGAGAGCCCATTGTCCCATCACTTACACACCGTGCTGCTTTGAACACTTTTGTGCTAACCTCCCATTAGTCTACGGGGATTAAAGTCACCATCTTGCCTTCTTGTCGGACAAGGCCCGACCGGTTGCCGTTGCCCTCCTTGCGAAGACTACACAGGCCATTTCGTCCGACGAGTTTCACCTCAGTATACAAAAGTATAAAAAAAGTGCGCTGCGCCGCCATCGACATCTAGGGATCTAGTCTTCCTCGCCCTGGGTTTCGATCCGGATCCAGTGGTGGTCGGTCGTGTCCCCGGAAATTAACTTCACCAATCAATCGATATACGCGCGTATAACTGGCCAAACGCATCAACGTCGCCGCTTACATCGCCCTCAACATGTCGACTCTGCACATCTGCGCACATCCCGCGTCAATTGCACACACCAATGCAGACCGGGCCGCAACACATTGCCCAACTGCGCACTTGCAGCCGGCCATATCTACACCCACCCGACACCCACAGCTGCACGCGCACTCCAGCAAACCCGCTCACACACCCTGCACTACCTTGGGAATGAGCACCTTATTTTAACCTATCACCCTCTCTCCTATCCCTGCCTCTCCTAAAAGGTTCTTCTCACGGTTCACGGCGGAGAGCTTGAGAGAATGCGAACCAGGGCGGCGGGAGGGAGGGGCATCTCCACTCACTTCTCACTTCTCCAATTTCTGTTCGAATCTTTGTCTTTATGATAGTCTTCACATTAGCACGGTGTTTGATTTTTAGGAGGATTTTCTTCTTTTTCCTACTTTTCTTATGCTTTTCTTTCCTTTGTCTTCCTTCTTTCTCCTTTATCTGTTCCATCTTTTCTTTCGCTTCTTCTTCCGTTCTTAGACAGGTTAGACATAATATGGGTTTGGGTTCAGGACTTGGGTTTTGATCTCTTTTCATATCTCTTCTTCTCATTTTGCATACATCATCTTTGCATTTTTGTTTCCCAACAGCATTATCAGCACGCGCGTTTGTTTCCTCAACTTTTTCATTTCTTTTCTCCTTTCTTTCTCTTTTTTTTTCCCTTCCTTTTCCTAAAAGCGTGGTCTTGTATCTATCAATGTGACTATTAGGTCTTTTAGTCTGAATTTTACGGCTGCCAGCGGACGCGCATCGTCCTTGATACGGCTGGAGTCCGTCCCCGAACCACCATCTAGCTGCCTCCACCTCGCTCGTGCCTCGACAATGTGATCACCGTAGATGTAAGCTTTCGCGTGACAAAGAAGGCAGGGGAGACGATGAAGAAGAAGGGTCAAGGGAAAGAAGAGAAAAAGATTAGTCTTCTCCGCTGTTTAACTTGAAATGGCGACTCTCAGCTTGCCGCCACCTAATCACTGAATGTGTACAAGAATTACCACCCCCTTTAACCCCTAGAAACCGACCTTGAAAGCAAGTCGGGCAGAATGAAGAAGACTCTTGTAAGAAGAAGAATATAAAAAAAAAACCGAACAAAGTAAATGATGTTTTTGAAAAGAAAAATAAGAGGCGGCACTATCGCATCGAGGATGACGATGCCCAACGAAGCCCTCCCCAAGCATTTTCATCTCTCTCCTCTTCACCGCGGCGGTCCCGGCAACGGTCTCGGGCCAACAATCTGCCTCCTCCCCGCGCCGATGCCCGTGCCAACCTTGTTCTGGCTATCACCTCCCGCGTAGCCCGACCACTGGCTGACGTCCCACCGTCCGCCCACGCCACCCCAATGCCGTCCACGCCGCCCTCCGTGGCTCCCGGGCGCGCCGCCGCCTTGGCCGTCTCCTTTGCGCCTCCTCCCACTCGCGCTGGCGCTGGCGCTCCATCTCCATCTCTCGCTCCAGCAGCGACTTGCTCGCCCGCCCGCCCGCCTTGGTGTCCACCTGCCGCTGGGCTCTCCGCCTGTCCTCGGCGTCACGTTCCGCAGTCGCGCCGAGCTCGCGAGAATACGTGGGCGCGGCCACCGCCGGCTTAGGGACCGGGTTCGCTACCATGTACCTATCCGTGCGGTTTCCAGGCTGGGCCGGAGGCGGGTGGTATTGCTGCTGCTGCTGCTGCGGCGGCGGTTGGCGTTGTTGTTGTTGTTGTTGTTGCTGTTGCTGTTGCTGCTGTTGGTGGTGGTGAGGCGGCTGGTGATGCTGCGGCAACGGCTGCTGCTTCTGTGGTAAAGCGCGCGGCGGCTGTTGAGGCTGCTGAGGCTGCTGTTGAGCCGGACGCTGCTGCCAAAACCCTTTTGCGGCGGCGGCTGGTGATGAGACGGAGGTTGCTGGCCCGCCGACGCAGGAGGCCCCTACCAGGCTCCCTCGACGGAAGGGGTGGCCCAGACGACGACGACGACGGAAGCGGGGCAGCCGGCGAAGACGCGGGCCCCGAAACCTGCGCAGGAGGCGGGGACGATACGGTCGCGTACGCTGCCGGGTTGGGGAGCGGACGCCCTCCCGTGTTGTGCGTCCTGACCTTGGGTGGCGAGGACGAGAGGGCCGCCGCCGCCGCCGACGCCGGGTCCGGGAGCGGGCGGGGCGATATGGGGCGGGCGCCGCGAACTTGTGTGGGTCCGGAGACGGCTGCTGGGGCGGCGGCAAGCGTTGCGCGTGCTGGGGCTGGGGCGAGACGGTCAGGTACTCGCGCTGGTCCCGGGACCACGAGTCCTGGCGGCTAGGGGCCGTGGCCGGCTGCGCGATCGAGCTCTCGACCCTTGCTGTGGCTGTTGCTGCTGCTGCTGCTGTTGTTGCTGTTGTTGCTGCTGTTGTTGCTGCTGTTGCTGCTCTTCCGCGCGGGACGCCGGTCGTCGACCCGGAGTCTGCTGCCTCTCGCGCTCGTACTCCTGCTCCCGCTGGCGCGCGAGCTCTAGCTCCTTTCCAGCTCCTTGATTCTATCCGAGTACGCGGTATCGCCGCCGCCACTACCGCCACCTCCTCCGGCTCCTCCCGAAGCGCCGCCCGTCTCAGCTTGGTATTGGCTCAGGTACTGGCCGCGGAGTGCCGAACGGCTTCGACTCCTCGTCCTCGTCCTCTCCGCCTCCAGCTTGGCCTGGGCGTCCTCTTCGTCGCGGCGCCTCTTTTCTTCAGTCAGCTTCCACATGCGCTCCTCTTCCTCCCACTTGCGCTTCTCCTCCTCGACCTTTTTCCGCTCCTGCTCGCGCAACCGGTTCGTCTCCGCTTCCCACTTGCGCTCCTCCTCCCGCCTCTGTCGTTCCTCCTCGGCCTCGAGCTCGGCTTTGCGTCGCATTTCCTCCTCCTCCATCTCCTGCCGGAGCCTCTCCTCCTCCTTGCGCTTGCGCTCCTTATCGGCTAAGCTGGGCACGAAGGGGCCCGCGCTGGTAATCTGCCTCCTCCCACCAAACGCGAT
Source organism: Parascedosporium putredinis (assembly GCA_949357655.1). Lineage (NCBI taxonomy): Eukaryota > Fungi > Ascomycota > Sordariomycetes > Microascales > Microascaceae > Parascedosporium > Parascedosporium putredinis. The sequence goes on from CASHTG010000019.1 coordinate 1,206,065, forward strand.
GCCGAGGTTGCCCTGGCTCGCCCCGCCCATGTACCCGTACTGCGAGATGTTCCAGGCAGGCGCGGTGCTGCCCTCGTGCTCCCGGCGGCTCCAGCTGCTAACCGCGACGCCGGGCGACGTGGAGCCGTTGGTTGGGCTCTTGGTGGGACTCCAGCGCCCAGAGCCCGAGTCGCCCGTCTTGCTCGGCGCGAGGACGGTGCGACTTCCGTAGGCCGAAGAAGTGTTACTCGCGTTGGAGATGCCTCGCCCGCGAATGGGCGTGGTTACGCTAGGCCCGCCGGTGGCCTGGGGGCTCATGATGCCGGAGCGGGGCTTGGGTCCGATGGCGGAGGGAAACCCCGAGGGGTTAAGCTTGTTGGCGACGCGGCTAAAGGCGCCGAGGCACTGCAGGACTTGGGTGGGGTCCTTTTGCTCGTATAGGTCGACGGTGAGGAAGACGTCGTGTTCCTGGAGGTTGAGAGGCGGCGCCTTGCAAGCTCGGAGGAAGAGTGAGATGTTTTCCATCTGGACAAAGGGCATGGCGGATTGCTTGTACCGGAGGCCCGGAGGGCCGATGGCAAGGTTCACGAGTCTGTCCAAAGGGGGCGGGAAAGGCAAGGAAAGTGTTAGTAGCAGGGACGATATCGATGGCAAGCATCGGCTGGGGTGGGATGTCGAGCAGGCAAGCCCGAGCACCGGGGGATGGAATGGCATCAACTCACTTGCAAAGCGCGACACCATCCTTGAGACCTTCTAAAAGATCAGAAGAGGGCAGGCGCTCCCCGAGAATGCCCTCAATCCAAGAGCGAGCCTCATTGGCGGCTCCGGGGGTGTATTTGTCGAGGCGCAATTTGCGCAAATCTTTGTCCAACGACGTCACCGACGCCATTGTTGTGGTCTCTCCCGCCTTAGCTCGAAGAGGGGTTCAAAATCTCGCTCGCCTAATTCTCTCCTCGTTTGACGTGGGTCCGCGTGCGTGCGTGCGTGTGTGCGCTGGAAAAACCCCTCGTTCCCCTTCGTCTTGGGAAAGGGTTTCCTAGGTTTATTATCGGCGTGTAGTGGAAAAGGCCGTCACGTTGTTTTCGGGGGTTGCTGATACAGAGAGGACCAAAGACAAAAAAATGCCGTCAAGCGGCTGGATGCGAATGACGTGGGTGTTTTGGTTGGGCGTTTGGGGGAAAAGGTGGGCGTTGGATTTGGTCAGCCTTTTTGGCCATCGCCTGAATCTAAACTGGAGGGGAACTAACTACTCCAGCACCAGCAAATTGATCAGCACACCAGCACCAGCACCAGCACCGCCGATGCCAACGCCAACACCGCCCCCGACAGCCGACCACCCGGCGCTTGCACCCGTTTTGCGATCAATTGACGAATGGGCCTAGCTCCTTTCTCTCTAACACAATTCTTCAAAGATGGATGCACGCCGCGCGTGCTGTGCGTATCACCACCCCGGGAAGTAGGCAAGCAAGCAAGTACCGGGGAGACGAGAGAGCGAATAATAGAAGAGAAACCAACAAGAAAAGGAGCCCACAATTGGGAGAGAGAAAAGGAAAGAAAACAACGGGGAAAGACAAGGCTAGAGAGCAAGGCTAAGGAGGGGGAAAAGATAGAGTGCGAAGCTCGCTGGTGAATATTCCAAACCGAAAAAAAAAAAAAAAAAAGAAAACGGCGCACGCGAAATGGTTGACTTTGTCTCTTGCCCGACCCAAATTACCTTTTGTCGCGCTCGGTGAGATTTGTCTTCAGAAGGCGCGTGGTGGAGGGTATATTAGATTCGCCGCTGTTCTACATCCTGGTTGGGCTGGGGCTTTAAGACAACAATCGAGATATGAGCCGGGGTTGCAATAACACCAGACTCCATGCAGTGCTGGACCTGCCTCCGTCTCATCCCCAGCTCTCTGATACGTGATGCCGGCTACGCCAACATGGACATACCTGGTTCCTGCTTTTAGGGCGGTTGTGGACATATGAAGGGTCCAAGTGCCTCCCCAAGCAGCAATCGCTGCCCGAATCAGAGAGAGTTGTGTGCCGCCGCGCACGACTTCGGCATCCCCATTGTAGTGGTATAGAAAATGCATCATCGTGTGTGGAGAGGTCATGTTGTCCCAAAGTCTCGAAGACATCTGACAAGCCAGTGATGGAAACCCTTGTGTTTGGTCTCGATAAATCTAGTTCTATCATACACATCATAGATAGCAAAATAGAAAAGAACAAAGGAAAAGGAGAGAAAGAGAGAGATGTTTTGAGGGGACGTATCGACGACGTCACAATGCAATGATCATAGTTTCCAACGAGAACAGAGGGAAAAGCGAATAAAGAAAAAAATCAGACAAGGAAACCACCCGACAGAGGGCTCACTCGGGATATCCAAACGCATCGTACACCGCCCGCGCGTTCAACCTGACCCCCATGAGCGTCACCACGATGCCCACCACGTCCACCGTCAAAAGCACCAGCGCCGCCGTCATGAACCGCGGGCTAAACACCCGGTACAGCATCAAGTGCCGGCGGAGGTGGCCCGCCCACATCATCGTCGCCAGGGACTGCACCGAAAAGTACGACGCGAACCCGGCCATCGACCGGCTCACCCTCCAGCAGGGCCCCCTCGTCCGGCGACGCGAGCCACCCCACCACCAGCGGCAGCGACACCGCCGCCACGATCTGGCCCGCAAACGAATTCATCACGATGATCACCGCGCTCCACGGCATCCGGATCGTGAAGAGCGGGATGAAGGCGCTGTCCCACTGGATCGTGCTGATGGCCGCCTGGTGGCCCGTCGTGAAGAAGTGAAAGTTGCCCAGCAGGCCCAGCACCACCGGCCCTACCGGCTCGGACGCGATGCCGTGCGCCTTGAGCACCTCCACCAGGCACACCACCTGCCACATCATGAGCGCCAGCGCTCCGCCGCCCATCGGCTTCGACAGCAGGATGCACGCCACCAGGAGCATCACGGGGAGCATCAGGTATCGGCTACCCCATGCGTTGCCGTACCCTTCGATGCGCGTCCGCGTCTTGCCGTCGGCCGTTTGCACGGGCTGCCACCCCACCAGCGGCGAGCCCCACGCAAACATGAGTCCGCCCGCGATGAACACGAGGCCCAGCACTCCCAGGGCCACCGACACGCTCGCGCGCTTCAGAATCGTCTCGGGAGCTCCGGGAACCAGTCTCCGTTGTCTGCCGCGTCTATGAGCCAGTACAACGCCGTCATTGACAGCAACCCCGGCAACCCGTGCCCGATCCAGCTCCTCCCCCACCCCTCGTACGAGCTCGTCTTCTTGAGCGACGAGGCGAGCACCAACGGGAGCGCGACGGCCGTCACAAAGGGGATCGCGAGCTGGGCCGTCGACGATGTCGACGACGTCGTGGACGCATAGTACGTCGACATGCAGTACGGCATCTGCTCCTCTCGGCACAGTTTCGAGTACGATGCCACGCGAGCCAGGATGACGAAAAGGATTGAGTGGAAGACGGCCCGCGACCGCGCCTTTCCATCCTTGATACGGAACGCCGCCGCCGCCGCCACCAGGCCAAAGGTACCGAGGAAGAAGAGCGAGATGGAATCCTCCCAGATCGTGAACGAGTTGGCGGCGAAGCCGATGGACTGGCTAAGCGTGAACACGGCCGACAGCCACGCCCAGATCGACCTCGGTAGTAGATTGCCCAGCGTCTTGCCCGCTGAACCCAGGCTAGTTGACACCCCCAGAAGGCTGCCTACGGCCGCGGTGGCAGCCACATAATGGATATCGACGCTAGGGAGGCTCCCCGTCAGCGACGCGCCGTAGAGGCCGAGCCCACCAGCGGCTCCTATTCCGAGTCCCGCGAGCGCTCGGAGGACAATGCGCCTGTGAAGGCCGAGCGCAGACTCGCGCGGTGCCTGCCTCGACCGCGAGGCGTAGACCAGCACCACCAAGACGCCGATGGCCATGATGCCAATTCCCGTCACCATCCGGGCGGCGTCGAACCGCGCCCACAGATCCTTGCAGAGCCGCAGAGTCTCGACCTGGTATGAGGCAAAGGCCTCAGAAGCCAGCTTCCACCCCGCGGCGGAGCCTGCTTTGCCCGCGCCCGTGAGCTGCTGCTCTGCCGCGTCCCATAGTGCCCTCGGCGACCCAAGAGAGGCATCCTGCGCCGACGTTTGCGCCGAAGAATACGCCGCTTGATACCTCTTGATCCCTGCCGCCGCGACCCGCGAGGCCGTGGCAAGATTTTTCCAAGAGGTTCCGTCTTTACCGAGGAAGGCCTCTTCGATAGGGCGGCCTAGATTGTTGAACGGAATCGGGATACCGAGAAGGAGGGATAGAGTAGGCACGAGATCAATTTGGTTCACAGGCCGGATCTTGGCATTCGCCGGGGCGTCGCGTACTCGGGCTGCGCGCGGCCAAAGAACGGCTGCTTCGAGTACATCCACAGAGCTGACTCGATCTCATCGTCGCTCTCGCCGCCATGATCGCCCTTACTATCCATGCCATGATCTCCCATGACAATGAGTAGGGTATCGTCGTCAATAGTGGCCGTGAGGCGACGGATAAACTCATCCATCTGCTCTAGCTTGGCGTTCATTGCGGGGTGGTCAGGCCCATAGCGGTGACCAGCGTGGTCGACGCCGAGGCAGTGGCCGATGAGCAGGTCCCAAGAACCCTTCTTCTCTGGCTCCATGAGCGGGAAAATCCGGTCCATGACCCCATTGTCCACGGTGTGCAAGTCCCATACGTTGAAGCTGTCAAATGCCTTGCTCTCGTTGGGTTGGAAGTATCCCGGAAAGAGCGCCCACCACGTATCGTCGCCCAGTTGGACGATTTTCTTGTCTAGTTGGCGTAGCTGTTTGAGGATATTGTCCTCCTCGATCGCGGTGCCGTCGAAACTAGACCCAATGTCCATAAACGTAGGGAGCGTCCCCGTAGTCAAGCCCTTGAGCCTCTGAAACGTAGCCGTAGGCGGGTCCGCGATGAAGGGTCGAAGCACGGCGTTCTGCGGGGACTTGGCGGCGGATTCGTGGAGGAAGGTAAGCGCGTTGTGATAGGGCTTGGGGTCCTGTATGTCCCCCGACGGCACCGTAAAATCGTAGCGGAGCGCGTCGATGAGGATCACGACAGCCTTGTTAAATGACTTGGGGTGCCAGCAGCCCGCGTCCACGTTGCCGGGGCCCGTCCACAGCTTCGTCGCCGACGTCGACACGTCGATCGGGGGCGCGGCGCATTCGGAGGCGTCGTCGAGGACCAGTCGCGTCAGCAGGAACCCGCTCGTGAAGAAGGCGATGCCTACGGCGTGAACGAAGAGCACCCAGACCCAAAGGCGACCGTCCACCCCAGCGGTGCTCGAACGCGCGCCGGCGGGCTAGGTGGCCGCCTCGGTGGTTTTTTGAGGACCCAATCTAGCGTGGGCTGGAACTCTCCGGGTGCCGTTGTCGCGTCGGCCAGGGCGTTGGGCTCTTCGGATTGGAGTCGAGGTTGGGACTGGGACTGAGACGGGGGCTGGGGCTTTCGGCTCCTCGGCTGCGATTTGGAAGGCATCTCGAGAGGGTTTGCCTCGCCTCCAAAGGGTAGGGCACTATGGTAGGCGGGCGACGGGGATATAGGCGAGTTTAGAGATAGCAAATGCGGTACGAATTGGTCGAGGTATGCAGCTCCATCCGCCACAGATAGCCAAGGGGCAGTAACCAGGACGTGGTTATAAATATATGACAAAATGTCTAGTTCGGATGGCAGACCACTTCTACCTAGTTCGGGTCCGATATCAGATATCAGGGTGCTTTTTTGGGGGAGGGCCTCCTTGTTCCCTCTCCGAGACTCTGGCCTCTGGCAAGCTGTGCTGATATCATTGGATGTTGGGTGTAGGGTTCTCTTCTCCCTCTCTCGAGCTCTCTGATTGGACGAATTGGGGTCAAGCTCCCCCATTGCTGTCTGTGTCTCCAATTGCTGTATGCCGCTGTTCCAGAACCCCCTTCAGAATGGCAGGGGGCCCTCGGCACCTGCCACGAAAAAAAGGATTGATGACATAAACACGGCAAAGACCCACAAAACCCCGAAAGGCAAGAAGAAAAATGCAAGCAGCCGCAACACCACACGACCTGCACCACAAGTACCGGGGCTCCACGGGGCAGTCATGCAATAGTGCACGAAAAAGGCGGACGTGAGGTCTCAAGGCTTCTTCAATGTTCCGCCAAGGCTTTGGGCACGGACCAGTGCGGGATCTGAGCAGCGAGGCAGGCCACTTGCTCTCCCAGCTACTGTGGCCCGGGGCGTGGCGGCGCTGAGTGTGTGTGTGTGTGTGTGTGTACCAACATTCCCTAGCGACGGCAGGACCAGCGCTGGCTGTACCTCGTCGCCCAGTAGTTACTAGCAGCCTTGAGGGTGTATTGACTCCCATCACACTTTTTTCCGCCTTCGCCTTCAAACATTGAAAAATTCCCTTCCTCACAACATTTCAGTGAATCATTCTCATTCCTCTCTTTGCCTTGCATTGCATCGCCCCCATCATCCTCGCGACTCGTTTTCCATCTATCCGTGCATCTCACAGCTCGGTTTCCTTCGATCCTCGTCTTGATTCCATCAGTTTCCTTCCTTTTTGCGAGACGCGAAGTTGTTTCTCTCCAGAGCTGCCTGTCGAACCCAATTCTTCAGCCGAACATCCGCACCTCCATCCGACCATCACGACCACCCTCGCCAACCCTTTCCCCCAAATTCCTAAGGACTCGATATTAGACCATCCTGTCCTGGCCTGTTTTTATTTTCGGGCCTAATCTAATCAAACCCCCAAAATTACCTCTCCTTGCTTTCAATCAGCGCTGAGAGTGTCCATCTCTGCCCTCGACACAGCTTCCTCACCTCATCCTCATCCTCAAACCCTCTCCCCTTCCTCCAAACCATCAAAATGGCCACCATCAACGGTAGCTTCCACAACCAGGATCAGTACAAGACGTCTGAGACCTACACTTCGACGAGCGAGGCTACCGAGCAGACCCAAACAAACAGCGTCAACCATGACCTGAGCAAGGATGAAGTAGGCTGGTATTTCGTCGAGCAGTACTACACGACGCTGAGCAAGAACCCTGATAAGCTTCATGTACGTCTTCGGTGATGCCAATTCATCGTTCCCGCGTCGCCTTGACGCTGAGGGATCATTCAAGCTAACCTTTGATAGCTCTTCTATGGCAAGCCCTCTCAGTTCGTCTTCGGCGAGGAGGCCGAAGTCGCCAACATCTCCGTCGGCCGTCCTGTAAGTATTTCCCTTTGCCTTTTTCTTTTTTTTTTCCTTTGTTTATTTTTCCTCACTCATCTCCCGGCTTTCGCCATTTTCGCATTTGGCATACAGTAGCTAATCCCTGCCTTTTTCATCATCTGCAGGCTATCAAGGATCGTCTCAAGGACCTCGATTTCCAGGAATGCAAGGTTCGCGTCTCCAACGTTGACGCACTCGCCTCCTCCCACGATACCATTCTCATTCAGGTTATCGGTGAGACCTCGAACAAGAAGTCCGAGGAGCCCAGGAAATTCGTCCAGACCTTTGTTCTCGCCAAGCAGCCTTCCGGATACTTCGTTTTGAACGACATCTGGAGGTATATCAGCGATGATGAGGAGGAGCCCGCCGCCGAGGCTACCCAGGAAGAGGTGAAGGCGGCTGAGCAGCCCGCTCCCACTGAGGCCCCCGTTGCCGCCGAGGCTGCCCCTGAGGAACCCGCCGCCGAATCCGAGTCGTCGGATGAAGAGACTGTTGAGGAGGCCCCAGCTCTTGAGGCCGAGACTGTAGACAAGAAGCTTGAGGAGGTTGCCAAGGCCGAATCCACCGCCGATACCGCCGAGGAGACTCCTGCTGAGACCTCTGAGGCCCAGGCCGCCAAGTCGGAAACCTCCGAGGCCGCCGCTAGCCGCGACAACGCCTCCACCGAGGTGGCTGAGGAGGCCGTCAAGGCCCCCGAGAAGCCCAAGGAGCCCGCTCCTACTCCCGCCGTCCCTGTAACCAAGGCTGCTCCTGCCGCTACCCCGGCTGCTGCCCCGGCCCCTGCTGCTGCCCAGCCCGAGAAGCCTGCTGGCCCTCCCAAGCCCATGACCTGGGCTAGCCGCATCGCTGCCGCCGCCGGTCCCGCCCGACCTGCCCCGGCGCTGCCTAAGCCTGCCGCCCCTGCCGCCGCAGCCCAGCCCAAGACTGCCGCTGCTGCCGCCGCCCCTAAGGCCGCCACTCCTGCTGCCCCTGCCCCTGCCGCCCAGCGTGCCGAACCCGCCGCTGCTGCCCAGGACTCCGCCTCGTCTGGAAGCGAGTGGCAGACCGCCGGTAGCGACTCCAAGAGGCAGAACAGGCCCCAGTCGATCATTGCCCAGGCCGAGGATAAGGGCACCCTCGGCTACGTCAAGTATGTGACGGAAAAGGTCCAGGATGCTGACCTCAAGAACGCGCTCGCTCAGTATGGTGCCCTCACCTACTTCGATATCAACCGTGACAAGGTAAGTCCCTTGATGTCCCTCCACCGCTCACCGTGACCAAAACTATCACCAGATCAGGTTGCAAATGCTAACCTCGTGTTTTCTTAGAACTGCGCCTTTGTCGAATTCGCCTCCCCGACGGCTATAAGGCCGCCGTCGCCGCCAACCCCCATGTCGTCAACGGCGAGAACATCGTTGTTGAGCAGCGCAGGCCCAAGTCGACCGCCTACGGTGGAGCCCAGTACTCTTCAGGCCGTGGTGGTGCGTCTGGCCGAGGTCGCGGCCGCTATGATGGCACCCGCTCCGGCAGCCAAGGAGGCCCCAAGGCTCCCTTTGGCTCTCAGACCAGGGGCCGCGGTGGTGCCGCCGCTCGCGGCAAGGGACCCGCGCCGACCAACGCTTAAACCAGTCAATACCTACTCGGGTTTCCGCTTCAATATCTTGTTGCAGGGAAACCGGTAGCTTGGGGACCTCAGGGAGCCGCAGCCCGCGATTCCCAATCCTCGACCCGTCTTTGACCTTACATCTTCCAAATGCATGCAACTTGGCGGCTTCTTTAACACACGGAGCGCGCACCGCACGCATTATCCCGCCCCTCCCGATAACCCTTATAACCTCCTAATCTCGACACAACTCACTCGATTTGGTGCCACCTAGCATATCATGGTTACGCACTGGGCTTCGTGAACCTGCTTTGTAGCACCCGAATCGTACTCGCATCTACACATGAAGGCGGCGTTTGGTCTAATCTGCTTAGATTTGACTTCTGTTACATATTTACACCCTTTTCTGTTCGTCTAGGGCTCAAAACCTACCTCCTCCCCTCCCCTCCGCTTCATACTTGTTTTCTTTTCCCACATTTCACCCGCTGGGCTTCAGAAGACGCCGGGATGCCATGAATGAATGGGTTCATGGCAAACCGGCTTATTCTTTTTCTCTTTGTTGTCTTTTATCGAATTGATCTTTCTCGGACACCGGACAGGGGCTTGGGGAAAAGTTGATGGAAGCGGCGTGCATTTTGTTTCCTTTTTCGGCGTGCCACGACAACCGGGACGCGGTAGACGGAAACGCTTTGTTTTTCTTCCAAGAGGATACGGCGCAGGAAAGATGTTCAAACAAAATAGCAAGGGCAAAAGTGTACAAATAGGGGCTTAGATGGTAGATACACGGCTGGGAAGCATTAAAGCTTTTGATGCCAAATAATACCCAAAAGAAAGTCCGAAATCCGCCCACAATGGGGAGTGTAGAAGTGTAGTTTTAGGTGCAGAAGCTTCGTCTGGGTGCAATCCAGATGCCTGGCCGTCACAAATGTTGCACCTAAGCTTTGATCAGGCCAAGACTACCTCGGTTGATGACATGAATCTACATGTAGCCACAAGAGCGCCGAGTCGAATCCCATCCGGAGTGTCTGTCTGGGTATGAATAGGCGATGGACAAGCACAGTCGTTCTATCGATTCGCGCGGGCAGTGTTGTGTGAATCGGGGAAGGGAGGCCGAAGAAGGGACTCGTCGACGTGGAGAACTTGCATCAACGATTCGACCTCTGGCCAAATCCAGCGCTGAGCCCGCCGTTGTGCCAGAGCAGCGCGCCCCCACGCGAAGCGGTCTCAATAGCCTCCCCATCTGTCGCCCTCATTCTTGCTCCTAGAAGTTCCTTCATGGGATTGCTTCGTGGTTCGCATTTCTCTCTTCCACCTCCCGCCCCTCTCCTCTCAATATGTCTTTCTCTCTCTACCTCCCCATCCTATAGTTACGAGACCTTTAGGCATCCTGGACCGCCACGCATCATCTCCAAGGCACGTGGAAAGGGATATCATTGCGTGGGTCTACGAAATCGGGGGAACAAAGGTTCGGCCGCCCTTTCCGGGAGAAGAGGGGGTCAACAAGTGGGAGGTGGGAGAGAAGAGAAGAGAAGAGAGACAAAAGGAAACAGACACGCAAAGTGACAAGAGCGGAGAAGGTTGGATTATGACTTGCTGCCATGTTGCAATGATGCCTTCCCAGTCTCTCCGGGTGCTTGCGAACGTGGACGGGTGACTGGGGAAAGGGCTCGGAGATGGGAAAAAGGCGCAATGCGACAAGAGGCTCAAAGACACTGGCAAGGGGTGGGTTGGAGTGCCGAAGCCATCCGTTCTCGGTCCTTCTTCGCGTTCATGAATAGTTTCCATAGATGTAATCTTACCGCCGCTACGACTGCGTGCGTCTGTCGTCAAACCTACGTGCCATTCCCCCATGGCTTCTATTCCTATATTTCTTCAAAAGGAAAAAGAATTTGCGGCTCGCAGCTACATAGATAGATGGTAGAAGGAGCGAATCGAAACAAAACGAGACTGGGAAAAGAGGAGCCAGGAAGGGAAACAAGGCAGTGGTGTCAGGTCTTTGGGAGGGTGGGTGGGAGCGTATTCACATGCAACGTTCAAAAGGATACGCCAGAGGTTGCGACGAGAGATCCTAGTGAAGACCTTCCCAACAGGGAGGGTGAGCAAAACCCCGATACGCAATATTACACCTATAACAGACAGTCCAGGCTGGGGACGTGACAAGGGGGAGGGGGACGACGCAAAAAAAATTGGCCGAAAGGGGAGCGTGGGTTTCAATGCGCATAGCATCATAGAGTGTGGGTTACGCAGCCCTCTCTAAAGCGGTAGTCATCTGCGTGGGAAAGGTTTTGCGCCCTTTATCTGGGGAAAGCAACCCACCAGGAAACCCCAGCTCGACCATGGACGACGTTGCTTTGATTCGTAGCCTTCGATCCCCCATTACCCAGTGTCACCGTCACTTAGAGGGTCACGCCCGCGCGGCATTTCGTCCAAGGGAGTGATTGACGCTTTTGACTCGAACCCCCGGTCGACGGGCGAATGATGAAGAGCGAACAAGGAGAAAAAGGAACCAAGTTTTACGAGACGCAAAGAACTACAAGAAAGAGGGAAAGGAGAGAAAGAGGAGAGAGACGCAAGAGGAGAGGGGCCGATGCTCAGAGACAAAAGGACGGCGCGCCGGAGCACAACTGGCATGCCAAAATCGCCGTATTCTCGTGAGTCGAGCAGAAAGAGGGCAATTCTAATTTCCGCAAGGCCCTTTCGGTACACTAGCGACGATGAGGGGGTTGCGGTCTCACCTTGGCTCTGCATGGGACATATTTATAGAAAAGAACAAAAAAAAGCCACTGCTGCAGAGGGTGCGGGAAAATGAACCAAAAGGTCGAGTCGAACGAGCGAGCCAAGCTTCAACGGAAGGAAGGAGAGTTTCAAGCATCGTGGAAGGCCGGAGCAAGCGCCCCTCCCCTCCCTCCCTTTCCCCTCCATCTTCCAACGGAGGCACGCGTTCGGCCTTGAGCCAGAGGTCGTCCGTAGCCGGAGCCGAAAGAAAACTCTTGGCGACTAGGGTGTGTGGGAGCGTGGAAGCCAAGACCGCAAGGAAGAAGCAGTCCGACGGAGGCGCCAAAGAGCCCATCCTCAATGGAAAGGCGGACTTTGCAACCGGTAAGGCTCCCGAGCCAAGCCGGAGAGATCCAATGTTAAAAATCGAAGTGGGAAGATTATATCCTCTCGACATCAGATTTCGCGATGCCTCTGCCCCCTTTTACAACACCACAGGCGCTGACCCACATCAAGTGAGGGCCAGTTCTGACAACCACCAAACAGAGCAGGATGGGCAAAGCTTGTTTCGAGAATGGGGCTCCGGAGAAGCAACTTTTTTCTTTTTCTTTTGGGCCCGCTGAGACGCAGAAACAGGAAGCCTTGCTTCAAGGAGGAGAGGTTCTGCATGGGACTTTCAGGTGAAATGCAGATTGGAGTGGATAAGGCGCGGATGGCCAGTCAGTTAGGCAAGGCGCCGACCAGATCGCAAAAAGCCCTCGTTTTGGACGGCGTAATACAAGAGGGAAAAAGGGCTAAAGTGCCATACATGCCGAGTTTGGGGGCCGGAAACAAAGCTAGAGGGGGGACCCATGTCATCAATCGAGGCGAGACGGGGCAAGCAAAGAGGGAAACAAATTTTGAACAAAGGAACCTTGGGTTTTTCGTTTGGGGGCGGGGTGGGGGAGAATGGTGTGTATATTCATTGAATGGTAATGAAATGAACGAAATTTGGCAGCCTAGTGAGCACTCGAGACAAAGTACCCCGTCAGATGCATTCAATCTTTTTGATTTGCATTTTTGTTTCGCTCTTTGGCTGATGTTGGCTTTGGCGGTGCCTGCAACTCGGGTGCAAGAGCAAGGATTTTTGAGAATACACCGAGAACGCTGATGGTGAGAGAGATGACATACAAACGGCCCTTCCAGTCCGATCACCCCCGCAAACAGACAATATGGATTCGCAGAGAGGGGCCGTCACGCCGGTCAAGCCAACTGATCAATTTTGATCCTGGTCATTCCGCTGTCATTTCCGCCCTTCCAGATGCAAAAGAACTGAAAATCCCAGCTCTAGACCAAAAACAGGCGACGGCTCTGCTTGGCGAACTTAGCCCACCCCGGGTGACTCTTGACTAATACCAACCTTTTTGTTTTCTTCGGTTTGGCGGGAAAAATGGCGTGGACCGATGCCACAGTTCAAACTTGTACTCTCTATACTCCACAGACTGCTTGCCCGTCGCTGTAATCATCCGTGCCCACGCCCACATGGCGGGGCCGTTGCCTCCCTTAACCCTGCCAGATGCATGCAGGCTCGGCGCATGCTGAGAAAAAAGGGGTGGAAAAGAAGGACAAAAGTAGAAGGGGTTCCTCCTCCCCAAAAGAGCAGAAGCCAACAGAAGAGGCGGAGGTCGGAGAGGACAAAAGAACAACCCCCACAACCGCCACCCGCACCACCAACAGTATGCCAAGTCAAGTTGTCCGTGGGATTGGGACCTCTGAGTGTGACTGAGGATTCGGCCGTGGCGGCCTAGACAAGGGTCGGGCACGGAAAGCGGGCTCGCACAGGACAAAGGACGTGTGGGAAGCTGAATGAATCAACAGACTTCCCTGCATCCTGACGCGAGATATCCGAGCATGGGCCTGTCATTTCTAGCCCATGGCCGTAAGGCTCGTCATGTCTTGGCTTTGACTACCGACAAGTGAGAGAGTTCCATTGACTCCCAAGGCTTTCGCGGGGGCCAGGGTAATATCACGGGTGGAATCGCAAGGCCTTAGCAGTCACCGTGATAGAATAATCAGCATTGTTCCCGTGGGAAATCTGGCTCAAGAACCCATTCTTGCTGCCTCTTCGAATTGACTACCGGGCTTTTGCTTTTGGAGGCTTCTCCCCGCTCAATCATCGACTCGTCCTGAAGAGCAGTTTCTACTTGCCGGGGCACCGGGCACAGCACCAGTGTTAGCCAGGCGAGGACAAGGTGCATCAGTGCGGCTCGGTTCATGCCTTATTCATCATGCCCTTTGAGCAATACCAGCAGGCACCCATTCCATCTACGGATCAATTGATCCCAATGGCTTCGTAATATTACTAGGAAGACAAGCGCGGGGAAAAAGGGCGGTGGAAAAGGTGACGGGCAGAGGTGTTCCGGCACAGACCATGAGCAGTAGTGTCGGGAAGAGGAGAGGTTGAGGCCACGCCACGCCACGCCATGCTTCGGTCGGGCCAACTATTCGTGTATGTGATCCATTGTCGAGCTTGACTTCCTCCACTCCGACCTTGATCTTTGCCCAGTCCCGTGGTAAGCCCCGCCATAGAATTTCGGGCTTCGTCCGAAGCAGGAAGGCCTGACCGAACTCGGCCGCCGTCAGAGAGGGGGCCCGCTATTACTTTTTTCTCATCTCGAAAATCCCGAGTCGGAGATGGTTTCTGCATGTTCGCGCTGCTGGCCTGAAATCGCTCTCACATGAAACGCTAGGATTCGGGTGGATGCGGTCGTATACGATGCCCTCCTCGATCGGAACAAATGATTAGAGCAAGGCCTCTCCCGCCAACTCTAAACCAGGGTCGTGTTGCCAAGCGATGAGTTCCAAAATAAAACACGTGGGGATAGGATCAAAGGCCAAGACTCTTTTTTCTTTCGTTCCTTTTTCTTTTTCGTCGCTGCCAAATCAGATTCTCGAATCGCTACCTTGAAGGAAACAGGAGGCGACTTCCATCAAGTCCCTTGGTTCCTCGACAAGGGGTGGAGGCTCTCCGTGCCCCCAAAATTGGTGATTGATTAATCGAGGGGGGTCCCTAAGAGGAAACATCCCCCATCAATGGATACAATTGATCCATCAATGCTAGGTTCTAAGGGAGAGGTACTTGGGTGCTATGAGTGGAAATCGTATCACCCATACCCCGAGTACAAGTCTTGATCATTTGCAAACCCTCGTCGGAGGAGCAAAAAGCAACATACGGACAAAACCTGCCTGGTGCAGTGCGGCCAAGTGCGATGGAGGGCGGCAGGAAGGAATGAAATGGGATTTCTGCGGCCTGCGTGCGCAAAAGTACCATCAGAGTTGGCCATTAAATGAATGAAATTCAATCCTCGTGCCGCAACATCCGGGGAAGGGCCAATCAAAGCAGCCGCTTGGTCAGAAAGCCCGCCTGCCAGCAGGGAGGATTCCCCAGTAATACGTGACCTGTATCTAAATCTGGATATATGGAAGGGGAAAATAGTGGGGATGATCGGTGGGTTAGTTCAGCCGGCAAAGGAACTTTTGAAAGCTCATACACTCGTCGCCTATCGCACGTCACGCAGGTACTGCACCCGAAAAGGCACGACATTGGAGCCATTTGAGGGCTCAGGAACCCGCCGTATTACGATAGTGGTACCTTTGTTGAACGGAATCGCGGCGAACTCCCTCAATCCCTCTCTCGCTCACACATCCACACACGCACACGGACACGCACAAACATGGATAGGAAGACCACGAAGAAAGGGGAAGGCACATTAAACCAGCTTCCTTCCCCAAAACGTTTGAGAATCAGGACGCACTTGCCCGAGGCGTGCGAAGACCGTAAGACTAGCAATCGCGTGCCGAAAGCCGTTCGGTCTGGCGCAAAAGCTTCGTCTTCTCTGTCAATCTTGCGAAGCGCAGGCAGGGTATTATTATGAGGGTGATGGGCCAGATTTTCCAAAGGGCCCTTCGTCGTCAGCACGCCAGTGGCTCGGAGAAACCGGTTGGCGCGACCGTTTTGTACCAGCGCTGGGTTTCTTAGATCGCACTTGTCCCCAGATCAAGCCTTTTTCGTGCATCACAACGGGGGGCGATGCGTAACGGGGTTCCTCGGGCCTCAACACCTCATGGGGTTAAGAATGGATGGGCGAGAGAATAAATCGAATGTCACTCGGAGTACAGAGGTGGTACCCATTCCCGTTTTGGCTACCATATTCCGGGAGCAACCTCCCATGAGAAATTCCGCTCGAGTACAACGCGGAGGTGGATCGGTACTTTGTTCCCCTTCCGTCCAGCAAAAATTTGACGGACCAGACCAACGAAGCAACACCCCCGGGCCCCGTTCTGGGAATGGGTTGACCCCTCAAAAGACCTTTTGCCCCTGCCACACGAATTACTCAATGGCAGCATGGCTAGGTTTGGTAGGCTCCGTTTGCTCCCATCGCTGCTGCCTTTTGGGGGCTTATACATCCAATGGATCAATTGATGTACCGTACGACCGTACGACCGTACTACCGTACTACCGTCCATCCCCCTCGTCCCTCTCCCCTTCCTTCCCCCATTATTTGCCCCATTTTCCGAACTTTGTGTCTGTCTCTGTGCGACGGAAGGAAGCAGGCAAGGTACAACCCCTTCTGGCACGCCGTGGATGCACCTTGCACCTCCCTAACCTGGAATGATGAGGGTCCTTCTGCAAACCCCAATGCCCGTCAATGCTCCACCACTGTTGTACTTGCACTCATCTCGGGTTCACTCCGCCCACACCCTCCTGCTCGCGCCTCTGTGCAAAGGGACATTGAGCAGATATGTGCTAATACTATCTTTGCGGGAGCGGGTGGCGGTCATCGAATGAGAAAAGTTCCACTAGCTGCTGTGCCTTTCCCCATCCCACGCCCCCCTCTCTAACCTACTCGGATCATTGATGTCAGTCTGGCTTTTTGTGTTCAATCCGTCCAACTTCGTAGCGAACGTCAACGCAATCTCGACTTTCTGTTCGCATCAATCGCTCATTAACGGGTGGCTTTTTTCCCCTCTTTGTCTCCGTCTCCAGTTGGAATCCGACCTGGGTCGACGATCATTCGCGCGTCCTCTCACTCAAGAATCCCGCCACTTATCCCCTGTGGGAAAGAGACAGAGACGGACAAGCTTCGAGCTGGATCAATATATCACCACCACCGTTTTGGCGGCATCGGGGTCCCTGTTCTTTCGCAGTGCTTTTGTCGCCCGTTCCGAAGAGGCGTGTACGCTGCACGCGCACATGAACCGCTTTCTTCACTGTTTATTAAGCATCCCGGCTTTTTTACCCGCGCGCGGCGACAAAGTAGCTGCCTCGTCCACAAAGACGTCCTTTTTCCAAAGTCCCTAGGCCCAAGAAAGCATGAACGCTAAATGGCCACCCGTCGGACCTTGACTGCTTGTCCCAGCCCTCGCACTCCATAACGGCTTGTATCTTTCGCCTTTGTCTTGCGTTTTCGGTGCAGCCAGCGCAGGCGTAGCAGGCCCAGCGTCGCCACTTCCGAAACCTCAGATCTTAAGATCCAAACTGTCACCGGCCTGTCTCTTGTCCCTTGTCACCCACTCTCCTCCCTCCCTCGCCCTCTTGCGTCGTCTCTGGTCTTCTTTTCTCGACGCCTTACTGCCCCGTAGCTTGTGGGGTCCCCGTTTCCCAATCAAGCCTGCCCCAGCGCTCATCTTGCGCACATCCTGGTCGCCATATTGCCCGAGCTCCGCTGCGAGTGCGAGTCCACACACATCGAAGGACCAACTGAAACTAGGACCCGTTGTATTGGCACCTGCGACTCCATCCTCCGGACCACTCTAGCCCTCGATTCTTCTTCCCGTCATCTTCGGGGTCTTTTTTTCCTTTTTTTTTCCTTTTCCTTTTTTAGAGGCCCTTCTCACTCTTTCGGCACCATCCACTTCATCTACGAGTAATAGGCGCTGGATCTTTTGTGGTCTTCACTATCCTCACCTCACCCCTTCTGGCCTTTCGCAAACAGAGGTACCGGCTGCGACCACGGAATACGGCACGCCCATGGTCACGGTCGATCTCGGATGATCTTCATCTGTATTATTGATCAAGCTTTTTCTTGCCTTTCTTTGCTTCCACACCCCTTACCCACTTGCCCCTTCTCCAGCGGGTCCTTCCCCATCCAACTTTCTTCGGCCACTTGTGTCTCTTTCTTTCTCTTTCATCATCCTCCTCCTCCACCTGCCTGTGATTTACATACTTTTTTGTTCCACCACGCCGATACACGCCCCCTTCCCCTTGCTGTCCCTCTCGGCTACCCGGCCGTCGTCCGAGGGCGTGCCAGATCGATCACTCAGAAAAAGTACCTCCAACATGAACAACCCGGACGGGTCGGTATAGTACCCGGTCCAACGTGGTTTTGTGGAACACTAAGGAGGATCTGAAGGTGCCGCTAGAAGGTAGCCGCATCATCGGAACCGAGAAGCTGACGCGCGGAGGAGTGTTCGGTGGGCCCGGGACTGGGCCTCGGGCATATATACATCCACGGTCCCCATGGAGCAGAGAACCTCTTTCCCCGACGATGTGTCATACACTAGCCCTGCCGGTGCGCCGCCGAGACGGCGGCGACTCTCCATGGACGAAGACATACACTATCATCATGTCGTCACCTCAGCACCTCGGCGACCTTCTCAGCATCTAACCTATGATCCTCAGACGGGCGACCTTCAACCACCGCCGCTGCAGATGGAGGATTCAAATGTTGTCGAAGAAGGGCCCGAGGTGCTGCCAAAGTACTGGTGCTCAGTCTACTGTGAGGGCGTTTTTACTAAGAAGATGGAGATCGAAAACACCACCAAGAGGGCTGAGGACCGTCGCTGGCACTCTGTCTACGCCGTTCTCCAGGGCACCGCCCTCAACATCTACGAGATTAAGAAGGATTGGGGATTGGGAAGAGGTAAAGGAGGCCCCACGATATCACCGGATAATCCACCATGGGTCCGGAGGGGTAAGCTGGAGAGGAGCTACAGCCTGCAGTACGCGGATGTTGGAATTGCCCTCGACTACCAAAAGTAAGAACCCTTGTTTTTCATCTTCTCTCCCATCTCCCTGCTCGTGTCAACCTTGGTTGCATTTATGTTTGGGTGGCTTATGTGGTCGAATTGGCGACCCCAGTGCTCTCCCCAACCTCGGCTCCACCCTGACGAACCCCTTGAACGCATTTGACTAACAAATGGTGTAGGAGACGTCACGTTATCCGAGTGCGGGCTGAAGCGGATCAGTTTCTGTTGTCCTGCGTCGAGCTGAGTACATTTCTGAAGTGGCTGGAGTCGCTATTTGCCGCCATCGATGTCGCTGCGCCCCTAGATGAACGAGATTTCCCCGAGACCAGAGCATTCCCCGTATTCAGAGGATACGATGGATTCGCGGCGAGTCACCGAGCCGTGCTTCTTCAATCGCGGAAAGCGCCGCCGATGCTGCCGATCGTCCTTTCTCGGCCTCCCGGAAGATGAGGTGGATGAGGAGGTTGGCGAAGAGGCGGATGAGCTAAATGATGGTGATGCGTTTGATATTGACCAGGGGAAGCTACTTTTGAAGAGGGCCGAGGACAGTCGGCACGACCAGTCATGCACAGCTTTCATGCCGGTCCAGGCCGGCCGGATCCTTTCAGTCGGCTCTCCATCACGTCGTATCCCAATGAGGCCATCGACGACCTCTCCGGAAAATGGGCACCGGCTCATTACTGGGGCCCGCAGCATGACATGCGCTACGCCAAGCTATGCTATTCGGTGCTGTTATTCCGCAGCCCTCGAAAGTCCAACTACATCGTCAGCAAGGGAAAGAAGTGGTTCGTGGACTGGATGACGGGGCGCATGGTCCGGGTCTTGCCTCCAGAATACGGGGAGATCGACTTGTACGATGCCTGGCACATAGTGCACGCCGGAAACCAGCGTCTATAGCGACTTTCCGGTTCGTCACACATGGGTTCGCAGCTCCAGCATGGTCTCTCCATCTCCCATCATTCTCTTCACCGTCATCATCATCCTTAGTATTGGCATCAGCATCAGCATTGGCATCGGCATTGGTATCGGCATCGGCATCAGCATCAGCGTCATTTCCTGTCTTGCATCGGGCAGGCTCACATTTCTTTCTTCTCCTTCACCTTCTCAATCTCATATTCTCTCTCCGTTGCCCGAATATTTCGGGAAATGGTTTACATATAGTAGGCAACACCTGAAGCAAGTGTTGGCCGGTCTCCTCCCTCTCTAGAGGTTTTTTGTTTTTGTTTTTAAAAACTTGAGCATTCAGCTCCTTGACTCGTAGCATTTGTGCAACCTGCAAAGGCTGCATTCGCTGTGGGTGTTGGACAGGTCTACCTTGGTACATGGAAACTTGATCACGATAAATGCGGAGTTGGCGGCGTCGTTGTTTGTTTTCTCATTTGTTACTTGTGTCTACTCAGAACAATTACTCGCTGTTTCTAGGAGTGCTCGTCCTTGGAGCGGAATGATACCTGTTGGATGGCGATTTTGTACATACAGGACCTAACGGATGCCCCTGAGCTTTTGGATCTCAGGAGCTAACGAGGAGCCTTGGAATCAATAGATCTCTTGATTCAATGGATGATTGTATAGATCCACTGTTCCTTGCCCACAATTCTTTTTACTCAAATTGTGCACCGGGGCCAGAGGTATCAGGGGCAAGGGACGATGCGATGCTTGGTCATTTCAGTTTCCTGCCTCAGCAACCATCTCACCACTTGGATCTTTTGTTTGTATGTTAGAAAAAATAAAGCCCCGGCATATAAATGATACCACATTCCGAAAATATTTCAAAGGGATGCCACCGAACGCCGTGCATTGCATCGTAATTCATCAAGTCCTAGACCCGGGACGGCGACGGGGAGTCCATGGCCTCCGGTCTGCACGCCCCACACGCCCTGAGTATGCCTACATTGTATGGATCCATATATAGTATGTTTTACGCCTGCTGTCCGACACGATGCAAAAGTACCGTGCCATCCGGCGTCCATGAGCGGCTCCCATCGGCCCGCCTCGAATATCTCCCATGTCGTAAAAAGAGCTGAGGAGAAGGATGGGGCAAGGCGGAGATGCCAAGATGAGAGGAAAAAGAAAAGAAATTGTAAAGAAGAAAAAAAAAAAGAACCAAAGCCAAGGAAAGAGCGAATAGGACCAAATCCTGCTTGCTTCTACATGGCCTTCCAAAACGGGTATCCAAAGCCTAACAAAAAGGCCGACAACGACGGGGCTTGAGAACAGGGGATTGAGGACCAGTGGGTACGAGAAAAGACATGAGCCCACCAAACGTGGACGACGAGGCGAACACGTGCGCGCCCTCGCACGGGAGGCCAAGGCCACATTCTCCAAGGAAAGAAGAAAAAAAGAACAAAAGGGCCAAGGACAGGAGCGTAGACTAAAGAAAGAACGCTTGTCCCACCACAAAAGAACCTTGCTTGCATAGGTCCCTCGCTTGCTTTCGCCGAGATTGTTCTTCTTCTTCTTCTTCTTCTTCTTCTTCATCATCATTTTTTTGGTGGTTTCCTTCCCGCCAATCTTTTTCTTCCTCTTACGTCCCCGACATCTCAACCTCGCGCTCTCTCGCTTCAGCCGCAACTTCTTCGACGACCTCGCGGAGCAGGGCGTTGGCGGCGTCGATGTCGGCGCAGATGCGCTCGAGGGCAGCGGTGAGCTCGGCGATCTCGGTGCGCTGGGCCTGACCTCGGCGAAGAGGCGCTCGTTGTCGGCCTGGGTGTTTTGCAGCTTGGCGTTGAGGTGGGATTGGGAGGCGGTGAGGGGCCGGGAGAGGTGGGCTTGAAGAACCGTCGTGGCGGGGAGGAGATGGGGACTGCGGTGTTGGGACAAGGAGAGAGGAAGTAGAAAAACGTTAGTCTTGGTTTGCTACTCGACGGACTTTTTTCGTTGGCTCATATTGTGTCCTGATATTCAAAAAAGAAGACAAAAAAATGGAGGGGAGACGTACGGAGTGGGTGGCTCTGCGTCGGCGGGAGAGGATTTGCGACGGCGGATGGCTTCGGAGACGAGGCTTTCCAGCTCGTTAAGCTTGGGGTGACGGCTCGGAGTTCCATGATGCGCTCGAATTCCATCTTTGATCGCGGGGGTTAGTAAAATCAAAAGGGGCACCAACGGAAGAAAAGGGCAGAAAAGTTGGGCAAGCAAGCAGCACGCGCGGGGAGGGGAGGGGTATATCGCGCGCAATGTCCCCTGTCTCTTGAGCCCTCGTCTTTACCCAGAGAGAGGGCCGTGATGTCGTACCTTGCACTTGGATTCCATCTTTTCCACCATGGTCTTCCGCACGCCCTTGAGCAGGTCGGGGATTTCGCGGCAATGGTGGGGTAGCACGCCGCCAGGTTCTCCCAGCTAATCTTGTTGAGGGTGTGCGCCAAGCTCGTCGCGAACAGCTCCTGCAGCCTCGCGGCGCGCGGGCCGGGCGTCACGGCCGTGTGCGGCGCCGGTAAAGGGGGAACCGGGGCTGTCTGGATTGTTGTTGTCGCGGCCCTCGAGGTCGTGGTCGCTTTCGACGCCGTTGGCATTGTCGTGGTTCGCGACCGTTTCTGCGGGTTGCGCCTCCGCGGTGGAGGGCCTTCGGCGGACATGGTTCAGATGTGAAAAGAGTAGAGACGAGGAAAAAAGAAGGGAAGGGAGGGGAAAAGGAAAAAAAGGAAGAAAAAAGCCGGGTGCCTGGGTTTTCCCTTCTCCCTGTTTTTCTCCCGCGATTGAATGGATCCTCTGGTTCTTGGAAGTTTGGCAAACCCCCGTTCACTTTGGGCCTGCGGACGTTGCGAATGGAGGGGCGGACGAGGGTTTTGTGACGTTGGAAAAGACGCGCTTGGCATCGAGCTGGGGCTTATCGGCGCGCGCCGCGCTCTTTCTCCCCGATCCAATCTCATTATCTTATCGTCACGTGTAGATAAGTGTTTTACAGTGGCCCGCAGGTGAGGTGCCCGTGGAAAGGCCCGCCAATGCGTTCACTGCTTTGACTGTCCACGCCTCGGTCCGGGAGCCGAGCTCATCCAATCCCTGGAGCATGGGTCATCATTGAACCTCGACTTGGCCCGCCTCCTACACACAACACCACACAAAAACCGGTTCGAACCAGGCACGACTACCCCTTCTACTTCCCACACCCCGCCCCGACCTGAGAAGAGCAAGGTTTATATCGTTCTCCCGCTACACTTTTGCCAGCCCGCTCGTGACTACTGGCTCCCCCTTTCCCTCTGCCCTATGTGCGCCCCTCTTATCACCACAACTCTCCTCGCCGCCCCGCCGCCCTTTTTTTTTTTTTTCTTTTTTCTTTTTTAGTGCTATGTTGATAGCAGACAAGCCTACGATACAATGCCGCCAGCCAACCGACTCACGTTCCTATACCCCCGCCTAGCGCGGGCGCTCCGGGAAGCCGAGCCTCTCACGCGCACAAGACCCTCCCTCGTCAGCCAACCCGCCGCGAACCGACGCCACACGACCAACACCCGAAGGCACGGTAAAGCCGTGCAGTTCAAGTCCGCCAAGGACGCCGAGGCCAACCAGGCCAAAGAAACTACTACCGCCGCCGCCGCCCCTCCGCCGCCGCCGCTGCCGAGCCCCCACCGCCGAGCAAGAACCCTCCACCGAAGACCCACCAGCAAAGGGGTCCTCGCACGTCGCTACCGCCCCGGCCGCGGACGGCGCCTCTCCCGCACAAGCCGCCGAGGAGGCGAAGCGAGCCGAGGAGGAGGTGCAGGAAGTCAAGAGCGAGGCGAAAAAATCGGGCCCCATGGAAACGGTGCTCTACATGAACGGCCCGCCCGGCTCCATCGCCTCGGTCAAGGCCCACCCCCGCTGCCGTTTTCCCACTTCTTCGACAGCTACGCCATGGTGAACCGCCTCGTCGAGGCCGGCTACGCGCGCCCGCAGTCCGTCACCATGATGAAGGCCATGCGCGAGCTCTTGCGGGACAAGATGACGGCCGCCCAGGAGGACCTGGTCAGCAAGAGCGACGTTGATAATGTAAATCGAGCTTTCCCCCTCTTCCCTCCTCTCAAGTCGTTCTCACGACGAGGCAACGAGCTAACCCTCTATTTCCTAAATGCACAGGAGACATATCTATTCAAGGCCGCCTGCTCGGAACTCAGCACAGAAGTCAAGAATAACCGCCGCGCCGCCGACGAGGTCATGCGCGAGCAGCGTATGCGCCTCCAACACGAGGTCGACGTGATATGGCAGACCCTCAACCACGAACTACTCACCCTCAAAGACACCGTCCGCGGTCTCTTCGACGACCGTAAAATGGCCGTCCGCGAGGAGCAAAGGCCAACGCTGGCTCCGTACGTCTCTTGATCAGCCCCTTCCCTCTCCTTGTGTCCTTCTTGACTCTCTCTGCGAGCACACCCAACTAACCCACCCCCAGATCCAAAAATCAACTACAAAATCTCCACCGTCCTCAGCAGCGACATGAAATCCGACATCGAGGGCCTCCGCTGGATCCTCATCCGCCGCTCCGCCCTCGGCATCGCCTTCATGGCCGTCGTCAGCCTCGCCACCCTCCGCTACGCCGCCTACGTCAAGCAGCAGCGCAAGGAGGAGGCCGAAAAGTCCAGGCGCCAGGAAGAGGAGCGCAGAAAAATGTTTGCCGGCGCCGGCGAGGTCCGCGGCCCCGTGACGGACCCCGACGAGATCCTCGCGACTGCCTGAGTCTTTTTCTTTTTTTCCCCGGCTCTGCTCCGCTCGCTAAAGAAAAAGAAAAAGAAAATGACAGTAAATCGGGCCAACCTCATCCCGTCCACACGCCGTGGATTTGACCACCTTTTATTACTTTTCCTTTGTTCCCATTCTAGAATATCTTGTACGAACCCGGGTCGGGGTAACCCCCATCTAGCCTGGCGGGCCAAGAAGCCCAAACAGCCTAAGCGACTGCGTCGCTTCCACGACCATTTTCCTTTGTCGATGCCAATAAGGGGTGAGCAACAACATGGGCTCGCCGTGAGGTATGGCGAGGGCCTCGTTTTTTTACTTTATTCGATGACATAGACTACATGTACTAGAGGGATACCCTGGTTCAAACAAAGATCATACACAACCGCACACACACGCCCACATGCAAATATTGAATACCAGTGGGTTAGTATCTAGCGTAATCTCGCGGCCCTCTCTCGGGCCCGAACGCGCACGCAAACCAACCATGGTATTCTTGTAACACAGTGCAATTCAGTATTTCGTAAGAGCAAGAAAGATTTTGATGCGTCAACCTACCTCTTGACCCATGTTTTGCTGGTGTCTGCCTGTGACGCCCAACTCGACAAGACACATCCGCACATGACGGTGAACCGGGAGAGGCCAGCCTCATAGATTAGATCATGGTGGCATAATATGAGGAAGTAGGTTCGTAAAGGATATCAATGCTTTCCATTGTCTTTTTGTGTACTCCGTCAAGAACTCGAGAACCGCTACTTGTTTTCCGTCCAACCCTCTTCCTGCTGCCGTCCGCTTCTTTTACTCCATAATAACAGAATACAAAGGTAGTCAAGACTCGCCATCATCCATTCCCTGTACGCAATTTGCGCCTTGAGGAGTGGGGACTAAGAGCAGTTCTTCAAAGCTAAACATACCATCCGACGGCCAGCACGAAGAGTGTCGGTTTACCCGAGTATAGATGACAAAAGGCCGCCGCACCTGTCCGGCAAGGAAAGGAAAATAGAAACAAGAAGTAAGATGTGAAACGGGAAATTGAATAAAAACAAAGAAGGAAAAGAAGGTAGCGGAAGCGAGGTGGAATAATCTCGATCGCCAGTCCTTCCCTTCGGGCGTATGTGTTGGAAAACCTCCAAAGTCATCGCTCCAGATAAAGATAAAAGAAGAGGGAGAAAAAGAAAAACCCATCCCATGGCCCCCTCGGCCCCCGAGGTATTCGGGATGGCCGGCAGGAATTTCCCAAGCCTCGCAGGAATTCCACTCGGCGACCCCACCACATATCCCCCTCACGCTGTTGAGCAAAATCGCCAGCCCTTGCTCGAAAAAGCGTAATAGTAAAGACAGAGAATGGAATGTCGAACATCGTCTCGCTGCGTCGTTCGACAGCAAGGGTAGGTACTGGCAATTCATGCCTAGATTTATAGTTGCGCGAGTGTGTGGGTGGGTGTGTGTGTGTGTGTGTGTATGTTAAAGACGTCAGGTTACTATGCCTCGTGTCCCATATGTTCGATTGCATTCGTTTCAGTGAAAAAGATAAAAGTTCCAGCTCCCAAGGGGAAATGACGAGCTGTTTACCATGCCTGGTGTTCCGAAGTAAGATGCAGCATGAAATCAACAGTAATTATGATAGTAACAAATCGGCCGCTCTGCGGACTCTCCCAGAATATTATAAGGTGATGAGCGGCTGCCCTGTCATGTGTGTAAAAGGCAGCATTACAGGTGTGTTGTGTTATGTGCGCGAGAGGTGTTGCGTTATATGTGTGAGGGGCCAGCTAAATATGCGCCCATGTGTATCTGTCGGCTCGTGTCATCTATGCGTCTTGTACGACCACGGTTCCAGATGTCTGTTCGCCCTCCACCGCTGTGCTTGGCTTCTTTGGCTCCTCAGGTCCGTCGCCAGCGGCGCTCTCGTTGGTGCTCGGCGGGTTGCTGCTCTGCGGGCTGTTGGGCTCCATGGTCAAGACTGGCGTAGGGGTCGCCGAGTCCACTTGGAGCGCAGATGGGAGAGCAAGATGGGCCGAGGCCGGACGGCTTCCCGAGTTGGAGGAAGCCTTCGAGTTCGAATCATTCGGGGGCGGGCCCATGAGTTTCTCGAGGGCTTGCAGTTGCCGAGAAGAGCTCCCCTTCTTAAGAGCGAGGAGGTGAGGCCGCATTTCTTCGACAAACATCTCGCGGTCTGCTCCCTTGAGCTTGTTGAGCATTTTTCTACCAAAATTGTTAGTCTCTTGCCCCATCGTCTTTTTATCCTCGGCAAAGAGGGAGGAATGCGATGCACACGTACGAATGACATAGTTGCCGTATTGATCCTTCATCATAAACTGCAAGGACGACGTGCCGTCTGTCGCTCCCGCAATCAAGCGTTCCCGAATCAGGCGGAGCTCCTCAATAGATCCGAATTCGATGCACTTCTCAACAACATTAGAGGCAAACTTGTGCTTCGAGAGCGCCACAAGGTTGTCGAGGACAACGCCAATCATCAGCGAGCGATCCTCCGCTTTTCCATGTTCGATGACATGCTGGGCGACATAATTGCCGTATTGGTCAACAATAAGAACCGGCGCGCTCGCATGAAGCTCTGCCATGATGTCCCTCTTTTCTTCTTCGGTGCCATGTTCCAGCATCCTCTGGATGACGCGACAGCCGTACGGGTGCGAACCAAGAAGGCTGCACTGGTTCCTGAAAGCCTCCATGATGAAGCCAATGTACTGTTTAGGCACTAGTTCGATAATCTTCTGTACCACATGGTTTCCGTTCTGGTCCCGAACAACCCTGATGATCTCGGGCTCAAGTTCGTTCACGAGCTCGGCTTGCTGTTCGACGAGGACATGCTCAAGCGCCTAGACGGGAGGGGAAGAGAAGGGTTAGAACTGGTTAAATATTCCCGAGCATAGGAGGAAGAGCATGACACAAATGGATAAGAACCCACCTTTTGGACCACTCGACAGGCATACATCTGCACCGAGAGGTCAACGACTTTGCCCTTCATCTGTGCCGCCAGCACCTTCTTTTGCACTTGATTTCCGTGCTCGAAGAATTTTTGAATGACATAGTTTCCAAACACATCTTTCATCAGCTGGATGGCATTAGGCTCGATCTCTCGGAAAACCTGGTCCTTTTCGTCGCTATTGGCCGTCTCTAATTTCGTCTGGATAAACCGGGACCCGTATTGATCCCCGCTGAATTCGACAATGTGGCCGTAAATATCCTACGAGCCGCCGAGTTAGTTCTTGATATGCTAGGCCATAGGATAGTGCCTTTCAAAACTTACCTTGAGTTCATATCGTTTGGACGACTTCGAGTTGGCTCGGAAGTCCTCGAGTAGTGCGCTCCTCATTCCTTTGCTGGGATCCTGGTCTCGAACGCCGCGAAGCGCGATACCTGCACCACCGGCGATATATGGATGGATTGCTAGAGGGTAGTTGGGCACCATGGCACCGCGGTAATTGGCTTGCGCGTACGGATCATACAGGTTGGGGTGGAAGCTGGCCGGGAACGAAGGGTTAAAGTATAGCCCAGACACGCTCGAGTAGAAGGGTTGCGCCGCTGCTGCCGCTGCGGCGGCGGCGGCAGCCTGATTCTGTTGGGGAACAAAAGTAGCACCGGGAGTGCTTCTCCGGTCACCTTCCTGGCCCAGTCTCAAGCCGCGCGATGCAGGTCGGGGCGCCCAGCTATCAGGGGGCGTGTACTGCTTGGCGCCTCCAGAAAACTTGGGGAGACATGCTCGGCGATGGACCCTCGCTTCGAAGGAACGTATTGGGCTTCAGATGAGTTGGATGAGCCGTCTAGAGTTGCGATTGCACCCATGTAGCGCTGCCCATGGCTTTCGCCAGGCCATGGCGGAGACGTCAACGAGGGGTCAAAAGCATGCTGACCAGGTACAAAGGGGAGGCTGCTGATGCCATTCGCACTCGGGCTGGAGCGCTCGTCCAACGACAGTCCTTTCATGCTTGGCAGGCCCGAGCCATCCACCTGCTGACGAGGGTTGAAGTCGTAGGCGTTTGCGGCATCGAGGCTATGGGTGGGGGCCCCAACGGTGTAGGGGAGTGGCTGGGCAAGGGATGCCCTAGATAGTCCCATGGACATGGAGTTGCTGGGGGTATGGCCTTGGAAGGGGAAGCGCTCCTGGAATCCTGGTGATTCGTTGGTGCCCCGAGATGGAGGCATGCTGGGATCTCTAGATGGACCATCACCAACAGCCCGAAGTCTAGGATAATCGGAAGTGGAAGGACGGGCTTCCTGGCGACGAGACACGTCCATGTCGAAGCCGTTGATGGCACTCGGAAATCCTCGGACATCCTTCTCATCGTCTAGAAAGGACTTGGGTCGAGACGAAAAGCTACCCCTGATCGTGTGGCCAAAGGTTTGATCCTGGCTGCCAAAGTAAGAGTCTCGCTTACGGCTCGGGGATGAGCTGCCAGAGGCGTGGATGTTGGCGGGCGCAGCCTCGGCCGCGTTCCATACATTTTGAGCCCAGGGGTATCCTCAGAAGGCGGGAATGTCGAAGTGTTACCATTGTTCATCGTATCCTTTGACGCTGCTTGGTTAGGGTAGGAGTCATTGCTGGGGAAACTCGACGCCACGGTCCATTTGACGTGCCCCTGCTGGCGGCGGGCACATCCCGTTTTTGTGTTGAGAAGGAGGCGGTTGACCAGATGTTGGGGATACTTCCATTGCCGAAAGGAGTGACGTTTTGCGGGGTCTTGTCATCTCGGACGGAAGTAGGGTTCGTGTAGTTGGAAAGACGGCTCGGCCGTGGCTATCAGAGAGCACAGATACGGATTAGCACTAAGGAAAGGAGGGATAGAGAAGTCATAACGGCAAAAGTACGGCAAGAGACGCGGAAATGAATGGAGGAGATACGGGATGCGGAAAGCAGATGGAGATGGATGCGTTCGGGGATGGGGAGAAAAGGAAGCATGCGACACCGGCGATGGGGTCAACGTGACAAGGCACAGAGTCAGGCAGGGGAGAGGAACTGTATGACTGTTGGGCAAAGAGCAGGAAGGCGATGCTCGGGATGTGAGGCACGACGATGAACCTGGTAAGATGAAAGGGTCTCTACTCACGGCAGACCCCATTGAGCTTGGGGGATCTGCGCTGAAGCAGAAGTCATGAGGGGCGAGAGCGAGCAAGTGTCGCGGATTGGCCAAGAAAGGATGATATGGGGAGTCCGATCGGATTATCGATGTACAGACAAAAGTCGTCGAGCAACGCGGAGGAGAAGGTTATAGGATATCGTCGACGTTCGGTAAGGAGTTGGTTGGCACAAGGGGAGCGAGACGACGATGACCAAAGGTAAGAACGAGAACGAGAAGAAAGAAAGAAAAAAGAGAGCGAGAGAGAGAAAGAGATGGCCGCGTCGATGGAGGAGAAGAATCGGAGGTTAACTTTCGGGTATTTATCAAGGACCTCGTTTCCTTCTGGCAGACAAATCGAGGCCGGCAAAGAGAAGAATCTTGTCAAGACACGAGGGAGAAGGATTGATAGTTTGCGCCGGGATTCTACTATATACTGAGGGCGGCGAAGATTGGCGCCGAAAATTATTGGCGTCGGGGAGAGTGGGTCGTCGGCGATGGTGAGGGCGGCCAAAAAGGAAGGAAAGAAAAAAACCGAGGGCGAAGAAAATCTAAAGGGTTTGGTTCTGAAGAGAGGATGATGGGGCAAGGTCTGAGATGGATTGGATCCAATGCAAAATGCGAAAGGAGGAGAGTCAGCAGCAGCTCGAGCCTTTGTTTGATGGGAGTTGGACAGGCCGAGCTAAAGCCAAGAATATTACCCTTTGCTCTCGCTGAGGAAGGGGCGGGCCAGGGAAGAGGGAAAGCGACAAAGCGACAAAAGACAGAAAAGGGCAAGAAAGAGCCAGGGCCGACCAAGGTGCGAAGGTGCGAAGGTGCGCGGTATGTAATTATGGGTCTGGGTCGTGGGTCGCAGTGTCCTCCAAAAGGGCTCGACTGCCTTTCATTCCTGCTTAGGGTGTTTTGGGTGTTTAGGGTGTGGGTGGAGGGGTGACATTGGTCAAGTCAATGAATTGCATCAAGGGACAAAGTATTAAAAGGGAGCACCACTTTTTTGAGGGAGGTGCGCTCAATGCTGCTCTGGTAAGGCTGATACTCGGAGCGAAGTAGCGTGGTATGGCAAGTGGTACTTGGACGGAAGATACAAAGTAGTGCGGTTGC
Organism: Parascedosporium putredinis; assembly: GCA_949357655.1. Lineage (NCBI taxonomy): Eukaryota > Fungi > Ascomycota > Sordariomycetes > Microascales > Microascaceae > Parascedosporium > Parascedosporium putredinis. The sequence continues at coordinate 1,236,387 of CASHTG010000019.1, forward strand.
CACCACGGTACTGAGGGTTTCTGTGCAGTCCCGTGCGGTTTGGTGTGGTTGCGGGTACCTCAAAAGCCTCCTCCCTTCACCAAGCACAAGGACGCACGTCGACGAACAAGGGAAGACCAGGACAGCAGCCGCCGCTAGTGAGGTCTCTCACCCTCTCCCTCTCCCTCTCTTATCGGCCTTTGAGAGATGCCAACCGCCAACCGCCAACCGAAGGGGATCGATGCAGCGCTGCAGTCGTAGTGGCGATTGCAACAGAAGTCGAGGTGCGGTGCGGGAAACTAGGGGGAGGAAGGGGGGAGCGCGATCAAGCCAGATCAAGCCAAGAACGGCTTTGGGTTTTTAGTACACACATACAGCCCGATCCTGAAAGCGGGAGGAAAGCTCCAGGTCCCACAATTGATAGGATGGGTCAATTGCAGAGTTAAAGGGTAAAAGAATCGGTGATGGATCACGGCGGGCAACTCGAGCCCGACAGCCCCAGTTCGGGAGGGGTTTTTCTTTGCAATTAAACGACGGCGGTCCAGACTGGCTGAAACCTAAAAACCCTCGAAAACATATGGATCTATTCTTTTTGGACATTCAAGAGCGAAAAGCCGCGAGCAGCGGGAATAGCCCGTTATTTGCCCCCTTTTTCGGGTTTCCTTGCCTCAAGTGCTTCTTCCTTGTATTATTCTTTTTCGAAAAGGAACATTGAGAGAGGGCGATAAAACCAGGGGGCAGAACTCGAATCAACGAATGCCGAGCAAGTCTGGGAATGAACAACTTTTTTGTCCTTTGTGCTTCGAGATGTGTAACGTCCATGAGGTAGAGAGGACAGAGGAAACACCAAGTATCCAAGAGGTCAGCACAAGATGGATGAGCACTATTACTACATGTGGCACGCGACAATCATAATTCTCGGAGTATATCCCTTCATGCACCACCCACTATGAAAACATCTGCTCACATGAATTGCCTTTTCTCATGTCTTCTAATTGAGGGCATGAGAACACTTCTTTTCTTCTTCGCTTTCGATCTCTTTCCTTTTCTTTCTTTTCTTCTAGATCTAGGTTCTACGTTCACATACGAAGTATAAAGATGAAGTATCAGGAGGAATAGCGAGGTACAGAGGCGGTAGACAGTCGGAGCTAATCTATTAAATAGAGCGAGCTTGATCGCATCAAATCTTAGTGCCAGTCTTGTTTCTTTTCAGCGTTCAATGCGAATTGACGCCACCGCCATTGCTTTCATTGTTTGTTCCCCACGAAATTCGGGTATAAGCGTCCAACGGGAGCTGTGCAATCGCTCATTGCATTGGATGCCCCCTGCCGTCTTCCCCTCAAAGTTGTTGGGTGATGCCGGGATCTCTGTGCGCTCTAGTTCGGCTTGTCAGTCGGCGTTGTCGCTGGGTCACCGGCTTCGTCAACACCAGCTTGTTGCTTCTTTTGCTTGATTATCCTTCTTTTTCCTTTCGTGTCAATGAGATCCCTGTTGCGTACGAAGTATTTGGGGATACATTCATTCCAATAATAGTGAGCGTCGATCTCCGTCACAGGTATAATAAGCCATCAGCGAGCGGCACCCCATCGCCCGCCCGCGTGCAGATCAAAGAAGTCTCCCCTTAGTCCAACCGATTTTGATTTTCTACGAGGGTTGTTTCTTTTTAGGGCCTGCTCTCATCTCCCTTTTCTTTTTCCTCTCTTCCTCTGAGCATCATCATCGACGGGCAACGTTTTTGGGGCATCTTGGTGAAACAGTTGGCCAAAAATAGAATACATGTAGATGACTTCGAGATGTCAAAAGGGGGGCAGTCTGAACTCCCAGTCTGAATTCCCAGTCTGAACTCCCAGTCTGAATTCCCAGTCTGAAGCCCCAGTCTGATCTTAGCTCCACAATGAGGAAAAGGCTGGATTCAGAAGTTGCCCGTCGAGTGTAAGTACATTGAGCAAGTATCTCGTGGCTGTGGGCCAGCCGTCAGGAGCACAATACGTTAGATACATGAGCGTCCAGCACGCAGCCACGGCACCTGGCAGGGGTTGACTCTGGTGTTGATTTGCAAAACAGGATCGACGTCTGTCAATGGGTTCGATTCCAGGTCCTGTACCCCATCAGACAGGCTTCCTCGGGGGCGCAGGGTCGATCATGAGATGGGCCTGAACAAAGGGGAAGAGGTTGACGAAAATAGACTGTTCGGGACGATGGTTCATCTTCCTCCCTTCTTCATGCATCGCCGCGTGTTCCGCCCGAGTTGAATGTTCTTCAAGGAACATTGGAAAATCTCTCTTTTTGTCAGAACAAAGGAGCCCAAAGTCCGGTCATTGTTCCGAAATGTCCCGTTTTGATGATTTAGTTTCTTTTGGAATTCAAATGTTGTTTGAGGAATGCAGCTCACTCAGCCCGCTTCTGCAGCAGAGGGCAAAGACCAGGGGCATACGGGGTAGGTCGCCAAAACCTTCACGCCGACGCCCAATGTTGTTTTTAGAGCACATACACTAGGACCAAGGCTAAAACAAATGCCTATTTACAGCCGAGAGAAACAGTCTCGGACAGGGTGCGCGTCAAGCACAGGCATCAAGGTGTGGCTTGACGAAAGAAAGGCGCCAGACGCAATGATGTCCTGGTGAGACGCCGCCTCGCCTCAAGTTGTACGCTGGGGGAAGAGTTAAGGGCTGTGTACCACGTCAGAGGACCCTAAGCGGCTTTAATGACCTGAGGCGTAGGGTGCAAAGGAGAGTATTTTCCCCGTTGATACACGCACCGGGAGAAACACGGGACGTTGATACAGTCGGGACCAGCTAGTTGCTAGGCTAGTGTTTCCAGATATTGATGCGGTTTGCAACTCAAGATGATTGAATGTAGCTGTGGGCAGGCGTGAAAGAGGTTCAATAGAGCCGACGATACATCGATTGATGTATCAGGCCAACGTGGGGCTCGGAGCGGCGGTTTGTCCTCGTCAGACGTCAAATGATATCACGGTTGACCCAGCAAGGCCATGTACACGGATCAATATCAAGGGCGATGAGCAAACAAAATGACAACGCGAGTGACTTGGCTGGCCATCTCGCCTCCAACCGAACACCGAACTCCTAGGCGCTCCCACCACCGTTACCACGACGGACGCAGGCACTGTTTCAAATGCGCCGTACCTCGGTCTGCAAAGGGACGCACTTTCCCTGCTCTGTACCTATATCACAATTGATCTCATCGCGTGCCCCTCCCCTCTTATTATTCCGGCGCCGGGGTCAACGTTGAAGCAAGGTTAGACAAGGAACCACGACAAAAACGGACGGGTGGACCTGATGAAGGACCGGAGTGTCACGCTCCTCGCGTACCTTTCTCAGAGGAGGGGCATTCCCCGAGGCATAACACGAGGCTTGAATTTTGATTTTAATAATTCGAGAACATTGAGCCTTCAGCCATCGGACGGGAAGGAGCCGAGATCAGTTTCCCAGCCATCAAGAACAGCTAATCTCCCTTCGGAAGAATTCTCCGTCCGCGGTGGTAGCCGACTCCCAAGCAAATTGCAGCGCGATTAATATTTAGTGCAGATCTGGGAAATGGGAAAATCCGGGGATGGAAGAATAAAGAGGTTCACAGTCGGAAATGCCAAGACTCCCAACCCCAGACCAAACAAGGTAATATTAGGGAAGGGGAAGAAAAAAGAAAGAAGAGAAAAAAAAACTGATGCATAGACTGCTGATATTAGTGCCCGCCGAAGGATGAGGAAATTTAGGCGACCCGCTCCGCTCGGTGGCCGGCTTGATCCAACATTGAATTCATTTGATTTGGCTCCGAAAGAATCCACGGCGAGAAGGGTCAAGAGCGAATTGGTATCTTGGCCACCATTCATCAAGTCAGTTGTACCTCATTCTCCAGACCTGCAAAAGTGGCCTTGCGTAATACTTCCGAGGTTCACTCTTTCTTACAATACCCCATACCTAACGACATCCAGAAAGGGCTTTGAGAAATTGTGCGAGATTCGCGGCTACGGCCGATTGCACATCTTTTCATATGATTGAGCCCTTTCTTCTGCTCTCTTTTCCTCTTCAGATTGGCCGCAAAATAGGCAAAAGCAATCGTCCATCTTTACTCAAAGTCGCAGAATTGTGGCGTTTCCCAGTCATGACCCCTCAGGCAGCCATCGAAACCACACAGCACCTCATCATCCTTGGGAGGAGTGAACCCTACCTCAAGTAAGAGGACAAGTAAAATCGGGTCCTCCTCAGATGCCACCTATTGTTTGTTCATGAGGAGATGCCGCCATATCCCGGATCCAGCATCCTGGGCGGAGGCACCCCGGCCTTGACTTGACACGATGAGGCGTGAAGGCGGCTCCAGCCACGAACGGTGACTGGATGTCATGACAAGCCATCTTCATGTTCGGTATCAAGGCACCCAACGATGAACATATGTCCTGGCCAATAGAGGTGCGTTTCAGGTTCAAGAAGAGGGGGCCGACCGAAAAGAAGAAGAAAGAAAAGGGGAGGCAATTGTCTGCGCCTCTTTGTCCGACAAGTTCAAGGGCACATGCAGCCCATTCGTAACAAAGTGCGGCCGTGATACCCCAAGATGGGCGCACGACGTACATGTAAAGTCGGCTATCGCCCGGTCACATTAATCGAGGTCATGGCTAGAGTTCAGCTCATCACTCGAATTCAATAATGGTTTACAGGGCCTCATGAATTCGAGCAATATCACATATGACGAGCAGGTAGCTTGACGAGTCCAAACACAATGGTCCTCAACTTGATCCGGGTGAAAAGCTTTGGCGTATGTCAGGCTCCGAACCTTGAACAAGTTCACGCCACTGGCGCCGGGTGGCCGGCTCCAACGTCAATAAGGCCTTGGACCCAAACCTTGATCTCTCGTAGTTCGATTCAAGCTTGATTGACGAAAGCTTACATAGTTAGTGGAAGTGCGCGGCCTGTTCGTATCCATAGATCTGTCGTCAACATCCAAGGGCCCACCGCGTCGGATGATTCGAGGAACCAACAAAATAGGTTTCTCGGTCGGGCTCTATCTCGCGGCCTCGGAAGGCCACCGTACATCGTTTACGAAAGACCACCTATCCCTGCCAAGAGGGAACAGACATGACCCTTCTTGCAGCAATGTCTGCTTCCTTGGGATTCTATCCCTCAGGAAGAAGCTCGACCCCTGGCCCCCAGGATTCCTAAATTGTTCTACAAGCAATATCAATTGATGTAATAGCTGGTTCCCACGCAAGACCACCTGCGCTCCCAAGCTCTTGACAGGATGGATCTGTTTCCCCACAGCGTTGCACGACATCGGATGCCTTGCGGTTGCCTGTCACTCCTGATTGCTGCGCCCAGCCGGATGCCTACGGTCGCCCCGTTCAGCCCAGCCAATTTGTATAGCCGGAGTCTCAAGCTCAAGGAGAAAAGTGCGAGTCGCTCGCATCGATAGCTCTGGGAGTACCGACTCGTTCACGTCGACGAAGCTGAGGTTGTTTGTAGGCAGCCCCTCATGGCAGTTTTTTGAGACTAGTGTAGACAGCACAGGCAAGCAGGGATCCCTGCACAGAAAGGCCACAAGATAGTGCGAACGGGATTTGCCTGGCAGCCCCAGTTTGCCTCCTGCCTGGCTGGCCCTCAATCCTCCACTTGGCCCTCTCAAAGGCGTCAGTCAGCCAACCTGTTTTCGCCACACACAAATGTGATGATGAACGCCAAAAAGAGAAGACAAGAAAAAAGGAGGGGAATCCTGACCTGCCCCTCATCAGCGCATCCAATCCGGAGACGAGAGGGACAGGATAGGTCTAAGCGCGATACAGGCTGGCGGGCAGTGGTACGGGGTAAAATGGGGCGAAATGTTTCATCGTTTCAAAACATCAAAGCCGCCTGTACCCAAGCCCACCGCCCGCCCGGCAGGTAACCAAGGTCCAATTTGATCTTAGATGGATGGCCATGTAGTACTTTACGCTCGCACGAGATACTCTTTGGTGATTGCGACGGGGACCTCTAAACGCATGTGTGGGATTTATACAGGCTGCACCCAGCCCCTCTTGCCTCTCTTCTGTGCAGATGAATGTTTCAGTCTCTCGTTGGTGCTCCCGCATCACCCGAGCTTTCTTTTTTTTTTTACTTGGTGATATTCTTCCCGGGGCTGTTTTGTTCTCATCCTTTATTATCATTTCACGTGTGTGGGGAGAGTCTGACAAGAGAGGGGTTCAATGCCAATATTTGCCGGCCCTTCATCCTGTAAGAAGATGGCACATGCTCCTCTAAGCTCGGTCGGGACGGGGGATGAGCATCATATCTGGCTGAACCCTGTTTGGGGCCATTCCGCCTGCGCGGGGTGACGATCAACGCTCGACGTGGACTCGTCGTCGCTTGCTCGCCATATGGAAATATACGTTGAAATCGAAGAGTATCTACATCGCTTCTGTTGGTTCTTTGCACTTTGCGGGATGTCGCCCTTGCCAGTTAGGAGTGTCTCATTGGCTACAATCCAAGTTGAGAAATACTACAAGTAATACCAACATCTTTGATGACGGATTCCAGCCCCCTCTTCTCTTCCTCGATGCACTGCAGAACCGCCGCAACGAGAAGAGAGGGGAAGAGAAAAGTACAAAGCGTAGGGTAAAAGGAAACAAGGAAAAAGGGTGGCCAGGGAAGGAGAAAGAAGACATGCGAGGTAGGCTTGGCAGAGGAGTCAAGAACCAAGCTCCATCGAAAGGGAGCCTCCCGGCTGGTCTATGGCGCATCCGGGGCCAGCAAATCAGAAACTCGTCTCCTCAACGGGCTTCGAGTCCCAGCCAAACGTCGAGGCCTAACATTTGGCCGAATCAGATTCTTGTTCTTCGTATCACGTCTCGAAACACGTAGATGCAGGCAAGCTATTTCGTCCGGAGGTCGGTCGTCGATGTGTGCATGCAACGGGCCTCTCGGGTGCATATCTAGGGTCTGAGCTCTGAAGGAGAAGAAAAGGGTGGGAAAAGGGACAGCCAGGACCCCTTTTTTTTTTTTCTCTCCTTATCCTGCGAGGTCATTTTCCACGGATCAGGCCCCTTTCTTAATCATGCCTGTCTTGGTCTTTGGGGGTCTCAAATGACTTCAATACTCGACCGGGAAAACAGCGGGCGTGGTTCTCTCGCAGCGGTGGCTGGGAGCAGGGTCCCATCCGCATTGAATGGGTTTTGGCCAGCGGTTCCCCCTCAGTTCCCCCTCCCTGCTCCTCTCAGGAACACCAACTCCGGAAGCTTGCGAAGCTAAGCGAAGCTGCGGGTGTGCAACGACGGCGGCAGACCACATTTCGTTTCCGTGGCTGGAGAACATCTACGATACGACGGTGAACAGGACTATGCAAACAACGGCCTTCCCTCCGCATCCGCTGAAACCGAGTCTGGGAAACGGACGCGGCACGCGAGGGACTCCCGCTTGACTGATGAGAATTTTTCGCCGACGATAGTCCCCACCTAACTAACGGTAGAGGTAGGAAGGGGTGTGGTATAGCCTTTTCAAGTGTCTTCACCTCATGACATGATCTACAAAGCTCGACCCGGTCCATGTGCCCAAGGGGGTTGTCAGGCTCGTTCTCGTCCTAGTTCTCCTATAAACAGCCTTGGCATAGTGACTATGTGCTAATGGGAACTTGAACAAGAACAAGAAAGTTTCAACATCTCGAGTGGCTGGCAGGCGGTTTTCTGCTTGACACGGGCCTCTAGTAGAAGATGGAACTGTATGTCTCACGAGAGAGAGGGAGGAGAACCATCGGGGCGAGACGGGTGGGTGGGTGTTAGACAAACCCACGATGGGTGATGCCCGTCGGGTCGGGGAAATGGCCAATTGCACCTTTCCGTCCTCCCCCATTGCCGCCGGCCTTCACCGGCTAGTACGTCTCGACGTTGCGGAACCGACCTGGCCCTTCACTGACCTTTCCAGGTGGGCAGTTCGGTCAAGGGGTGGGATCAATGTATGGCTCAAGGAACAAAAAGACCTTTCCATGTCTGACCTCCGGATACACAACAGGGTAATTGTCTCGGAGGCTGAAACATCGCCGTTGTTTTGGGAGAAGGAGGCGCAGGCTAGATGACTGTCACTTGACGTCTGTCTGCAAAAGCTCGGGCTCAAACCAGCGATGGGGATGCTTGTCAAGCGTTTCCCTAGGGCCGAGCGTTGGGAGCGGGGCAAGCCACCGGCCGGCTAGTATCATTGTGAATATGCTACACTTGAGGAGGAGAGAAAAGAAAAAAACTCGTCGATATTGGTACAGAAACCAGCGTCATTCTCGGCCATATAGTGTTCTTTTCTTGAAATGAAGGAGAGAGTTGGTAGGAGAGGACGGAACCTGTTTTTGCCAAACTCCCCCATCATGATGGCCGGGCATGACGGAGCTGCTGGTTGGCAAGAGGGCCTCCCAAAAAAAAAGAAAAAAACCATCATCGGTAATACATCGGTCACATCCAAGGCAAGGCGAGTGGGCCACTATCTCAAAGATGCTCGCTTGCTGAGGCTGCCGCAGTAGCGCAGGTCGGCAGTCCCAGGACCCAGCGATTTTCACGACGGAGAACATGGCGGCCGCGGGATCTCCTTATAATGAGGCATCATCTATATTATCCTCGCTCCCGTCTCCTAGACTGAGCGACCGGACCCTGATGCAGGCCGATGCAGTTACGAGGTCGTCGCTAAAGCAAGGGCCCTGTTTACCCGAATAGATGAGGCAGTCAGCATAGCATTATCGGGCGGGTAAATCGGAGGGATCTGGGTCGGCTGCTCGTTGGTCGTGGGTCCCTGCGAGTAAAAGTGGTTGCAGGTCAATCGGAAGAAGAACAAAGACGTCAGAAAACCTCCGCTTAGCAGGCTATATGTTCTTCTTCTTCTTCTCCCCTTTATCAGGTAGGCAGCCACAAAGATAGGCAAGGGTCGATCTGGCCCCCGCGAGGGTGGGTGATTTAGCGAGTGTCATGGACTGCAGAGATGTGGATGTGATGTAGGATCCATGGGGGTGGTGTGGTTGTGGACTGAACAATAATACCTCGGACGCATTCTAGGCAAGGTCAAGGTCAAAGATCGATTGGGTGTACGTCAATGTCTTCAGGTTCATCCAAGTCAAGCCTTCGGTTTGGGGGTGCGGCGGTATCAACGGAGAGAAGCCCAGGTATCACTACACCAGTCTATCGCAATCGGTCGGAGATATGACCCCATCCCCTTCTCTTCTCTTCTTATGAGATTATCAACAAGCCTGCCCGTCACATTTGTTGCGCATGGAAGTTCAGCCCCTGGTGACGGAGGAGGTGGAAAGTGGAGGTGGAGAAGGCGGATAAGATGGGAAGTTGAGGGTGAGGAGAAGGAAAAAAATAGTACAGGGGATCCGCAAGATATCCAGACAGGCAATTTGTGGAGCCCGTGAGCCGGGAAATATTGCAGTGATGCGCCGAGGCGAGCGAGGATCTGGTGATCACGATGGGCTGAGTTCTGAACGCTCGTTGATGCCGTCGGTCACATCGAAATGATAAGCGCCGGTCAGAGTACGATGTGGTCAGTTGTGCAGTCGGGAGTGAACATTGAAGGAGTTTGGTCACTTTGTCGGCGTGAACCTCGCACATTCTTCAACGTTGTTCTTCCCTCTCTCCTATCAATCAGTGACTTGTTCGCCTGCATACGCATTCCCAGTCCTTGCTCCAATCCACATTCTACTCCATCAAGGCAATAGCCGCCCCGCTAACGACAAAGTGGATTTCTCTGATCGATGGGCTCATTTCATCGGGGCAGCATGAGGCGGCATGCGTGTTTCTCCTCTTGCTCAGGTGGCTGAGGATGGGCGGTACTGAGTGAATTCCAATTGATCCTTAACCCCGGATCCGTCGTGGCGCTTTGGACGGTGGAAGAGCTTGGAGTGCCGCCTTTCTTTCCTTTTTTCCCCTTCATTCTTTTGTCCTTGTTGACAGGTAGCGGTCCTTGTCAATGGGCTACCTTGTCGGCCGCCCCTTGATGAGAGAAAATCCAAGAATATTCCCTCGATATGGTAGGTAGCCTTACAAAACCTCCGCCAGGAAGAGAAGGATGAGGAATGCTTGTTGTGGGCACGAAAAATTCTTTCTCCACTATACCATACCATCGTAGTCTATACTTGGAGTAATACACGCAAACGTATTGACCCATCAGCCGACAATTGGTTCGTCGACTGCCATCGGAGCGTGCGTCGTGGGCACTGGCGTCGAGGTGGCCTTGGTGGCCAGGGGAGCGTCGTGTCGTGCTCCATTGGATTGATCCTTTACGCTAAACCGGCCCCTGCGTTGCAATCGGCGCTGCCACCTTCACGAACCAGGGACAGGCGCCGGGCTTTGACCTTTGGGCCTTTGCCCTCGAAAGCCAAAGCCCCAAGAGGAAGCCTTGGCAGGGGTACTCCTGGCTAACCTTTTTAACTCACTGCGAGGCCAAGGTACAGCCAATCACGCAAGATTACTGTCCAAAATGGTTCAAATTTGGGTCCACATCTGGACCATCACCGTCCAATCATAGCGCAAAAGGAGAGATTACCGCCGCCTTCTGGGTTCCCCGGTTGTACCTGTCGAAGCCCCCTTCGACTTGTTGGTTTGTTTGGGGGGAACGACCACGAGAGAGAAAGGGCACTCAGCCACCATCATGTACTGAATAATGAATCGAGACCTTTCATCTCAAAGTACCGCTCGACACAATGCACAGCCGATTGGTACCAAGGAATACTTACCCTGTCACCATTTCTCCCCCTGTTGTCCGCAAAAGGAGCCCTTCCCCTTCCTAGTCAGGACGAAAGCGCTTGGTGACGATGGGGGTCGGTCACCTTGAGTGGTCGCTCGACCAGGGACATGGACCTACGAAGTAATTTCCCATGGGAAATGGTGCTGGACCGCTTGTGGAAAGGACTGCTCCCACCTAAAATCCTGCAGGGGATCATCTCCTCTTGAACCCGCCCTCGCCCACCCCGAGCCTCGACCCTCTTTCTTTGTTTCCCTCCAACATCGTCCTTGCTCACGATTGTCCGACGGATCGCCAAGTCAAGTTCTCGTGGTGTAGAGTTGTCTCGTTCTTGCCATCTTCTCACCCTTTAAGGAAATATCAACTTCACTCTTTTAGTTGATTTCCGTCCAATCTTTTTATGCTTTAATCATTAATCGCCCAACAAACAATCAACCGACAGCCATTCACTTGGCTTCCCCTTCTTACACTGTAAGTTCTGCCCGGTCATCGTTGCGTCACCACGGCCCAAACCTCTGTCTGCCAACACCAACAACGACACATCGTCATGTCCTGATCTCGTCGTGGAACCTTTTTCTTCTTTCTCAGCCATGGGTTTATGGGAGGGGGCCCGGAAAAGAAAATTCGAGAGGCGCCACTGCGCGGATTTCCTTGTTAGCGAAGCAAACAATAGCCTCCTAGTGGCAAGCTATCGTGGAGAAGTCCGCTGGGTGAAGATGGGACACACAGAGTGAACCTAGAACACACGAACGAAACAGGTGGATGACTGGCAAACTTGACTAACACATGTCTCGCACCAGCCTTCCTACTACAATCATAAACATAGCAACGCCGCTGTGCAGCTATTGTCAAATCCCGACATTCCGCTCCTTTAATTCCCAAGATAACGCGAAACGGGCGCCTCCTTGATAATAGTAGAGAAACCCCACGAACTGTGACGACGACAACGAATTTCAAGCCGGACTCTTTTTCCCCGACCCTTTCACGGAACCGGATCTCTTTACCGAGTCTTTTTGTGTTTTTCCCCTCCTCTCGCCGCAGCCATGCCCGCTCTCGGTAACCTTTTGCTCGAAGCAATGCAGTGAGCGCCGACGACGATGTCGAGCAAGATGTCGGCTACAACCAGGAGACCATTAGGATGATGGTTGGCGTCCTGTCGCTCTTCATCTTTGGCCTGCTCCTCGCCACCACCCTCCTTTACTTCCGCCGTGTTAAGCAGCAGAAGAGGATGATGGCTGGCGCTCCCCCGCCTACTCCGACTCCCACCACCACCCGGGTCTGACCATCCAGACGACGGACAAGCACGGCCGGTCGAGCGTCTTCATTATCAACAAGGATGGCCAGCCCATGCTCGCGAACCCCATGTCTCCTCCCCACTCTCCCGACAACGTTCCCCAGATCCGCATCACCTTCCCCGACGAGCAGGATGATGCCGGCATGACGAGGGGCGGCCGTGTCGTCGTCGTCCGCATGGGCGAGACCAGCGTCGGCCTCGAGCCCGTCAGGGAAGAGCAGCTTCCCGTGTACGAGAAGGAGAACAACTCCCAGTTCTACTCGATCGACATGGACAAGATTGGCGGTCTCAAGGAGAAGGACCGCACTCAGTTTCACTAAGTCCTACGAACGCGAAAGCCGGACTCGGACCGAGTCCCCAACTGTGGCATTCTTCATTCCTTCAACCTTTACGCCACCTCTTTCTCGCTCACCCTTGTCCCAGTCCTCTAATTCTGGAGGATACAAGAACAGCAAAAAACAACGCACAAGACCTCTTTTGTTTTCGGACCACCACTTTTTCTTACAACTTCTTTACGACTTGACATAGACGACACCCCGAAATCGTCACACTTTCGGCATCAGTTGGATACCCCTTTTCATGTGGAAAAAGGCAGGAAGGGGGCGCACCAAATACCCGGGGTTAACGGGCCTGGCCCGTTCTCTCTCACTACACCCCACCGGCTCAGCTATGCACCTCTCCTAGGTTTTCCTCTCGACACTATCTTGACCCGAGAGAGCGCTCGAAAAGAGGACAAAACAAGAACCGGGCCTAAGCGGTGACATGGACATGAAGCTAGCGCATTGAATGAACGACCTGGATTTTTCTTTTGGAACATGAAGCGCGAGGCGGCCGTTGAATGGAAGCCCACCTGCAATGTAGTGAATCCGCGAACTTACATTCTAATGCTGTATATGTATATATAGTAACTTGCCATTATAACGGCCCCGCCGTGCTCTTTTCATTTTTTGTCTTGAACCATTGTTTCGATATGTGAAGTTTGATCGCGGTGCGATGCTGCTTGTGTGGGTTTTTGTTACCCTAGGCTACCCTCCTCCCTTGCCACATGCTATATACAGCAAGTGGATGGCCAATGTTTGATTCAGGTGATTTGAGTTCGTGTGTTTAGATCCTCGCTTGGCCAGGAGGCTTGACGCTTCCTGGATCAGGAGCTTGGAGGATCGGGATCCGAGGTGGAGCCCGTGTTGGACCTGGCCCAGTGGCACCGTCCCGTCACCCGGCCAGTCCACGGTGCAGTAGTCATAATCACGTGAAGACTCTCCCTGCCACGGACATGTCTTGAGAACTGATTTCATTGAGTTTGAGCTCCATCCAGTCCTGATTCAACTTGAGTACTTCGAGCTCTTGTTGAATTTGAAACTCTTTAAACTCTCAATTTGTTGCGCTTTTATTTCGGCGCCAATCGACCAACGCAGCGGTCGGTTTCCCATCACAAGTTCAAAGATCTCCGAAGAATCCGAAAAAGCTTATTTAAGCTGTCATCGGAACAAGAGGGAAAAAGAGTTTGAGTCGGGCGAAGAAGGGAGCTTCGGACTGAATCCTTTTGAGCTAGCGGACGGAGCGTATCGAGCTTGAACATAGTCTTTTCTTTGGGCATTGGGAAAAAAGAAGAAAAAAGGAAAGAAACCCTTCTCCTCGGGACGCGACCGCGACTGGTGACGCAAGCTGGAGGCATTTGGACACGATTTGGAGCTACCTGTTCCACTTCGTCATCACCCTTCCTTACCACCTACTCTCTGATATCGTAGCGTCGCCACACGATGTTGTCCTATATAGTAGCCTTTGTGGCGTGCGCGTTACTTCTCGCCAACCCCATCATGGAGCTCTTCTCCCCGAATCAAGGAGACCCGCCCGGACCGCGCGACCCCAGCTCAACGAGTCGCTCTTGGCTCTTCCGGGTCCCAACGACTCGTCCATAGCGTGTCCGCCGGATGCGTACGCGGTGCACATTTACTCTCGGAACCGCTGGTCGTGTATATTGAAAACTTTTTGGCGGCGGACGAAAGGTCTCACTTGTTGGAAATCAGGTAAGAATCCGGCATATCCGTTCTTTCAACCCCTTCTCCTTTACCTTTCTTCCTTTCCATTTCCATTATCCTTTTTCCGGGTCGCTCGTGAGCCGCTAGGGAGGGGGACTGTACTGCACGCGCTGCGTCCCCTTTTATTATTTTCTTCTTTTTTCTATTTGACGACCCTTCAAGACTTTTTGAACAAAAAGCTCACACCTTGCGAAACAGCGAGGACCTCTTCCAGCCCTCCACCATCACGCACAACGGCGGCTCCGCGCACCGCGACGCCGCCGTCCGCGACTCCCACGTAGCCATGATACCGCGGACGGACCCGGTACGGTGCGTGGAGCGGCGCGCGCGCGCATTCCAAGGCTGGCGCGAGGAGCTCTGGATCGAGCGGCTGCGCACGCAAAAGTACACCCCCGGCGGCCACTACAGCCACCACTACGATTGAGCTCCAACGCCGGGGGCTGGGGCCGCGTGAGCAGCATGATGGCGTGGGTGTCGACCTCGGAGGACCTAGAGGGCGGAGGCACCGAGTTTCCGCTGCTGCCGGCGCCCGTGCGGCCCGCCGCGGAGGTGGTGGAGGATGGTCAGGACGCGGCAGCGGCGGCGGCGGCGGCAGCGGCAGCGGCGGCGGCAGCGGCAGCGGCGGTAGCACCCACGGCGGAGGAGAAGTTTTGGTGTCGCTTCTGGAGTGTGGGGAGGACGGCAGGGTTCGTACGAGCGGAGAAGACGGGCTAGGCATCACGTTCAAGGCCGTGGAGGGCAACGCCGTGTTTTGGACAAACTTCCGTGCGGACGGGACCGGAGACGGTTTCGTAGAGACCTGGCATGCCGGGCTGCCGGTCAAGCGTGGGGTCAAGGTTGGGTTGAACATCTGGACGGCAGGAAGAGTCTAGGTGGTCCCTCTTCTCGACGCCAAGGTGGCAATGTATAGAATTGGAGAGAGGGAGAGAAAAGACATCTCCCTGCTCGTCACCCCCGGGCGCGACGGGGTCTAGGAAATCTGATGTCAGCTCTCGCTGAAGAGCCTTCTTAGACGCCATGTGTAGATTCTAGCTTTGTATAAATTGTTAGATTTTCCCAAATTTTCGCCAGCCATGTTTGCCCTAGCAGTAGCAAATCCAAGGCAGCAAACCATGTCCTTCCGTCTCTTACGACTAGACACTACCTTGGTGTTCAATTGATATCGAAATCAGGGATCGGTCGAATGTTGAGTAATATTACGCCTCCAGCTTCATGCAGCGCAAGCTAATAATACTTTTACCCACCGGGACAGAGACAGAGCCAAAATGCAGCACTAAAAGCTCGGACCGCCCCTGTAATCCCACGTGGAGCCACTAGAACAGCCACAGGAAAAGGCACCAGGCGGTTCCATTGGCCTGTTCGGCTGGGGTTTTGGCTTGAGCTTGCTGGCATGCCAAACATTGACTTGTATGATGGATGGGGTCGATGGTTGTGGTTGGGTTGGAGCTCGGGAGAAAGAAGAATGCGTGAGCGCTAAGACACCAATTATTAGACAACCGAGGAACGGGGGATGAGGAAGCAGAAAAGAAGCAGAAAAGACAGGTGCGACCAGGCCCAACCAAAAATACAGATTCATAGGTCGAAAATTCCCAACCTCACAGACGACGACCCTTTGAGCACCTCAAGCTCACACGAGCATTCTTACATTTTTTTATTTTTTATTTTGCGCAGATGCCCGTCGGGCAATCGTCGCAATCCTCTAGCCCAACAGAGCCTTTCTTTTTTCTTTTTCTTGCTCTTTAATTCTTAATCGCCCCTCATCTTTATCCCTCTATCCTCAAAGACATTCCTCGCTTCCGTGGCTGGAAGACATAGGAGACGCCCAGCAACGCCAAACCATAAATACACGCCTCTGCCCTGACTCACATCGCTGATATCCATAATCCAGCCCAATCTACCCAAAAAGGAGAGAGAGAGGGTGCGGTAAAACAGCCAACCAAACTTCCATAGGAGCACGAAAGAAGGGTGGGGAAACCAAGATGGCTGACCCATCCGCGCCCAACCATCCGTATTCGCCTTCAACGATTAGCATCCCTCATTACCGCGAGAATGAGAAGCCTCTGTACCAGTTGATCGGGTCACTAGGCCTTTTGCTCGGAGCTGTCGCCGTGGGCTCGGCAGGTTTAGCGGCGAGGCGGAACCCCAGGTTGTCCCTCAACGAGAGACTCATCGTTAGCTGGTATTCTATCTGTAAGACACCAACCCGCCTCTGTGCTCCCTCTTGCCTTCTTTTTACTACCTACCTTGCCGAGATCTCAACATTGATGATAGGCTGACTTTGATTTAGGCGGGTTTCTCCACTGTTTTTCGAAGGTTCGCTTACTTGCCTTGGATGCATCCCACCTTTCCATCCACGCCCCCTCCCCGTTCTCCTTCTAGGCCTCCCTTTCTCGCTTCCCCCAACTTTTCTCTTTTCTCTTTGCACCTCACCTCCTCTCGGGGACCTGGGAGGTCAATAATGAGGCAACTCAGACATTCTGACTCTGTGCACCTGCACCTCTGACAGGTTATTTCGTCTACAACCACGCCTCTCTCGCTGGCCAACAGACGCTCTTTGCGCAGCTATGGAAGGAGTACAGCCTCTCTGATTCGAGGTACCTCACCTCGGATCCCTTCATGATCTCGGTCGAGACCATTACGGTGGTAAGTTTTGCTCGCCTCATCGTCCTTGCGGCGCACAATCTCGCTTGGCCGAGCTGTCCACACCACCCCTAACTTGACTGATTAGCTTGTGTGGGGGCCTCTGTGCTTCTTCTCGGCCTGGTGCATCATACGAGATAGCACTATCCGACACCCAGTCCAGATGATGGTCTGCATGGGCCATCTCTATGGCGTGGCCCTCTACTATGCCACCAGCACTGCCGAGCAGTACTACCATGGTAACGCCCACAGCAGGCCCGAGCCGCAATACTTTTGGCTCTACTACGTGGGATTCAACTTACCATGGGCCATTATCCCGAGTAGTGAGTACACGCTTCGTTCGCCTCGCTTGAACTCCCCCACCCCCACCCCTTCTAAGGAACTCGTGTTAACCTGCCTATCAGTTCTCCTGCTGCGAAGCATTCGTGCTATGAGGGCGGCCTTCGCCATGTTGGGCAGAGTCCAGGGTCTGCTGACTGAGCTTCGGGGTAATATCCACGATATCAAACAGCGCGATCACTCGGAAGGGGACGTTGCTACAGCCAACAGCGACGAGGATGATGTGTCTAGTTAGATAATAGACTCACATCCATTATTTCTTGAAAATTCGCTAGCAAGACCAATGTCCTCGGCTCGATGCGATCAAAGCGATCACACCATCAAGCCGGTGGGCCAGTGACGTTGTGGCACGCCTGAGAAATACAGGTGTCGTCACGCCCTATCGTGATGCGGCCCTCTGTGTCTACCGCTTCCCACATCGGACGTCTCTAATAGGTCCCCGCAAACTATTCATCGTGACAGGGCGTCCGCGTCTGCCACATCATATTTGGTATAGCCATAGGCTCCGTTGGTGTGCTGTGGGGAGGCGGGGACCTGTATTGACGTGTTAACCTTCTGACCTTGGTGGTGAATGGGTCCGCTGGCTCCAGCAAATGATTCACGTGAGTTTAAGAAGCGATTAAGTCTACCAGATCGTCGAGTTGGCTTTCTGCTCTTGCCTCTTTACTTGAGAGAAAGAAAAACAAACTGTCTGGTCCTAGTCAGCTGCGGTCAAAACAATACCCTCATCTCACATCAAGTCCCCATCGTGACCTACAAGATTCATATGCGTGGCTCTAGCTCCCTTGCAAGCCCGGCGCCACGAGCCCTGTCCAAAGCACGGATCGTCAGGAGCTGATCCGACGCCCCCTCGTCATCGCCGGCTTCTGCGCGGAAATCCTCTCGGTCTCCCCCAAAGGCCAACGATAGCATACCCTCTATGAGAAAACCCCTCTCCTCGTAGGATCACAAGTAGTGCGTGACCACGTACCGCCGGTTTGCCATTAGTAAAGAAAGGAAGTTGGGGCGACTCTAGGTCCTTAGCAGGTGAGCCCACGTTTTGGGTCAGCCGATTCATGCCGCAGCCACCTTGCTTGACTTCCCTGGATGAGGACTCCTCGTTGCCTCTCTGGGATCATATCCCCAGTGGAGAGGACTGATGCCGATAGGGCTTCCTTGGGGACCCGCGGGGTCGAAACGGTTAGGCAGTGCATAGTAGCTTGCGAGAAATAGGTTGCCAAGCCTGCATGGCGGTCTCAAAGACATGTCGCATTCAGATCGAGCAGAGACCAAGTAGACGAAACAAAGAAGAAAAAGAGACGAGGGCCAGGAGGCCGAGGCATTCAAGTCTCTACTGGTCGGCTGGGGTATTTGATAAGAGTAATACCACTCTTAAGGCATTAGAAATCGGTCGTATAATGAAATGACTTCACGTGTGTCATCAAGCCTCGTCTCTCAAAGATTTCCACGGTCGGTGGATATAATGCAAACATGAGCCTTGCCGGTGTAAGCGAGAATGGCACTGGCCCACCGAGGAAGTTTCTATACACTTCCCCTTTTCCCTCGAAGGATCCATATATCTACGGGGGAGGCGTGGAGGAGAAGTATGAGGTATTTTCTAGGTATAGGACTTCGCCCATTTTAGTCCCAAGCCACCGGTATCGCGAGGCGAAATATGGGGGCACGAGGGCAAGGTTGTCAATGTCCGCTGGAGGTCACGACAAGGCCGGAAAGACAGGATGCAACACCACTGCGGCTAAAGCCGCCGCAATGGGCTCACATATAGGCTTGTTACTGTTCCAGGGCCTCTCTCGATGTGCGAGGGAAGGCGAGAGGGCTGTGAGGCGTCGGTATCGGAGCTCCCGGGATAGTCGTCTTGAAGCGCCAGGAAGAGCCTATGATGTCCTCGCCAATCTCATCAATCACCATAAATCACATCACCTATTAATGGTCATTCCACTTGTGCCAACTCCGAGTTAGCACAACGAAAAGCGAGCAACTCCGAGGGGCTGTTGAAACCCTGCCACCCCCTTGCTCCTTTTTTCTTTTTTTTTCTTTCTTCTTTGCCCTCCGTTTTCTCGGTGGAGCTGGAGCCGTTGGCCAAATTGTGCGTTTGGAGCAAAGAGTAATGACGCGCCGAATGGTGGGGTGGCGTATCGTGTTGATAGTGATGTGGAAATCTGCGTAAAAGGCTGGTGACCAATTAGCCAACCTCGTGGCGGTGCCCTTTATTTCCAGCTCGCTGGGTGTCTTCTGAGCGCGGCTGCAGAGGAATGAATCCGTTTTGGAGAACAGGATGAAAAGCCCGGCCTTTTCCCAAGCGGTTCAGGGCCTATAGAGACGTTCACGATTTACAGATTGACGGGACACAAGGCAAAAAAGCGCACAAGCCGTCACCGGCGTGTCTGCATGGGAACTGGAAGGAAGGTCGGATCATGGAACAAAGGTGATAGACGGCAGTGATGGAAGGTGCAAGTCAAGCGGAGTCCAAAAATGGGAAAGACCCACCCCACCCCGGGTGCAGCGGGGAGACTTCCAGGACCGGCCCAGGCACATGTGCGCCTTCTTCGCTCAACTCTTTCCTCCGCGTCTCAGGTCCCACCCGGGAAACCCGTTCGGGAATTTTCGTGCCAAACCCCCGGTCCAAGGCTTTTGGCAACGACCTTTGAGGTCCAAGGTCCTTTTGGACCATCACGACTTGGCGCGCATGGTGTTTTGGCACCATTTCTACGTGATATAACATGATGAGACTGACCATGGTTACGAGTCGTCAGCGCGACTGCGGGAAAAAGATTGATGCAGATGTTTAATTTGAGATTTGCGAGACAGGGAACGGGAATGCTGCAAATGTGTAACTTCGTACCCCGGCCAGGCGCTCTCCGGTGGACAGCCCACAACCAACCACTCTCGTGCTCGCCTCGTTTTTTATAACCTTGACGTTGATTTCATGCCAGCCTATACGCGCACACACAATGTGACCCACAAACCAAAAAACGGAAAATCGTGCAGTACGAGAAGAAAAAACATTAAAAATAAAGATAATATTGTTACCACTCATCATGCGCTCCAGCTGCTTCAACCCTATCCTAGGGAATCATAACTACCGGCAATGCCTTGCACTCACCAAAAAGAAAAAAACGCAGTCTAACTTTGAAAAGTAAATGATGCTGAAACTGGGAAATAAAGTAAAGATATCATGTTCATATAGCTGAGAAGGGAAAAAAGAAAAAAAAGTAACAAAGGAAAGAATTGAATAGTTTAATGGGGAGGCTTTTAGGTGCAGGGAGCGAGGATCGGAGTTGGTGAGGGGGAGGGACTAAGAGTCCCTGCCAACTTGGAGACACACATTGAGAATGTCCAACCGGCCCATGTCTAAAAACCAACAGACGATTCGCTCTGAACTCCGCACAGACAAGTTGACGATGCATGGTCGACCCACCCACTGTTCCTCTCCCCATTATGTGCGACCCTACCAGCACTGGTAACCCTCCGCTTGTTCTGGCGTTGGTGGGGGATCGAGCCCGGAATGCATCCATCGAGGACACCGTAACGTTATATACAAGGCTTAGAAAGGGGGAGGGGTGCTGCTAAAGGTCCTGATCGTCAAGGTAGTTCAGAATACTTGACGTCGATGGAGAAGTGGGGAAGGCCGTTGTTCATGATGCTGAATAAGGCGGACAGGTCGTCACCAAAGTGTTCTAGGTCATACTGGTTTTCTAAGGCGGCAGTGAAGCTAACTTTGGCGATTGTGAGACACTGGCGTTGGCTGGCCTTCTCGTCGACATGGCTGTCTAGACCTCTTTCCTCAACGAGCAATCTTGCCTTCTTTTCGATTTCCTTCTGCGACGGGAGAACTTCGGTGAGGACGCTGGCCACTGAGGGGCCGCCCAGCACGTTGATGAGGAGACACGCAGGTCTCGGCTTCGGTGGCCTTCTTCCCTACGGGCGCATCTACAACCTGCGAGGATCGGACGGTAGGCGGCGGCGGCGGTGGCGGATCGTTAAAGGGGAGCGTAGCTGAGAAGTAGGAGGCGGCGGTGGCGGAGGAAGAAGAGCGGCCGACAGCTGAGGAGGGCGCGTAGGTGGGGGTAGTGAGTCGGCAGCATCGACGCCAGCCTAGCGACCTCCTTTGAGCGCGACCGGCGCGAAGGGCCGCGAGCAGCTCCGCGGGACTGGGACGACGCCAACGGCGCAACACTCACAAAGGAAGCCGGCCCCTCGCAGTCGTCCTCACCCCAGTCGCTTTCATCGTCTGATACGGGAGCGGATGCCTGCTCTTCGCCGCTGCTCCCGTCATCACCTTCCGCGTTCGCCTGGGCGTGGATTCGGAATTCGGTGGGGTAGTTGAATCCTTGGTTGTTGATGTGGTGAGCGGCCGCCTGCGAACTCAGGGTGAGGAGCTGGATGAAGCAGGCGTCCATGGAGCTCCCGGAAGCCGAGAGATACTCGCGTCGAACACCGCGCTTGGAGCGGGTGATGGTGACGGTCCATACTTGCTTATCACTAAGTTGAGTGACGAACCCGAAGCGAGCCTTGGGTTCTGTCCACTGGCAGTTATCTAGATGCGCAACGCGGTGGTGATCCAGGGATCGAGCCACCTCTCTCCGTGTTAGTCAATGTGTTTCATATGGCTAGGATAAGACAGAGAGAGAGGAACGCTAAGCTCGGAGACAGTCGATATGATATCTGCTGCGCTCGAGAATAACAGGGAAATGGGGGAAGCAGTTGCGAACGGACCTAAGATGAGGGATCCGATATCAATAGATCGGAAGGGGCCAGGATTTGTGGTGGGTGTTGGCGAGTGAAGTCCCGGTATGGGGAGACCGGGACCAGAGGATGGGTTGATGAGAAATCTTTGGCTCATGCCGGGCGGTTGTGTGTGCGGTTCGGGGTGGTCGGGTCGGTTGTGGGTTCGGACACACGATGCAGGATGGGGAGGTGCAATGTGTTCAAGGTCTTGCAAATTACATATGAGTATGTTTGTAATTTTTCAGAGAAAAGGCTCTCGAACGGTGAGAGGGGCGAGATGGCTTAAGAAGGGAGAGGATTGCCTCAGATGTGTCGACAAAGGCTGGGCCTGTCGTTTAAGACCTCAACTAATTCTGCAGTGATGTGCCATATCCACCAATTGTTCTTGCACTTGCACTAGAGGACAGGGGGTTGGGGCCACAAACACTTGTAGGGGGTGAGAATGGAGGTGCACAGCGGGATGGTGTGTGCACAGGAGCCAGGGGTAGAGACAGAGACAGATTGAGAGCCTTCCTAACGTTGAACCGCCGGTACTCGATCTTCCCATTGCCAGCCTCACTTCACCCACTTCAGGGTTTGAGAGTTGGTGTCAATTTCAATGCTACAATTGATTGATGTACCTGTGGATTTGGGGCCAGCGTTGGGGCGTGTGTGGAACAGCCCAAACCTCGCGCGCTATCATGGTGTAGTGTACACTCACATTCGATCGATGGTGGAGGATTGAAAAATGGATCCATTGGATCATGGAACGCTGATCGAAAGTCTTGCCTTGAGGTACGATGGCCAATATCCTGAGCAGCCCTGTATTTACAACTCCCGCCCTCGTATCAATGTCGTTGGAACCACGACTCGATCTGGTACCCCTACACCCTACAGCACTGGCCTTGCCTCGGTACGGCAAGCACTAAATTCAATATTCCCAGCCCAAGTGACTAGCCGTTTGAGCGGAAACCCGGACTTGCCACCAACTAGAAGAGCTGGCGAGCACCAACGGGGGCCAAACGTTTGAAGAGAGGCGGATTGCACTTTCGGCTCCAAGACCCACGGTCGGCCGTACTGTTTACAAGGGGAAGGACTCCAGAGAAGCCTCCGTAGCCATCGCTTTGCCGTCCGCCTGTATTAATTGATTATGATGACGTTCCGACTCCAGAGGTGCCACGCCTATTCTTGCCTCGATGCTGTAACCCAGTGCTTCCCTCCCCCAACCCCTCTCGGAGGGTGCTGTTAGGCGCGAAAAGATCGAAGCT
Source organism: Parascedosporium putredinis (assembly GCA_949357655.1). NCBI lineage: Eukaryota > Fungi > Ascomycota > Sordariomycetes > Microascales > Microascaceae > Parascedosporium > Parascedosporium putredinis. The sequence goes on from CASHTG010000019.1 coordinate 1,259,350, forward strand.
GCTGAAGCCGGACATCGGCACCTGTGGCGCCTGTCTCATCGTGGATGAATGGGGCATAATCGGGGCAAAAGTGAGGGCTCGTCTCCATTAATTGATCGGCTGGAGAGCAATTGAGGAACACCAGCGCCAAACGAAAACGGGAGGCGGGTTGCAGTGGGTTGATCACAATTGATAGTCTTTACGATCAATATCATACTCATGATAGCGTAGCATTGCTGTTTATGACTGACTACTTGCTACTATATCCGTATTACTTCACTTGAGCTTCTATTTCCCACGATGGCGAAACCCCAAACCGGCAATTGTCAGTATGTAGTTTGTCCTTTTGTCGTGAGAGGGGTGTGCCTGTAAATAAGCGACAAGATGAATCTGCGCTGGTGCCGTTCTTAGGGGCGGTTTCGTCGACTGCACCCAGCGCCCGGAGATATGGGATACAGACAAGGGAGATGCTGGTATCCGTATCATTGACACTACCACTTGGATCAACCTCCGTCAAATCTTTTTCGAGCCGGAACCGTGTGGGCGCCAATCCATCGCATTTGGGGCCCCTCCACCATCAATTGATCCCTGTCGCCTGTCTCCGGCTTGCCTTGTGCCTTTCGCTGTACTTGCAGGCTGTGGTTCCCCCAGTGCATCCGTGTCTCCTATTTACCTTGTACACCGAGCGCTGACCTGCGATTGTCCAATCCCCTCGCGTGCTCCCTCGCGTACCCCCTCGCAGGGAGTACCCGCCGGTGATGACGTTGGACTGGTCCGTTCATTCGGAGAGAGGCTGTGCGGTCTGATGGTCCAGCTCCGAAGCGCCCGGAGAAAGTGAAAATCTTGGAATTCATGAAGCCTCACCTCGTGCTCAAATCTTCCGGGGGAAAGACAAAAAAATAAGAAGAAAAGAAGCAAAGGGGGACAATGAATTTCTTTGTGAATTCTTTTGTTTCTTTTCGCAACCCTCGCTATCGGAGACTACGGGCGGTGGCCGTATCGCAGGTTTCTCGTCTCTCCTCCTTTTCTTTTTTTCTCTCTCTTCTCTCAATCCGTTTCCCACACCGCCCTTTCCTGGCGCGGTCGGCCCTCTTCCCCCATCTCAAGAGGGTAATAGCTTCAATGGCGCAAGTCCCGGGAGCAGGGGGGATGCGATTGCCGCTCCGGGGCATGGTGCTCAGGATACGAACATGAAGTCAGGGAGCTCGATAACCATGTATCCAGACGCGGGACCATGGATCAATATCCATTGTGATGTGCGCAGGCAGTGAAACTCGACTGCAATGGCGCAGAAGGTGCAGGACGCGCACTTGTACTAACCTGCCGCTTCAGACTTTCCGTCAGGACCGAGCACGAGAATGATCAATGGCGAGCACCTCTGCTTTTGCGCTTCCCCTTCTTTTCTCTCTCCATTGTGACCCTCCTCCCCTTCCTTCCCACCCCCTTAGGATTGTGACAGGGGAGAGGATAAGTGGGGGAGACATGCCTGCTATTAGCCCATGCCTCCCTCGCGAGATTGATGTGTGTGCCAAATGAACCCGGTAACATCATTATCTCTCGTCCGAAACCCGAAAGGCTGCATCATCATGGCAGGGCTTTGAGCTTTTTTATTCTTTTCTTTTTTCTTCTTCTTCTTTTTGTTTGAAGTGCCTCGGTAGGAAGGGGGTGGTTAGGGTTGAATCCATCCATACCTGCTGATAGTCTGGGGTAGTGTAGATGTTCTCATACCCCAAAAGCGACAAGCTGCAGGAGGGAACCGATGCTCGAATCATAACCCATGGTCTCAACAGATGAAGTAGCCGCAGGATGCCCACGGGCGGTGGGCATGCTGCATAAAATCGTCTGGAGGTTTTTTCCTTCAGTGTTCTTAAAGCGAGGCTGTCGGATCGATTGGCTGATGGGCATCAAGTTCTCGATCCCGGAACGCTACCACTGCTTTTTTCTTGTTTTCTTTTTTCTTTCTCCCCTTCAGGTCCAGGCCGTTGTATCAGTCTCGGATGTTTGGCGAAATCGACCTGCATGGTCAAACCCCCATCTCCAGCTTCCGCACCGATTTGTCCATTAAATTTTTACTCTTTTTCCCCTTTCGAAGTGCCGGGAGGAAAGGCTATCAAAAAAAGTGAAGATAAGAAACTACCTGCAGAGCTACACGCAATCCCTCCTTCAATACTCTAGCACAATGCCCGGGTTGATCAAGGGGCAAAAGCACCAAAAGATCCATCAACATTGAATCATCAAGTCACGGTTCTAAGTTGAGCATGCACTCCACAGCTACAACATCTCCACAGTCCATGATAGCAAATGTCTTACAAACGATGCGCTGGCTCCCTGCCCTCTCAAGCCGGGATTCACCTTTCTCCACGAGGGCGGTTTCACCACACCAAACGCGTGGAATCCGTCCCGAATGATCCACTAGACTTCTCTTGATCTTCCTTTCATGTACCACCATTTAAAAAAGAAAAAAAAAGAAAGAAAAAGGACCTAATCAGCCCCTCCAGTCTGCTGCCCAGTCGATCCTTTCCCTCGACTCAGTGGCAAAATCTCATCGTGGCGGCGGCTTCTACCTTGATGAGGGCATGACCTCGTGATCTCATCCTCTCTACACACCACCCCTTCCTTGCGTTCTCCTTGCGTTCTCCTTGCCCCCAAAAGCACGCGCAAGGCAAAGAAAAGAAAAAAGGGCGCATCACCAACGTCCACCCACTAGATAGAGGCTGAACACCACCATCCAAGGTGGGAAATCGCGAGGAGAGGCGAAAGATGCAGAGGAGAGACAGTGTCTTGAAATCGTGGATAGGCCACGCGCTCCCCTCACTTCTCGTTTTCGCCCTCATCCGGGTTGGGCCAACTGTCCTAGCTCTGGGCCACGATGGATGATGCAACTAACCCTAACTGGTAAGGCGAAGCAGTTCCTTTTCACTTTGAGTTGCTCTTCTCCTCTCCAAACAGAGGGCTCTTCTAATCCACTGATTCCTCGAGGACTTATTCATGTCTCGCCTTATTCCCTTTTTCCAGCTTCAACGTTGCTTTCGCTTCGTGGCCCCCCTCCAACCAAAGGTCTGTTGGCTCCAATTTTTCTATTTTTTTCTTGCCATCTCTCATCGAAAAGAGAGACACGGAACCTAAAAAGGATAAAATAAAAAAGAGGCGGCGAGCGGGACGGAGATGCGCTTCGCCTTCATCAGCTCGAGTGGCTGAGAAAACCAGCTCCCGCTGCTCTACTCTAGGCAGCCCCCGGGCCGCATCTCTAGGCCCTCTGTCGTGGCCGTAAGCTCGCCCTCTGCCCTCTGTATTCTGCATCAGCTCTCGCCTTTCTCCCGTCATCTTCCTCTCCAAAGGCAAGCGCCTCCAATCACTGCATAACCAAAGAAGAAGAAGAAAAATAGAGGGCAGCGAACGAGAGCCTGTAGAAAGGAGGGCGCGGCCTAGACCATCCAAGAGGAAGCGTCAGCATCGCGGCTGACAAGGGCGAATGGAACGTTGCTAAGAGGAAAGGATCGCGATAGGACAAGGAAAAAAACAAAGAGTTTGAGGGGAAGAAATCCCGGAAAAAGGAAAGTCTAGACAAACCTAAACAGGGCGATCGGACGAGAGGGTCATTCTGAGTACCTCTTGGGAGAAGGAAAAAAAAATTATATTCCCATTTGCTTCTAGTCTACGGAGGCGATAAAATCGTCTCATATTGATATCCTTGGATGCGTGCGTGTAAATGAGGTTCGGATCGACATGGGAAATGCTAGCGCCATGTTCCCTCACCACCCACTAACCCACGCCGACGACTTACACACGCACCCCCTCCCCTTCGCCCCCACCTTCTTCCTTGCTTATCGCAATTCCTCGTCTTCGTTGAGCCTCAACAGGGCTTCTACACTCGCCCTTTCCCCACTAAGTCCGCGTCATGGCAGATTCAGCTGCAGCTTCTCTAACCTGTTCGATACCGCGGCTACCATTGCTTCTTCTCTGGCCAACAGATTCTTGACTGTTTGGATCTTCGCCTTGCGGATTTCGCTGGGCACGCGCAAGTCTTGGCTCGACGTTGGCGCATGCTCCCTGTGGGATCGCCCGTTCCTCTCTTCGCCAGCCGCGCCGCTACCACTGCCGCCGCTCGTCTCTCTTTGCAGCCGCGCCGCTTCCTCCAGCAGCTCGGACGCAAGTGTCGTCACCTCCTCCAACCGCCTCTTGACTTGTTTATTCGCCGCAGCCTCACTTCCATTGCGCCGGTGTTGCGGTCGCGAAGATGAGGGGCTCGCAGGGCCCAAAACGCTGGCGTCGAGACCCTTGACCTCGTCGATCCAGGCACGCTCCTGCGTGCTCAGCTCTCTCTTGGTGTGCTGCATAACAGATTTGCGTAGGCCGTCGATGCGGCGCGAGAGCTGCTCCTGTCGCGCCTGGGCGCGCGATACCCGCGCCTCGATCCTTTCATTGTCTGTGCCCTCGCTATCATGCCCGGCCCCTACAATTTTGTCAATCTTGGCCTTGGTCTCCGCTGCTTTGGCAAGGTGGTCCTGCATCTCTGCTCTCATCCTCGTGCACTTGAGGAAGAGTTCGGATGCTGCTACCCCGAGCCTGTGTGTCTCCTCACTAAGGATCTTGTGCGCCTCCGTGAGGACTTGCAATGTCAGTGGGCTCAGCCGGACCTCCTGCCCGACGACAACCTTGTGGCGCGAGGTGCGCAGCCGCTCAACGAGCATAGGCAGCTGCGATCCCTGGTCGAAGATGTGAGATGCCTGGAAGGGTGGCCGCGGCTCATACGAGTACAGGGGCTGGGCCGGAGGTGGAGCCTCGATTTCACGCACGGGCGATTCCTCCTTGACTGGCGTGTATTCCGACTCTGGGGAGTCGAAAATAAGCACCACGGGGTCATAGTGCGTTGCCGAGATAATCACGTAGCCAATGTCTGGATCGCTGATAGCGCAACATCCGGCCAGGGAGCCGAAATGTCTGCCGAGGGCTGCGTGAACAAGCGCTCGCGGGTCGAGTTGTGGGAGTTCACTAGCAGACCCAGGCGGAACTCGGAGCCAGCGCCACCAGCGCCTTGGATTTCGCTTTCCAACCGGAAGACCCACGGGGCTAGGGAGAAGTAGGTGATGCCAGCATGGTGCGTGACGTAAAACGAATAGCGTGACATGATGTCGGTGCTGAACACGGGCCAGCTGTCGGGGCTTGCCTCGACGGGATTCATGCTGTCCATAGCCTGGAACGTCAGGAGCGTTGGTGCATCAGACATGGCCAGGAGCCGCCCCAACCGCGACTTGTTCTTGGGTGGTAGCCACTGCGCCTCGACTCCTTCAACGTCGAGGCAAATCTTGACCTGTCCGCCGGTCGAGAGGAGGCAAATCAGGCTCAGAGATAACCCCTCCCGGTCACTTCCGTCCAGTTCCAGATCCGCGTCCTCCCCAAACATGAGGTCGTCCGCATCAATCTTGGAACCAATGACAAGGATGTCGGTCAGTTCGGAATCAATGTCGTCCTCATTGTCGAGGCTCGCCTCAAGCTCAAAGGGGCCCTGAAGGCGGGGTACCGAACCAGGTTTAGCCGGTCTACTGTACACCTCGATGGGTGGCTCGCCAGGTGACCCATCCAAGAGATGGGGCTCCTGCGAGTCGATATCGCCCATCCACGCTAGCTGCTGCTGCGCAAGCAGCTTTTCGCGTTCCGAAACTGAAGGATCGTCCTCGATGGCTCCCACCTTGGTCACCACCGATACCGAAAGAGATGCTACCAGCGCCGGAGGCGGTGCCCAACGAGAAGGCAGCAAAGGGCACAATGCGTATACATCCCCTTCCCTCATAGCGATCCAGAGGGTAAAGGGGTTCCAGCCGCCAGACGAGCGTGAGCCGAAACAAGCGGAGGCGACCTCCATCTCGAAGGAGTCGGGAGAGAAGCCCGTATTGGTCGCCAGGGTCGACGCCGCGAAGTCTTGGTCTAGCGAGGTTCCATCTGCAAGGCGCTTCAGGTCGATCGACAAAGTAGGGCTATCAAAGGACCACCGATCGCTTAGGGAGAGCTCCCACAGTCGGACGATGGAGTCTTTAGAGACGGTGACCAGACAGGAACCGTTCACGCCGAGAGGGTGCCAAAGAGCAGAGACGATGGGGGAGCGAGACGTGACGTGGGTGGTGGGGCCAAGCGTCCAGATCTTTGGGCGAATCGGCTCTGTGTCCTCGCTGCTGAGGTGACTAGGATCGGGGATCAGACAGACATGTACAGTATGTGAGGTGAGGATGGCTAATAGGTTCTCGTTGGGCGATATTACGAGCTGCCGAATCTCATCGGCAACGGGAGTTTTGATGATCTGCAGGCGAGGCCACCCCCATGTAGTTAGCTACTGCTACGTTTGTTTGTGTCTGCAGGTGCAGGTGTGTGTGGGTGTGTATGTGTGTGTCTCTATCTTTGCGTGTGTGTATGTGTGCGAGCGAGCATCGTGTGCATGTGTACGTAAAGGGAAGTGACCGAGTGAGTGATGCCTCCGGAGATAATGCCCCTCTCGCCTTGAACATGGGGGCAAGGGGATGGAGGGGAGGAGATAGGAGAAGGTGAAGCACTTACCCGATAACCTAATGCGCGGTTCTCGACATCCTGCTCAGACGCAAGGCCGTCGGCAACCGAGCTTTCCTCTTGATGCGAAAATTCGTCTTGCTCTGGCCATGGGTTTCCTTGAGGTAGACCAAATCCCCCACCGAATCTCCTTGCCGTTCGCTACAAAAATCTCGGTGCCGCGACGGGCGATTGTTCGTTTGGGGCCATTTGGGGCCTTCCGCTTGGTCTTGGAAGCGTAGGGCGACGAGAGGGAAGCCCGGGACGCGTCGATCGAGGCCGAGAATAGATTGTGTCCAGGGGAACCCTTGGAAAGCCACGACGGGGTGTAGCTTTTGACCTTGGGCATCGTTTTGTTCCAAAGTGCGGTACCAATGATCCTTTTTTTCTCACTCGAGATTCCTGTCTCTTTTGCTTCACTTGGTGATGGTTGGTCGCTTCACATAATCCGGAAGCAGCAAATTAGGTAAGAAATTCCCGGGGCGACGAGAAAAAGGAACAATAGTGGAAGGGCGGACCAAAAAAGGGCTAAAGGTGTCCCGGCACTGATGGTATGGAAGGGTGTATGGCTTCGCGGTTCTGTGCGCCGAAATGGTGCAGGATCGGAGTGTTGTTGATGATGGGTCTTTTGGTCGCAGGTGACGAAAATTGCTGGAGAGGTCGTCAAGATTTCGGGTGCTTCCTGGGGCGTCTGGCGCGTGTTTCTCTGCTAGGCGGCTGCGTTGACTTTTTCTAAGCTGGGCATTGGGCAACGACTTGTCGCCCTGGAATCGGAGTGTAGCCTCGTGCTTGGCAAAAGATACATCTCTCTCACATAATCTTTACTAAAGGAACGAGGTACCATTCGTTGCTTTGGACGTGCAGCTACTGTAGGCAGGAGGAGCTCCCCACTGTGGAACCAGCTTCTATCCAATGACAATCAAATCCTTGACTGGCAATTGATCGACAACTCCAACTTGTTTTCTAGCAGTACAACGTCCATTGGGAACGACCCAAAACGAAAACCGGCCGCCTCGTCTCTCCAGCATCCTGTAAATGCGCCCAGTCGAGACCAATATCAACCTAAATTATACCCACGGTACCTTTGCGAGCATCCCCAACCTCAGGCTTGTATTTGCGCCTCATTATAGACCCGCCACCGCCCTTCCAATCTCCATCACCAGGACCTTCTTCGCCCGGCATCTCGCCTAGTAGACGAGCACAATGGCACCGTACGTAAGAAGCACCGTCGATCGTCTCGACAGACCTAGCGCCTACTTCTCGAGTCGCGTAAGTCCCCAGCACCTCTCGCTTCTTTCTTCTGATCCGGGCGCTCGCCTCGTCCCCTCCGGATCGAAGGATGGGCCTAGAAATGCAAACGACCGAATCTAGACTAACGCAGCTTTGCGCTTCGCTCTTGCTTTTGGATCCTTGCAGACGAAGAGACAAGGAAGGGATCGTCGAGACCGCGACCGCGATGGTGACGAGGACATGAAGGAGCCGGAACAGCCTCCAGAAGACCCCCTCAAGGATGCTGCGACGCTCTACGTCGGGAACCTGTAAGTCTCACAACTCACAGCTCACAGCTCACACCTCCTTCCTCCTTTCCCCTCCCCACTGCACCCTCGCAAGCACTGTGACTGGCGGATCCGGGGCGCGTAGGCAAGACTGGCCATCGCGTGATTGATCCCCGCCCACGGTTACCATCATTCGATCTAGATCCTCTTTCCTCTCCCCTCTCCCCTTCCCCCTTCCCCCTCCCTATTTTGCCACTACCCATGCAGCTTCTGCTTTCATGATTGATACCGTATTCTCACACCCGCGTGCCCTGCTTTGGCCTCCTGTTTCGGTGCATGCAGATCCTTCTACACAACCGAGGAGCAAGTATATGAGCTCTTTAGCAAGGTGGGCGAGATCAAGCGCCTCGTGATGGGCCTGGACCGATTTACCAAGACGCCATGCGGTTTCTGCTTCGTCGAGTACTACACACACCAGGACGCCCTCGATTGCATGAAGTACATTGGCGGTACGAAGCTTGACGAGCGCATCATCCGTACCGATCTAGACCCCGGCTTTGAAGAGGGTCGCCAGTACGGTCGCGGCAAATCAGGCGGTCAAGTGCGCGATGAGTACCGTGAAGACTACGACGAGGGGAGGGGTGGCCTCGGTCGAGCGCTGCAAGCGGATAGATTGAGGGACCAAGAGAGGGCAAGGGGCGAGGCGGACTACGGTAGGGGAGGTAGTGGATGGGATGAGAAAAAGGTTTCGTTTGTTCTCGCGGGTGAAAGATGTGGCGTGAGTGCAAGATTCGAACGAGAGAAAAGGGGAGCTGGGCTAAAAGATTCGGGCAGCAGACGCCCAATCGTTTCTTTGTGCACGATAGATGTCGTCCTCTTATCCGACGGGATGATGAGAACCATACGACTCTTATCGTGGCAAGGCGAAGAGGTCTTCTGCTCCGCAGACGCCGCGGCTAAACTATTGTACATTACTCGATCAACATTCCAAAAAAGGAAAACATCGGGAAAAGGGGATTGTCAACAGGTTCGTTTTTGAGTTATCCTGAAAGTCTATACGCTCCGTGGTGCGTCGTCTTGAAATGAGATTGCTTCTCTCTTTTTCCATCGTATACCATACAAGTAACATAATTGTACAAAGGGCAAGCCTGAATAAGGGTGCCACAGCGCCCCAACTCCGTAGTCAGTCATGGACTACGTGAGCCCGCGTAGATGTAGGTTCGTTGCTCAGCACAGCGCCAGTCGTCGATCCAGACGACGTGCCCTTCTCTGGCAAACCCTCACGATTCCTAGTCCACAACCCAGAGTCCCAGAGTTCAGTCCATCGTCCACCACCATTCGCCTCCAGCCAGCGTCGGAAGGAGTCTTAGTAACCGGGTGGGTTGACACGTTGGGAAACCCTTGTCCACTTGGGGAGCTCTAGAGAAAGGAAATCGCGGTTAGCCTTTGACTTTGATCAAACAGCATTTCCAAAGCGAAACCACCTAATCCTTCCAAGGGGCCAGGTGGTTCCAAGCCTTGTCTTTCCTCTCTCTCTCTCCTAATTCGGGGAATCAACTTACTATGAATGCCCTTCCTGTATCCCTTCACCTTCCTGTCGAACATGGAGTACTTGTCCCTAGGCAACATCTCAGGTTCCGTAGGCATCTCAGCCTTCCACCTCTCAAGCGCCGCGAGCGTCTCCCCTTCTTTGCTAGCGCGGCATCCAGGGTCGCGACAACCTGGTCCACCGCGCGCAACCTCATGCGCTGCCTCCTCTTCTGGAACTTGGACAGCCGCCAGGGATCTTCCAGAGTAGGCCGCCCGAGAGCGGGGACGTCATGCGGAAGGGGCCGAACATTTCTGCGTATGTGTGTGTGTGGGCGTGTGTGCGTGTGCGTGCGTGCGAAGGTGGAAGGAGGGAAACGGGCTCCCTTGCGTGGTTTCGATCTATTCTTTTCCCCTATTTGTCGGAACAGGGGAACGGAACAGTGGTGGACGAGCCGACCTAGAAACTTCCCAGGTCCTGTTATGCGGAAACTAGGTCCAGTCTCGCTTCGTCTATCGCCCAGGTGTTCGTCTTGGGTCGGCAAAGGCGTTGGGATTAGGATTTGATGTCGGGGGTTGGCACAAGAAAAAACGGGCGGCACGGAGGACTCACGCGACGAACACTCGAAGAAAAATCCGAGAGCTTTTGCCAGGTGCTGTCACATTTTCCCGATTCCGACACGGCCCACCGCCCGTCGCTGCATTGGCCGACCCCAGAATTTTTTTATTTGTGCCTGAGGCCTGAGGCGCTAATCTCTACGTCCCCATTTCAATGACAAGAAGAGACGAAGCATGAAGTAACAAACAAACATCAAAAGCGTTGGAGTTCAAATGATATTCTAAAAGAAAATTAGAGAAAAATGGCTATCTAGTCCAATTCCGTTCCCATGAGCTTTCCCCCTTTGCGACGATACTTGTAGAGTCGCGGGAGCACGCTTATATGACTTCAGTCCCAAGCACACGGCTAACAAGCCTCGATGTCAATGAATGGGTGGATTCAATCAATGGCTCAGAGGCGGAAAACGATGAGGCAATAGGTGCCCCCAAGATCAATATCAGATCAAAATCGCTGCCCCATGAGGGATATTTAAAACACTAGACATATCCCTATATAAACCAGAGTAAACCAACACACCTCGTCGAAAGCTCTTATCCTTGGCCGTCGCAGCTCGCCATTCCAACCAACTGGCAGCGTGAGCGCGGCCCCTCTCTAGCCAATAAGGTGGCGAAGCGACCGGCCTACCCTACTGGCAACCACCGACGCTCCCCCACCACGAGTGAGCAACGAAAAGTGCTGGCGAACCTCTGTCTTCGATGCGCCTCCACCAGACCAAGCGTATCACCACCCTCAATCGATCCAAGAGCTTCCGCCACCAGGCCCGGAAGAAGCGCAGCCTCCTCACACCACCCTTCCCGACGAACCCGAAAAGACATTCCACCCTAGCGAGACTCTCGACAACGGCCAGCCCTCTTTCCATCCCTCTTCCCCTTTCCCTTGGGGCTCAGTCCCCCCACCCAACTCCCTCCCATCTCTAGGTCGCGGAACAAACGATACTCGCCATGTCCTACTACTTCGTCATCGTAGGCACGCAAGACAACCCCTCTTCGAATATGAGTTCGGCACCTCGAAACAAGGGGGCGACGGCACCGCTCACTTTGGCGAGCAGCAAAAGCACATGACCCAGCTCATCATACACAGCTCCCTCGACATCGTAGAGGAAGCGCAATGGTCTTCCGGCCAGATGTAAGCTCTTTTTTTTCTCTATACTTTAATATTTTTCCGTTTGGTCCTGCCCTTTCCACCTGTTCCCCTCAAGCTCTCGTCCGTTTGTCCCCTCCTCACTCACTACCTCCCATACACACTCCTCCCGCCCCATCAGAGAGCAACCTACCCCCCTCTCAAAGCAAAATGGGCTGACCACCGCGCCTAACTCGCGTCGAACCCCCAGGTACCTCAAGTGCATCGACAAGTTTTTCAACAACTACATCTCCTGCTTCATAACCCCCAGCAACGCCAAGTTCCTCCTCCTCCACCAGCCCACCTCCCTCCCTACCGGCTCCGGTGCCGGCGGCGCGTCTGGCGCCTCCCTCGGTGCCTCTTCGACCCTCACACCGCCGCCCTCCTCCTCCTCTTCGCGCTCCTCCACCGCCATCGGGGCGAACCCGACCAGCGCCGCGACCGAGGAGGCCATCAAAAACTTCTTCACCGAGGTGTACGAAAACTGGATAAAGGCTGTAATGAACCCCTTTACCGGGCCAACATGGAAGTCACGAGCCCCATCTTTAGGCAAAGGGTCGCCGCCGCGGGAAGGAAATATCTATAGTAGCGGCTTCGAGTAGTCGTCGCTGAGACGACCCCATACTTGCCGCCTACCTCTTATGGCAGCTTGACAGCTCCCTCTCGAAAGGGCGAGGAGGTTTCTAGCATGAAAGAAGAAAGAGGGCTTTGAGGGGTTGGGGAAATCGCTAGAAGGGACATGGGAGCCAAACATCATCATCATCATTACCTACAGGCTGGGATATGATCACGAAATCACGACCACGAGAGTTTGATTGCTCTTGGACACAATAATAATACAATGTAGTAGATCAATTACTTTGTTGCGCATCCTGTGGTAAGCTGTCTGAGGTTGCATGTAGTCTTGGGCAAGATACCAACATCCATTACTTGCCATCTTGGCAAGTCGTCCGCCTTCTGTTGAGACAGCAAGTAGAGTGATCAATTACCTTGCGCACTGCCCGCCTTGCCCCGCATCTAAATCTCCATACACATCAACTCCCTTGCCTCGAGGCCTTCGGGCCAGCTCGACTAGGTACCTTCAGCACAGAGTGGTAACAAGTGTAGCACGCGTCCTCTACATACGCGTTGAGATCAAATCAAAACATATCACACTACGCGGCAGTACACGTGCTAAAACAAAACATCAAAAAAATTATGGATCAAAGGCCATCGAATGACCGCGTTTCATTGTTGTAGATAATCTCGCCATCTACCTTGACGGACTTCGTAATACCCCATGTCGTAATGTGACAGAAACCAATACCATCCCCCAAACGCCTTGGTAAAGGACAGCGACTCTTTCACGCGTCCATACTAAAAACACAAGATATCCCGATGCCGTTCGTCCATTTCCATTGAACAGTGTAAAACATAAACAATGCGTGTCATCGCTCGCTCTTTCAGGAGCTGTCCTGGGCGTGGGGGCGGCTGGGATGAATGATAATTAAATGGCCCCCATAGACAGCTGGCGTAGATGCGCGGTAGAGAGTAATTATGTTTGATCAACACGCGAGGGCGTAGGTGGTGATGCAAAGCACGAGGCTTACACCGCTTAACCACCGAAACCGTAGAGGGTACGGCCCTGGCGCTTGAGAGCGTAGACGACGTCGAGCGAGGTGACGGTCTTGCGCTTGGCGTGCTCGGTGTAGGTGACGGCGTCACGGATGACACCCTCGAGGAAGGACTTGAGAACACCACGGGTCTCGTCGTAGATCATGGCAGAAATACGCTTGACACCACCACGACGAGCGAGACGGCGGATGGCGGGCTTAGTGATACCCTGAATGTTGTCACGAAGAATCTTTCGGTGACGCTTGGCACCACCCTTGCCAAGACCCTTTCCGCCCTTGCCGCCTAGATAGGAAACGAGAGTCAGTATATACAATTCTACGGACATGCACGGCCTCTTTCTTTGTTGATAGGAACGCGTCGACGCGTTGTGGGTCCCACGATGCGTGGCAGCGTATCCGGTGCTACTCTTGCCTTCCACTCGTACACAGCCAGGCGCCAGCGCCAGATCGTGTATTCGCGGGGGCAAAACAGGGGAGAATTGTATAATAGTAAAGCGATTTAATACTTACGTCCAGACATGTTGTATGTGAATTAAAAAGTGAAAATACTTTTGGGAATAGTTTGATCCGGAGGTCGGATGGGGGAATTTGATGAGTTGATATGGAGAATGGGTGGTGAGAGGAGATGAGTGGGGAGAAGTTTAGGTGGAATGGACGGGGTGTAGAAGAAATAAATAGGGGAGAGGGGGCGTGTCAGTCTGCCACGGATCAGTAGAATCAAGTGATTGCGAGCGTGTACCGTGAAATGGGTGGCTAGTCCGGATCAGGTAATGTTGAAAATAGGGCCAAGTACCTCCTGTTAAATCGGTTTATTTTGCCAAGTACCGATTTATTTCCATGCGTCAGATTTTCTTTTTCTGGGGGTCTTCGGTACCCTTGAGAGGGGCGGATTTTTGCTGTTGTGTTGGTTACAAACGACTGGAGTGGGTGGGGGCCCGGGATGGGACACGGAGCATAGGGGAACAGCACAGGAACACCCGTTGACGCGCTTCCTGTTTTGCCTTTGTTTTGTTCCTTTACGCGGCTGGTACCAACCGCACGACGCTATCAATTGATGCCGTATATTCCCTCGCTCTTGACGTGGCGAGTGCTGTGGCTGCCTCCCTCACACCTTGCCTTTTCCAGCAAAGGCATCGAGGTTGACAAAGCTAATAATACTCCTCGCTGCTTCTGCCATCCTTCTCAAACTCTTCGCCACACGCCAGGTCCCCTGATTCGCGCCTTGAAATCCGTTGAATCTACCACTCCCATCTATCGCTAATATCGTCAAGATTAGGTAATCTGTCCATCCACGCCACTTGGCGAAGACCACCACATCCAAGCAATTCCGCGACCCTCCCTTCTCACCACGCCCTTGCTTGCTGCCAACTGGCAAAGGCCCAAGTCTTGTATTGAGACTCGCAATGCCTTCACAGGTACTTCGCCCACTGGCTTGCTCAATGCATTCAAATCAATCCCGTATTCAGTAAGACTATAGTATAGCTTCGGTCTGGACCGATTACTCCCGCTTCCCTTTCACCGTTCCCCGCAGTCGGGAACCTGAAATCCACCCTTTCCTCCAGTTTGCAAGCCTACAATCACATTGTTCCTAGAAGAGAACTTGAACCGTCTCGCTAAAATATGCTCATCTGTCGCGTCACGGTACCTTGCTGACCCGATCATCGTTGTGCTCGCCTTCCCACCACCATTCCCTCTCCAAACCCCCACATCAGTCTCCGTACATACGAACTGAGAGGTCCTTTCCATCCCCATCCTCGAGGCTCTCGATTGCCTCCTTTATCTGCAATGATGCCTATGTGAACAGAAAAAGGGGTAAAGTTAGCGAACGGGTTCAACGTGTCCAATTATATCGCATTACTTGCTGGGTTGAGGAAACGTCCGGCGGCACATACCTTAGGATCCAGTCCGAGCGCAAACGTAAAATGGCGGATAGCCAGCCTTCTCTCATCAGTGAGCTTGTAGAGGTTCCCGAGGAGGAAGTGCACCATGGCCTCATCGGGGGCCAGGTCTCTCAAGATCAAGAGCTCCTCCTGGGCTGGCACGTAATCGCCCCGGGCGAGAAGCACTCTCGCCTTCCTTAGCCTTGGCTGGACCGATTTGGGAGACAGTTCGATGGCCTTGCTGTAGTACTGCAGAGACCGTGATAGCCGGTTCTGCTTTTCCAGTACAGATCCGATGCAACAGCAAAGAACCGCGTTCGTCGGGTTGATGCTCGCGGCCGTATGATATTGGACACAGGCTCTGTCCAAATTCCCTAGTCTCTCGTACACCTTGCCAATCCCGTAATGCGCATTGTAGTGACGCTTATCCACCGACAGTGCCCGGCGGTAAGCCTGGAGGGCTTTGTCGTAGTCTTCGCTTGCCACTAGCTCGTGGCCTTGAAGTGTATAGGCGTAGGCCAATTTCGGATCCAGCTGCGTCGCTCGCTTGAAGCACTTCAACGCCTGCTCATGGTCATGAGATCTGGACCATGCGTTCCCCGTGGCACACTACGCCTGCGGCGACTGCCGGCACAGCCCGATGAGATCCCGAGCCAAACTCGACAGCTCGGTTTGCTTGTTCATGTGCCAAAGGACTGTGGAGTACAGCTCCATATCTTGATGTCTCGTCCCGCTGATCATTCTCAGTCTCCGGTAAACTCTCTCCGCTTCCACGTAGGCAGCCCGTTCCAAGTAGGAGCGTCCCATCTGTGCTAAAACCCACGGTGTTTCTCGCTGGGCTCGTGGAAGGAGCGCAAAAGCCTCCAAGGCTCCTCGCAGTCGAAGGTACTAAGCAGGTAGTACCCCGTCGCCATGATATCAAGAAGGCGCATGATGCCTTCCAGAGCAGTACTCGCTCTAGACAGATTCTTCCCGTCGCCCTGTTTTACAGGGGCCGCCGACGATCGTCTCGCGACTCGGCCTGGCATTCCCCGACCGGTAACGGGCGTAAACTTGCTAGGCACACCGTCTGCAGTATCCTCACCTGCGGCACTCCGGCGGTCAACTTTTCGAACGGGGGCGGCACCATCTTGGAAAGCATCTGATGTCTTTGAGAATGGGCGTCTAGCCCTTTTAGTCTCCCTCATAGCCATGGGGCTTGATATGGCCAACTTCCCGTGACGGCCGTTGACCCAGGGCATGGCTGCTTCCCTTGGCGTTACGGTGACTTGACCTTGTGGGGTTAGGGGCTCCCCTACTCGGGAGGGGCTGGACTGGGCAAGCAAAGTCGATAACCTCCTCTTGCGCTCCGTCGTTAGTCCTTGCAGGTCGCTTCTCTTCATACTTGTGTCGGGGTCCCTGCTCCCGCCTCTACTTGCCTCAATCCTGCCAAACACACGATGCCCCCTGACTTGGAAGCCAGCGGCGAAATATCCTCTGCTAGGGGCTTTCAGGTATGCACATACTCCATGCCTCATCGGTAGCCTCTGAGAGCCCACTATGAGGGTTCGAAACTTGTCCCTCGATACTAGACCCAGATTCTCCCAAGCCCCACTTCATCCTCTTACGATGTTTATCAATCAGCATGATAGGGCTCGCCACGGGCCTTGGCTCGGGCGTACAAGGTACATGGCGGGCGTCTGCACCCTCAGTAGCGGACCCTCGAGCTACCTGGAAATGACCAAGGGGCTCAATCCCGTTGGTCGGTCCCGGCTCCAGAGGTTGTCGTGTTGGCGCTCGCACCCCAGTTTGGATCGGTTTTTCTATCAAGTCCCTCCAAGGTAGGGCCACCCCTTGGTCAAAAATTCGGGCCGCAAGATCTAGAGACTTGTAAATATCTCGGACGGCGAGACTCGCTCCTAAGTTGCAAAGAGTCGTGAATGCCTCCCACATAAACGGGTTGAATCGAAGAGCCTCTTCAAAACACCCCACAGCAGCCTTCATGTTTCCATGCCCGAGATAGAGTTTCCCCTGCAGACACAGGACTGCCGGGGCATCTGGAAGAGGATTGCGGAGTGAGGCGCTGTGTTTTCCCATGCTAGATGTACGTTTCCAGAGCTCTTTGCAGTCCTCCAAGGCGCCGGCGCCATCTAGGAACCTCTCCAGCCTAAGACATGAGAGAGCGTAAATCCAAGAGCATCCCAGATGTGATCCTTTTTAGCCAGCGGCATTGAAGTCTCCCGAGCCGACCAGAAATCGTCGAGTCGGAAATGGCAGAGCGCGAGAAGATATAAGGAACTTGGCACCTTGCCTTCCTGGCCTACAAGTCGTTCGGCAAAGAACAGCGCGCCATCATAGCAGTAATTGTCGAGGTGGTAGTGAATGACTCTCCGCAACATGTTATTGCTAGTCGCAGCCGTGCTCGTAGCAGTCGTGCTTGGCGGCATCTTTACCTCGCGGCTCGAGCTTCTGTGAGGTTGTCTATCTCGTTTGATGAGAAAATATTAATCAACGACAACAACCAAGCGGAGACGTCAATCAGGGCTCAATACGATATTCATTTCTCGTTCATAGCGAAGATGAAATCTTGAGGGATGCCATAAGTCAAGAGGCGGCTCTTTGTATGGTTATTGCGTCTAGATAGTAGAGCAATATATTCTCAAGTCGATTTTGAGCCGCTGGAGGTCGCTCTGAGCTACCGTACCCTCGTCGGCTTGGAAATGAGTCTTTAATAGCGTCTATGACCTTTTCCCCATTACCATTCAAAGCTTCGATCTAGCTCCTGCCCTTCTATCTTTAACATGCGATGGGGAGATCTGGTCGGATGGCGTCGCTCTCGAGATCGAGGCCCGGTACATGTGGCTTCCGGGGCTTGCTAACCACACGCACCGCTCGTGATAGGACTTAGTTCTATGATGTAACAGCTTTTATATCCACTTTGGATAGTCAATTGGAAATGAAATGATGCTGGTCAGGACTACTCTCTGGAATAAAGTTCTTTTAGGACGGAAAGGTTTGGACAAAATAAGAAGGGCAAGTTTATCTAGAAAGGCGATGAACTGGCTGAATTTGTCTTTGGACTGGAATCCATTGATAGTATATGACTACTTTTATCTTACTCAAGCGGAAGTAATTTATTTCTAACCCTTATCTATCTCGTAGCTGAAGATGGAAAGAACCGTCAAGATATTATCTTCGTTGGAAATTGACTTACACAGAAAGGAAACAACGATCGCGACACAGTGCCGAGTACATACATCAATATTATTAACACAGTATGTTATTCGAAGACGCATCCATTGAAGACGCCACCAGCATCAAGCTGCATCGAAAACTCCTTTCCCATATAACCCTCCATCGCCGTTGAACGATTCCACGAGACCGGGCGGCTGCCACCACTCGAAACCACTCGCTGCTTCTCCGCCGCGACTCAACGAGAAAGCACCTCCTGTACTCAACCTCTCCCATCCTCTTTCTCTCTCTAAAAAGAAGAAGAAAGACCAACAAAAAGGACTGGGAAAACAGGAGCCAAGAAGAGCCTCCACCCTCCACCAGAACTCGTCGCAATGGCTCAAAAAGCGAAGAAGGACCTGGCCAAGTCCAACGCCGCCGCCCTCCAGAACCTACACACGCTCTCCATCGCCCTGAACGCCGCGTTCCTCGCGTTCGCAATCTTCCTCCGGCCCCGATCCCTCAAGCTCTACGGCGTGCTCTCCATCCCGGCCTTTGCCGCGCAATTCATCCTCGAGCGCTCCGGCCGTCCGGTGCGCGATCCCGAGACAGGCGCTGTCCGGTCTGCCGGTCAGGACCTCGGCGCCGAGGGCTTGACT
This sequence comes from Parascedosporium putredinis, assembly GCA_949357655.1. Taxonomy (NCBI): domain Eukaryota; kingdom Fungi; phylum Ascomycota; class Sordariomycetes; order Microascales; family Microascaceae; genus Parascedosporium; species Parascedosporium putredinis. Next base: position 1,277,929 of record CASHTG010000019.1, read on the forward strand.
GCCTACATGTTTGACGTTGTGTGGGTGACGTGGGCCACGCTCGTATTCGTTATCCTGATTGGTGATAAGGGGTGGTTTCTCTGGACTGTTGTGCCCGCGTACGGAGGATATCAGGCTGGAAGGCTGCTGCTCAAGGCGAGAGGCTTGGCTGGCGGGCTGGGCGGTATGACTGCTCAACCTGAAGCAGCGCCCCAGGGTGGAAACAGGAAACAGAGGCGTGCTGCGTAAAGAAATGGGAATGCGTGCGCCGCTCTTGATTTGGTATACCCCCTTTGGGGCCTGCGGGGGTGGCCAGGTCGCTGCATCTTGCACCCTTTTGCTTGGATGTTCTGGAGACTTGCGATCCTGCTATATCATCCTTTATCCAATGCCGCATCGTAACCGTGTCTTCCCGTGAGAAGGGAAGGGCACGCCCATGGTGGCACCATGCATTAGTGCCTCCTTTGACTTGAAGATGGACAACGTATCGGGGGAACTTTAAGGATTGTTAATGGCACACGACCGCCATGTCTAACGACTCTAGCTATTCTACGTTTCGAAAGAGAAAACTGATCGAAGTACGCTCTATAGAAAAAATGGGCGCATGGGCACCTCGCTCTTCTCTCTGCTCACACTCATCTTCTGCATTGCCAAAACGAAGTAAAAACGCCTCTTGAATGCTTCCAGTAGATGCAACTGGGTGTATATCTCGCCCCTTTTTCCTTTGATGACGCTGTCAATCATAATCGCGAGCATCCTCACTCATCACCTCATGTCAAACCTTGGGCATTACCCGTTACACCCTGCTTTCTCCTTCTCTCTCTCTCTCTCTTCCCTTACCCTTCTCGCCCTCTCTTTTAGTAGATGCCTTGAGTCCTATACTGGAATGTATCATAACTAGAAACCTCGTAAGCATCATGCCGAAAAGCGTGAGAAGCTGGAATAATGACGTAATGGGCGGGGAAAATCCTTACAGTCGGGTGTAATAGCTACCGAGGGACTTAGCGATCAAGTCAGTCTCGACAAAATTTTCGGCTGCATCGGCACTAAGCTGTAGTTGGAAGCGTTGCCTTAAGCTATTCGTTGCCGTTACTACTCCTGACGAGAAACACGGCATCTTGGACTCTTGGCCCATCATCGCCACGAGGTCGATGATGTTGTCTGCGGATCGTCGTAGGGCTAATATGAATATGTTAGAGGAGAGATGGCTTGTGCGACGAAAAGGGTCTTCCCAGACAATACATACCTTGGAAGGCTTGTTTGCACAATCTCTTAAAGTCGGCAAATTCGGCCGATGATTCGCCGCCCAGCACTTCCACATACTCATACGTGAGCTTGAACGGGGCCGCCTCGAAGCCCACGGAACCGGGCGAATTAGACAGCATGAAGCCAAAGTCGATGTGCACGATGTGGCCTTCGCTGTCAATGAGCACGTTGCCATTGTGCCTGTCTTTGAGCTGTAGGATATATGAGATGATGCTGTACGCCGCAAGTGAGCGTTTGAAAGAATCCACGCCGGCCTTATAAGCATCGCTGTCCTCCGGCCCAAAGGCTTTGAGGAAGTGGTCTTTCAGCGTGGCCATTTTGCGTCGGGGGTTCTGACCCGCCTCGATAGAGGCTAGCGTGAGGCTTCGCCGGATGGAATGGAGGGAAACCCCGTTCGTGATCGTCTCAATGAGGCCAGAGGACTCGCCAGTTACTAGGATCTTCATCAACTTCACCCATACGTGAACACCAGCATCGACCCAAATTTTGTGGCAGACATCAATTAGCTGACAGGCAAACGCCTCCTGCCGGAGGTCGGCGCCAGTTTTAATGATGACACTGACAAGGTCCCAGTTCTTCATCCAGCCGTATGGCGACGTCGCCCGAATCCGCTCTTTCTTGGCCTGCCACGCCTCACCGAACACAGCAGCACTAGGGTCATCGCGATCGCCCTTGCGCTGCAAGCCACCAGTTTTGAAATCGTTTTCCATTCTGGCAACCCCGCACTGGCGGCTTCCGGTACTTGTTCCAGATCTGCGTCGCCATCAAGGTCAGGGTTGTTTGCGACCGCTGCGGCGGCGGACTGGGTGCTGGCCTTGGCCATAATCGTATCAAAGGTCGGACCATGGCCATCGTCAACGTCGAAACTTTGTTCTTCTAGACTTTGCATGCTGGCTATGATTTTTGACCGAATAGCCTCCACTTCGTGTCTCGGCCTTTTTCCGCTCGTGGCTTCAAGTTGTGATAGCATCTGCGCCGCCGTACGCATGTGCGTCGCAAGCGCCGAGAAATCGGGCTGCTCGACGGTAATATTGACGCGAGATTGAACCGTCATTCTCCTATGGAGTCCCCGCCGGCCGGGACTCCCGGACCTGGAGGTGGGACGATCAATGCTCTTAGAGGCAGTAGCTAAGTCGGATGATTGAAGCGGCGTCGAGGGCTTGATGTCGCCTTTGATGCGCGGGGCAGCGTGCGGACTCCGAAGAGGTATCGCTGAGGGGTCGTCCTCCGACGAGCGAATCAAGGCCGAGCTCGAGAGGTCGCCCGAGGTAGGTTCGAAGACGCTATCAACGGCAGACTCGGAAGCGCGCGGCGTTGAATTGGATACCGATTGGATACCCGGGGCGTCCGTGATGTCAAACAACCTCCGTTTGGAGCCCTCTTCTGAAAGCAGGGTACTGACTAGTCGTTGATTATCAGCAGTATCGGGGTCGAAAGTGAAATCATCCCGTAAAATTTCTACCATGAGGAGGTATGGCACTTTTTCGGCGCTGTTAAGAACGGTAGCCTCAGCCGGGTTCAGCCGAACGATCCTATGATGTCGACTCTGGCTAGGCGAGCCATTGACCAAGGTGGGTGGGCAGATGACGGGGATGTCGACTTCGGCGGGCAAGTCTTGCGCGATGAGAGCTAGCTCAGCGCGCAGTGCGCTGAGCCGTGCAAGTTTCGGGACGATGACGAGGCGATTGGAAATGGCCTCGAGAGCCGTGAGAAACTGGGTTTCACTCCTGAAATAGTGCTGTCTGAGAAGCTTCGTCTTTTGAATTCGGGTCAGGTCTGATGCAGCTCTTCTTGCTTTGGAGTGGTGCGAATGTCTCCGGGCAAGGGCGTCGTTTGACCGCGTGACCAGCCCCGCCGAAACTGGGGTTGGGGGTCGGGTTATAGTCCTAGAAGTACGGATGTCGGGAAGCGGCAACGAGGATGAGCTTAACCGGGCATCAAGAGACAGCATTTCGAGTTGGGACTGGATTTTGGGCTCGACCGATGTCTTCGGGGGTTTCTTCGAGGATGGGGAGGCTGGCGGGCGGGTCACGATTGAGGGTGGTGCCTTGCGGTTCGATCGAGCAGCGGACGGAAGCTCCTTTCCGCCGCTGGCACTCCGAACTCCTTCCCGAGTACGTTTCGATCGCGTCGTGTTCGCTGTTACAGTCTGGGACCTCGTCGGCTTCGCACTTTCGGGCCTAGTCTCGGCTATCAAGTCTCCTGGTGGCTGAGGCTTTCGCGCTTGCGCAATGGCAAGCGGTCCTGCCCACTGAGGGAGGGTCGGTACCGCAATACTGGCCAGTACGAAGCTCGAGAGCACGGTCACCGGCAGAGCATTATCGCGAATTTTCTCATGGCGCGTAGTGTCGGAAAGGCCGAAAACGATGTGCTGGACCTTGTTGTAGACTCTAGCACATGTCTGGAACGACTCGGTTTGAGGATGCCCTGAGAGATCGTGGAGGTACGTTTGGAATACCCAGAACGTCTTAGGGGCGATGGTATTAGCTTCATGGAGGAGAGCAAGAACGACCAAAGTATAGCATCGCAGTAACCGAGAGGGGACAATCAGATTAAACGAACAAGGAGAGCTGCGGTCACGGATTCTTCGCATAGGTCTAGGAGAAACTCCTCCAGGGCCATGGACTCATTGTGAACACTTATAATGATGTGGCATAGTTGCGGCAGGAAGAATTCAATGTCCTCGTACGGAAACTGCCGAAGCTTGTTGCACAGGACATACTGAATGCCTACATGGTCGGCGTAGCGCCTGCATAGGGAAACCGGGACGAGATGTTAGTTTTGGACACGTTGGTGGTTCTCTCCCGAGCAAAAGGCGGGGGAGGGGAGGGGAGGGCAGAGCAGTAATGGCGGGATTGAGCCTCACGTCAAGTAGGATACAGCAAGAAATGGATTCGAATTGAAGACGTCCGATTCGAGGAACCGCTGGAGAAGCGTCCAAGACATTGAGTTCTACCGGGAATCGTCTTGTTTGGAGAATGCGAAAGGGACAGACGGTGGTGGGATTTTGCGTGAGAGGCGGCCTGCCTCAGCTCTCTTCGGCACTAACCAGAACTGGAAGCGACAGCTTTTCGCATGGCTATGGAAGAAAACCGAACAGCCACAGCGATCCTGCCTAGGAGAGCTCGCAGTGGAATCCCAAAAGTGTCGAAAAGAAAAGAAAAAGGGAAGAAAGGCAACAGCGAAGCCAGAATGCCCTTTGGAAATTGCCAATAAGAGTTCTCAAAGAGTGCCGACTGGCCTGCATCGGAACTGCTTTCCAGGGTCGTCCGTGTCCTCCGTCCAGAGGATTTTAGTTGCCTGAGGTTTGACGGAGAAATGACTAAGCACATGTGCTTTGCTCTGGTGGATGTGTGGGATGTCAAAGGAAGGGAAGGCCCAGATGAGTATTTTGGCTAGCCATTGAGAACGATGATTTTCGTCAACGCTAAAGGCGAGGGAGTGGCCGACAGGGCCGAGAGCCTTGGCTTGACATCATCGTTGGTGGCCGAGAGGGGTCCACACAAGGTTCATTTTGAGGTGAAGGTAAAAAAGAAAAAGAAAAAAACAACCCCCAAGAAAAAGAAAGGAAAAGGGAAGTCTCGGGGCTTGGTTCAAAGTCCTCGATTGCGAGTTCATTTAGCCCTTCGAGTAGCGCATAACCTATTGCTTGTACCCCCTAGAAGGCCCGAGTAACTGCAGTTAGGGCAGTGGATCTTGATTCCGAAGAAAATGAAACGGCGGTGGCTTCGTTGGGGTTTCTGAGAATCTCCCTTGTACTTCGTATCTGTAGCTGCACCTCGCAGTGCAGGCGTCCCGGAGGTTTGGTGGTTACGCCTGGGCCGCTCAAACGCCGCATTTACCTGCTGCAGTATGGATATTATGATACTCGACAGGTGGGGGCTCTCGCAAAGGGCTTTCAACTTTTCGACTAGCCGAGTGATGCTTGAAGAAGTGATTGATGTATACAAGAATCTCCAGCATCAGCTCAAGACCGGGATGGTTAAAGGACTTAGATTGCCTATACGCCGAGGAGGACAACCAGAGACTATGCACAAGCACAAGCACAAGCAAAAGCAGAAGTGGAAGAAGTGGGGTGTGGATAACGAACTTTCAGCGTTATATACTTCCTTACCGCCTTGTTCGCCGAGAAAGAGCAGCCCCGATGAAACGGTATCGAATTGTTTTCGGGTGAGGCAACTACGAGGTGGTTGAAATTTAAGAGAAAGAAAGTGTGAGACGTGTATTCATAGGCTGTATGGTATCTAAAGTGCAAATCCGAGGCGCCTATATAAGAGTCTCGGCGGCGAATGATTGCGTGGGACAACCAGGATGCGTCTCTCTCCAAACCAGAAGAGTTGGGATGGCATCAGTCTTGTCAAATGCCTCCGGGCCTCTGACCGAAAGAACGAGTTCCCAATTTACTCCCCAACGCCGACACGCACAGAGCATGCATGCTAAACCTAAACCTCCCAAACGCCAAACATAAACGCGAAGAAGGACGAATTACCGCCACCTCAGCAGTGAGAGCCGGTAAGTGGGAATGCCTACTCTGACTTCTTTCTGCGGCCCGCGCCCCTTCCTCTCCGCTTGGGTTCGGGCGCCTCCTCCTCGGTATCCGATTCGCCTTTGGCCCGGACATTCTTGGTCTTTTCGTCCCCACCTTCAACTTTACCGACAATGTCGCGCAAGAAATCAAACTGCTCGTCCATCTCCACAACTTGCTTCAGCATTTGGGCAGTAACCCGCTTTTGGCCCTTTTCCTTGGCTACTTCGGCGCTCTTGGTAACCATAGAGATCATAAATAGCTCCAAGGCCTTCCCGACGGCAATGGGGGTTTGCTGAGCCACCTTGCCAACCTCCTCATCAGCTTGCATGATTCTCTTGATTCTAGCAGTAGGAAACTTGGTCTTGACCGGGGAATCCATGGGGATGATTCGCGGGTTGGCCGGCTGGGCTGATCGTCGGGGGCATCTCTTCCTCCTGGTTGACGTGTTCTTCTTTGACTATAGGTCCGACAGAGGAAGGTACTGCTTGAGTGGTGGAGGAAATGGACCCGGAAGAGGCGTGGGAGCTGGGGTAGGCCTGAGGGTAAGAGGCGCGCTGGATGGGTTGTTGGTGGGCAGGGGTGTAGGGGTTCGAAGGTGGGTATGGCTGGTGGTGTTGAAAATGAAGATTATGCTGATTTAAGTGTTGCGGTTGTTGTTGCGGGTGGTGCTGAGGAGGTTTTATAGGATAGCCTCCGTGACTATAGATGGCAGGCTGACCCTGTGGGGTGTGGCAGAAAAAGAGGCGGCTGGGTGGGGTTGATAATGGGGAGTTGAGGCTTGCTGGGAGTGGGTCCGTTGGTGGTTTGGGTATGGGTGTTGGGGGTGATGTTGCTGGTGTAGGTGCTGTTGTTGGTGCTGAGCCTGTTGCTGGTGCTGAGCCTGTTGCTGGTGCTGGGCCTGTTGCTGGAGGTGCTGGACCGGCAGCTGCTCAAGTGGTGGTGGGCCACGGGACCCGGGGGCAATGGCTGCCTGGTTGTATGGTGAGCCCGGGACGAGACCTGGGGCGAATTGATAGCTACCGGCGGGTGGGGGAGATTGTTGGTATTGGTGTGGGTGGTGCTTGAATTGATCGTGACTGAATTGCTGGGTTTGACTGTCCAGCAAAGGGATATTATTGGGAGCTGGCGGGGCCTGAGCGAGAAAAGAGGAAAAATCCGGCGATTTGGGAACGTAGTCGTCGTTTCCTGCCATGGCCGTGGTTTTGAAGGGCCTTCCTTGGTCAATATTCGAGGTCCTGATTAAGCGTACTGCTCGGCGCTAATACCACTTTCGCGCTTTGTTGGTGCTTCGCGTGGAAAGATTATTAGTGGCTCGTGCGAAATAATAGATCAATTGCCAGGGCTTCGCGAAGCGGGAAGCAAGAGGGAAAAAAACAGGCCGGGGCTGTGGTTCAGATGAAGAATTTTGTTCGCCGAGCGGCCAATAACAGCTAGCGAGCACAAACAAAAGCGCCCACAAAGGGCGGGGTTGCACGACCAGGGTCGAAGAAGAAGGTTGCTCGTAATAAATAGAGGGCAGCACGGCGGTGGTGTGTTGAGCCACAGACAGCTTAGATGGTGGGGTCAGTGAGCTTTCGTGTAAGCTACACCTTTTCACCCTCCCCGCGCTGGTTTTGGCGGCGATGAGGTGATGACAGCTAAGGGTCAACGAACAGGACCGACCCTTCGCAAAAGGGACGCACAGAGGACCGCTGGGAATGACAAATATTAAATGAACCGCGATCGGCTGGGTTCAAAGGACAAAACGGGAGAAAACGCGAGATCAGGTCCTTGTGAGGTATGGGTCTGCGTGAGAAATAGGTCGGCACATTGATAAGTTCGACATTTGCTGAGTAGGTTGGGCCGCAAGCGGTTGTTTCCGGCCAGGGGGTGGTCCTCGTGGCGAAATCGAAGAACGACAGGTGACTAGTCTAGAAAGGCCGGACCTCTCGATGCCCCGAGTCGATAAAGGGCGCCTAGAATCTTGGGGGTCGACGTGATGGATCGAACGCGAGGTGTGGGATTCCCACGCGAATCTCGTCACTATGATGCTTAAACCCACACACGTGCTGAGAGGCCGAAGAAACGGTAGGGCTGAGCAGAAGAGCGAATCGCCGGGTCTATCTGTGATACCTCTGGGCCGATGGGTTGGGTCATGCAGCTTGGGGAGAAGCGCAAAGAATGGATTGAAGGACGGAGCCCGTCGACGGGCAGGATAGTGTGAGAATGGAAGAGTGAGGCGGGTAGGTTGGAAAGTGTTAAGATGCTCTGCTTCGGAGTGCGGGTGCAGTAACACGCACTAGCAGAATCAATGGCGTCGACACATTCAGGTCGGGGTCCAGATTGGGTGGGATGCTCCGGCGTTTATATGCGCGACGCGGTTGCCTCCCCTCCAAACAGAAAACAGGGGCGCACACCTGTCTCTTTCCTGATTCGGTTAAGTAGCATCAGAAAAGCCACACCTCTGGTCTTGCTTCTTTCCTTCCGCCTCCATGGCAGTGACCCTGTGGACAGGTATTACCTCACTACCTGCACTGCAGTCTTCCTCGATTCAACCTAACGGCAGGCTCTCGACCGGGGTACCTCACTGCCCACAGGAAATCTAAAGGCCATCCAAGTACCAATATTCTTCCCGCAATACTTTTGCGCAATCTCACATGTTACACGCCTGCAGCCCGGAGCTCTCTCTCTCACTCAGCCAACACCAGTCAGAGCTTTCTGCTCAGCAAGGTAATTTCGCGTGGCGATCTCTCGCTCATCCTCCACGTCGCTGCCCGTGAGCATTGGGAAAAGAAAAAAATTATCCCACAACGCGTTGCTTCCCCAATCGGTCTAGAGATGGTTTAGCATCGCTCATTTTACAAGTATCTTCCCCCTTCCTCCGACTACCTTTTTTGTAGTTGTTTCATCCGCCCCGTTGTGAGGTGGTGAGAGAGGAGAAACCTCAGCTCAGAATGGAGCGTACTGCATCTCAGCCTCGTCTTATGTGCCTAACCTCCCTGCTGCCTGCGCCTGCGCCCGCGTCGGCGTGTGTTCTGTTCCATCTTTTTCTTTTGTGGGCTCCTCATTTTTCTTCCTCTCTTTTCCTCCCCGCTTCTACTCCTTCTAACTCTGCTTATTTGCAATATCCACCTTTTGCGGTCGCTGCTGCTCATGCAGACCGCCTTTCGGACGGAAAAATCCACCATTGACGCGTTAAAATCCGCAGTGGTAACCTACTTGACAGGCGCCGGCCTAATTGGAGGGGGCGGCGATCGCTACCAGGAATGCGGTTAGGGTCTCCAGCTCAATGCCATGGGTGATGAGGAACAAACGTAGAGCTTTATAAACGTTTCTCCCGAGGCCAAAGATCCTCGCCGTCGGCTACGAAACCGAGCGCACGCGCTCTGGGTTCTTCCGCGCGAGGTTGCCGATGACGGTTTTACTTGATCTAATCTGACATGGCTTGGAGAAGGACGTTGGCCTGCCCCAGGACTTTGAAGTGCAAACGCTTCTGGCTGCTTGGCAGACCATGCTAACGTCTGCACCGTGTGGTCTGACCCCTTGAGATGACGCTCACGAAACATTTCTTTCATCTAAGATATTCGTATGCTATTTTATAATTGATCAGATGAACGTTTACTTCTTAGGAGTCTAATGATGCTGTTATATTTGCACACCCTCTTTCTTTCATCAAGCACGCGCCCTATAAAGATGCCAAACGGAGGAACAACAGTGTTGAGATGCGACGGAATCGATGAGCATACGACCTCCCATCATGGCGAAGGGCCCGCCGTCACGCCAGAATCCGAGTGATGGAGTTCGATAGAATGCGCATCTCCTCTAACCTTCGTTGCTGGCTGCTAGCGAGGAAGAAGGAGATGATAGGCCAAACATGAAGGCTTCTATTTCCCGCTTCGCGCTTCTCCACACGGACTGGAACATTGAGCTCTGTGAGACGACGTATCATTGTGTGTACATCGACCGCGAGCACCTCGTCTTCTCCATGCCAGACGACGTAGCCAAATTTGGGGCCCTGCTCACGCCAGTTTCCTTGTATCATGGTGGAAGGGAGGCTTTGCTCAAGACGCCCCTCTGTCTGTGTCCGGAGCATAGAGTTGAGCGAAGAAATGAAGCCTATCCACGGAGATATAATCACTTGTTGACTCTTGATGGTCGCCAGATATCAGAGTGTACCATGGCGATACTAGCACGGCTAGTGCTGGCGCCCGGCTCAGGATACCAAGCTGCTGGGCCCGTTGAGTATGAAGATCTCTAAGGAGCGTCAAAGCCAATGTGCCGCCGGCAGAGTCGCCCATCAGGCAAACCCGATCCTTGGATTTGGCTACCGATAAGACGTGGGCGTAGCCGTTTAGGACTTCTTGCGGCTGAGTGGGGAATTGCGCAGCAGGGGCGAGTATACTCGATAGCAAAGATGTAAGGATTCTTAAACGTATCACGCAGCATCGAGTGGAGCGCTATAAGATACTCGAGGTAGAACGAGGGCGAGCCCATAATAAAGCCTCCGCCTGCGGATCGAGTTAGATCATTTGAGGCAAATGGCAACGGGACTCATGGCACCGGTGGCTAACTCACCGTGGATATAATACACTACGAGATCAGGATCCTCATCGGGGTCTTCCTTGATCCAGATGCCTTTGACGGCGGGGTCAACCTCGTGACCTTCATAGTCTTCACAAGTCACGGGGGACCAGAAAAAGAAATGACGAAGCATGCGCCATCTCAGAAATGGGCGGACCACGCCCCGACCGAAGAAGGCTCTCAGGATATCCAGAGGCAGGTTTACATGGGACCAACGCGTGCATTGCACCGCAATAACCTCAAAGGCCGAGGCCGTGCAGGTAAACTGGTCCGGGGCAATGACGTTGAAGCCCCAAGCAAAGAGAAGACGCCGGGCCAGTAACAGGGGAATGTCGAAGACTTGCTTTCTCGTCAGCACTTACTTTTGAGATGGTCGGGTGATGACGGTGTTTACCTATCAAGGGGACCGCCCGCAAGGCATGTCTTGCGGTCCTCCAGAAGCCGACTGTACGGATAAGGTGAGCAGCGAGAAATATGCAAAATACAATACAGTCCACCGAGTTTATAGGGCCAAGGAGCATGGTGGAGAGGGAGAGGTGGTCGGGTTTGCGCCGTCAGGAACTTGGCTTCTCCTCCGCGGGCACATAGCGATCCAGGATGGAATGGAAGCTAGAAGCCTTTGCTCTTTGGAGGAATACCCTAGCTGAAGGATGTACACAAGGATTGAGCAAGCATAAAGCCTTGTGCCACGCGTCTGATACTTCAAGATGGATGAATTGCCAGGCGAATCGCTCCTCGGTATCAATGAATTTGCACGCTTGGTCCGCTCTGTCGTGCTCATGTTGGGCTGAATGCTGGCTCATTAGGTAATGGCCTGAAGCGATCACCCCATTGCACCTTCCTCTGAAACAAGCCTGCTCCTCGCCCTTTGCGGCTTCCGTCATAATCATGGATTTTGCTTTTCTCCCCAGCACATAGGCCAGGCCAACATTGCTCTTTTTAGACATGAACTAGGGCGTGCTTGGATAGAAAAAGTCAACCCTTCCCTTTCCCGAGCAGACTTGACGTCGATGGTTTCTCCAGCGCTAAAAAGAAAAAAAGGTTAAAAAACGAGCCCGTCATCACGACCGACGGTTGACTGATTGGTTAGCCCTACTAATATGGACCAGCCCTCTATGCTCCCTGACGGTATGCTGTGTCGTCGAATAGCTACTACTTCATCAGGGCACGGCGGCGCCGACAATTATAATAGTCATATATGGTCTTAGAAGGAACATGCCCAAGGATATTCCGCTGTGACAAGGATGATGTTGCGTGGACATGCCTCTCCTCCGATAATCGTCAATTCTTCAGACTTGATGGGCCGGCCTTTCACCTTCACCTGCATGCACTAACGAAGGGTCAACTGGCGCGAATTAGGCTGACCAACACGCTCAGACGACCTTAGCTGAGGTGCTATAATGGGGGTCCTCTGACTGTTTTAGTACTATCCACGCACCCTGTCTTCGATTATAGCCCCTGCAGGCCAAGGACGCAGACTCAAGCTGTAGAGTGGGGTTGCGCATGCTGGGCTCGAAGATCGGATGGGTGAGACGGCAGCTGGCGCTCACTTTTGCTATATTACCATATTCTGCTCTTGTTGCAATGGCGAGTGACTCCACCCGCGAGGACGAGACGATAGTTCTACGGGGTTGTTCAGGTTTGATGGGGCGCAGGGCAGGTACCATGCTACATACAGGTACGTACGCATCCGACAAGAGAATGTCGACGAGATATGCTTGGTTCCACATCTCTTCTAAAACTAATATCGAGGGGATAAACTCATTGGACTGGTATTCTGGAATGCCGCTTGGGGAGAGGGTTTCTGGTTCCGCACCTCGCCCCTGCCAAGGTGGGAGGAGACTGTACCAGTGCTTGGGGCTAATAATAACTCGCAAAGTGTCGGAGACGGAGGATATTAGCGTGTTGGCCGTAAAAGTTCAGATAACGGGCCGTCTTATGGCTGATCCACCCTTGATCCATCCGCTCCTCCTACCGACAAAGAGTTGGAATCCCATCGGCTCTGCGCCTCGCTCGCTGAAGGAGAGGATGCATTTGTGGTGCAACTGATACTTGAGACCCATTTCTCTCAACTGAAAACGGAAACAGGGGTCAGGATGACGTCCTTGCTTCCTTGCTTCTCTGTCTAGTGTGATGCATCGATGGATCGATGATGCCGAGGTACATACATACGCTATCGTGCTCCGGGAAAGACACAATGTAGTGTATGCGGGTCGATAATATTTGATTACAAGATTGACGAATTTCTACCACTGCGAGCTGTCCTGGCAGCCTGGCCAGTGCTCGTCTCCCTGAGTCTCTCCTTCATAAGGCTGCAAGGTGCCAGCTTCATCTAGTGGGTGGGATTATTACCCGTAGTATTATCGTTCTTCCCTCTATCCCCTGTCGGTATCAGATAATAGTTGGGTGTGTCTTTTTAGTCTTGCCCCCTGAAGATTGTGAGACAAGATGAACCGAATGCATGTTGCTGTTGGGACTTTGTTCTCCGCATCTTCGAGCTCTGCTTCTCTGCCTCGCCTCGTATTTGGGCTGCTGGCCCCAATCCTTCTTGCCGTGAAAGATTTGCGTGAGCGGGCAGGACGAATGTGGTAGATGGCCTGTCCAGTACACAGCCAACTTGCTAGATGCTAGATGGACCACCTCTTGGGTTACATACGTTATCTCTCTCCTCAAAGATGCACTGGCCGGGGTTCATCTTCGATTTCCTCCACGAGCGTGCTTTAATTTTATACTAGGCCGCGCAAGCTGCTGCGACGGGTCATGTTGAGGGAGCCATTCAGTTGAGCCATCAATGTATGTACCGGAGAGAGCGGGCTGTGGAGAGGGCGAGGGTCAGCCAGTCCACCTGTTCGCTAGGCGAGTTGGCGAGGTCCTGCACGTATTACTTCGCGGTTGAGAGAACAGAGGTGCCTGGACATCCTTCAATCAACGGGACTTTGGACTGTGCTGTCAGCACTGTTGCCCCTGGATTTCTTCGTCGACCGACAAGGGTCTGGTCGTGGAGGGCAGGTTAACGCGATGTTTCAGGATCCTTACCCGCAAACTTGACCACTGGTCACGTCCAGCGCGCCTTTCCCCTTTCAGAAGATCGAACGCCATTCGGGCGACGGAGAAGCCCTGATTGGGTAGAGCGCTCGTCCGGGCATGATATTCAGAGAAGAAAAGCCTCGACTTCAATTGGGGGACTGTTCAAGATATTTTTCCTTTCTTTTTCACTTTTGTGTCATGGGATTGAGAGAGGGGGGAAAGGGGGAAGGGCGAGAGTAGTCAAGGGGGAAAGAAAAGGCGATACCCAGGAGCTCGGGGCTTTACTGAAGGTGATTGGTGTTCAGGAATGGATGGATTGATTTATCAAGCCGTATCGACTGATCGCTCGAGGGTGATGGAGAAACCTGGTTAATTTCTCTTGCTGTGTTCAACCGGAAAATGATTCCGTGTCAAAGTGATGTGATGAACGGCCAGGTCTGCCCCCATTTGCAGAGCAGCTCCTGTCGGTTTTTGCTTTCTGGTGTCACCACAAGGTCCCTTTTGTTGGTACATGCAATAGGTTTCGGCACCCAGTGAAAATCCAACATTGATCAATGGGTCAATTCAATTTCTTGCCGTTCGGTAGCACTCAGTTGCGTTCGCAATTACGGCACTCAAGCCTCTGGCGACTCGGCTGGACCAGGACAACGCAAGTACATGATGATACTGGGGCCGGTACTTCCAACCTAGAAGGCTACGGGTTGATCCAGCTGGTGGTGCAACCCGGGGATGGCTTCACGAATTTGTACTTCGTAGCTTGACCAGACCTGATTGGGAAGCTAGCGAACGACGCTTCTCGAAGAAATCCATTTTTCTCCAGCGTTGACACTCACTCGTTGCATGCCCGCGCGGCCTTTGAAACATAGTGGGCTCCACACAAGCAAAACCTCTGTGTCTATGTAGCCACCTGCCTACTGAGAATCTGGGGAAGAGGGACTCGCAAGCCTGCACGTCCTGCCGACAGCCTAGGTGTATCTATCTTGGTGCAGTGCGACTGCTGCTGGGCCTAGTTCTCTTGTCGAGCGTGTCGGCTGCAAGGCACACGAGTATCCTTCGTTGCGCCCGGCCCCTATTTTTCCAACATGTTGGACCTGTGCGGCGTCACAGCGCCTCATCAGTTAGGCCTTGCCTTCACGCATTGTCCCCTTCCATACCTTTCCCACCACCCCTTGGGAGAGATAGAAGGGCTCCGGCCGCGGCCGGTGCGTGGTCGGATAGAGGCGGCGAGAGCTTGGTCAACGGTGATCGCCCCGTTTCCCGACGAAGGCTACGGTTTGGCCACCAAGGTAGCATCTTGCCGTGGCGTGGCCATGGTAGATCTGCCACTGTGCTGGCAGTTCTCAACGCCCGGCCAAGACATTTTCTGGGGTTGTCACTTTGCCTCGCCCTGGCCTGCTCCCGGTTCAATTCGGATGCATTGGCTTTGATGAAGGGAGTGTATAGAGAGAATGAGCTTCGAGAGGAGAAGCATTTATGGGCATGGCGGCATGGCAGCGGCTAAGCAGCGTTCCCCTCACTTCTCTCTTGAGCTTGAGGACGAGACCCGTAGATGATGGGCGGGCCCTTCAAGTCAATTGATATGCTGTTAACCGTGACCCTGGGGCATCGTCGGGGAGGGGCAAGCCAAGGCCTAGTGCTACGGCTGCAAGACAGGAGGGCGGCCAGTGGTAGGACAGCAGTAACGTGAGGGCGAATGAGCGAAGGCGAGACGATCGAGGCATGAAGCGCTCACGAAGGAAGCTTGGACAAGGTGACACGATCAGCGCCATGCTGGACCAGTTTGGCGAGTGGAAGCATCTTTGAGATGTCGACTCAAACGGAAACCCCTTGATTGGCGAGGCAAGCAGGAAGGTCTAGAGGTCAGAGGTATGCAACTCGCGTCTGGCCGGAGAGCAACAGGTTGGATTATCCAGTCATATCCACCAAGTGATATTTCTCCATCACCACGAAGGGATCCACACTTGGCAGTTTCCCCGCCGCAGCCCCTAAAAACTGAAGCACGACTCCATTGTCCGTTTCACACCATTTCTCATGCCTGGCCCTCTTGCCCTCGTACTTGTAATATCGACAGTGTAGATGCGTTGAGGGACGCCAGAGACATCCCAGGTACCTGGCTGGAGCTTTGGCGTACTCTCGACGTACATGTATCATGCCGAGGAGAGGGGATTGGGGGAACGGTGCCCACTCTCATCGCCTGTGCATTTGTACTGTGACAATCTCCCGACTCGAGCTGGAATGATGCGGTACCCTTCCAAGTACCCTGCAGGGCGGAGTCTTGCTGCCCCCAGCCAGGAGGGTACCTTGGCTCTGCCAATCGTTGTACAGGCAGGTAGTGGAAGAAGCAGGCACGAGGCAGATAATAATCCTCATTCGAGGGACCAGCTAACAAACGGCAGGAGCCATCCTGTCCTCTTTACACGCCCCAATTTTCGACTCACCTCGCCAGAGCCACGCCCAGGCAACTTGGCCTTCCCCACCAAACACCGGGCTTTCATTTTTGAACCGCATTCACCATCCCCGACAGGAGAGAGCTGCTCATAGCACCCATTCCACCTGGCACCTAGGGCGTTGCGCAATCCACTCTTCTAACCTCCACCACTCCCTCCTTTGCTCACCTTCAACACTTTCTTATTTTTTATTTTTTTCCTCTCCTTCCTCCTCCCTCCCTTTCCCAAGGCTCATCAGCATCGACTATTCCTCTTTTAATGATGCCTGTACATTCATCGTAAATCTTTTTATTTCATTTGGATCTCTCAGTTTTTTTAACTCTTTATTTCCCCCGAATACTTTCCATCTTGACGTATCATTTGCCCTTGGCTTATTTCTTCTGGCCTCTGCGAGGAAGAGAAACTCCCACCAAACCGAATCCGCAAGGACCTGAAGTTTCCACAAAGAATCTTTTGACGAGAGACTGTCATCACCCACCACAATCATCAGGACGCACTCTTGGCGACTGTGCAATCTCGACAAGCATTCTTCGACCGACCTGAGGACCGTTTATACTTAAAACTAATTGTCTTTGGAGGTGTTCCGACAGGCTCGTGGCAGCTAATGTTCTAGTTAACTCGACGTCCGGTCTTGAAAGACGTCAGCGAACTAAAATTTGCCTCTACCCACCAAACCCTTCAACCCGCCATCCAACGTTTGCCATCATTTTTCCTCGCCGTGGATCTTTCTTCCATCTTAGACGCTCCTTCGCTGTCACCCGTGTGCTTCCTACGCCCCTCTTTCCGTCTTGAGGGCCATTTGCGTACCTGAAAATCTCATTTCGTCGTCTCCGATTAGACAGTGGGCGCCTCCGCACCACGACTGTGGCTGCGCCTTCGCACTCCCTCCTAGATACCATTACTATTATACCGGCATACCGAGAAGAGTTTTCCGCGCCAGCTTATGGCCGTAGCCCATGCGGCCATCCAAGTAATCGATAATGTCCACTTCTAGATCTGATCATTTAGCATTTGGCTACCCTCAGCCATCCGCCCAAGGTCGCTCGACATCACCTGCGACAAGCCATTCCCTAGTGACCCCACTGGCGGTACTATCCCCCTTCGATCTCCCTTTGGCCTTGCTGCCGGAGCTGTTGGCTCTGGTAAGATGCAGAACCCAACCCGATCCGGCGCCGGCTCACCCTCCGATATGGGTGGCTCGGGGAGGCTCTTCCCGAAACGGTATGTCATCCTGGACCTGTTCTCTATTGCACCCTCCCCAATTGTTTCTCCTCGGCATTACGGACAGGGACTAATTCTCACTTTTGAACAGAGCCCGCGAAATCCAGGCCCAGGAAGGTATCCCTGGCCTGCCCGTGAACCCCTGGGGTGGTCCTCCCACCAGTGGAAATTCCACGCCGCTCCGCGAGAACATCCCCGAATCTCCTACCGATGGGTTTCCAGACTTTGCCCAGCTCCCTTCGCAGGAGGCGAGCCTTCCCCAGACTCGACGCGCCCGTGCCGGGACCGTCCCATCTCGCTTCTCCCCGGCGGTGCAGGCAATGGTCTCTTGGGCGTTGCCGGATTGGCACCTAGCACTGCCTCTCGCCCCATCCCGGCAGAACCGCAATACAAATCGCCTTCCCCGAATCTTGAGCCTCCTGGGCTCCCCGGTTCGAGCACCCTCCTTTCCCGCTTGCGCGCCGGCTCGATGCCTCAGCGCAGCCCCTTTGGCGCGTTGCCCGGAACCAACTCCCCTTTGGTCCATCTCTCTTCAGCAGCGCCTGGAACCCTGGCATGACCCGTGAGCGGGGGCTACACTTGCTAGTATTGCGAGCATTGGATCCAACGGCCCGAGCTCCCCTGCCCAGTCTGCCTTTTCGCGGGACGGTGGTGCTGATAGCGACGTCCACATGCGAACGCTTGATTACCTGGGTCTAGCGGAGACTCCCCAGCCTCCCCGCGCGCAGCTTGCCACACCCTACCTCAACTCATTTGCTCGAGCAAACCGTTTCCGATCGTATTCTGTGAACAACAAGGACAAGTATGATGATGACGAAGAGGATGATTACGATGGCAACGGCTCGGCCTACGATCCGCACTATGCTGTCGCACAGCTTCAGGACCAGCTTGCTGCCACCAATGCGGCCATTCATAGCCACAACATGGCTGTACAAGCTTTTGTCAGCCAGGCATCTTTGAGGCCCCGTGCCCGAACCGCTGGTGTTTTAGACACGCCCGGCAGCCGACTTCTGAACACGTATCTCTCGAGCGGTCAGGGCGTCGTACCTAATTCTATCATTCCTACCGAGATTAGGCTTCCCGACGAAAAGGACTTCGAAGACCTCCCGCAAGCCGTTGCTGCCATGACTATCGGCAGGTCGAACAGCCGCAACGCTGCCCTCCTCGGTGCAGATGACCCGCCTGGTCTCGAAGGCCCGACGAGCGCTCTTTGGCTTGGAAGCATTCCCACCTCTACCACAACCTCGACTTTGAACGAAATTTTCAAGCCATTTGGCTCTATCCTCTCCGTCCGAGTGTTGACCCACAAGAATTGCGGTTTCGTGAACTATGATCGCGTGGAAAGCGCAATTGCCGCTCGGAATAGCCTGAACGGCAAGGAGATCTTCCCTGGGTCTGGATGTGTTCGTATCAATTTTGCTAAGCCTGCTTCGGCTTCTAACACCCCCGGTCACGATGGCCTATACCCCTCCCTAGCCCTGACCCGTTTGGAAAGGGCCAAGATGGTGCTGCGCAAGGCAGTGGTGGCGCTGGAGCTGGGACCCCCAAGGGCGTGTCGGGCAGTGGTGCTTCGGGTGCCGTCTTGTCGCCGACTCTTCGACCCCTCAAGGATCTGTTTCAACAAGTTCTTGAAATTGTTAAGCAGTTTGGCGCGAACGAGGAGGATAAGTTCCGGGCCTCGAACAATCTCAAGTCGGCGATTGACTACAGCACCTATGCGGACGAGATCCCCCGGTTGGTGAGCCGTCTCACACTAGAATCCACGATGCGCCCAAGTTGAGGGACATCCGAAAGAAGATTGACAACCAGAGCCTGTCCCAAGGCGAGATCGAGGCTATTGCCATCGAGATGCTTCCCGAGATTGCCGAATTATCATCCGATTACCTTGGCAATACAGTGGTTCAGAAGCTCTTTGAACACTGTAGTGACGATGTCCGGGATGCCATGCTCGGCGAGATTGCCCCTCACATGGCCGAGATTGGTGTCCATAAGAATGGCACCTGGGCTGCCCAGAAGATTATTGATGTTTGCAAGACGCCCCACCAGATGTCGTTGATTGTCGAGCACCTCAGGCCCTACACAGTTCCGCTATTCTTGGACCAGTACGGCAACTACGTACTCCAGGGATGCCTAAAGTTTGGCCAGCCTTTTAACGACTTCATCTTCGAGACGATGCTGAGCCGGATGTGGAGACGGCCCAGGGCCGCTTCGGTGCGAGGGCCATGCGTGCGTGCCTCGAGAGCCACCACGCGAGCAAAAACCAGCAGAGGCTTCTGGCGGCCACGATTGCCCTTCATAGCGTTCAGCTGGCGACCAATGCCAACGGCGCGCTCCTCCTAACGTGGTTCCTGGACACTTGCACGTTCCCCCACCGACGAACCGTCTTGGCCCCCAGCTTGTGCCTCATCTTGTACACCTCTGCACGCACAAGGTCGCATACCTCACCGTCTTGAAGGTGATCAATCAGAAGACGGAGACAGAGGCTCGTGATGTGATTCTCAAGGCCTTGTTCTTTTCCCCTAACGACCAAGTGCTGGAAGCCATCTTGAGCGACCACTCGTGTGGAGCGACGCTAATCTTCAAGGTCTTGACCACGCCATTCTTCGATGACAGTATCCGTACGCAGGTCGTAGAGACAGTGAAGGCTGTCTTGGTTCGCATCAAGGCTCAACCCAACCAGGGCTATAAGCGCTTGATGGACGAGGTAGGCCTCTCAACCCGTGCATCGGGTGGCGGGAGCTCGAACCGTGAGCACAGCTCTGGCGGAAACTCCAACGAGCACCGCCAACGACCCGTTTCTCGAGGAGCGAGCCATCATCATCACCACGGACAAACCGGCCATGCGGCAAACAAACAATTTTACAACAGCCACAACGGTCCTGCGAGCAATCCGACAGGTTACGACGTGGGGTACAGCAACCAGCGCGCCGAGGGCCCAGATGCGGGTCTTCAGCCCTTCCCTTCGTTGCCGAACCAGTCGCAAATGTATTCCCAGAGCGGAAACGGACAGCTTCCCCGCAACCTATGAGCATGCCTCCCCTCCCTTTCCAGCAGGGCATGCCCCCGAGGGGCAACCCGTCTGTCAACAACTTCTTCCCACCGATGCAGGCAGGCTACAACGGTTTCAACCCAGCCGGGTCCTCTCTCGACCATTACCGTAGTCAAGGTTTGCCTAACAATGGCCCCATGCCCCCCGGCGTCCAACCTCCTCCCCAGCTTGGCCCAAGCCAGTCGAGCTTTGGGCCTCCGCCTGGTTTCGGAATCGGGGTTTGCCTGCGATGGGTGGATACAACAATGGCTATAGCGGAGGGATGGGCGGCGTTGACGGAATGCAAAATATGGCATATATGCAGCAGGAGCAGGTTAACGCCAGGCGTGGCCGGGTAAGCAGCCCCTACATTCCTTGCTTTTCTATCTTCCCTTCTCCCTAGCTTTGTTGAGGACAAGTGATTTGGAAAAAAAAAACTAACACCTGCCGCAGAGATGAGGAAAAAAGTTGAAAATTGATTGTTTTCGAACTGGCCATTGAGGACAAAGGCGTCTAGCATTTGACCGCATTTCAGGGATAGGCACCATTATACGCCCCTTCGATCCATCTCTACGATATATCTACACGACCATTCGTTTCGAGCAGACTAGGATAGGCTTTCTTTTGCAAAGGATTGGATCTTTTTTTCTCATCAGGGACGAAGAGGAGTTGGGATGGCGATTTTTGGGTACTTCTTTTTCTTTTCGTCTCTTCCACTTTCTTCTTCTTCTTCTACATCTATCCTTCTCTTCTCTCCTGCACCTGGAGGGATGATGCGCGAAGCTGACGACGGGCTGCGTCGGTTTGTGCGTGGCTCTCTCTGGTGGCTTTATAAGTTATGCTTGGCTATGCTTGGACCCAATTCTCTCGTTTTCGAGTTTCTTCCTTTGTCACTTTTTGGGAGGCCTTGGTTTACACTTTTCGGAGAGGAGGCGGGAAGGTATGGGACATGTCGGGCGAGCCAGGACAAATTGGGGGAGAAATGAGATTTGTACGATTTTTATTTCTTTTTCCAGCCTAGTTGTTCATTTGCCAATTTCCGTGATGCCAAGGGGTATCGTTTTCTTCTTCTCGTCCTGCCCACACGGGCCGTCCCCCTCGACCCCGTTGCCTCTCTCGATGTTGGCCTAGATGAAGTTTCTCGTGTATAGAAAACAGGGCACAGCCACCTTCATCTCATTCTTCTTCCTACCCCTCCCTCATCTTCTCCTGGTTCTCCTCTCCTTTCCACTCCCAGTTGGGTCTCTTTTGTGCTTAATGGATGACCACATAGTAGATGCCGCACCAACAACAATAAAAGGGGACCCGCGAGGATCTTAAGATTTCAAGGGGAGAAAAATTCGATAGATTTGTAACACGGTGTTATGTTCATGATCTAAGAGCGTCAAAACTACGTGGCGTGCTTGTAGGGATACAAAACGATACGGGAAGAAAAAGAGCAAAAACTTGATTAAAGCGTGTGTGTGTGGTATGCACAGGTCCAAACGACCCACTTGCCTTCTCGCTCCCCAGATGCATACGGAAGCCGTGGGCTTGCCACTGCTCTGTCACAACGACGCCCAAAAGCTTTGTGGAACTCCATCAATGCTTCATGGCCCACGAGATTGTTGGACCCCCGAGACTCTCCCATCCTATTACTCTCCGGATCCCTGGTCGATCTCTGACTAAACCTTGTGAAAAATAAAAAAGGGACTAAATAAAAAAGGATAAAACGACCCAGCGTGTTCAAAAACGACCTCGGTCCCAATTTCAAGACAGGCTCTAGCTGAAGCGCGATTCCACCGCCCCCAACGTACCATCGATAATGAGACTCCCTGGTTCTTACTCACTGGCCCCGTTCCCCTACTTGAGTCGACTGGAGACAAGTTTCGAGGGTGAGAAGAGCAAAGTGATGGATCAGAGGGGGCCTAGTCGCATGGAGACACAATATTGGTAATTCGGGGATCATCGGCGCTGAGTATGGATCAAAGGACGGATCGAGCCGTAAGAGAGGTGTGCAGGGTTGCCGGGGGTCGTGTTTAAGTGCTCTCTTGTTCATATGGTTGGAAATCTGGGGGTTTGTTTCCCCTCCCCTTCTTGTTGAATTTCTATTTCTGCTTCTCAGGCTCGGGAGGGCTGTTCTACATGACGGAGCAGCAAGAGTTTTGCTTTTTGGCGGTGGTGTAGAACATCTTGCTTTGGGCGCTGAGGTCGGAGCTCTTGGCTACAAGGTCGTCGAGTTTCTCGCCACGTTGGAGGACCTACATTTTGTGTTCCCCTCCCGTTAGTAAACTGCAAATTGAAGGGTTGTATCATTCTTACACTCTCAATCGTCTTGTGGAGGATGATCTTGGTCTCGTCGAGCTCCTTTTGGATGTTGGCGATGGAGCTGACCTCGGAGGGGTCCTGGTAGGTCTGAAGGTACTTTTGTAGGGCGGGGAAGGATAGCTCGTTGTCCTTGGAGGCGCGGGCGATCTCGGCGGCCGTCTTATCGGCGAGGAACTCGTCAACGACCTTGGACAGGATCTGGTGGGCGGCGAGCTTGGGATAGTCCTTGGAGATGATGACGCCGGCGATGCCCTCGGAGCGGGAGTAGCAGTGAAAGGTATGGCCTGTTGTTTTGTTGGGAAACCCGTCAGTCTTGAGCGAGGAGTTGGGGGCGTGGGCCAGGGGGCCAGGGGGCACTCGACGAGACACGGCGTGCCTGTTACGCACCTTGCTCCTCAACGTCGAGCCTCTGGCCGGGGTTCGTCCGCTCGGCCACGGTCTTGCTGAACATGGTCATGAAGTTTTGGTAGTCATTTTTGGTCCAGCGCGAGAACTCGCTCAGATCGTAGGCCGAGCTGAGCTGTATCGCGGGCTTCTCGGCGTTCCTAATGATCTATATTGGGTTGCAAGATATTCGTTTAGTTTACCGCATTAGGGTCTTTCTCTCTCAGAACCTCTCTCTCTCTCACTCCCATGGCCTCGCACGACCTCGATTCTCTGTCGCAGCGCCGTAGGTGTTTGCGCGGGCGGGTCTCCCACAGTCGTAGCTCGGCCAAAGGCAGGCGATAAGGTTTCTCTGCTTTACTGGCCCCACCATTGCTGCTATGCTTTCGTGGACTGCTGCTCATAGAGAGCCGAGAAGGGAGCGGGCCTTGGAGGCGAGGAAGGAACGGGAGACATGCGAGGGAGGTGGCGAGGAAGGAAAGGCGAGGAGAAGGTTTTGGAGATTGGGATTGAAGGCGGGGTACTACTCACACTAATATAGTACAGCTTCATCTTGAACTCTTGGCCTAGATCGGCTTTTCTTCTTGTTTTTTTCTTCTTCTTGGTATTGTTGTGCTATCGGAAAAAGGAGAGGCAATGTTCGTAAGATAGAGGGATAGACGGAGGGAGAGGGGCGTGTGTGTGTGTGTGTGTGTGTACAAGTATGCTGTTCGTTATGTCCGGGTTTGCGTGGGTGGGGTGTGGGGAGGCGGCGACGGCGGCGGTGGGTTTTGGAGCTGCGGTGAAGGCTCAATGTTCCCTGCCTGTTTTGATTCTGCCCAAGGCACGCCGGCAAGGGGGTGGAGGGGTGGAGGGGGTGGAGGGCGCTTGGGTCCTGTTTCGGGTGGGCGGTGGGCGGTGGGCAGTGGGCGGGTGATGAAGAGGATGGATCAAATGGAATGGATGAGTTTGAACGTTTGCCTAGCGGGAGTGTAGTAGTGCAGTTGATACGGTGTGGAAATTGATCACTCTAGACAAACTTGTACCAGGAAGGCAAGAAGGGTAACAAGGTAAGCAAGGGTAAGCAAGGCACTTTGGAAGAAGGGGATGATGGATCAATCAAAATCTAGGTAAATAGGTAAATTGATCTTGCATCTATGATAGTGAGAGAGAGAGAGAAAAGAACGCCTAATAGTAGAGAGAGGCAAGAACTGCTGACAATGCCGAGCGAGGCCTTTGAAATCGGTCATTTGACTTGCTCTTCTCGCACCTCCAGCTTGGTTCATTGAGCGTCACCCTGCCAAAATGGGAAAGGGGGCGAGGAACATTCCCAGGCCATCAATTGATGTAGAGTAGTTAGGCAGGGTGTAATAGAGAATACAGCAGCACCACTGCTTGAGGCAATACCTCGACCCGATGACCCCTAATGAACGCTACAACTGCGGAGCGGTGGACTAAAGCCTGACGGGTATCGAATACACCCGCCCGAGCAGCCGTGATGTCTCCCGGAGCGTACCTGGGTACTCGCGACCACCACGACACCACTTTGGCGTGGACAGAACATGCGCTATTAGCCCCCAAAAACGAGGGAAATCGATGAAGTCACCATTAAATCTTGAAGAGCGGATGCTCTCAACCTTTTTGCATTACCAAAGCCAAAAGAAGGTGACTTTGACTATTTAGATCCCGCGCACTAATATCCCACTTGCCAAAACCTTTTACTTAAACATTACCCATGTCCCTCGGTACGCATTCTATATCAACAATAAATCCAATATCAATAGACGTAAACGAACCAGCGGCACTAGGTGATATTGCTTAATGATACGACTCGGGGCCTATGAACCTAAATTCACTCGCTTTTTGGCGAGGGAGAAGGAACCGATTAGAGAGGGTTGTATGAAAAAAGGTTGGGGGCCCCCAGAGAGGAAACTCGTCCTGAGCCAAGTGTCGGTGATGATGCATCCACCATGCATGGAGTACAGCGAGTAAAGGTAGGGGTATTGGTCAATTGAAGCCCGAATGCCCATCTACGGATGCAGTGGATGCAACGGATCCATTGGATCCCTTGATTGATCAAATATCAACGTGGGTACACTCTCCCACATGTACCGAGGGCAGGACGAGTGTCCATTGGCAGCAAGCCATTCCAGGTTCTGGCCATGATCACACATCCACCTTCCACGTGACGACGCCATTGACGATCGAGGTGTGAAAACTTGGGAATCGCGTGCGCCCTACATGTACGCTTCAGGGGACGCCCGCGGAGACGGAGGATGAGCGAGACCTAGGAGATGTCATGGTTTGAAAAGGCACCCAAGATGTTGGCAATTTCGGTTTGATTTCTCTTTTTGTTTCTTGATGTTCTCTAGCATTCCCTTCTGCTCCTGCCCTACCATCTACCCTCTACCCTTCCTCTTTCTTTGGCCCTCGCGCCTCGTCCCCGACTTGGCGTAGTGACGACCTGCCAAAGAGAGGCGACATGGTGGAATTGGAACAAGGGGGCGGAGACAGGCCAAAGCAAAGTAGATAGGCAGGGAGGCAAGATGATAAAGCAGAGGAACGAGGGAAGAAAAGAAAGAATCTCTCAAATTCTAAATAGATTTTCAATTTCCCCTTTTCCCACCTGTCCATCCTCGAGTCCGCTTTCCTAAGGGCATCCGTGGCACCCAGTCCATCCATCTTGTCGCTCTCACACACGCCCGGGAAAAAGAAAAAGTAAACCGGCGAAAATGGGAGCCGCTCAGACATGTACCCGGTGGAGGTTAGTTAAGACGAAAAAGAACAAAAAAGAAGTGAGAAGACAAGGTGAGAGATAAGATATCACGGTGGGAAGAAAAGAGAAACAATGTGACAGTGAAGAGAAACTAAAAAGGGGAGACGGGGGAATCTGGAGGGTTCGTTGAGGGTTACACATTCGCTGAGGAAAGAGAATCCAATGCCAACCGGAAAGCCTTGACAGAAAACAGAGGCAAGGAGACACGGAAAAAGAGAGAGAAGAGCATAGGGAGAAAAGGAACCCGGGTTTTGGTGGATGAGAGAGAAAAGTGTTGCAACTTTGTTGGCACATGGATTATGACGCTGAGAATGGGAAAACATGAAACTAAGATTGGAGGCAGCAGTGAGACACCCACCAGCCCGCCGACAAGTGGAAACAAAAAGAGGCAAAGAGAGCAAGGACGCGAAAAGGGGAAACGGAGCGCCAATGGAGAGAGCGGCAAGAGCTTGACCTATGTCGGTAGCCTCCGGAACGAGGAGACGACCAATCCCTCCAAGTAAGTCGTCCGCGATAACCCCCAATCCCAGTGTCAAAAAGTTCAAGAGTGCCGCGCGTGCCCTTAGCTCCAGGCGGTAGAGCTACTAGAAAAGTATATGTATATATCATGTCGTCTATAGGGTCCGGAGAGGCTAAAAAGGAAAAAAGAAAAGAGGGCCTGTTGGCGGAAGAGGTGGACAAGGAAAAGGAGGAAGAGGAGGAAGAAAAAGGTGAGATAAGTTCGTGTGTTCCGAGCAAGTTAGGAACAAGTATAAGATGATTGTTTTGTCAAGAGGACAAGAGGGAAAGATGAACGAGGAGAAAAACAAAGGAAGAAGAGGATTGTCGTCGGCTGTATATGATGGGGAATAGAAGAACTTGATAACTCGATTTCGTTGCCAAGGATAGGTGGTCGTCTTGTCCGTTGCCGCGCTTTAGTCTGCCATGTCAACGTCCTGGACCGACTCCGTCTTAGAAGGCGGCGCCGTGCCGTTTCCGCTCGTCGAAAGCTTATCGCTCGCTGCCCTAGCAAGCTCCGGGTCGTCATCCGCCATCTCCACGAGCTCAATGCCGTCGCTCGTCGTTTTGATCGTCTCCGCCGACTCGCTACCTTGCTCGCCCACCGTCGCCTCGTCTGTCGACTTTTCGACCGAGTCTGAAACCGGTGTTTGCATCGTCGTGTCCGGCTGGGGGTCACCGCCTCTTCCGAAGCCTCCGGCGTCGTCGAGGCACCATCCGAAACACCGTCAAGGTCGGCCATCATCTCCTGGTGAGCCTTGTCTGTATCCTCCTCTACATCCTCCCCGAGCGCGGACCTGATAGATTCCATCAGTCGTCGTAGGGACTGCTTGTCACTCAAGCTCATAGCACTGCCCGTGATGTGACCTTCTTGCACTTGAGCCAAGAGCTTCAGAGTCTCGTTCTCGTCGACCCGCTCTGGCTCGGCCCGTGAGCCTTGACTCTCCTCAGTAGGATCTGATTTCGGCGCCGTTTCGCCGTCAGGAACCTCGATGGCTTCGCTGAGAGAGTCATTCTCTTCCTTCTTTACCACCACTGGTTCTAGGCTGCTGGCGTCAAAGAGTCTACAGAGTGCCACCGCCGCCTCAGCGTCGTCGAGGCCTGGAGCCTCGCTGACCCGGCCAGTTTGCAGCTGTGATTGTCGCTGTTCTTCGCTCGAGCTCGCTTCAGCTCCGGGGATATGGCCAGCGCCAATCTTGCGGAGTCTGTGTGGAAAGTTGTTTTGTTAGTCATCCGCCACGCACGGGAACGAGAAAGAGAATGAGGAGAGGGAGGATCGTGGTGAGTAGGAGATGGAGAGGAAGAAGTAGAAGAAAGAAAAAAGGGCCCATACTGTTCGATAAAGTCGAGCTTGATGCCCCGGGCTGGTAGCCGAAGGACTCTACCATACAACCTCATGTCGTTCCAGCCCGAGGCATTTTCGTTTTCGACTTCCTCCGTGTCGTCTACTTCGATCATGCCATTGTTCTTGTACCCCGAGAGTAAACCGGCTTGACGACCTGAGATCCGCGGACCTTGCGGAATCGCCGACCAAGAGGGACGTTGTCGGGGTTGTAGAAGTGATCCACGTGAGCTGGACAAATCCACTTCTTCGGGTTGGCCGGGTGTGCCATCGGTGTCTCGATGCAGTCGAGATGCCAGTAGAGGGGGCACGCCGAACACAGCATCATCATCCTGCTCGTACTCGACGCGCCCTTTTGGCAGCCATGGCAGAGCGCCGCATTTCCCTCGCTATCGCGTTGCTGCCAGAGGTCGAATTCCTGATTCTTTTCCTTTCTACACACGACGCTGTTAGGGAACAGTTCAGACAATCCACCACATGGGACCGACCGCATCGGCGGCTAGGGGTATAGACTGGTTTAGCTGTGACTTGACAAAAAACTTACCTAGACTGCTTGGAAGTGCGCTCGACCTCCTCGTACTCCCCGTTTGGACCCGCCTTGATGCCGTCAAAGTATGTCTGCACCTTCTTAGGTAGATTAAAAGCGCGGGGAATCGTCTTGTCAAGGAGGGTGAGGAGACCGCCAAACGGTCCACTGTGTTCCTCGCGCCGCGCAGACCGCTTGTACGCGCAATCATTGCAGAACCAGTCATCAGGTAGGCCAGCAGAGCCGACAAGGTCCACGCACTCAAAGTGGAAAGACTTGGAGCAGTTATCACAGCAGATCAAGTCGCCGTTGTTGCCGCAAGACGAACAGTAATCGTCGTTTTCAACCTAGATTGGAAGCCGAGGCAGATATGATTAGCCTTTTCTCGCTGTTATAGCGGAGACGATAATTTTCTCCGAGAACGATATAGTGACAAAAGCACCACGGACTAAACTACGGTGTTCAATCGAGGGCGGCGGAGTGGGACGGCGTTCGCTATTACAATCCCAAGAGAGGGGCCAAAGAGAAAGGGTTGGTTCCCGACAGAGCCGGCAGAATGAAACAGAGCCCGAGTGGTCCGCTCCCGAGGCAAGGGAGAATAGATGGGAAAGGGAAAAAACTGGGATCCCGTCTTTCGGCAATCCGCCCAACTTGCTCTTTTGTACCACTTGGCAACGAGTGCTGTCACCCTACGATAGGCGCCGAAACAAGCTACTCAAAAGAAACAGGCAAGCTTAACCAAAGCCAATATCCCTCAGCCTGCAGGAGCCATGTCGGCATAAGGACAAGGGGGTGGAGGGATGGGAGGGTTAAAAAGAGAATCCGAGAGGAACTAGTGACTGCACAGGACAGCCCACCAATCTTCGTAGTGCCGTCGGAAAAGAGAAAAATGAACGATATAACACCCAAAGGCAGGGCGGGAAAAAAGAATCGAGAGAAGGCTCCGCCAGGAGCTTTCAAGAGTGGTACTCACCTGTTCACGATTGGGTTGGGCTCCGGGCACGTGGAGGATGCCCTCCCCTGTTGGGCGAGGCACGCCGGCCGTCGTGTTACCCTGCTTTTAGGCCTAAAGAAAAGAAGAAAATAGTCGTGGTTAGCAGTCTAGAACAGATCTCGATTGTGATATTGGGATAGGGCCATAAATCGAGAATGAGAGGAGGATGGGCAGGCAAGGAAGGGTACGTCCGGTAGGGTCACATCATAACCGCACAGATGATTGATGCTTGGATGACCAGGGAACTCGGTGACGGCAGGGGGTCGGGTGAGAAAAAAGGCCTCTCGCCACACTAGCCCTCTCGCTCCTAGGCATCATCGCCAACCAACCCTTCCCGCCTCTCGCGAGCGGCACACAAAAACTTGACGAGAGATCGAATATTAAGTTGAAGCGAGAACGCAAAAGATGGGGAAAATGGGAATAAAAGATGACGAGACGGGGAAAAATGATGCGAGATGATGAGAGATGGATGGGAGCAAAACCTCATTTCCGCAGCGGCATCATCACAGGAGACGAAGGCAAGAAGCGAACGGAACCTATAGGTAGCGGTACATGGGGAGGGAAATGAGGACAGACAAGAATCGCAGAATAGGAAGAAAACTTGAAAAGGAATTTTTGTCAACATACGAAGTCTTAACTCGAGGGCCGGTTCGCTGTCTTTTCGAGGGGGTTGCAGCACCGGCGTGACGGCTCGAGAAGTCACCTGGGAGGACGGGCCATTACTCTTCGCTGAAGCCGCGACGGGGACGCCGTCCTCTCGAGGTCGTCGTGCGTCCTCTTGGCCGCCGACCGAGTTGACCTGGTGCCTGGAGTGCCGGTAGCGATGGGAGAAGGCCGCGCACCGCCCCTCGCCTTGCGAGAGGCGGCCCCGGCTGTCTGAGGCGGAGAAGACTTGAGAGAGTCACCGGCACCGAGGGGCTTCGTAGAGCCCTCTCTCCTCCCTTTAGCCTTGGCACTCGCAGTGCCAGGTCGGGAGGATTGAGATTCATCGTCCGAATTGGCGTCAGCATCCCGCATGCTCGAGCGAATGGCCGAAGCCTTCACCGGAAGGTTAGGAAAAAGTGGACGCACGACGCCAGGCATGGCGTGGGCATGGGGTTTGGTGATGCCGTCGTCGTGAGGGAAACCATGGGATGCCTCATCAAGGTGGGAGTTGGGACCCGTGGGCGACGGTGATGATGGGGAGAGCGAGAGCGTGTCGCGAGCCTTGGCTTGGGACGGCCCAGTGCTGCTGGTTGGGGAGTTGGGGGCGGGATTGGTCCTGGATTTATTAGTGGCTTTAGTGGACGCGGTTGATTTGTGCTGGGCCACCGCAGTTTTACCGGCCGCCGTCGTAATTGGCTGCGCGGTGGTGTGGCCGCCTGACACGTCTGCCCCAGCACCAGCGGCTCCCGCGCCCTCCATCAAGTCCTCGTCATCTCGCTCGACCGAGGGGATTTCCCAGCCTGCGACTGGCCCTCTGCCTTTGTGCCACTGGCCCGGATGCTGCCGGCTCGTTTGCCGGTGTTTTTGCTGACACCGACAGCGCCACCGCTCCCACCACCACTGATCCTCAGTCCCATAGCCGAGTTTTGTAGTTGTAATTGGCGCTGGATTTTGGGCTTGCCTTGTTGGTCCTTGGCTTGTGTCTTGAGCTTGATCCTGGGAGGCTGCTGGCCCTGGGCCTCCGACTCGAGCTTCATGTCCTCGTCTACCAGCTCGGCAATCGCCTGGAGCTCTGGCGTGTCTATCGCCACGGACGAAAGGGACGAGTCACTTCCTAGCGAATCGCTGCGCGGTCGCTTCCGCGTGGGCGTCTCTGGCGTGCTATTTTTCGAGGCGTCGGCGTCCATTACTGCCGCCGTCGTCGTCCTCCGCCGCGACCTCGAGAGTGAGGGGATTCCGGGAGATGCGATGTTTTTGCTTCTTGAGTGCGCGCACATCCTCGACCTGGTCGTACAAAATAGCTGCCGTGGTCGGGTCGAATCGAGCCAGGTCGGCGGAGTGGGCAGGGATGGGTGCCCCTGGAGACCCCACCGCACCAGGTGAGAAAAATCGAAAGGCGACCTTGTCCTTGGCACCCACCTCCTTTCGCTCCGTGACGAGGCGGGCAAAACGATTTATCGTTTCGGTATCCGCACGCTGGAGGAAAACATCTTCAAACATGGACACGATCTGGGCGTCTGAGGAATTTTCGTCGTAGAGCGTGCGAATAGCGTACGCCGTAGGATAGCGGCGGTATTTGAGGGCATTCTCCACAGCGCCGTCAATCACCTCATCAATGGCCTTTTTCCTCTTCGCCAGGCTTTCGTCCAATATCGTATTTTCCGCTTTCGTAGGCACCGCCGCCGTGGCATCAGGACTTTCCTCAATGGCACCGCCACCGCCGCCGCCGCTGCCGCACGATTGAGCGAAGCTCTTGTGCGGCTCCGACGCGCAATCGGCGACCGGTGCATGCTAGGTTTCCTCTTCATGTCCACCTTGGGCTCGTAATCCTCGTCGTTATTATCGTCGATATCCTTGATCCCGGAAAGCGCAAGCTCAGTCTCGGCTTGCGTCTCGGACGATATATGAGGCGGAGCCAGCGTGGATGAGGAGGAGGGCGGAGGAGGTTGTGGCGAGGATGGCGAAGGCGAGGCGGGTGGAGAAGGTGAGCGGGAGGAGAAGGGGAAGGCGAGGCGGATGTGTTTGTAGACAGAAATTGCGACCGGCGGTGGGCCTTTGCAATCCGATCCTCGCCCTCCGCGTCTGCCGAATTTTTCCTCCCCGTAGCATTGTTGGCCGTGCCTGACGAGGGCTTCAGCACGATTTTTCGCACAGCGCCGTTATTCCCGTTCTCCTTCTTGGACCCGTTTCCTCCACCCGCCGCCTTGTCAGGCTTGGGCAGGCTCCCCAGGGGTTGCATATTCTCCAGCACGCCGAAGCGCATCAAGCCCGCCTCCTCGTAGCTAGCCTTGTGCTGAACGGTAGGCTCCATCCATCGTCGCATAAACGCCCTGGATGCCTCGTTTGCCGAGTTCTTGTTCGCCTCCAGCGGTCCTCCGCCTCCAGTTCCCCCTTGCGCTCCCTGCGCCGGGCTCGAATAGCGCGAGCGCGACGATCTCGTGTTTGACGAGATCATGACGACCGTCCGTAGGCAAAAGCTGGTCCGAAGGACCACGCACCTTTTGCCGCCTTCTCAACAAAAGCCTGGGCTAGCGTGGTATCGTCCGTTCGTGATTTGGAACTCGGTGGTCGCGTCGAAGGTAGATTTGAAAGACGGAAAAAGGGAAAGAAAAAAAAGAAGGAAGGAAGGATAGAATAAAAAATACAGGACAGGTAACCCAAGGTTTGATGCGGCGAGGTTACTTGGGAACCCTTCTTGTCGAAGGAAGAGAGGAAGGGGAAGGGCGACGCGCGAAAGTTTGGTGTGTATCCCGCTCTTTTTTTTTTGGACCGAGACCCTTTCACTCTTTCTCGTCTCTCCTATTTGGGGACCCTGCGCGACTGAGGTTAGCATCGTGTTTCAACCGCGTTTTTTCTGCCTTACCTTGGAAGCAACAGCTCATAATTCAAACAAGGGAAGAAAAACCATTTCCATACCTGCTCGCGCAAAATCAAACATCTGCCAAGGTCTCCTTGTCTTCGGGCGTGTTGTGTTCGAGGGGGAGAATTGCACCTCTTCCTTCCGCAGCAGGGAACAGGTCGATGATGCGAAAGGTGTGTGTGTGTGCTTGCATGTGTGGTGAAGTAGACGAAAGGCAGGGGGAGCGCCTGGAAAGCCTTCCAGTCATCTATGGCAAATTGATTGATCCAACAGTGCATTCATTGGACATATTGCCTGACCCTAGTGCCTGGTGCTCGATGCTGGGGCGCAACACACACGACGTGGCCCGGGGCTGGCGCTGGGCTGGCGCTGGGCTGCACTGTACCTTCCTGCACAGTGCTGTCGTGGGCTGCAGATTGCACAACTTGAAAAGTCTCACCAAGAAACCGCGCTGGCGTGTCGGGTTGGCCCAGAGGACGAGCCCTTTGATGCTCTGTCTCCCCTTCATCCACATATGACCTTGAGGCAGCCTCGGAAATCAATTTCAGGCGGCCATGGAGCAGCCTCTTGATTCTCCAACCTCGTCGTGGTAGTGGCTTCTCTTCCAGGCCCTAATCAACATTGATAGTATCCCGTCCACCCGACCAACTTTGGTCTTCCCGCGTACAGAATCACATTCTCGGCTGGCTCGGAGAGTGCGAGAGTTATGCAGTGTACACATGGTGCATCCTTTCCATCATCTGCGCATATTTTCACCTTTTCACTCATGTCTCTCGACCCTTCAGCTAGTCGCTTCGGCTGCGCTGTCCCAACAAATGCCAGAAAGACCTCCGGCTGCTGTCTCTTTGAATATTGCTAGCAGTGGCTCGCCCAGAACACGTCCGCTAATATGAGATGATAGCTTAAATTTTCCGTCTGGCGTGTCCTGGACCTTACCTATCTCCACCTCAGCGGAGGGGCTTTGCACCATCCTCCAGCTCCTTTCACCCATTTATTTCCCCTTCCTATCTCGCCTTGTGCCCTCCTCCCCTTCTTAGGCATCCCAAAAGTTGATGGGCCGGGTTGGTCCCACTTTCACCACTCGACAACCTTGTGGGGGCAAAAGGGGCGTCCCCGATCGCCCAGACATCTCCAGTCTCAGCAAGTGAGAGATTGCCACCGCTCGCCCGGCCATCCGAGCCAAGCGCCAAGCAGCATCCAAGATGGATCATTCTCTTGACATCCCAAAAAGGCCCCCAAAATTCGTGAAGCAAAGAAGCCATTCCACTGGTCGGTGAGTATGTGGATGGTCTTCTCCCATGACAAGCCTCCTCTCGCAGTAAAATAGACCATATCTCAACTATCTCTTCCGTGTAGAAGGACAGATGAGATGCGAAGAATGGCGCGTTGGTCGATATGATCTCGCTTAAACATACAGCAGCGCGGAAAAATAGAATCTTGCGACGGAAGCGAGGGTCCCTGAGGTTCCCTTTCAACCGGCCTCGATGGCCTATATTTCTCTTCACAAACCCATGGCCAAGTTAAATCCCCAAGTCGGAATTTCTTCTAGTTGTTTTAGGAGGGGAAGGGGGACGGGGTTTGTTGCATGTCTACGATTCACGCAGAGACTAACCAGCCCCCTCCTTTCCTCGCGCTGAAATCCAAAAGCTGGGACCAAGACTGCAGGGGAAAAATCAAGTAAAGGGAAAAGAAGAGAAGAAAAGAAAAAGGAAGATGCCTCCCAAAAGGGCTGTGAAGTTGCTTATTTCCATCGACGAATGCATCCGAAACTCCCAGTCCCCTCCCCCGGTCCCCGTGGCGGACACACGACGCTATTAGAATCAAGAACAGAAGGGCTCGGGGCCGGTTCTAGCCTCCTCTGAGAAGAGAGAAGATGGGCAAAATATTTCTCGCCCACCGTTTAGCAAGCAATCTAAGACTTGGAGTTGGTCCACAAAGCCACGCATTGTACAGGTCCCATCAGGTTCCCTCTTCCTCACCTTTGTACACAAGTTGCCGCCCGCTCCTTGCACAGGCAAAGATTGACGCTTGATGAGGCTTGGCTGTGTGGGCTTGAGGAGGTGGACGGGGGCAAAACACCAAGACTACTGCCTTGCCCGAGGAGAGAAGGATAGGGAAACCTCCAGAGGCTAAAGTTCCGTAGGTTATCTTATTGATGCTACACGTGCTGCAGTCAAAAGGGTTGGGGTCGCATAATTCTCCAGAGTCCCATTATGCTATGCTATGGTTTTTTTTTCTTTCGCTTTCCTCCCATATCCTTTATTTTGGCAGATACCCATTGATAGGTTGGGATGGACCACTTACTTCAAAAGGTCAGGGCCTCCACGAGTCCACTAGACGTCGAGCCGGGCCTCACGAGATGCAACACCTCGCTGCCCTTGTTTCTTTTTCTTGATTTTGGTTGTAACGAAAGGTATCAAAACATTCCGAAACGCTGCTCTTCTCGCCCACAAGTCAACCAAGGGTTCTCAGAGAGGCGACGGTAGGTCAAGGGTTCGGTTCCAAATAGGCCACGCAAGACGCGATTGCTGTGAATGGAATACCACCCCATCAACGTCTCCACCATCTGGGTTTGATCAGACAAGTAGTCAGCATCGACGGCCGCATCCGCGTGGATAGAGACCTCCATGCACGGAAGCCTCACCCCAATCTATTAGCCAGTCTATTCCTCATCGCTAGACTCCTCCTCAGATTCCTCCGCCTGGGCCTTCTTGGCGGGCCTCTTCTTCTTCTTGTTAGCCTTCTTCTTTCCAGTGTTCCGGGCGATGGGTTGCTCGAGAATGCTGAGGATTTCTTCGTCGGTGATCTTCTTATCCGACTTGAACTTGCTGATGTCAAGAGCGGGTGCGGCGCCAAGCTTGGTGACACCATTCTTGGTGATGGCTGGAGGGAGAAGAAGAAAGAAAGAAAGGAGCACGTTAGCATTCGTCGTTCTCAAACTACGACGGTCACCGTTCCTTGAAATATCGACATGACTGAAACTTACCAATGGTAGTCAAGAGGCGGGCGACGGGAGAGTTGTCCTTGTCGCCAACGAGCTCGTATTGGCGGAAGATGTTGCCTCGAACGCACTCGACAACACCAGCCTTGGCATCACGCTCGTCCTCGAGCTGTCGAAGAGAGAAGGGGAAGTTTCCAAATCTCTTGACGACCTCAGAAAGAATCTTACGGGAGGTAGGACGCTTGAGGCCGTAGGTCTGGAGGGTACGGCGGTGGAGGGTAGCGCGGTGCTCGAGGGTCTTGACCTTGCCGGAACCCAAGCTGACGCCAACCTCGACACCCCAGACCTCACCGAGACCGGGGAGCCCTCTCCCTTGGTGCCCTCGGAGGGAGCGAGAACAATCTTCTTGGCGCCCTCGATCTCGTTGCGGTCAAACAGCCACGAGGTGGTGCTCTCTACGAGATTGCACTCATAGCTCTTGACGACCTTGTCAAGGAGGCTAGTGATCTTGGACTGGGTAAGGGGCTTGGCCGCGGCGGCCTTGGCCTTCTCCTCGTCAGTGCCGCTAGCGAGGACACCGGGGGAAGCATGAGACGGAGGAGGAGCTCGTTGGCGTAGTAGGTGGCGAGGATGAGATCAGCGGGGCGGCCGGTGACCTCTTCGTCCGCCTTGCCGGCGAGAACGGTGTCGCAGACGATGGAACCGAAGCCATCGATCTGGGCTCCGAGTTGAATCTTTACGGGCTCGCCGGGCTGGATCTCGAGAGCAGCTTCATTCTCGTCCGTCTTCAGAGGGTGTAAGGGGTGACAAAAGAGGCGGGCGAAATGGTGCAGGGATGGGAGAAACCTACAGGAGGGGTCACTCCGAGTCAGCTTGGCACGGCAAGAAGTAATGGGCAGAGAGCAGTATTGATGATGGCAACGAACCCTTGGTAACCTTCTTTCCACGGTAGACTTTGGCGACCTCTTCTTCGATGAGCTCGTCACCCTTCTCGCAAATGTCAACGATCTTGGCGCCGGGGACGACGAGTTCCTTGACCTTGGCAAGGACACGCTCCGAGATCTCAGCAGCGGTCCTGTACTTGGTGAGGGTATCGGGGTTGTTGAGGGTGTAGTCTGTATAGGAAGTCGAGCAAGGTTAGCATTTGATATCTTGTTGTCGTGGCTGGCCGTCAAAGAGAAAAGGATTTGCGTAGCGCCAGGTGGGGTTACGATGCTACTTGCGCAAAGCACAAAACACGAGCTATATCTCGAGGTAAAACAAAAAAAAAAGAAGCAGGAAAAAACTCCCGAATGGCAGTTAAATCGAGCTTCTTTGATTGAAGAGATTACACATGAAAAAGAATCAAAATATTGAAGAAGGATTTTATCCAGAGACAACCTACCGATCTCCTTTTCTTCGGTCATTTTGGCGGTGTTTGTGGTGTCGACGAGGGGCAGAGAGAGCTCTAGAGTGATGTCAATGAGGGGCAACGCCGTGCGTGTGTTGTTCAGGAAGTGATGGGTGTGGAGGCCAACAGCACTTGAGAGGAAATGCGAAGCTCTCGGACTCTAGAACAGTACGAAGAAAGGAAGTAGAGTCAGGCCGGTTGGAGGGGACACACCTACACTTTATTCTGTATTTCTTTTCTTCGGACTAAGAATCGAAGGGGAAAACGGAAGAAGGGGGAAGGCAAGGAAGGAAAGAGGAAGGAAGGTGGAGGGTTGTCGCAAAGTCACTTCTGGGTCCCAATACCCGAGATCGTGTGTCAACTCCGTTCCTGACCTTCACTTGGCGAGGGAAAAGAGAGCCCTTGGGACAGCAAGACCTCAGTGAGGTACCCACTCGCTATGTACATCATCAAGTAGCAGCAAGCAAAAGACCTAAAAGACGTAAAAGGCCAAAAGGCCAAAAGGCCAAAAGACCTGAGGAGGCAAAAAGGCTGGCCAGGCGAAGGCGGGGAAGGAGGGGAGGGGCTATCTTGAATTTGTGCCCTGAATTGTGCGTTGATTGCTGCTGGGTCCAGATGTCGATACGTGCCGATGACTACTATTTCTAGCCCGAGGAGCTCCTCACACGAATCTTGTGAGCCCGTTGAGTTGGAAGGGAGGAGAGATCACGTATGAGACCACACCATTTCCCCGCTTAGCTACCCGTTGCCTGCCTGCGGGTGTGTGTGTGTGTGTGTGTGTACGCGCGTGGTACCTTTTCCCCTTTCCACCGCTTCAGATCTCCCATCGGAAAGCCAGCGTGACCTTCTTTTTCGGGCGGGCCACACGTCGAGA
Source organism: Parascedosporium putredinis (assembly GCA_949357655.1). NCBI lineage: Eukaryota > Fungi > Ascomycota > Sordariomycetes > Microascales > Microascaceae > Parascedosporium > Parascedosporium putredinis. Next base: position 1,315,501 of record CASHTG010000019.1, read on the forward strand.
CTTGAAATCTTGGATGTCGGGTTCAATGCCTTTTTTCTCTGCCCCGCACTTTCACGTCGCGCCCCTCGAGACGAGACAGGGCGGGGCATAAGCTGACACCTTCGTGACACTGACACAGATATCCTCGGACTCGCGCGGGGGAAGGTTGCGCAAGAGAAAAGACGCCGAGGTGTTAATAATAAATAGCTGGTTACTTATATCAGTTGAGCAAACCGGCAGCCCTAATCCATCGATGGCCTTGTGTTCGTTGTGTGCTTCCGTGTGGGCACCGGGTTAGCTAGCGGGACGATAGATTCCCGGACCTAAAAGCTGTTGTGTGGTGTCTTGGCCTAGTCCACATATCGAACTAATTTTCGCTTGCCTGAGCGGACAACCGCGGACTCCAGTCCAACGGCTTCCCTTGCTTCGGATCTTTTCTGTTTTCGCTTATTCCTTTCGATATCGAGACTGTCCAACCGAATGCTATCCTATGGTGGCATGTTCATGGGCGCTCCTCTCTTCAAAAGAATACATGGAGCCATTTCACCACCGTCTAAAGCATAACCGGATTTTCCATGTACCAAGGAAAGAGACACCGAGGCTAAACGTATAGAGATAGTCGTCTAAGTCGCCCAAAATGAGTGGGCGACGCCTCCTGAACTCATCCACGATAGTGAGGTATCATCATCGTCGTCTTCTTTTAGAATGACCCTCTCAAAACGTAGACGCATCAGATGATACCTTGAAAGTTGTGTTTGCTGCTTTTGAAAAGAAAAACGCGTGATGTATGAAAGCACTACCTGCAGCGCGTCAAGGGATTAATGCACAATATCTCCCGAAGAGGGGAGGTCAAGCCTGGTTTTTTGCCTCTTGGTCACTTGCAGCCGCCCAATTAAGGCAAAAAGTGCTCCTGCAAATGGGATATTATGTCAGCATCAACTGGAAAAACAACGGAAAATAATGGTACTTGCTTCACCTCTAGAGGTAGGGCGGCGAGTATGTATTCCAAGACGAAAACTTGAAACAAACTCTCCAGCCACAGGATGGCGTCGGCGACGAATAGGAGGCGCCAGCAGCGCCTCAGCGCTCTCAGCCTGCCAAATTCAATCCTCGCCTGGCGGCCTTCTCGTTGGTCCAGATGAATAATTTGGGGAGCGAGCTCAGGGAATCGCAAATCGCCCGCGTATCCTTGTCCGTCCCAGGTGCCCCAAATTCTCACCAGACCCTAGCATCCGCAAAATTAATACCGACGCCCCGAATATCCCACCCGCCGCATTCGCTTCATCAATTCATCATCATCGTCCGTCTTTTCCGTCCTTGGCTCACGCCGTCTTGGACACTTCCGGCCCCATTATCGCGCTGGTTGTCGCCAGTGTCGCGACGGCCGCGCGATCGAGAGATTCAGCACACCCTCCTCGACGCTCCCACCGCACCACCCATCCTCCGCCATGGCAGCAGAACCCTCCACTTCCACCTCCACCCCGACCTCTACTCCTCCGGTACCCGGCTCCGGCACACACGAGCCCCGTTCTTCGAATTCGGACGCCGAGAATGTCAATGGCGACGAGGGCTCCACGTCCTCCCAGAATGGGGTCAAGGCCATCCCCGTAAGGACCAAGGAGTCTTTTCAAAAGCTCATGCTCGAGCGGTATATGGCGCGCGACTCTGCCGCTGCCGCTGGCCTTTACGAGGAAACGCAGAAGAAGAAGGCGGAAACCGCGTACAAGTTGGAGCGGACGAGAGACTTTGCGCGCGTCAGGAACGAGTACCGCCAATGGTTCCCTCCTGGAAAACTGTACGGCGAAGGCTACCAGGGCTTCGGCAATGGCTTCACCGAAAACAACAACCACTCAATCATCCTCTACCCCGTGCAGAAACCTCGCGCCGGAAAGAGGACGGTGCAGCCGCTAAAGTGGAAGAGGAAGGATATGGCCCAGCAGGCGGAGCAACACGAGGAACTCGTCCCCATCAGGCTCGACGTCGACCACGACAAGATCAAACTGCGAGATACATTTACGTGGAACCTCCACGATCGCATGGTCCCCGTCGAGTTGTTCGCCGCCCAGCTCGTGGAGGATATGGATATCAAACCCCCGCGTCCCAGGCCGTGTTCGAGCAGATTGTTTTACAGATGCGCGAGCAACTCAACGACTTTTATCCCTTTGTGTTCTCCGAAGAGGATGCCTTGGACCCAGAACTCCCTATTCCGCCTACAAGAACGACGAGATGCGCATACTAATCAAGCTTAATATCACGATTGGCCAGCACACGCTCGTCGACCAGTTTGAATGGGAACTCAACAACCCTCTCAACTCGCCCGAAGAGTTTGCCGTGTGTATGACTCGCGATCTTTCCCTCTCAGGCGAATTCACCACCGCCATCGCCCACTCCATCCGCGAGCAGCTTCAACTTTTCACCCGCAGTCTCTACAGCGTCAACCACCCCTTCGACGGTCGCCCCGTCGAGGATGCCGACCTCGTCAACGCTTTCCTACCCACACCGCTCCCCGCCGTCTTCCGCCCTCAACAGCAAGCCAAGGACTACGCACCGTCGCTCTGGGAGATGAGCGAAGCCGATCTCGAGCGCAACGAGACGATATTCTCGCGAGAACAAAGGCGGCAGAAGCGATCCGTCAACCGCCGCGGCGGCCCTCAGCTGCCCGACCTCAAGGAGAGGCAGCGCACCATCAGGACCCTCATCGTATCCTCGAGCCTTCCCGGCGCCGCCCTCGATGTCGAAGACAGCAGGCTATACAAGAGGGTGGCCGGCGCCGCCACCGGTCGCAAGCGAGGCGCGGCCAGAGACGGAGAGATTTCCGATTCCGAGGAGAGCGAAGACTCATCGCCCGATTCGCCTGCGCCGTCCGCACTCGCACAAGGCACCGCGAGGACGAGGGGCATGCGCGGAGCGGCATCAGCCGCGCAACAACGCATGGCCAACCTGGGCAGGTCCGTGACGCCGGAGGCTAGCATCACGCACCACCACGAAGTGCGGCCCGCGCGACGGTTCGGCAGAGACACGGCGGACGACTCAGACGACCGGCTCGTGGTCACGCTCAAGGTCAGCAAGGAGAAGTTGAGGAAGGTGCTGAGCGAACCCCGAGGCGTTCGCACCCCAAGCGTGTCTCAGAGCCCCGCGCCTTCCACGAGGGTGCGACCGAGCGTCGGCATCATGGACCCCCGCCACGCCCGGAGCCCCTTCTGCGTCCACACCAGTGCCAGCCCCTTCATCGGCGACACCACAGCCCGCTAGCGGCAAGGCGCCCCAAATAGGCAGGGTCGCTGCCCCTGCGCCGGTTCCAGGTCGCGGTCCCCCTACACCGGTATGCCACACCAGTTCCCCCTTTTTTCCTTGTCTCCTTTTAACATGTGCCTTTGCTAACGTGAGACTTCTCTCCCTTCCTACAGCCCCCGCCTCCCGAGTGGCTTATGCAAGCCCTCAACAACCTCCAACAGACTTACACATACGATTCCTTCGAAGCCCTCATGAAATACTCTCCCGTCGACCCCCAAACCGAGCTTCCCGTACAGCAACAGCCCGGCCAACCCTTGCCAGCGGATACGAAGTATATGTTCCTTCCCCGTGTGCGTTGCAAGGATTGTCCCGGAAAACTGTATACCCCCGGTGCCGATATGACGGCCAGCAACTTCGAAATACATCTAAAGCACAACAAGCACCGGGAAAAGGTCAACAAGCGCGAAGGCAAGGAGACGAAACCGTAAACGGATCACCTTTTACCGGAGCCTAGCGCATTGTTATGTACTTCTTTTTTCTTCTTCTTTGCTACCAATTCGTTGCGGGTTTTCTTTCGTTGGGTTTTGTCGAGAGCTCTTTTCTTTTTTTCCATTCGGGGCGTCCTTTTTTTCTCTTAATGGGGGTCTCTTGTATCTCTTTTCCCGTGTCCCTCTTTTGTTCCCCTCCCTTCCTTTGTGCGTGGATCGGGTTATCGTTTGGTTTTGGGGGTGCTGTATCTCAACGCGTGACGGGGTTAGAAGAAATGTTCGACCAGTGTGTGTAATCTCGAGTCGATTCGCCTTTGTTTCGCTACAAATATCACTTGGTTTTGCGAAGCCAGTTCCCTCGCCTCCCTTCCCTCCTTGCGTTATCTTGATGAATTCTTAGCCCATGACATGTATCCTGTGCAAAATTCCTAGAGGCAAACCTCGGTATGATTCTCGGGTTTGAGAAGGCCTCGAGACGCTCTATGTCTCCCTACCCTCTTGGGCGGGACTTCTTTCTTCTTTGCTCCTATTCTTTTTCCTACTCGTCTTTGGGCCGATTATTCATATCCCGGGGTACAAAAGTAGCTTTGATTCGTATTCTGTGGGGGTAGGGTATAGGGTACCTTGCTTCACATGGATATGGATATAAATGGCCGCTATGAAGTTCACTTTCTTCCCCGAGCTAGGAGCGGGGCCTGCCATCATTAAACTGTAGCTGGATTAATACGGAAAGAAAGTTCTCGTTTTTAACTCAAAACCTAGCCGCTCAACACGTATTCCGTCAGTGAGGTCTCAGCCCCGTTCCCCTCCCTTCCGCCTCTAGTATGTTGCTCCCGTTCCGCACGACGTGAGGCCTAGGTCCAATGTTCCCTGGCTCACGGAGCAAGGAAGCGCATCTTGCCAAAAGAGAATAGGGACAGACATCCGAAAGAAGACGGCGGGGAGAGGACAAAGAGGAAGGCGAGAAAAGGGGGGCGAACAAGACTTGGTTGCAAATCGACCAAGATATCGAACAAAGGGTTTCTTCACCGGGCAAAACAAGCAATAATAAAAGGACACAGGTAGGTACAGTAAAACAAGGTCAGAGTGGAATCATCAAAAATAAAATAAAGTAGAAACAGAAGAACCGCGGCCGTTTCCCAGAGGCGTCAAGGAAGACGTCGGCAGTGGGACCCAAAGGACGCAAAAAAGAGACGCAAGAGAGGGAGAGAGAGAGAGATGGCAAGAAAGAGAGAAACAAAAAGAAAGAAAGAAAAGGGTAAAAAAACAAGAATTATCAAACAAGCCCCGACTCGTCTTCGTGTCATGAAACCTTGATCCGTTCGTTGATTCCTTTTCCTCCATCCACGCGCCAGCCTGCACTGTTCCACCCATACATTCTGTTCACAAATCCTCAAACACGACACCGTTTTCATCTCCGTCTCCGCGAAGCAGCCGTCTTCTTTGGAGCCACCTCCTCTTCAGAATCGGGCGGGTCGCTCAGCTCGCTGTCATCGCCGGCTCCCTCCTCCTCCTCCTCCTCCTCCGACTCATCCTCTCCAGCCTTCTTGCCACCCTTCTTCTGATCGAGGTACTCCCATTCCGCCACCCCGTCAAGCATCTCTTCGTCGTCCTCGTCAGAGTCCCTCTCTGCGTAAGTGGACGCTTTGGTAGCGCGCGAGCTGCGTCTGCGGTCTGCCGCTGCTCGGGCAGCTGACCGAGATGCACCTGCGCGCGCGTTGCCATCGTCGTCATCATCTTCATCATCGTCATCCAGGGACCTCTTCTTCCGAGGCTTAGCAGCCTTTTGCGACGGTTGCTTCTTTTGGGCGCCCCGGTGGCCGATCGCGCCTTTGGCTTAGCCTTCTCCCTCGTCACCAGAGTCTTTGTACGCTTGCTGGACGGCTCGGCCCGCTCATCCATCGATTTACGCTTCTAAAGGAGGCATCAAATATTAGCAGCACATCCAACGGGATACGGTTCACCAGAGAGACAAAAGAACGGCGCCAGAACATCTTACCTTTTTCCTATCAATCGACTTCAGAAGTGTGTCGAGTTTCTCATCAACCCCCTCAGGTAGGTACTGCTTTTCCGCAATCTCCTGTGCCGTGTCGTGAGAAGACAGCTTCGCATACAAGCCCACGGGCATGCCCACTTGCGCGGGGCCTAGGCGTAGGCTCCAGTTCTTCTTATCCTGCCATTTGCGTATAATGGTCTGGGCTAGATCCGAGAGAACGTAGATATTCTCGCTCATCGAGGGGTCGATAGCATCCCTCGTTTGCTTGGACCGTTCGGCATACCTGAGAATGATGCCCAGGTTGTTCTCGGTCGAAACGTTGCTCAGGTAGTAGATGATGTACCTAGCGTGGTCGACCAGGTTGTCCACATCCGTGCTATAATCGGGATGGTGGGCTAGTAGCGAGATAAGGCGGCTCATGGTAGACTCCATGACGTGCGACCTGTCTTTGCCGCTGTACAATCGAGCTCTCGACTGGATCCACGTCTCATATCTTTGCTTAGTAGAGACAATGGGCTCAAACGCCGTCAAGAAGATGATGGTGTAGAACCTAGATCGCAGCTTATCCTGGGCAAGATACTTTTGGAGCTTCTCGACGAATCTGTGCCGGACCGCAGGCTCGCCTCGTTGGGCGACATAAGCCAAGCTGTTGAAATCTTTCGGCTGCAACATGTCGTCCAGGTGCTTCATCGTGCAGATTTTGAGCGTCAGCTTCGCCGCCGTGAGCAAGAGACGCGACCGGTGATGCTTTGGCGTGTCCTTCACCTTGCAGATCTCCCCGTCCTTGAGAATGATATTCCTGAGAAGCTTGAAGACCGGTGCGGCCTTCTCCTTTGCCTGCTCGACATCCTGGGTAGCGCGTAGTCGGTTCACGAGAATCTTGAGGCAAAGACATTTGGCTTGAATCTCTTCGTCCGCATTTGCATCCTCCACCCAGACGGGATCCTTCTCAGTGGCGTCAGTCCGAACATTGAGCAATATTTTTGTACCGTCAGGTCGAGGATATCATCGTCATAGTCAAGCGTAACCTTGGGCACGAGAAGCTCAAGCTGACTGACAGCCGCCAGCTTGTTGAGAAGGCCAGGAGAATCATATTTCCAATCCTTCATGAGCCTTTGGATGAGGCTTGTCGCGTTGACAAGAGACTTGTCGTCCTTCTTCGCTAGCAAGATGTTGACCGCGTACTTGGCCGCCTTGGCGGGCGTTCCGTACAGCGCGTAGTTGATGAGGTTCTGGCAAAAGGCCTTATCGCGCGGGATTTCGTCAGGGTACTTGCGCGAGTAAGACGAGCAGGCCTTTAGAACGTCAATGACGGTAGGGTCGTTGGGTTTACGCTCGGTGGGCGCCTGAGACGATAGGCTCTTGCACAGGTCTCCAACATGGGTCTTGAAAATCTCAGGGTTGCGCTGCGAGATCTCGCTCAGCACCTCGTGGGCGACGGCGCCGAGGCCGTCCTTGTCGTTCTTGGAGCAGTCCATGATGGCGGGAAGATGGCTCCGGTTGAGCATGAGACAAGCTGAGCGGTACAAGATGGGGAGGAGGCTATCGAGCATGTGCGCCGAGTTTCCACCTTGGACACGCTTGATCAGCTCCTTGATGGCCCCATGGACCGTCTTGAAATCGCTCTCGGGGCTGGTGGCGAACTTGATAAGCTGGTAGTTGCGGCGGTCGTTGAGCTTCGCAAAACGCTGGAGATCCGAGACGACCTTGGGGGTCGGGGAAGAAGGTGGAAACATAGGCAATCATCTTGTTGAGTCGCTCAGTCGTGAGTTTTGCGTCGCCGTCGACAGTACCACCGTTGAATGCCTCACATTGCTTGATTACCATGTTCAAAACGTCGGCAAACTGCGGCTGCCGAGACTGCATAACAAAGAAGGCCTTCTTTGCAGCGGTGTCCAAGGATCTGAGCAAGTGTAAAAGCCGTTCCGCGCGGATCCTATCGGGATCGAAGTTCCCAGCTGCGGCTTGGCTCTGGCTCTGGCTCTGCGAGCTGCCCTTTGCGGTGGGCTTCTGCTTGCGAGGGGGTAGCCGAGGGGGACAAGATACTCGTACAGGACCCGGTCAAGCAAAAGGTTGAGATCCAAGTCATTGGCGTAGAAGACGCTGAGAATTCGACTCGAGACGCCAGCGAAGCAAGACACGACGACCTCTTGGCCGGTGGCCATGTCACCCGCGGCGACGGCCCAGAGCTTTCCAAGGACAACCATGGCTTCGACACGAACGGCGGGCCTCTTGTCTCGGCAGCGATCAGCCAGGCTTGCGAGAACAGTCCCTTCCTTGTTGGCACCGCCTTTCGGACCGAGTTTGGTGATGACGTCCCGGTAAGAGAAGAGCTCGATGGCCTTGACAGCGGCCAGTCGAACCTTTTCATCGGTGTCGTTGAGTTTCTCGTTCAACGCCTCAACCAGCTGTGACTGCTCTTCCCGGCTAAGGCCGATTCCGCCTGCGGACGTCGCGAGAATATAACCGGCGGCGGTGGTCCAGGCGGCGCGGATCTGCGGGATCTTGTCTTTCCTCCTTCCAAGGAAGCTGCTGTGAGTCGACGGGTAAGTCTGCGCAAACGACTGGGGGCATAGCGGCGTTGTGAGGACATTATCGTAGACGGGCCCGGCCGACTCTTCGTTAAAGCGCAAGGGCGGGTATTGGCATGGGTCATAGTTTGGAGGGGAGGGGCCGGCAGCGCCGATACCAGAGATCATATCGCCAAAAGTCTCGGTAGCGATCTGGCGGAGATGGACGTCATCGGCAGAAAGCTCGGCCTCGACCTGGGGAATAACATTCTGTAGAACGGCAGGGGCTGCGCGCCAAAGCTCGCGGATCAATAGATGGGCTTGTGAGAGGTTCTTTAGATCAGCCTCGGTCGGGCCTGAAGATGGGGCGAGATCGTCGTCGTCGTCGCCATGCTTGTTGTGGCCATTTCCTCTAGTCGCGAAGCTCGACGCATCCATAATGACGTCGCTGAAGTACTGGCTCACATATCGGGCCATTTTTTCCGGGTTGTAGGTGCAAATCATTTTCGCCATGACGTACGCGGGAGGCTCCTTCTTGGGCATCAGAGTGGACTGGTTGCCATTCGACTCGCTCTTGTCCCCCGGAGCTGGGACTTGTTGAAATGCGCCGGGCGCAAAAATTGCGCAATGACAGCCTCGACAACCTTGGCGGGAAGGCCAGGGCTTTCGTCAATGAGGAAGATGAGCACATCGGTCATGTGTGCCTCGACGTCCGCGGGTGGGTTTCCATCGGCGTCGAGAATAGAGGAGGCCGAGACGCAGTCAAAGCAGGTGGAGAAGAGGTGGAGGAGGAGGTTGTCGGTGCCGTCGAGGTCGTTGAGGAGAAGAATACTTTTGACCTCGGCGAGGGAGGTGAGGACGTGTTTATGTTGCCCATTGTAGGGATGCGAAGGATCCTTTAGCGCAGGAAGCACATATGTGATGAGGAATGTGAAGATCGCCTGAGGACAAGACAGGGTTAGCCAATAAAAGATACCAGCATCGACGCGAAATAAGGATGGGTAAATGGGGGTTGCGAAACGACGCAACAACGCAAAGAGGCCAAAAACATGCCAGGTGCAACATACCTTGAGCTGATCCTCCGTGAAAGGCGCGTCGGGCGCGCAGAGGCGCAGGATCTCGACCAAACACGATGCAACATAAGCTTTGATGGGGGCTCCTTGTGCTGGAGGAGGTTGCGTTGCGCGAGGGAATTCGCCACGTCGGCCAGCGACTCCTTATCCACGCGGTCCTGCTCCATATCGCTGAGCTCTTCGAAGAGCCGTTGCAGCCGAGGCAGCAGCTGCGATACAGGGATCGGTTTACCGGGTCGCCACGTCAACGACTCATCAAAGTGAAGCCTGGCCATCTCCCCTTCCAAACCATCATCGCCGGCAGCAGCGTGCGCCGCGCCCGACGGGCCTTCTTGCGCCTCATCTGCCGTGTCCTCTTCAAGCTCTTGCTCCTCAACCTGGGGCTCGGGTGATGGCTCGGGCGAAGGTTCGGGCGAAGGCGTCGGATCCTTGCCACGGCGATTGCGGCGTCGGGGCGGCATGGCGTCGAATGGGGGTAGCGCTGTTCTCTCAATTGATATTGCCGCTAGGGTTAGCTGAGAGGACGGAGCACTATGCGTTGGGGGTAGGTGAAGACGTCGATGCGGAAATGGGAACGTCGAGAGGATTGAGTGGTTGGCGCCAACGTGTCGTGAGAGGTTTAGCCCGGGAGGCGGGTGGGTGTGTGTGCGGCGGGTGGTGGGATTCGGCGCACTTGCAGAAATCGGTGGGAATTATTATTTAACCACTGAAACCCGCACACAAGGCGTGCGACGTGACGGGGACTGGGAGTCTTGAGTTCCAAAGACTCGGACGACGGGAGATAGAGAAAGGGGGAAACAAAGGAAACCCGATTCATCCAGAAGTTGATGAATTATTTTGTCAAACAGCGATAGAACGGAACGGCGAAAACGGAACCCTGCTATGAGTGTCGGGGTGCCGCACCACGCTTCGATTCGGGTGGGTGGAGGATAAGTGAGCTGCAAGGGCGTCCGGCGAGATTTGAATTATTTGCGAGAGGGAGATGCGGTGAAATTAACGGGGGTTTCCTCAATCGCTTTGGCGTCGTCGCGCGAAAGTCGCGTAACCCACTCCCAGTACCTTTGTACTGGGGCGCTTGTACTTGTACCTTATTCTTGCCCAGGACCTGGCTTGCACGGGCCCGGGCCATGCCCCATGTGGCTCCAGCTCTTGCCCCATTTGAACCACTCACGTCAAAAGGTTAAGCTCCCAGTCGCACAACAGGACCGTGACTAATCATCCCCAACCTCCTCGACGACACACGAGCAGCACTGAAGAGTGAGATGGATCATCAACACGGCCTTGCCCCGCGCAAGATTCCCCGTAACTGAGCAATAATACATAAATTCTCCTTTTACACGTTCTATCGCTACACTCAAGGTTGGCCATCTTCTGTAAACCCTTTGATTAGTCGAACCAAGGCAGAAATTGCTTGCATAGGCACGCTTTTCTTGTTACCAGGCTTAGAAATTGATATCACCATGGATCATCGCAAAATATTTCAATGTTATGCTCGTAGGCTACTAGCCACTTACACCATGCTCCGTTGAGGAGATGCATCATATCGCAGCCACCATCCAACCACAATTCTTACAACCGAGGTACCATCGAACCAATTAATGATACAAATTTCAAAGGACGCCAAAGGATATCTCGAACTCCGAGAATTACCGTACTGTCCTTCAAATATTTGCAGTCAAGCGCGTTCTGTGATGTACAAGTAGTAAACCTCGGGTGTGGGTTCTCGTCAGCGCTGTATCCAGAATTATTATACGCCTCTTTAACCACGTCACCACGTCACCTACATGAAGTATCATAGCAGCCGGGGAGTTGTTTTGGGGAACTCTACGATGTTCATCTATTCTTCTAATCCTATCTTTACATCAGGGTGTCGGGAGCTAGGCCGACCTGGAGACTAGATCTTCTAGAAGTGCGCCGTGGGGTTCCTTTTTTTTTGTTTTTTTTTTTTCGCCCGTAACAAGGCAGAGGAGAGAAAATGAAAAAGAAGACAGAAGAGAAATGGAAAAAGAGAAAGAAACGAAAGAAACGAAAGAAAACAAGGAAAGTAGAAAGCAAAGATGAAGTACACAACAGTTTCGAAGATGAAACTTAGAAAGACAAAAGAAAGGGGAAAAAAGGAAGAGAAGAAAGAAAGAAAGAAAAGAAAGAAAAGAAAGAAAAGAAAGAAAAGAAAGAAAGAAAAGAAAAGAAAGAAGGCAAGAAAGAACCTTGACCACAAACAAAATTAACCAGACCTAGTCTCCGCCGTAGATACAGGCGTGGCGACTAGAGAAGTTGCGAAGCAATTCCAATCATCACAAGGCACAGAATCACCTGCTCCCGGTCAATGATGGGGGTCTGCTCTGTGCTGACTTTTCCCCATCAGATGTAGAATCTCCAGGAGAAGTAGGGGACGCGACAGTGGTAGGTTCGAGAATTGCTTGAGTCCCGTTGGATGGGGTGATGTCGGTTAAGCTAGTCGATTGAAGGGTAGACTCCGAAAATTGAACGATTGTGTAGCTCACATTCACTGCAGCTGCAGTGTTAGTGATGTATACTGTCTGCTCACCACCGACAAGTTCAGTAGCAGCCATGTTAGAAAGGACCGGGGTCACAGAGCCAGCGCTTCCACCAGCCGAAGTGGAATTGGTGTATTCGGTCCTGGTGACAAGAACGGTGTCCTGATGAGTGAGGGTAACAGTAACCGTACCCCGAGACTTGGGACTGTCAGAACTTGAATGACTAGAGAGGCTTGGGCCATCTTGAGCATCCTTGGTAGTCTTGGTCTCAAGACTAGTACTTGATTCCTTGCCCACCTCAACGGGAATGAGTGTCTTCGTGATAGTAATAAACCTGGTATCGTTGCAGCCAAAGCGATCCCCAGAGACCAGAGTGGATGATGGGAAGACGGACGTGGCTGTTGTATCACCATGAGGGGTTACGATCACGACATTTGTGGGGGTAAGGGTTTTGGTCTTCGTCACCGTCTTGGAGATTGATGTTCGCGTCAGAGTGCCTTCAGAGGACTTCTGAACGTTCCCAGCGGAGACAAACCCAGAAGAGGCCGTCCATTCCAAAGACGAAAAATAAGGTCTGGTTGAGTTACCGTAGGGAGCAGGGCCAACGGATGTTATCTGACTGACAACGGTAGGAGCCGAAGTCAGGGCAGCTGAGACGGCGAGAGAAGTATCCGGTGCGATCAGGGAAGATTGGTCGACAGAGGTGACACTGACAACCCTACAAAAACAGATCAACAGGCTGCAAAGTGAAGGCAGGCTGAAGAGATAGGGAAGACACTTACATCGAAGAATTGAAGGTCACAAGCGATGACGTGCTAGTAAACCCGGGCCTAAAATTATGTACTTAGTGATGGCGGTGCAAGTAAGGGGAGATTATAAACCCTACGTCGTGGTGGCTGCCTCAGAGGTACTGCTAGTTCTAGACGTTCCGTTGAAGATATAAGTGGCAGTAATGGTCGGTCTCCCAGTGGTAGCGATAGAAGAGCTGAAATTTCCAGAGGAGGGCCAGCCAAAAGGTCACCGACGGCCTGACGGCGACTCAGGGAGTTCTGGGGGTCGTCCCCTGAGTAGTGGCGTTCTTGTAGGGATCAGTGATTTCCGTGTTACCATAGAGAGCGCTCACAATAAGAGCGGCAGGCATCGCGACCATGAGAATGGCAAGCAAGCAAATAAGTCCGACGATACAGCTACGAACGTAATGACGGAGAGGCTTCTTGACCTTGTTATCACTGGCCATAGTATGGTCGCGAGCCATGCTCTTGTTGGGGTGCCGTTCGCCAACCTGAACATGGGGCTCCTTCTCAAGGACTACGCAAGCCATTAGCCTATAACTCTCATATGAAGAATCCCAGGGAGGTCATACTCGATGAAGACGCCATTTTTTGACGGTCAGGACTGAGAGTAGTTAGATCGCTGTTGTCTATAGATGGAAGAAGACGCCACAGAGGACTTACGGAAAAACTTCGTCTTCTATTTGAGGTCGTTGAATTGCTTCAAGGGGATAGAATGCAAGTTCGATTTCTGGAGGCCAGGCCAACGAGAGGTTAACCGAGATCAGATTCAGAGTCCAATGAGAAAGAGCGTCGGCTTTCTAAGGCTTCGACAAGGTGAAGGGGAGGCAGAGAGGAAGAGAGTATCAAAGTATTGAGGTGCTGAGCACACCTATCAAGTGATGAAGAAGGATGGTGTATGGAGATGCTGGCTTGCGCTTCTTGCATAGACACGCAAGTGTAGAATGGGTATGAAGGCGTTTGAGGGGGTGTTGAAGGTGGGATTAGGGCGGGAAGGGTTGGGATGGGCTCGGAGTGGAAGGAGCATAGGTGGAAGTCAGGGTTTCGAATGTCGAAGATGAAGAGAGAACGCGGCAGGTTCCGGAGTGTTTGTGGCCTGAGAGAAAAGAATAAACACATGCCGACTTACCAGAAGATCAGGTCTAACTTGAACGCTTTCGAGATATTGCCCGTTAGAAGGAAGAATGGTGGAGGGTTTCGAATGAACGGCTACGCGGTGGCAGGAGGGGAAGAAGAAGGTATAGCTGAGCTTACAATTCAATCTAGAGCGATGGTTCTTGGTTAGCTCTTGACATAGACCCAAATCAAGCAGGGCTAGCTGCTCTCTGAAGAGGACGGTGTCGCACCAGCCGCTTTATGAAGAGCTCATCAACTAGTAATGAATGAAACTTACGGTAGTATCGTCCGGCTTCAAGCAGTTGCTTCCGCGATATGTTTTTGAAAGAGTGAATAGAGTTGAAGTGTTGGGGATCGAGGTTTTTGTAAAACGATTGAAGTGAAGTTGGAAAAGTTGGTGGGTGGGAGGAAGTGAAGCAACATGAAGTTGGGTTGGGGCCGAAGAGGGCCATTAAATAGTTAGCCAGTTAGCAAGCAATCAGTAGGGAAAGATACGCAGACTGAAGATATGGAACTGGAGCTGCAGGTAAGGAAGGAGCACAGGAGCAGGGGCGGAGGCTAGAAAATGGGGCAGGAGCCTTGGAGATGGGACTTGTTCGGCATCGTGGTAGACTATCCACGATCGCGACATGGATCTCACCTTTCTGGCCAACCGCGTACCTTGTGATACACTCTAGAACGGCCGAGAAGAAGGGACAGTATAGACTAAGAGGCCCTATGCAAGCCCGACTTGTAGGCCGTCCGGAGTTGTGGGCAAGGTTATATCTCCTCGAGGCGTCGTGATTTCAAACACAATGATTTCATTCTCAAAAGCGGCATGATGGGGAACAGGCATTTGAGGTATAGACCCCAGCCATCGCTCGTACTCGCAATATGTTAGTGAGCCAACGCCCAGGGTTTTCTTAGCCATATTCATAGTCTAGATTCTTGCCCATTAGAGGTCCTACGTGAGAGTATTGAAAATGTGGAACACACAGAAATTAGCTGGTGCACATATACAGCCAACCATAAGTACCAATCCGTCTCCATTCTATGACGAATGTCGTTTTATCAGCCTGGTGAGTCCATCCTCCTCAAGTCCACTGGCTACTTCTCCCGTAATTGTCCAGAGGGCGACTAACACGCCGAAGTGAAATGACGTTGAAACTCGGCACCGGCCAACCGCTTAGTCAAACCATGAAGAAGAAAAAAGCAAGCACGCGCGTTGGTCACTTACACGTTGCACTTGTCTACCTCGGTACGAACCATCGCGTCTCAACCGCCAAGGTCTCTTCAAAAGGGCGAAAGAACAGTTTAAGTGTCACCAACGGGTATCTACGAGATTTGGCTCACTATGGTCGCGTTTTGGTGCTAAATTATTTGCTATATTTAGAATATAGACGACATTGATTCTTTCAAGCCACCCAAGCCGCCCACCCCTCCCCGGTCCACCAAACACTGTCGATCGCAAGGCACGGGCCGGGGTTAAAGAACAGGGAGGTGGCGAACGCAGCCTGTATAAAAAAGCAAGCTCCCCGCTAGACTAAAATTTGGAAGGGGTGCTACCAGATACATCCTTGCCAAACGCATCATACCTGTTGCCCATCCGAGAAGCCTTTTGCTCAGATCCCCCTTGTGCAGTTTTGCTAGATAGTTGCGGAACTCTCTCGACATTTGCACCGTTGCCTTGAGGTGGTCCGACTTGATGAGGATGCGCCCCTCCTTGTCTTTTGGTTTTGAGCCTCGGCGAGTGCCACGGCAACCTGGAAAGCTACTCGTGGGTGTATCTGTTAGTCCTCTTCATTCGGAACGGGGTATCGTGATAGTAGCGGAATAACACTTGTTGAACGAGACAAGGGAAGAAAGGATGAGTAAGATCGGAGGGGGACCTCGAGGGTCGCTTACCATTTCTAATTTCTCGACCGTTCCATTCCAAGGCCTGCATCTCCTGAGACTGGACATAGTCCTTGGCGGATTGCGTGATTCGCATCGTCGTTTCCCTGTCCTCCTCCAGCTTCTCGAAAAAGGTGTTCCACAGTCGTTCCCTCTCCTCGTGCTCGAAATTAGGATAGTGTATCTGCAAGTGTATACGCGAGATAAACGCTTCATCAAACGTTCCCACCCGGTTCGTCGTGATGAAAAGTATACCCTTGTAATACTCCAGGGCGCGCAGGAAACCAGCAACAAGGTGGTTTCGCTCGATATCCTGGACCTGCCTCTCCTCCATGTAGATATCCGCTTCGTCGACAAGCATAACGGCGCCCCATTTTTCGGCTGCCTTGAACCACTTGACGAGGTTTTCTTCAATCGTCTCCGGTTTCACGCCGATATCTGAGCAGGTCAAGGACAACAGGGGTCTTTCAATAAACTCGGCGATACATTCTGTGGCCGACGGGGACTAAGTCAGAGCGCCGTCGGCATCCTTGAAAGCAAGCACAAGCGACTCACCTGCAGTATACGTTTTTCCCACTCCAGGGCCTCCGTGGAGGAGTATCGTCAAGCCCTCGCCTTTCCCTTCAATGAAATCGGGAGACCAGGTCGTCTTGGTTTGCGTGTTCGCGGGCGCTTTATAGACATCGGTGATTTTCGTGTATAGCCTTTCCTCGCGAAGGTGTGACCCAGCGTTGTCTCGGATATATACCTGGGTCAAGTCCTTGATAAGCTCCTTTGTGGAGTTCTTCATCACGAGCCGGTCGAAGAGGGCACTGTCAAACACTGGGTCCTGGAAACCGTCGACTCGAAGGAGCTCTGGAAAGTTTTACGTGGTGAGTTCGTCAGCTTCAACCTTGCTAATGGCAGGTCACTCTCTGCTCGAATCGAGGCTAAAACTTACTCCAAGCCCTGATCTTGAACACGAAAGCCTCCATGGACTGGTCGCACAGGAAATATTGGTGCTCCGATATCTCGTCCACTAGGAGAGGATTGACCCTGGAATATTTCGCAAATTTGGGCTTGGTGGCATGGCTGTAGATGACCTCCTCGCAGTTCTGGCATGCGCAGATCCCGACCGGCCCTGATGGCTGTTCCAGGCTAGGTAGGAGCTCCGTTCTTTCCCTAGCGTCCACCATCGCGTAGTGAATGGGGTCAACCATGACAAGACTAGAGTACTGAATGTCGCGTCAAGGGCGGCGTTAGCGAGAGGAAAGGCAGGGTACCCCCTCATTGGGATAGGCGGGGAGTGGGCTTACAGAGCGTCTCGGAAAGTGGATGGTGATACCATCAAAATAGTGGCAGCCAACCTTGCGCCGGAGGTTAAACCATTTCTTCCCTCGGTTTACAAAATGCTGCCTGATAGCCAAAACCTCATCTTCGGTTATGTTATCGGTGAACCGCAGGTACTCGCACGGATAGATGGAAAGGGATGTAATTTTTTCTCGCCAGAAAAGTGCTGAATCGTAGTACTGCTTGATGCAGGTCCTACCCACACAGAGTCGGCGTCGATATGCCAAAGCGTGACTTCATAAGCACTTGTCGAGCCGTTCACGAGCTCGTAATCCACACTGGAGACAACATAAGGCTCATGCTCGGCGACTTCGAAGACATCAAAGTAGGCGTCGATACCCGGCCGGTAAAGGAGCCAGAGCATGTCAAAGGTGGCATATCCCCTTGCATGACGGGCTCTTTCGGCATTCACGGCTTCTTGAATGTGCTCCTTGACGAAATCTTGAACAATACCTAGGTGCCTTGCGGCCCATCGGTTCGGGCACGACGGGTCCCCGTGGCGGCAAGCTTGGCGGCTCTTTCTCGGTATGCCGTGAATTCCTTTTCGTAAAAGACAAAGACAGAGTAAGGCTCCAAGATTTTGATGACGTTTCCGGAAAGATCAAGCTTGGGAAAGTAGTCAACCACACACCGGAGGGCCTCGGCAACGGCAGGGGAGAATATGTTGATATACGCACGCCCTTTACCCTTATCGGTCTTCTTTATGTCCTCCGCCTTTGTCGCCGAAGTCAGTTCTTTCTGGCTTGACAAGCGGACCTCGACATACTCAAAGACTGGAGGCTCTTCCAAAGCGTCAAGCGTGGCTGTTCTTCCCTGGATCGAAAAAGTACCAGAGTCTTTACCGACATATTCAATTCTATATCGTATAGGACCTGACTCGTCTGTGCCGGTAGACGTCTTTTCAGCGAGGGAATCGACTGCCGGTGTCACCTTGGGCGGCACATCGTCAACAACAGGACTGTCCTGGTCATTACTTTCTTTGATCCCAGGCTTTTCTAAAGTGACAGATTGAAATCTTGTCTCCAAGCCCCCTACCTGACCGGCCAGATCTGCTGTCATTGTCTAGAATGTTCAAGATAAGAGGGTCTTCATGTAAGCCGAAGATATCGCAGGAAAAAAGCGGTAGGCGACAATGCGAGACGATGAAAGGCCGATATGATCGCTTGCGAAGCGACAGGTAAAAGAAAACGAGCTCGCTTAGCCTAGGCTTTTCCACGACCAGAAAAACCTAATGCTTGACGAGGTATTGAGGGGAAGGTGGGCAGAAGTTTTTGAGGGAAGGGGGCACAGCCTGGCGGGATGGCTGCTTATGCCTTATGCCTCCGCATTCATTAGGAACGAGTTGCCATCAATTGATCCTAGTCCACAGTCCGATGTTGGTGGTTGGGGGCCAAAATCCATCTGCATGCGGGGAGGATCACTGTGACGGTGGCTGTGGTGATGCCTGCTTGCGCGCACATGAAGGACCAGCATCAGAACCCCGCGCAACTTGGTAGATGCAGGCAGAGCCACCTCTGAGAAATGCAAGTGCCGGTATCAAATAAGTTTATACTCGTCGGCTCCCTCAACTGTGCTAGACCACATCTCAAGAACGAGGCCGTATCTTGATAGCTCAATATTAAAAGTTCCATCTTATTTCTGATCTTGCAGTTTTTGTATAGCCCTATAGGCTCAGCGAAGATGGCTAGGTTCGATCCAGAGCCGGGAGCTTTAGTTCAGAGCTTCTCTTGGGAATTGGAGACTCGACGAAGGACCGAAGCGGACACGGCCGAATATGACCAACTGCGGACTGATTTATCGTCGGAAAGGGATAGACGGATGAGAGAGAGGAACAAAGACATTGAGCGTCTCGAGGAAATGTTCAAAGCGACAAGGTGAGCAATTCATCAACAACATTTGAACACATGGGACTTTTAAAGGCACCACCTAACGGGGTTTAGACCGGACGATGCCCTCATTTTCAACAAAGCTAAGCGCCAACTCTTGGATTCCATGAGGAAATTCCAGAGCCATGTACCTGGCGCAAAGGAAAATGAGTTGCCCACCTCTTGGGATGATGTTGTTTTGGCAGCGACCGCGGTCCAGACCCAGTGGGAGACGAAAGCTAAAGACTCGCGCACCGGCCGGGCGAGAGAGTTGGTCCGCAAGGTGTGCAACGGCATGAATAACCACGCCACGGCGCTAAAGATGCTCCCCACGGAAAGCGAATACGTCTCGCTGGTTGCCGGCTCCGTCTTGATGATCATCAAGGTACCGTACTCTATGGTGCCCTTTGAGGACTCTGATAAACTAACGGAAATCATGCGCGACTTACATAGGCTGCCGCAAACCATGTCAATATCTCGGAGGCTTTCGCCAAGGGCATGGTTGAGATCAATGATGCTGTGCGGCTTGAGAATCTGAGCCATGTCTACGACACGCCGGTCCTCAAGCAACTCACCATGCGCCTCTATGCACAAATCTTCTCCTACCTTATCAAATTCATGACCTGGTACACTGACCGCAGCGTGGCGAGGTTGCTCAAGAGCTTCAACGAGTCCTCCTTGCGGCTGCTTGAAGACGACCTCTCGCAGATCAAGCTCGTCTCCAACCTCCTCTCTCGGCAGATCCAGCTGCACATGTCGGCGGATGTCCGGGTCTCCAAACTCATGCTGGAAGACTTGAGCGGCGATATCCGCTACCTGCTCCGATTTTCGGAATTGGAAGAGAGGCAATCCAAGATTCGGGATGCCGCCAACGCCGAACTGCTGCGGGCCATTGTGCGCGGCGAGATTGAAAAGTCCAAGGAAGAGGTCAAGGAATGCATGCTCGGCGTCATGAGCTCCTATAACGAGATGATGCGCAGTGCTATTTCCGGGAGTGGCATAACCGGCCTCCTCGAACAGCAAGTACCCGAGACCATTCGTACCTTGACACAACTTTCACCGGCCGGCATTGATGCCGATAAACGGCGCTATCGGCGGAGCGTGAGCGGGCCTCGGGACACCCACTCCACTTCTGACGCTGACGATGGACACCAAACTTTGGACATGGAGAGTATAAGGTTAGCGTCACGGCACTTTGAGGAATATTTCACCTGGGAGCACGTCCATCCTTTCATCGAGACGCCAAGTCCCTTGCTCGCAGACACCGCTTTCGTGGTGAGGCTAGACGCCTTCACCACCTCCATGGAGTCTCAGCTTCTCTACGCGTACGGCCGGTTCCACACACAGGGCCCAGGAATATTGGACAAATCTGCGGTCGTGTACAAAACCCTCGCCCAGGAAGCCGGGGTGCCCGTGGTTTCGTACTTCTGCGAGCTATCCCACGACGACCCGCCCCTGATAGGAGTCGGGAGTCAGTGGAGCTTTCGGCTCTACTATATGCCTTGATCCGCCAGGTTATCGATCTCCTCCCCACCAACAACACCCAGGTTGCGACTTTTCTGGACGAAGAGAGATTCTCGACTCTAGATGGTACTTTGCGCACTTGGAAGGACGCCTTGGAGCTTTTTGAAAACCTCGTGGATGGCGTCCGTTTGCCGCTCGTGCTCTTCGTTGTTCATGGCCTCAACATCCTCGAAGAAGAGGCCCAAGGTATCGCTGCCGAGGCACTGGAGGATCTTGTTCAATGTTTCACGCGCTTAGCGAACCCCTTGCCGGTGCTGAGGGTACGGTCATCAAAGTCTTATTCACAACCTCTGGGTTGTCGGAAGTGCTTCTCAGCCTGTTAAACGAGGATTGCGTAATCGCTTGTAACTCTTCGTCCGGTCCGGCTAAGAAACGAGGGCGGCCGCGGCAAATCATATCATACTAAGTGATGAATTCCATTGGCAGCTAGAAGCCACCGGTCGCGCCACCTATTTATTCGAAGCACGGCGTACCTCTTATACTAAAACAGGGACTTCCTTTCATCTCATTTTTATTCTAGAGATCCAAGGGGTCGATGGTCGCCAAGTTTCGGGATTCCCTTGGGCATTAGCAAGAGCTGGTTAAGCGTGTTGCAAGCAGAGGGGAGGGCAAAAGACCTAAGCTAATAAAACGGTTATTTCTAAAGGGCTTTCCGTGTAATACTATACATTGATGTGCTACCGTTAAATATTAGAGGCCTTCCACCACGCCCCTACTGCAAACAAGAATTGCCAACTCCGTGACTGGAGAGGGCTAATCCAACTGCATCGAACTCCCAAGGAGAACAAGAATCTCGTGATACTGTGTATACTAGCAAGAAACAGGTATTCTCGAGACTCCCCCAGCACCCTACGCAACGCCTCTTCGACTTTTCTTCCATACCGGCCTGTAGCCTCGTAGGGAAGATGATGATTAGTCCATCTCAATCTTA
Source organism: Parascedosporium putredinis (assembly GCA_949357655.1). Lineage (NCBI taxonomy): Eukaryota > Fungi > Ascomycota > Sordariomycetes > Microascales > Microascaceae > Parascedosporium > Parascedosporium putredinis. The sequence continues at coordinate 1,336,707 of CASHTG010000019.1, forward strand.
TCCACCTCATCCCGTGCCTCTTCCCACGTCTCCTTGTTCTTCTTTGCCCATTCTACCTGGCTCCTCGCATACGCCAGCTACAAGGGGTGAATTAGAGATCGTGTTAGCGTTTGAAGAAACCATGGGACTCGGTGGGGAAAACGGTGCCTCATGGACAACCAAAGGGAACACTAAGAAAAAAGGGCTTACCATGTACCGCCGGAGGTCGTCCTCCTTTTCGCGCTGGAACCTTTTGAGATCCTGCAACGTGCTTGCACTAGCATCCTTGACATCCTGTGCTGACGCGACCTGCGCCTGCTCGAGATGCCCAATACTCTCCCTCGTCTTTCCAATCAGGTCACGTCGCGTCCTCTCTGGATCCACATCGGCTACGCCCTGGATCGCGTGCCGGATGGGCCCAAAGATTTTGTTCGTGATGGAGTTGCCGCTGGGCATCTTCTTGTGCACTGGGGCACTGGGTGTCCGCTCAGGAGCCCCTGCCTTGCCGAAGGCACCGACGAGACACCGTGAGTGGGGGAAGTCAGAGTCAAAGGACTCCGCGTCATCCTGGCTACCTTCCCGCGAGTGTCGCGCCGCGTGGTCCTGGGTCGCGGATTGTCGCCGGGGGAGAGGTGATGGTTTGGCTGCCGCTTAGGTATTGCTCGATCCTCCTAGCCTCGGCCTCGCTGTGCTCGAGCTGGTCAAGAAGGGCCCTCTTCTTGTTCAACTCGTCAGTAGTCATGTCTTGTTGGACTCGCTTGAGAACCCGGTACCGGAGCACGTTCTTGACGACACCCGCAAACTGCGCATTCTCACGCATGGGCTCTGCAAAGTTGGCTCCCAAAGTGCTTGAGAGCTCCTCGGTCGCAATATACGAGGAATCTGCGGCCTGGCCGATGCGTTCGATCGCGGCGCCAAGAGTTTGGGACTGCTCTGAAAGCGCAAAGGCGTTAAAACGAGACCCGAGTTCGCAAAGATCGGCGGCTAGTGATGAAAGGTGGCTAAGAGTTCTCCGGTTAACCTTTTCGATAGGGCCCGTGAGGAGCTGCTCCAATTCTCTGATCGAGGCTTCGAAAGAGATGAAGTACGGGTCGAGTTCTTGTTCACTAAGCTTCTTGTTGTCGGGGGAATCTACTCAGTGCACCTCCGGAGTACGGATCGAACTCCTGGGTCGGGCTGGCGTTTGCTGTGCCGGACTTCAACCTTGACGAGCTCGCGGGAATGGGAAGGTAGGAATGGGCTGGCGTGGGGTTGGCGGTGTTGAGAGGGGGGCCTTCAAAATAGACTTGGGAATAGACGCAATAGGATGGGAGTTTAGGACCTCACTCTATAGGGCGCGGTACCGATCCTTTCTTTTAGCGACGAGCGCACGGCAAAGCATGGGGAAGAGACATGATTACCTACCCAACTAGCATTAGGGTCCAGGAAGCGCCACCAGACGCCGTCAGTCCTCACTTGTTCCATCCTACGGCAGCGGTTCAGAAACACGGCCAACATCCTCTTGCGCAAATCGATGATTGCTTGGTCTTGCTTAGCGTTGGTGGGGTTCGCCGCATAGTCCGCCATCGTATGCTTCTCGGGGATCGGGGGATGACGAGCGTCGGGTGCAGCCTAGTTAGAGCATCTCTAAGAGACGCGAACTCGGAATATCGCCGTCGAACCTCGAGGTCCTGCGTTTTTCACGTTAGAAGCTGCGGTAAACAGGCAAGGTTGCGGCCAGGAAGGCTTAGACGCACATCGGTTCGGATAGTGTAAACAATATACCGGCCACCGCTATCGGGACTTTTTCCTGCGTCCGTGATGAGTATGGGCAGCTCGGGATTCTCGTAGAGGATCTGCTCGATGCGGCTGTCGTAGCCTCCCGGCTTTCTCCTCGGAGCCATCTCCCCGAGATCCCGCGCCGCGTCCTCTTCATCGCTCTCCGCATTTCTCCCGAGGGTGTCTTGGATGGGTTCGCTGTCGGTCGTCGATGTGGGTGTCGCAGGGGTATCGTAGCGGGGATCTTTTGAAAGGGAAAAAGGGTTCGCCAATCTAGTCAGCCTCTTGATCAAGTCCAGCCTCGCCACGCTGGGCATTAACCCGCACGCACAGTCCCCGCACACGGGCAAGCTATTCCCGCGACGCCGGACGCGACCTTGGAAACGCAGAACCGGGAGTAGACTCACATCCTTGGGACTCGGGAGATGATGGATGGCCCGTAGGCGACAGGTCGGCCCGGGCAAAGCTGGTGCCGTAGGGATTGTTGTCCTCGTCGTTCCACATGGCGCGCGCTGTCCGCCACTGCGAAGGTGGAGGCAATGCGGGAAAACGGCTCAGAGAGAATTAAGTTGGTAAATGAGCTCTAGCGCCCACGATTCTTCGAGAAATGCGTCTCCGGACTAGGAAAATGCAGATTGCGGACTACTCCCAGCTTCCCGGAGATGTCCCTATTTTGCGAAAAAGAAGGTTATCGTCAGAGTTGGTCTGGGACGGTGATGAAGTGGGACAGTTCGGTTGGGGTGCTCATGGTCGCATTGTTTCCATGCCTGGCACAATTGGTATTGTTAAGTATTTCTCAATGAGTGAGCTGAGAAATTTGGCTGGGGTTCTGCGTTTGTGTACAAGTAGGTACATATCCTAGAGAAACATGTACATGACGGCATGGGGAAAGAGCAAGCAGAGCTGAGCCTTCGCCGACGACGTAACCAGGAAAGGCAGCCGAAGCTGCCCCACCTCCCCACCCCAGCACTTTCTCCAGGCAACCCATTTAAGACCTGGTGGCTCTCACCAGCTGTCGAGAATGCTGTGGTCTTCGAACGGTTCGTGGGTCAATGGATGGACCAAAAATTCTACCGCTCACCACTTTTGCCGAGTAATCTCGAGAGTACGCTTGAAGAGCCAGTTTTGTGTATCGGCGGGTTACCATCGCCAAGTCATCAGCTCCCCAATTGTCCCTCGCCGCGCACAATTTCCTTGATATAAGCTAGCTCGAGGTCAGGGACTTAATGGGCGCCCAAAGCCTTCCTCCTGGCTTCATTTGGAAGTAGCACAAGCCAGCCCAAATCTCCTTGGCCAGCTCGGATAGACAGAGTTGATACCCACGTGGGATATCCTTGCGCTGTAAAGGCAAAGTATCGCCGTTAATGCAAGGAACCTATCTATGGTTGACGGTTGAGTTCCAATCGTGAAGGGGGCGAAGGAGATAATGAGCATTCATCCATCATGTTACAAGGACAACCACCAGGGGAGATGTTTTAAGCGCCCTCGCTTTGGATGACTGTCCTTTCCCAATCTAAATGCTATACATAGGCTTTTTGTTATGTTTTACATGTACAAATCAGGGATACCCAAGTCTTGCATGGATACCAAGCCTGAGAGGACAAGGGGCCTTTTCTTTCCCGCTGTTGCTTCAGCTCTACCTGTTGACCATAGAGTCACTCTATCCCTTCAGGCCCGCTTCTACACGGTGATGGGGCCGGAGAGAATAAAGATGTAGGAAAAAAAAATACAGGACCCGACTTGCGCCAGTTTGCGCCCTTTCGTATCCACACCTTTCACTTCCAGTACACTACTCGTCGTCTTCATCATCGTCCGCGTCTACCATGCTCGTATCTTTGGCAGCGGGCTTAGCATCATCGTCTGACTGTCCCGCGCCTTCATTCTCGTCGTCCTCCTCGTCGCTGTCAACAACGCGGCCACGACGCGCTCTTGATCTCCGAGTAACCTCCTCAGCATCATCATCCTCGTCATCATCACGCGTCCTGTTGTTCCCGTTGTCAACGTCCATCTTATCCTCGTCGTCGCTCTGGTTGCGGTCACGGTCATCTTCGTCATCAGATGCGGGGGCGGAGGATCTCTCGAGGTTCCTCTCGGCTCTCTCGAGAGCGTCGTCCTCGCCGTAGTCGTCATCGCCAGACTCATCACTATCGACAATGATTTCGGCCGACTTGAATTTGGAGTTCTCCACCTTGGTGAGCCTTCTCCTCCTCTTTGCCGGCCTCTCACCCTCGCCCTCGGACCCGCTACCTTGCTCGGCCCTCCCCTTCTTCTTCTTGGGCGTTCGCTTGGGCTTACCCTCGCTTGTCGGGCGGGGAGCAGGCTTCCGCTTCCTCTTGATCTTGTCACCCGTCTCCGAGTCCGTAGTCATCTCCGCGTCCATGATTGCCTTCTCACGCTCGAGTCTAGCTTGGGCTAGCTCCGCGTCCTTGGCAGAGATTGCCTCACGTTCCTTCCGAATACGCTCCTGCTTCTCACGCTCCACGTCAAGAAGCTTTTGACGCTCTTCTTCTCTCCTCTTCAGTTCCGTTTGCCTCTGTTCGAGAGCTGCTTGGAGCTTCTCCTTGTTCTTCTCCTCGTACTCCTTCTGGTTGGCAATGGCACGTTCCAGTTGTTTTCGCTGCGTGTTGCGCGCCATGTTGGCACGCTGCTCGACATCATGCTTGGGGTAGGGGGTATGAGGATGCGTGGCGATCTCGTCGAGGGCCTTGATGGCAGCCTCGAGTCCTTCAGCCGCTTCTTCTAGCTGTTCCAGTGCCCGCTGCTTCTCGGAGAGGTTGTAGATCGTTGACGCGAGCTGGATCTGGACGAAAGCGACGTTGAATTTGTAGTGGACTTGATCGGGAGCAGCTTCAAGGGCCTATTACGTAGAAAAGAATTAGCAAAGGGAAGGGCGGTGGCTGGCGAGGGCCAAAACTCACCTTCTTAGCACACGCTAGTGCTGACTTGTAGGCGTCCAAATCTCGATCCGACCTGCCCTTGTTGAGCCAGGTCCTCCCGAGGCAGGAGAGAATGACGGGGTCGTTTTCCTTGCCGTCCTTGGACAGGGCAGACTCGTAGTGCTCAATTGCCTTGCTAAACTGGCGTAGCTCGCCATAGATATGGCCGAGGTTGACATGAACGTGCGCGTCCTTCACTGTTTCGCGAACCTTGACAAGGATGGATAGAGCGCTCTTCAAGTCTTTCTTGTCCTCGGCGAGCGCAATGGCAATTCCCATGGCAGCATAGGCGTTCTTGGGATCGAGAGACAGAGCCTTTTCGAAAAACTCGACGGCCTTGCTGTAGGTGGCGCTCCGCTTCTGCTTCTCCAGCTCCGTTTCGCGACGCATCTCTCGGGCCTGCTGAAGGTAGAGGTTGCCCATGCCTACAAGTGCGTACCGATCATGCTTATCATAATGCTGGAGAGTGTGCTTGTAGTGCCGAAACTCTTGGTCTTCATTGAGGTTGACGGCCTTCTTCTTGGTGACCTTGCCAAGATACCAGCCATACAGCGCTCTAACCTCGAGATCGGTATTATTTTCCTGATAAAGCTTGGCGACTGCATCGGGGCCCTCCTTATGGGGGTTCTTGCGAAGCTTGATGTAGGCAAGGCGGGTGCGGGCATCGATATAGTCGTCGTGGCGAGCCAAGAGCCGCTCGTAAACCTCGATAGCTTGATCCATCATCCCCCGCGATTCATAACTGCGGCCGAGATTGTAGCTAATCGTGGTAATCAGGGAGTCTGTATCAGCGTTCTCATCTTTTGCGTCGATACGCACACAGGCGCCTAGGGCGGCCTCGAACATCTCGCTCGCAGGATCATGCTTCTCGGCTTGGGAGTAGAAGCAACCAATGTTGTTAAGAAGCTGCGGGGGAGAAATTTCCGCAGAGTAGCGCGAACCTCGGCCTCGCCCTCGGCATCAGCCGGGCGCTCAGAGTCGGGTACCTGAGCGACCTCTAGCTCCTCTACTTGCTGGAGGCACTGCAGGGCCTTTTCGGGCTGGTCGGACTCATAGAGGCGGGCAAGGTTAAGAAGGACTGAAGCATCCGGGTTTAGGTTTTTCTTGGGGTCTTTCCAAGCAGTGCGGACTGTCTCAAGTAAGGTAATGGCTTTTGTGATCTCAGCCGACTTGTCATCCTTTACTTCGGCGGCTTGATTGGCAAAGACCTCTTCTGCGTAAAGGGTACCGAGGAGAATAGTTGCTTCATAGTTTTTAGAAAGCTGGATCATTTTCTCCAACTGCAACTTCGCCTCGCCCAAGTCGTTCCGCAGCACGGAAAGCTGCGCAGCGCCAAACTTGGCGGGCAGGTAACCCCTTTCTGTGCCACCACGCGCGTCATCTGCACGTCGATAAAAATCGCTCGCCTGGTTGATGCTACCCTCGTAGTGCTCTTTCCTAGCAAGTAGATACCATCCGTCACTTGCGACAGCGTTGACGTCGGTATACTGGATTGCCTTGTGCGCAAGAGTTTCAACGTTTGCAAAGATCTGCGGGACAAGAAGTAGCCCGCAAAAGTGGCGCAAGTGAGGGGCAGATTTTTGTCCAGCTTGAAAGACTTTTGGGTGTACTCAGTCATTGCCATTTTATATAGCCGTATAAATTCGGCACTATTGGTTGGAAGCTGGCCGCTGGAGTCGAGATAGTAAAGACCAAGGAGGATGTTGGAAAACTTGTTGTTGGGATTTAGCTCAAGAGATCGCCCCCACGCAATCTTCGCGTCATCCTTGTAGCCGCTCTGCCAGAGACAGCAGCCGATGCCGATTCTAGGATCCGGGTCAACGAGATTGGGCATCTTGCGAAGCACCTCCTGGTACGCCACAAGGGCCTCGGGGTACTTCTTCATCGAGTAGAGGGCACGCGCTTTTCCCATTAGTCCAAGCATGTTCTTTCCTTGAGAAACTCTCAGCGCGTCCTCGAATGACTTGAGCGCCTGTCGAAGCAGCTCGGTCCGTTCAGGATCAACAGCCTTGGGGCCCGTAGAGGCGGAGGGGGCTTGAAGAGATGCCTTCAGAAGCTGCAAAACGCCACGAGCTAGGAATAGAGGAGGAAACGCCGGGTTAATTCGCGACGCATCGTTTAGGGACGAGGTGGCGAGCTGTAGGTAGTACTCCTTGGTCTTGGCTTCCGCGACCAAAACACCCTCGGGGGCACACGCGGTGCTTCCCTACTCTTGTGAAGATAAAGCCAGCATAGACTACACGTCATGCTAACTCGCTCGCGTGGTGTACTGTTCTGCAAGACCTGGCCGGCTCGAATAAGCATCTCAATCGCGTGGTCGATCTTGCTCTCCTTGGCATAGGCCATCGCTACCGTCATCCAGTAAGTTCGGGCGGCGCCCTCATTCTCGAGAAGCGTGCATAGTTCGGTTGGATCGTCAATGAGGTCATCAAGATTGACTTCGACAGCTTCGTCGAGCTGATCGCCGACCGGGATGTCGATGGTCGAGGGGATATCGGAAAAACGCGTGCTGAAAGGCCCGGCGGCAGCGCCGTTCGTCGCGCCGTTTGTCGCCATGATCTAATTTCGAGGGAGAGAGCTATTATAGAAGATGGAGGACCGCTCTCAATGGGATGCGATGGAGGGTTTCGTCCCCAATTCGCCGCGGATAGCGCTGGGTTCCAGGGCACGATGGGCGGAGTATCGAAAATGAAAAAGACGTAGGCTGGCGAGAAAAGGTTGCCGAGATGAACATTCAAAATTCTGGGCCCATCGTTCTCCCAGATGAAAGCGTGTATGGAATGTGCTGAGGAAGGGCAGTCGGGGTGGTTTTCGAGTTGGGAGGGAGGGAGGCGCAAGGCGTCGCTATCGATTTTGCAGTCGAAGAAGACGGTCTCACAATTTTTGGCAGTGTGTCGTTGCTACGAGGCTGCCATGGCGGGATGCCAACAGAGCTGCTGCTGCTCAGAAGGGTCCGTGCACTAGAGCATGGCGTATCGCTGGCACTGGAGCCAAACGCGATTGATGCATATGCACCAATGGATGAAGATACATAGTACGTGTAATTGCATATCCAGCCTCGATCCCATTCATTCCTCCTTCCAAAGGGTATTCGCGATCCAGCACTCCAAGATGTCCTTTTCGAAACCATGCCCAGATACGCCTTTCAAATAAGAATAAAGGAAACAAGGAAACAAGACAAAAACAAAGGAAATCGCTAGCCACCGCGCCGGGAGTTCCGTGCTTTCCAGGCATCCTTTACAGCCTTGGCTGCGTGCAGAAGGTCATGTTTCGTGACGCCATCCTCGATGCTATTCATAACGCTCTTGAGGGTACTTATGTGGTTGGCCTCTAGCTTGTCGTCTCGAAATCTACTTATCCTCCATCGGCCCGCATCATCCAGGTAGCATTCGGCGACCCTATCATTGAGAGGATCCCCAAGGTTGATAAGATCCTCAAGCTCCTTCTCAGAGATGTAGGCATCAGCATACTTTTGGTACCGCGGATGGCTATCGCCCATATACGCCCAAAGCTCCACTCGATCCAAAGTGTGGTAGTCGATATACGGCTCCGTGACACCGTTGGCGATATCCTCCTCGTCGGGCTCGACGGTGGGGAAAAAAGTTTCAGTCGGCAATCGATGGTGTTTTCCTCTGGAGGCTTCCACTTGAGAATATGCGGATCAGTTCCATGCCGGTAACTAGAAGTTCGGCACGTGAAGATGAGGCCGTCGTTCCCATGTTTCAATTTCGGGAGGACATCCTTGAACATCATCTCCACTCCGTAACTAAACTGCATATCCTTCATGAGGATCTCGAATGGCTGATATTTAAGCTCCTCGGGGAATTCCTGAAACAGCCTCTTATACGGAACATACATATGATCCTTGATATATGCGAGGCGTTTATCAAGTGGCCGTTCCATGAGATTTTTGCCGTCCATGACTAAACAGTCAAATAGCAAAAATCGGGGTACTTGGCGGCCATCCTCCTTGTCCATAACAAGCTCTCCATCGAGCAGGGTTTGGACGTGAAAGGACTGGATCCCCTGGGGTGGGCAAATGGAAGCTCTTGTTGTTAATGTACCAATACTCATTTTTGCGGTCAATGAGATAGTGTGCCTCTTTGCCATAATTATCCTCTGTGAGGTAGAGTAGATATCGGATGCCATCCGATTTTTCACAGACAAAATAACTAGAGCGGATGAGTGAGCAAAAACGAAGCCGGCAATAAGGTGTCGCGTTTTACAAAGAGGGGTATCCAGAAAACTTACTCCTCCTTTCTTAATTCTTCCAGGTGGGCCCTGGTGAAACTGACCGGTTGCGCTCCAGGAAATGACCTCTGGTGCCTATTTAAGAGCTGGGCGACTTCATGTCTCATGGTCTGGAGGACCTCGCCAGTCGCCTTGATGCCAGGCTCGGCGATCGACTCGATCGGGCCCTCTCCGCTCATTCCGAATAGCAGATGAATTGGCGCCAAGGGTCAAAATTTTGAAGTATAATTAAGGACGGATGCGGTCGGGTAGTGACGACTTATAGCGAGTCACACATGCCCGAGGGGGCGAGAAGGAATATATGGATGAGATGAACGCGTGGAAGTTTGAGGTTGACTGCCACCGATTATGCTTCACGCTGAGCGCCAGCTTGTCAAGGCACATGTGGGAGCAGCTGTGTCCTTATCGATAAGAAAGTGTTGACTAAGCGCGCGCCCGGCCGAGTTTTGTGTGGCTGGTAAGGTTCCTGCGAGATTATCCAACGCCAGGCAGAGCTGGAGGCAGGAGAAGGTTCCGTGTCCCAATGTGTTGAGGGGTGGAGAAGAGGCAGGTGCCCCAAAAAAGGGGACCCATGCCGAAAAAAGTTGGGGTCAGCGACCGCGAAAAACTGCCGGCCTCGACTCGGACCATATTTGGCGCTACTAACGACGCCCTCCAGTCCTTTAATGCTCCCGACCTCCCACTCCGATTCCGATCCCTCCTTCTCCCCTCAATATCCTCTTCTCCAGGCCAGTTGGACGTAATCCCTATCTGTGGTGGTCCTTGAGATCTTCAGCGTCAAGCTCATCATCTTGAGAATCAAAGACTAAGACAGCCTGCGGCTTCTTTTTGATTCGCTCCTCTTCCCCTTTACTCTTTCTTATTTTTTTCTTCCTCCTCACCTTTCCTTCGCAATGGGCGAATCTCTCTTTTCGCGCTCTTACTTCGATGCGGTGTATATTCCCGCGGGTCTCATTGTGTTCGGCACATGGATCATGAAGAAGGAGTTTGTCCCTTATGCCGCCGCTATTGCTGTAGCTCTCGCCGGCTTCAAGTTCTACGGTCTCCGTAAGTTCCCTCCTCGCCTAGTACGCCACGGACGCAGCAGTTTCGCTAACGCATCGCGATGCCTTAGAGCCCAAGAAGGTTCTCATTCCCGACACGTTCCAGGAGTTTGAGCTCAGCGAGAAGACCATCATCTCCCACAATGTCGCCATGTAAGCCATCCCCTTCTATTCGATGCGCGAGGCAATTTAACTAATCAGGCTGGGTGTGTTAGTTACCGATTCAAGCTGCCCTCGCCCACCTCCATCCTCGGCCTCCCCATCGGCCAGCACATTTCCATTGGCGCCACCATCTCCAAGGATGACGGCACCAGCCAGGAGGTTGTCCGCTCCTATACCCCCATCTCGGGTGATGATCAGCCCGGCCACTTCGACTTGCTCGTCAAGTCGTATCCCACTGGCAACATCTCCAAGAACTTGGCCGGCCTCGCCATTGGCCAGACCATCCGCGTTCGTGGTCCCAAGGGTGCTTTCGTTTATACCCCCAACATGGTCCGCCACTTCGGCATGATCGCTGGAGGCACCGGTATCACCCCATGCTCCAGGTTGTCAAGGCCATCATCCGCGGACGTGCCGCAGGTGACAAGACCGAAGTCGATCTCATCTTCGCCAACGTTACCGAGCAGGACATCCTTCTTAGGGAGGACCTCGACGCGCTCACTAAGGAAGACGCCGGTATCCGGGTCCACTACGTTCTTGACAGGCCCCCGAGGGCTGGACCGGCGGCGTCGGCTATGTTACCTCTGAGATGATCACCGTAAGTTCTCCTCCTACACGATTACCAGCGCCTCGGCTCGCTTCCCCGACAAGCATTACTAACTGATGCTCCAGAAATACCTCCCCAAGCCCGCTGAAGACGTCAAGATTCTTCTCTGCGGCCCGCCTCCCATGGTGAGCGGTCTTAAGAAGGCCACCGAGGCCCTTGGCTACAAGAAAGCCAGGCCTGTGAGCAAGCTTGAGGACCAGGTATTTGCTTTCTAAAGGGGTCTAAAGGCAAGCCCAAAAGGGGGAGTTGGAATATAGAGCGTAGACAAAATTGTGGCTTTCGGCCGCGAATGTACCACCTCGTTTTGTTAATTGCTGGCCATGGCTAAAAGCCTTCCAAAGCCTCGAATTTAATGACATGAATTTAGAACAGAGGTATATTACACCCATCCATGTACTGGGAGCCCCGCTTCCCTTCGGGAGCAAAAATTTTACCTTCGCGGGGATGGCCTGCACTAGGGCACAAGTGACGATTCAAGTCCATCCGCAGGTCGAGAACTCGCCGTCCTCGGAGTTGTGTCGGCCTCTTCTTAGCTTCGTTCTCGAGGATGGGAAGCTCAAACTTCGGGAGATCTTACCGGATTAGGAGATTTTAGTGTTTGTTCGAGAGATGAAGAGATTAGATCATTATGTAAGCGCCATGAGTTTTATTGGCCCCTTTCCCATCGAAAGCTGGAGCCTGCTTCATCTGCAGCATCCGGCTAGAGGTGTCAACCAACCAATGAGCGTTATTTTCGAGGATGAAGTTCGCCTGAGCCATTCGTCCCTGTTGTTTCTGGAGCCCCCAGTCGTCATCACTCTCGGGGCCACCTCATCCAGCTCTGCACTGCCCGTTTAGCTATCGCGACGTCTTTATTTCCTAGGTTTATCTCGCTTCCATCAACTTCAGTTCCGTCTCCTAATATTTTTCCCTTGCTCTCCCAGCTGGAATAACGTTCCCCCGCCGTGTCTCCGCACATGTAGCGCGGGTCCGAAACAGCGCCTCTTCTTCAAGTTTCTCCTGATTTCCTTTTTCCTAACCGGTTTTAAACCTCCCGCAAATCGAGCTCCCCCAACCTGACTGGGATTCGCAACGCTTGCCATCGACCCAATCCGCGATGTACTCGAATTCAAACGCCTATCTAGGCGGAAATAGCCAGCGGCCTGGCCAACAACAGCAATATGGGAGCCCCTTCGGAATGGGCGTCGGCCAGCAGGCCATGGGCCAACAACAGCCTAGTCCCTTCGCCCCTCAGCCGACAGGCTTTGGCCAAGCTCCTCTGCAGCAGCAGTTCACCGGGTTTCCCATGGCATCCCAGGCGACTGGCATGCCGCAGCAGCAGCAGCCTCCAATGTCCCTCCAGAATCAATACACGGGGATGCCCGGCCCCGGTGGCCCGCAAGGCTTCAAGCACCACCGATGCCGTCCATTCCTCAGCAGTATCAGCAGCAGTTCCAGCAGCAGCAGCAGCAGCAGCCACAGCAACAACAACAGCATCAGCAGCTCCAGGCACCGCAGTTTCAGATCTCACAGCCGACTGGCTTCTCTTCTCAAGTCAATTGAACCCGGTCGCCCCACCTCCCGCACCGGTGCAGAAGCCTCAGCCCACCGGGTTCTCGGAGATGGCAGCCTCCTTCCACACAGGAGCACCGAAAGCGGCGGTTCCTCCTCCTCCCCCGAAGCCGACCAACAAGATCCCTAATATCAGGCTGTCCTTTATCACCGCACAAGATCAAGCCAAATTCGAGGGCTTGTTCAAGGCTCAAGTAGGTGACTCAGCCACGACCATTGCCGGTGACAAGGCTCGCGACCTGCTCCTCCGGTCCAGGCTCGACGGTGATACCCTATCACATATCTGGTAAGACCCTACCTCGCACATGCCTCCCACTCCTACTAGGCATAGTGACTTACATGCCATTCTTCTAGGACCCTTGCCGATACCACCCGGTCTGGCCAGCTTCACTTCCCCGAATTCGCTTTGGCCATGTACCTATGCAACCTGAAACTTACTGGCAAGCAGCTACCCCCAAGTCTTCCGGATAACATCAAGAACGAAGTGTCAAGCATGGTCGATATTATTAACTTTAGTGTTGCCGAGGAGGCTGCTTCTGCGCCGGCCACAAACGCGCCCGATTTTGCCAGGCAGAACACCACCTCCCCGCCCACTATTCACCAACCTCAGCCGCAGGCATCGAACTCCCAGCTCCTGCAAACACAAATGACTGGATTCCCGGGGCAACAACAGACCGGCTTCGGCCAGCCTCAAGGCATGCAGCCTCAGCAAACCGGATTCCCAGGAATGTCCAACCCTCTTGCTACTGGTTACAACGGCCCGCGCCCTCCCATGCCACCCATGCCCACCGGATTCGGCCAGAGCCTATCAACCGGTATGGCGGCGCCCTTAAACGCGCAGCCGACCGGCCGACCGGGCCAGTGGGGACTCGTCAACACCCCGCCTCTGGCCTACCCAATATCGATGCCCTCAAGCCCGTATGATGCCTCAGCAAGGGCGCGAGCAGTCTAGCTTTACAACCGCAGGCTTGCAAGGCAACGCCGTGATTCCTTGGGCGATCACGAAGGATGAGAAGCATCGATATGACGGCCTTTTCCGCGCTTGGGATGGCATGAGTAAGGGGTTTATCGCCGGCTCACAGGCCATTGAAATTTTTGGTCAGAGCGGACTGGAGAAGCCCGACCTCGAGCGCATCTGGACGCTCGCCGACAGCGGCAACAAGGGTCGCCTCAATCTCGACGAGTTCGCCGTGGCCATGCATCTGATCTACCGAAAGTTGAATGGCTACCCAGTCCCTAACAATCTACCGCCGGAACTTGTGCCGCCATCAACGCGAAACATCAACCAGTCCATTGGGGCAATGAAGTCGATGCTACACGAAGAATCAGAGCTCCGAAAGAACTCTGGTGCTGCCCTCCTTCCCCAACGCACCGGCGTCAACTATGCCAAGTCCCACTCGCTCAGAGGCAACACGGGCGCCGCATTTGGACGCAAAGATGCCACAAGTTTTAGGAATAATGACGACGATATCGGTTACAAGTCGAGCGCGCGCCGTAGAATCGGAACCAGTTCTCCTAGGCCCGACTCGCCTGTCTCCTCTGTGACGTCCAACGATGATCTCAGCTTGGATCAGTTGAGAAAGAAGATTCGCGAAAAGCAGGTCCTTCTCGATGCCGTCGACTTTAAGGATGAGAGGAACACTGAGGAAGATGATATTCTCGACCGAAGAGATCGTCGGGAGGCAGAAGAGTTGTACCGCCGTGTCCGCCGGATCCAAGAGGATATTGATAACCACCCCGATTCTGCTTATGTCTCTTATGTCTCGGGCGATACTGATGCCGAAAGGCGTGCTCTCAAGCGCCAGCTTCAGAACCTCACCGATCGCATCCCCCAGCTCGCCTCAGAGGTCCGCAAGACCGAAAAGGCGATTGCAGACGCGCGAATGGAACTTTTCCGATTGAAGGACGCCAAGACCAACCCCGGCAGCGCCGCCGCAATCATTGGCACTGGACCGGGCGGTATGGTCACGGAATCGGACAGGCTCAAGGCTCGGGCCAAGGCCATGATGCAGCAACGAACAGCCGCACTCACTGGCAAAAAGGTCGATATCAGCAACGACGAAGATGCCGCTAAGCGTCTGGAAGAGGAGAGCCTTAAAGCCAGGACCGAAAAGGAAAATAATGAGCGCATGGTCCGTGATGTCGAGGACAGTGTTCGCGACTTTGCCAAGGGCCTCGAGGATAACTTGAAGGACGGCGGCCGAGACTCGACCAGCGAACACGAACGGCGTCGGTGGGAGGATGGACTAGGTGTCGAGGACGAGGTCCGCGATTTCATCTTCGACATGCAGCGTTCCAGCCGATCAGCTCGCGTCCGGTCCCAAGACACTCGAAGCACACGTGCTCCCGAGCCCGCCCCTCGGTCCCAGCCCGAGGCGTCCTTCAGGAACGACACGCCTCCTCCGCGATCAACAGCGTCGCCCTCGACTACCGCGGGAGGTAACTCATACTCGTCGTACAAGACGCCAGAGGACCGTGCCGCCTTTATCAAGCAGCAAGCGGAGCAGCGAATGGCTGAAAGGCTTGCCGCTTTGGGAATCAAGGCTCCTTCGAAACCAGGAGAGACGGCAGCACAGAGGCTCGAGCGCGAGAGGGCGGAGAAGGCCGCGAAGCTGCGACAAGCTGAAGAAGAAGACGCGCGGAGGGAGGCAGAACGGCAGGCGAGGCTTGCGGACGAACAGGGCGTTCCTCCTCCTGCTCCCGAGCCTACCAAGAGCGAAAGTCGCAAGCCAGCACCTCCGCCCTCACGAAAGACGGCTAAGGAGCAGCCCGCCCAGCAGGAACCCGCAGCCCGCGAAGAAGCGTACGTCAACCCCGGTCCATCTTTGTCCACATTTACCCTCAGAAGCGTTTCTTCTCCATTTACTAACTATCTGACTAGCACTAACAGGGGCGAGCTGGAGCGCGAGAGAGAGGCGGCGGAGGCGCGTCTGAAGGCTCTGGAAGAGCAGGTAAAGCAGAACAAACTCAAGAAGGAGGAGGAGAAACGGCGAAAGAAGGCCGCGTTGGCGGAAGGCAGAGAGCGAGAGGCTAAGGAGCGAGAGGCAAAGGAGAAGGAGGCGAGGGATCGTGAGGCCAAGCTCGCGGCGGAGCGTGCCGAGTTTCAACGACGCGAGGAAGAGCTCCGGCGTCAGCTTGAAGCGGAAGACGATGAGGATTCATCAAGCGATGAGGAAGGCCCGCAGCAAATCACGCCCCCGAGTCAACCGCCACACACGGCAGCCAGGAACTGGAGCGGTCGACCACCTCTCCCCACAGCCCGCGGCGGCCGTCGCTGCAGCTCCGGCGGCCACGCCTCCTACGGACACGGAAAGCAAGAACCCCTGGTTCAAGATGATGGCGCAGCCAGCGGCCGAGACCCAAGCGCCTAGCGCCCCCGCCCCGCCCGCCCCGCCTGCCCCGTCTGCCCAGTCTGCCCCCGCTTCGGCACCGGCAGAGTCTACGAATCCATTCCACCGAATGGCACAACAGGGACAGTCATCGGCGCCTTTCGTCCCCGGACCTACCATCTCCCGCAAGCGCGCCGACGATGACGACGACGGCTGGGGCTCCGACAACAACGATGAGTCGGACGATGAGTCGGACGATGGACGACCCGGCGGCGCCAAGGCCGCGCAACTCGCGCAAATGCTCTTTGGCGCCATGGGACCCCCTCGGCCACTCTCTGCTGCCGATGAGAAGGCCACGTCGCCGCCCCCACCCCCGATGCAGACAACCTCGCCTCCACCAGCGCCGCCTCCCCGCCGCCCGCATCCGCACCGCAGGCCCCATCTCCGGAAGAGTCTCCGAGTGCGCCTCCCCCGCACCTCCTCTTCCCCCACCAGTGCCTACTAGCGCACCGGCCACATCGCCTCCTCCCCTCCCCCGTTGCCTCCCACCGCAGCTCCGGCCGCTCCTCCCCGCCGCCGCCCCCTGTGCCTGACTTTGGTGCTCCGTCTGCCCCTGCGCCGCCGCCGCCCCCTCCCATGCCAAACATGGGCGCGCCTGCTCCTCCTGGACCCCCGCCCCCGCCTCCTATGCCTAGCCTCGGCGGAGGAGGAAGTGCTCCCGCCGCACCACCTGGCGGAGGCCGACCGGCCGGCCTCTTGGGTCAGATCCAGGCCGGAGCGATGCTCAAGAAAACCACGACCAAGGACAAGAGCGCATCATCGTTTGCTGGACGCGTCTTGGATTGAGGTGGGTACAGGTCACTAGTTGAAATGGAAGGGGTGGAGCAATCGTACTATTCGCCAATGCACGTCAACGCACACCTCTGATAATGATTACTGGGGCGGGAGACGATAATTGGTTAAGCCCTTGCCACATCTTGTATCTACATCAATTGAATTTCTACTGTTTATCATGTTATCGTCGTTGAGGTGTTGTCTCTTTCCGTGTCACCCCATGCTCTCCTCTCAGCTCAGTCTTAGTCCACTGGAAGAATGTACTTGCTATGTCAGGAAGGTAAGGTTTCGTTTCCGAAAGCAAGCGCTGGTCTCTTGCGGCGACGCGTGCTCTTTGGACTTGGATGAGTGGTCAGATGTTGATCCAGGTAGCTAGAGTCAACACCGTGACGTGACGCCTTTCAAAGAAGTCTATTGATTGTTGACATTTTCTGCCACTCCTCATTTGTAAACTTGTAAAGTGGGACTTGACGGACGAACATCCACCCGTGCTCGGGGATCTCAATCCCTTTGTCAGTCTCAACCAAACACCTTGCTTCATACAAGATCTAAGAGATGAACAAGGCTGAAAGGCCCAGGAAACCCCTTCACTTTGCTTGAGCACACGTAGGCCTTGGGTAGTAAGACTTGTCTCCTCCCCCTTTTCAGATCCGGCTCTTTTCTCCTTGCCTGTCTCTAGTACCTGAAAAGATGCCGCAAAGGCTCGGGCATTTCACCGTGGTTATCAAAGACATGAAACCGGTGGCTAGAGTGGCGGGGAACAGGCCAATGGAAGAAAAGGAGATGGAAAAATAGAGGGAGAAGAGGAAAAGAACCCCAAGTTTACTTCTTCCCTAAAAGGCAAGTTCTAGCATCCCCAGAAACCCTTGCTTGCCCCTTGAGAGAAGCAAAAGAACGAGGGCGCAGGTTGTATTACTCACAGGATGGTGTACTAGTAAGTCAATAGGAGGGGGGTCAAGCGAAAGCAATGTTTACTGGGGATGGGTTTTGGGAGAGAGGGAGGGCAAGAATTAACGGGAAACGGGAGACGGCGGGTTTGCCCCGGATTTCCCGGTATAATATCGGTGCCGTGTTTCGAGCTGGAGGGAGGGGGACGAACAACGGAAGCGAGAGGGGAAGAGACGTTCTCGGAGGCTCGTCTCCTTGGTCTAAGTGGATGTCTCGTCGGCTGTATACTCGACACGGGGAACAGTAGGGAGAAGAGGAGAGAGGAAGAAAGAAAAGGAAAAGAAAAAAGAGGGATGAAGTTACCCCTCTCTCTCTTTGAATTTACGTGCCCCTTCTCGAGACGAGAACCCGATCAAGCTGGATCACTGGGACCTCCCCTACTTTCAATATCTGACTATTGTCACCAAGATTCCCCGTTGCGGCCGCTGTCTCTTCTTCCCCTTTCCTCCTCCTTTTTTTTCCCCTTGCCTTGCCCCCTCTTTGCATTCAATAAGATACCGCCTACCCCACGCTTTCTCTTTTTGGGGCCTCATCTGCCTCTCCACCGCGGCACAGGAGGAAAAGCGGGCAGCAAAAGAGGAGAGGAAAGGGCTGGTTAGCGTGGGTGCATGCGTGCGTAAATGTTTCTGCTTGGAGGTGGGACCAGCCTTGTTAATCGGAGACAAGGTCGCAAAGACCCTATCTGCATGTGCTCACCCGCTCCTGGGTTCTTTAGCGAATTGGCGAAATGATTCTGAAACGGAGAGTTCGCCTTTCGCCCTGGTGGTGCCTGAAAGCTATACGAAGCGATGTGCTACACGAGGTGGAAGATCTGATGAGGGGAAGATATACTATGGTCATGGGCAAAACGGGGGAAGAAGCTGAACTACACTTCTTTACGGTGTTGGCCTCACATAGATCCATGTCTTGTGAAACCATTGTTAACAGCCCCATTCTATTTTGTATTTTACTTTTCTTTCCTTCTTCAGCTACATCTACCTTGGTATACTTACATTACATGTACGAATGATTGCATGCCCCGCCACCTCAAAAGAAGGAAAACAGACTGCATTCGCTTCAGTGGAAATAACACTCTCAGTATTTCCATCGCTTCTTCATTTTTGTATCCTAACACTCGGTATAATGGATGATATATCATAGTTCAAGAGGGATTTATTCGGTTTAGTCGAATGGGGACTAGAATAGGTGGGGGCATATTGTCTCCTGGATCGTCCAGGGCTTGATCGAGTCCAGCCAAGAGGACGCCACCACCATGAGTACAAGGAAGACCCCAAGCCAAACCATGAAGGAGGGACGATCATGTCCTTCGACGCGACGCGAATGCCGAAAGGCAAACCCTGCGCCGGACCAACCACTGCGGAGACGATGAGAAGAAGAGCGGGTCCGTAATAAGGGAGAAGAAGGAAGAAGGAAAGAAATGGCTGTGTGGATCTACGTGGGAAAAAGCAACACATGGACACGGTCATGGAGAGGGATGAGAGTGCAAAACGAGGCCGGGCAAAGGAAGACGAGAAAAAGGAAAAAAGGAAAAAGGCAAGACATCTTGGCTGAAGGTGGAGACCTGGGTGGAATGGAGGATCTATCGAACTACACTAGAGGGTCAAGTGGTCTACATTGATGTCATCGGTTATCTGAATGTCTGGAGAACGAAAAGCCAAGCCCAAGGCTGTCGATGAAAGGAACAAACCCCTGCAAAGATTTGTAGATAGGACCGACAGAAGAGTTAAACAAGGTACTCATCCGGCGGGGAGCAAGAAGGATAAAAAGAATGCAAAGTCTGCATGAGCCGGTTCCCGGACTAGGGATACACTAATACACGCTGGTATGGAACTGAACTAAACACGATTGTTGATCAGGCTGACCTGACCATCCAGGTGTCACTCACAATTTTGACATGCGAGAAGGGGAGTGGAGATGGAGCCTGGTACTTGAAAAGGCAAAAAAAAGTCCCGGCCTGCAACATTTTAACCGCACGGCCGTACTAGAGACGGAGCTGAGATCGGAAGGACGTTTGTTGGATCGGGGATCTTCAGCACGATTTCCAGACTGAAGATGTGGATAAATCGGAGAGGACGGGGAAACCCACTTTCCTTCTTCTCATCCTTCTCTTAGCCACTGGGACCCCTTATCGCGGCACCTGGAGCTGAAGAGGCCCTTCGGTAAGCGTGAATAGAAAGGGCTCAGTTCGAGGCTGACCTCCGCTCCCCATGGCGTGATTTCAGGGCAAGCCACCGAACGTTTTGACGACATCTGGTTATCAACTACGAAAGTGTTCTAGACTCTCCTCCTCCGATTCTTGAAACCTGAAACCTGAAGAGAAGGTGGAAAGTGAGGTGACGAATGGTCTCCTCGAGGAGAATATTGCTCACGTCGTGGAGGGGGGATCCAACTGGATTGAATGGAATAGATCCATTTACACTCTCAAGTCAAGCCCCAAGGCCAGGGACATGGACGCCATTCTCGCAATCGAACACACTGGCGCAAGCCACTTGCACCACAGCCAAGACCCAAACGGCGGCTCTCTGTCGCTAGCTCCATCGCCATTGAGAAGGGGAGGGAAAGAAGAAAAAAATGCGACTACGACTACGACTGCGACTGTGGCTAGGGTAGGCTAGTTTCCATGCATGAATGTCTAAAGTGATCATGGGTCCAGGCGGGCTTGACAAGGGCCGGTTTATTGGGCCAGCCCGCGCCATCACTGGTCCATTTTTCCTTTTCCCCTTCGCCTCTTGCCGTTCTTTTGTGTTTTCTGCACAGGCCCGTCTGCCAGCTCACCCTTGCTATAAGATGCTGGGTTTTTTGAGCATGGGACGCCGGCGGGGGTGGGTCGGACTGGACTGGGTTGGTGGACTGGACTGGACGGGGGAGGGAAGGGCACAGGAGCTGGAGGCCGAGTTGATATTGGCTATGATGTCGGGATGAGGTGACTAGCTTGGCTCGGGATGACACGCTAGTGGGTTTTCGAGCGAGGCTTGGGCACGACCATTGACGGAACATTTGAACTTTGCACGGTAAGGAAGAGTGGGGGCTTTTTTCACGAGGAATGGAATTCTCTCGAGATCGTCATGACGAAGAAAAAAAAAAAAAAAGAGGTGCTGAGGTATCGGGGAGGATCTTGTTCATCCCGGAGTGTTTGGCTACGCCCCGAAACAGGCTCAAGAACTTGATGGCCGCGGGTACATCAAGTCCTTTTTCTTTCTTCATGCCACTTCTGTTTCCTTCCCCTTTGCCCCGCGAGTCTTCTACCCTCTTCACTCTACCTCTGTTCGTAGATAAGAAGCTTGTCTTGGGGCAGGTGGATTGAATTCGGCGTTGGAGCCCAACGAACTGAATCCCGAACCCACACCCTTTCCCCGATATGAGTGGATCGGCGATTCATAGCGTATGCCTCGGGACCTCTGGGGCCGAACATTCTTGGGAGACCTAAAGGGTGGCAGGTTGCTTTTTTCATCTTGTCCTCCTTCCTGTTCCTGATAGCTCTGCACTCGCCATCTTCCCTGTATTCATGCTCCTCTGCTCTCGAGTGACCACTTGATGTTTCATCGCGATAAGACACTGGGTCCCCAGATCCTCAAGAAGACGCCAAGTACACTGGGTACTTCGTATCCTCTTTTTATCAAGGTCGAATGATATTGATGGTTCTCGTGCTGCAAGTACTTTGAATTTTTGAGGGGCTGCCTGCCTGCATGTGCGTGCGTGCGCGATGAGATGATCACGGATGGATCCCTCATCCGGAGGTTCCTCGGAGGTAGCATGTGCTTTCGCGTTGGTGGGTTTCGATAAGGGTTTTTAGCCATCAGCACCCCGCAAGAACTGCCTAAGGTCCCCTCTTTTGGAGAATCAGCTGGGTGCAGAGAACATCAATGAGAACGCAAAGAGAACGAGAGAACTTGCGTTTGGTTTCACGCCCCCATCCCGTCATTCATTGGCCTCGACGGTCGTTTGTGGTTGTCCAACAAGTCGTTTCCTCCTGCACCGCACCTGCAGCCCGAAACCAGCCAATCAGGGTTAGCCTTGGCCCGGGTTTCTGACCAACCCAAACCAGGGATCAATTCCTCCGACCAACCCTCTGGCCTGTCCCTTCCCTCAACCCACGCACCCTTGGCACCCACGCACACACACGCCGCCGCCCTTTCCCCACCCGAAAGCCGTCCGCCGGTCGATCCCCCTTTAATTGGCTGCATGTCGACGTTCAACTTTCGCGTTTCAAAACAACGCGTGTGGACGCGTCGACTGGTTTAGACTTCATCTCACGAATTTCCTGTGACCGCTCTTGAAAACCGCGCGCGGCAAAGGAGAAGAGAGGGAGA
Source organism: Parascedosporium putredinis (assembly GCA_949357655.1). Taxonomy (NCBI): domain Eukaryota; kingdom Fungi; phylum Ascomycota; class Sordariomycetes; order Microascales; family Microascaceae; genus Parascedosporium; species Parascedosporium putredinis. Next base: position 1,358,412 of record CASHTG010000019.1, read on the forward strand.
GGGAATTTTCCTTCTTTCTTTTTGGCTGCGCACACATTGGATTCTCTTCCTCTCGGAAAAGCTACGGGATCTCTTTTTATCCTGTACTTTTATTTCCTTCTACTGCCTTCTTTGTGGGGGAGTATCTGCTATCTCGAGTGTTAAAAGGCGATATTGGACTAAGAGAGGCTTTGCAAATGTTCGTACTTGGTAAACTATAAACCCTAATCAGACTTTTGGGGTGGAAATGGGCGCATCAACTTGTCATCAAGTATTCTATTAAACGTCCGTGGTTCAACGCCTTGTACCTTTTCTCTCTCTCCTCGGTCCCCCTCTCCATCGCTCGATCCATGGATGACCCCACTCGAAATAGACCGAAACTTCGCCAAACGGAATTCGCAAGTGGCGTCACGACGAAACTTGTTGGGGCCGGAATCATGCGCCCATCTCCCAGGAGCACGAGGAACGATCTTCCCAAAAATAAGAGAGGAAGATCAGACACAACTCCGCCGTGCTTACCTGCGGACTGAAAGTATCCGCCTCCGTATTATTCTCCTCGCCGTGCTCCCGTTTTTCTTCCCTCATCATGAGAGTATCTTAAACCTGATGGCCTTATCTACAAGTACGAATGATTCAAGGGAATCGAGATCGAGTGAAAACCGGTCCTTGTTCTCGCTAGACCAGAGGGATAGATTACGTCGCACCCACCTCCATCGTATCAATGTATCAATCCTTGGAAACTGGGCGATCAGCTCGGTCTAGTGCGCACATGCATGAAAAAATGGCTCTAAAACGAGTATTAAGTTGCATTTCCCACACTTTGCTCTTTTCCAGCGCAACCGAGAGGAACAGGATTTTTTCTTCTCTTTTCTTTTCTTTTCTTTTGCCGTGGTGGGCCGGACGGGGAGGTCTCCTTGGATGTGAGCTGATTCAAAGACACGTAAAGGCACGCACGAAGCAAGAGATGGGGATTAAGAGGTTGAGGCCCCACCGCTAGCGACATTTGCCGGGAAACTTTTTTCCTTTCTCTTTGAATGGCTCAATGAGACTGCCCCCGAGAATCCCCGCAAGTCGAAGCTATCCGGCCGTGGGAACTTCACTAGAGAACAAAGGAAAAATCTAGATACTATAGATCCTACGCCCATCAATGCCGTCCTGTATGCCGTTTCTGCTGGGCCGGCGAGACGGGAGCTTCGACGACTCAGAAATCGTGGGGTTGATGCACAATTGAATATAGACGTACGAAGTAGAAGCGGATGCGTAGGCCCCCATCGATTTTTCAAGTCTTTGATGCACCTGGGCAAGCTGGGCAAGCTGGGCAATAATACTGAACTCGTGCTCCCAGCTCACCCGACACTAAGAAACTTCCCCAAGTTGGGAGTAGCATTGCAAGGCTAGCTGCATGCTTTCCGCATCGTCTTGGTACCGGTGCTGGCACTAGTGCACTGCCATCGATCTATCGAGCCGAAAAGCTAAACATGTACAATCTTCGACCCCTTCTTGCTCCAAGGTATTCTGTCTAAGGAGGAGGAGATCTTGCTCCAGCCGTACCCACCACGAGTTTAAGAGACTCGCCGGCACTGAGACCATGGACCACTAGCCCCAGTTATAGGATGATCCCGAAACCCTCCTTCCCAAGGACGAAGAAAAAGGAATTAGAGGAGGAACCAGACGAGAGGGAAAAACCGTCTTGAACTGCCTTTTCAATCAAACCGTTTTCGAAGAGTTTCGGTTCTCGCTCACGCCATTCCCTCCCGTCCGGTACTTCTTCATCTTCTCTGATCATCATCCCGGACCGTCTGAGCATCACGAACTCGGGTGATATTCCCCTCCGGGCTCTTAATCCTGGTGCGTGCGAGTCCGATCCCTCCTCCCCAAGTCGGATAAAGAAACCCACGCCAGTGCTGTCAGTGCCAGTCATTGGCACGTCGCGCTGTCGTCGCGGGCCCTGCTCTGCCCTGGCCCTTAAAGTGCATGGCCCTGCCTTTGCAGAAACGCGCATCAAATTGAAACCCCTCATCTCCCGCTCTCAGGCCTCTCCCCAGAACTCAGCCCGTGTCTAGATCGGGCCATGACACCCTTCCTCCGTCACACTGTTCTTGAATACTTTTCCGAACGCAACATGCTTTGAGAATATCTCCCACCTCCACAATCCACTCTACCCCTTCCCTTGGATATCAAGATGGAAGAGACACTAGTTTACAAGTAGAGCGGCCCCCAAGAAGGGACTCGAGGAGAAAACCTCAAGACTAAAAAAGGCTGGGTCGAGAGTGTAAACCTGTAACAGATTGCACGAGTAGCCGCGTCGTTTTCTTTTCTTTTTCTCTCCTTTCTTCTTCATTTTTCATTCGTGTCAAGCCGCACTTCTCTCGGCCAATCCAGGTGCATGTGCATGGGAGCGAGCCAACCGAGGGGCGACTCGTCTCCAAAATCCCCCACTGCCCTTGCGTCCTGCCTCAGCCAGTCCGCGCAGTCGGTTTGAGTGCAGGGTGTGGCTCTTCATTCCAGGCCTGAAAAGGACTGGCCAGACGGAACGAGGCCGACTTGTTAGACGGTGCGTTTTGGTCGTGTCCTGTCCGTGGTTCGCTGGTTTTCAACGTGCGATACGGAGCACTGGCGGCGGTACCTTGGTACCTCCGCCTGATAGAACATCGCATTATCGAACAGAGAAGGTGCATCCCAGCGCTCTTTGCTGCGCTGGCACGCGTGTGTCCACGCACCCGCTTGTCACTGGTTACATTGATCCGTCCACTCCAGCCTGTCCTTAGCCGCCCTCGACTTTTGCTTTGGCAAACGGGTTGAAGAAGTGAAAGAAGAAGGCAAGGAAAATGAAAAGAAGCCCATGTGGTGGAGATGACGAAGAGAATCATTGGAGAGATTAGATTTCCTGTAATACGTTGGGCTGCTGGATCAAAGATGGGTCTGGTCTAGGACGTGATGCTGGAGCATCAAAAGTCGCAGACAGACAGCGTGGTGTGGTTGGGCGGTAGGGTACATCGATCCTTTGCATCGCTGATCTGCCCTGGCCACCGGCTCCAACCTGAGATTGATGAAAGACGGAGCACTCACCGTCCCCAGTGCGTGCCGGGGAAGAACGACGGGTCACGACTGTCGGCGTTTGCGTCCCAGATCAATGTCACTACAACCGTAGCCGGTGCACGTCCAGCCAGCCATTACGGTCAACTGTGTTACAGCACGAAAGCAAGGACCGTACACGTACAGTGCCATCTTCCGCTCAGTCACGTCGTGCGTGTGGCCTGGCCGGGGCGTGCCACGTCCAGCATTCCACAGTGCTCGTGCTGCTAATTACAGCCCCGGCGCTACGAACACTGGGGCCTGGCCTGTCTCATCGGCCCTGCCGCGCCTCTTTTTCTCACTCGCTCCTTCCATCCCGATTCTACCTAATTCCCACCCTCCCCTCCCATATACCTCTTTCCTCCCCTTCCACCCGCTTTCTCTCTTGTCACTCTCACTTCCCCTCTCCAACTTCATTCCCTTTTCCTCCTCCTCTTCCCTTTGACCTCGATTCCGTTCCTTTCTCGTGAACTTCCATTCCACAACATCCTTTGCGGAGTCATCTTGGTCCCCTTTTTCTCCCACCCTGCTCGAATACCTGCCGCCTCGTAGCCGGACTTTTGACTCGCTTCCTACTCAACGCGTCGAACTCGACATCACGCTTTCACTGCTGGGCAGTCGCACCACATCCATCGACTCGACCCGCTTCGATCTCCAACCCAACGACGCATTATTCAATCGATCGAGCCTTGAAGCTCAGTCGTATCTGCTCTAGGTGTGTAGACATCACCACTAGGCTGCACCGTCGTGTCACCGACGCGCTTTTCCAGCCACCACCTTGCCTCGGCTTCCTCCCCTTGGACGCCTGCGAGTGCTTCCGTGTGCGAGGAGCAATCTCTAACAAGTTGAACCTGCTATAGGATTTCCAACGTGTTCGAGCAGCCGATCTATCGTTACAAAACATCTTTGCCCTGTTGACGCGGCCAAAATGGCCAACCCGACGCGGTTCATCGCGCCTAACGAACCTCTCAATATTTTCCAGGACGGGGTTTTCGAGAACCCCATGCAATCCGCTTACAACGCCATGGCCCCCATGCCCACAAATATCGCACCTAGGCAAAGAAGGCCCCTTCAAGCCGCGAACAGCAATGTCGTTCTTAACCCCCAGCTCGTCCTGGTCAAGTCAGGATGTCGCCCCATAAAATGATGCCTGCACAGTCTCAGAACGCTTTGGCGGCGTTGGCGGCGGGCCAACCCGGAAAGCTTCAGCCAATGCCCATGGCACCCCTAACACAGCTCACCACACCACGGACTCGCTACAGAAGAAGCCCTTCTTGTCCAAGTTCAAAACCGTAGCACAGAAACCCGCGATTCACAATTTTGGCAAGGAGAACATTCGACCCAACATTTATCCCGCACCCGGCCCCGCCATGGCGACTTTCGAGGCCCATGTCCAGAAGCCTAATGGCAAGCGTGTATTGATGGACGCCCCTAACATCAAGGATCCCCGCCCTGCGAAGCGGGCCAAGGCAGCCGACGACTCGCATCAGATCACGATCCCCCTCACGATTCGTTCCCGCCCATCGTCGACGATGGCACCAAGCCTGGCCACAGCTACGCTACCCTGATTGGCATGGCCATCCTCCGCTCGGCGAATCGACGACTTACCCTCTCACAAATCTACAAGTGGATCTCGGATAACTACTCATTTTACAAGCCGAATGATGCTGGGTGGCAGAATAGCATTCGCCACAACCTCAGCCTACACAAGGCCTTTTACAAGATTGAGCGTCCCAAGGACGACCCTGGCAAGGGTAACTACTGGTGCATTGAGCCTGGTCAGGAGCACACCTTCTTGAAGGACAAGCCCACCCGCAGGTTCAACACCACTTCCACCACTGCCGAGTCCGTGATCCCCGCCCGTCCCGACGTCACTGCTGCTCCCAAGATGCAGGTGCTGGCTCGCGCCCCTCCGATGTCAACGCACGCCTTTGTGCAACCTCAGGCCCCCGTCTTACCAGGCCCCACGCAATCCATGGCCGAGCCCACTTTGCCTCCGACCCGACATGCTCATCATTCTGAAGGTGGTCATGTTGCCCTGCCGCCCATGCCGACTTCTCAGGCTACCATCGCTGCCCCTGATATCTCGTCTGACGCTACCATCCCGGTCTCGGATGCCGCCGCTCCGGAGGACAATGATAAAGCGGCCGATGCCGATGCCCCGCTCGACTCGTTGTACTCTCCCCTGCCGCCCACGATGCACTCTTCGCCGCCAATTCCCCGTCACATCGACCTGAGTGGCGGCGCTACGCCTCCACCTCTAGGCCGTAACCCGACCTCGTCCGTCTTGCGGCCCAATGGTCGTGCTTTTGCTTCCATGGATGACAGCGGGTACATCTCGTCACTCGAGTCGTCTGTGATGCGGCAGAAGCCCAGTGCTCTGACCTCAGAGGCTGATCGCCCTCGTATTAAGCGTGGCCGCGCCGAGGAGGAGATTGCTCGCCTCCGAGCATCTTCCTACGACAGCCCGACTAAGGGCCGCTCTTGAACGGGTACGCGCCGCCTTCGTCTTCCCCCTCCGCAACGAATCGAACCAGATGCTGCCTCCTCTCACCCCCGCTGTAAAATTGAGGGCCCCTTCCCGAGCGCCACCCTCGGTATCTCCCAACACAAACCTTCGAATCCACCGCGACAAAGTTCAAAGCATGCTCCAATCCCCCTCCGCAAGATGAATGGGCTTTTCGACGACAATAACCTGCCCTGGAGCCCGGCCTTTAAGCTTGATGACCATCTCTTTGGAGGGTTTGACGGCTCCCTTGAGAACACCGACTTCAACATCTTCCAGGATGCCGGCGACGACGTCTTCAACGACCTGGTGAACTTTGACCACAGCTCCCCTCTTAAGCGCACGGCGAGAAGGTCAAGGATGGACCGTTCGCAATCCACTAGCGCCATCACCACGATGACGAGCTTTGACCTCAGCTCGAGCAAGACCCTCGACGTTCCTACCCTCAAGGTCTGGGAGGATGCCACGGCTGGGCCTCTCGACACACCCAGCCGCGCTTTCGAGGGTCTTAGCTCTCCCTCGAAGCATCTGCTAGGGTCCCCCTCTCCCTTGATGCAGTCTCCCAGCAAGTTGCCTGCAAACCTCGCCATGGTTCCCGCGGAAGGAGACTGGAGTGCCTTGGCCTTTGACCCTGCCGACTTCATCCTGGAATCCCAGGAATGCGCCGGTGTTGATATCCTTCAGGGCTTCGCCAAGATTGGTTCTGGATCTCAAAGCACGGCACCTCGAAACGCGAGGTCCGGCTCGAAGCCAGGGATTTCAAGGTACTATTCTTCGGCGTTTTAACGCTGCACGGAACACAGACGCGCGGCTACTCATTTTTCCCCACAACACCACTTCTCCCGACGCCTGACTTCGATAATGTGAGGGGCTAGCGGTTTATTTCACAACACCTGAGAGATATCCTTTCCTTATTCCTTTTTATTTCACGAGTTTATGATGCTACGACGATGGACACACAACACAATACACACACGACACACACTACACCGCAAACATTACACAATGCGCACACACCAAACTTCATGGAACCCCTAGACTCTGCACCGCGGTTCGCTTCGTCTACCATGATGCAGTTGAACCGTGAAGAGTACTAGAGGGCTGGGTTTGGGCTTGAAAATGAATGTTGAAAGGAGGATACGGAAATGCTTATTCTGGAATGCATAGAATTTATTGTCTGCTAAGCAATGCTGGGCGACCCAAGGCCATCTCTTCAGGGACGCATGGCTGTGGGTCAGCTACGCCGGCTTGTTTTCCTTTTCCTTTGTCTACGGGTAGTTTCCTAGTCTCTAATGGGGGTTTGGGATCTCTTGGGGGTCTCTTGGCCATGCTTTTGGCGTTTTGCGTTGTGTTTCGCCAGCACACTCTGCATGCCGTCTTGTCTTTCCTAGTTTTCCAAGGTCTGGTTTCTCTGTTTGACTTCTTGTTTCTGTTCATACTTTGTCTCTGTCTAGTTTAAAAGGTTCTTGTTAGGTTTGAAAGGGGCAACAGCTTTACATGGGAAACATCTTGGGCTTCTTTGTTTCTGCCTGTAATAGCTTGTCATTCTCTCAAATAAAACAGAACCTCGACGGGTTATTCACTTGTTATGATAAATGATCAACGACCTTAAGGGTATATCCTCTACCTTGTCCTTGTCAGTGTGATTGTTAACAGCCTTGGCTAATAGCTCAAGGGGGTAGTACTATATTACCAAGTAAAACGTGGATGGTCCTTCGACCTTGCTAGGTCTTGCCTTGTTCTTGTTCTCTTCGCGTTTTTTCCCCTCGCCCCCATCTCCTATCTCATCCCTAATCTTTGATACCGTGTCTAGGCATCTCCTCGAGTTCTCTGATAGACCTTTACGCCTATAATAGCTACCATTGCTGCTCCCCTTCTCACCATAGGTTAATGGAAACCGTGTTCAAGTGGAAAATGAGCTAGATCATGGGTATCATGCTTGTATTCATGGAACAGGAGAGAAAGACTATATCTGTCTAGAGTAACCCCAGCGCAAGCCAGTGATTCAGGTAGGCTACGTGAGTGCTGTTCGAGAGGATGGAGGGATTGCTTCAAAGCGATGCTGCTTCAGTAAACCAATGGACAAGGACTGTGGCCACCTAGGGTAGGTGACGCCGTTGTTCCACGAGAGCTAGGTTGGTCTGTAAGCAAGAAGCCGGGGCGGAAGAAAAAAGGATGATGGAAAAGAAAAAAAAAAAGAACAAGAAATGAATATAAACTCCAATCCCAGCCCGAACAAGTCCCGGAGAAAGCAAATAAACAGCAGATCCAGTGTATCCTCGAGCCCGCCACGGGCCTCCATGCCAGCATCGAGCTCCGAGCGCGCAGCTCACTAGACATTAGCTCGTGCTTTGTGGTGCAGAGGGGCGGGAAGAGAAGATCCATGTGGCTAGCGGGTCCAGCATAGCGAACCTCCTCTTGGGCCTCAAAATTAGTGATCGCAACTGGTCGTCTATACGGCTTTGGTATTTGAATTTCGTTTAGTATATGTATGGTTTTGAAGTTCGTTCCGCACAAAACAGCCCGGATGGGAGCGGGAAAACAGCGCTAGTATATTCCCATCCGGGCTGCCCACCCAGCCTCTTTTTGGTTGACGGTGATCTGATAGGGAAACGGATTCCCACTCGTTGCGGTAATGGGAGGTATGTGATCTTTGTTGGCGTTGACGTATTTCATTATCTTTCGAACGGCGGCGAGTAAAGTTTGTTCCATCGCCTGACGAACCTTGGCTCGCTCTGCAAGGTACGCAAGTTAGTCAAATCACTTCACTCAACGTTCCCGCCCAGCGTTCCGCATGGAGTGGAGGTCTCCACGTACCATTCTCGGTCTTAGGCTCTGCAACGGTAACCTTGATAGTCCAACATTCCCAGCACACCTCCTCCTCCCCTCTCACAATCCACGCCTTTCTCCGTTTCCGCTCCGAGAACTTTACTGAGATTTGGCCTCGCCCACCGCCGCCTTGTGCCCCTGCTGCTGTGCCAACCCCGGCCCGGCCACCAAGACCGGGTGATCCAGGAACGGGCGCGTGGTGCTGTTGGGCGATTGTGTTGCGCTCGGCATCAAGTTGGCGTTCGAGGAGGGCGGCGCGCTGTTCGATGAGGGTTTCGAGCTCGACGTCATCGATATATGGTAGAGAGAGAGATAGGACAGGTCGAGTCTGTGGAGTGATGAGGGGAAAGTATCGGTGAAAGAAGATGGTATGTAAGATGCCTGAGCAACAAAGTAAGGTCTGGTCAGCAAATAAAAGGTGCTGTGCGAAGGAACCACTGGTCCTCTCTCCTCGGGTCCTGCCTCCTGCGTCCGTGGCTGCGGACCCCGCATGAACGGAGGGGTTCACCGGAGACGGCGGAGGTTCTACTAGAAGTACTGGGGAAAGGGTTTACCTTTGACCACCTCTTTGACGGAAGCCGGGTCGGCAAAGGCCTCGAGGATAAACTCGGGCGGCCCTCGCTGCTCCATGTTGGCGCGGGGGATATCGGGGAGGTAGGCCACGATGTTATGGATGTTCCAGTTGGAACCTGCCTCGGTCATGGTGAGGAGGCACCAAGTTTGGGTGGAGAGGTAAGGGCGAAAAACGTGGCCGCAGGTAGTGGAAAGCGTCGGCTTCCTAAATCCTTGAATCTTCTTCCACCCTCTAGAGTTTCTGTTCTCCGAAGAAGCCTCGAGTTTATCCCTGATGAGAGGGCCAAGGGTGAGGTGTGCTCTAAAGGGGGGCGTGTGTGTGGGCGGGTGGCGTGGGAATTCGATTTTGACTTGATAAGCCCGTCAATCCTGTTGGACAGGGTGAGGGGCAGAAATCCCCGCCATTCTCATCATACGTAATAGGGAGCTGATTGAGGTATGAGGATGGGGTGGACGTGTATGGGTACAGTGTAAAAGGCCCACAAAACGAGCTCGCTCTGCATTCCCTGATAAAACACGGGGATGGCAAAGAGGCCTGGGAATCAAGGGGCTGGGAATTTCACGTGATGCATTGAGATGAACTGGACTTCCGTAACGTGTGTCGAAAAGCTATGACATCTTGAACCGTTGGCTTGCTGGCCACCGGCGTCTAATGGAATCTTGGGCCAAGGGCCATTAAGGAAGCACAATTGAAAGACTTTGCGGCCACGGTCGGCTTTTCGAGATGTGGGAGGTCTGAATCAAGCTAACCCGACCAGACTGTTGAAATCCGGGGCAGAGCTCACTGTCGTCCTTGAGGAGAGAGTGGGACAGCGGGTGCTCCAGGTGTTGAGCTTGCTTGGCTACTTTCGGCTCGGCATGTGGCGAACCTCTTGATCCTGGCGGTCTGATGAGTCAGCATGTTGCTACTAGGACGTGGGCTTGCAACGAAGCCGGGTGCTCCACCCATTATAGAGTGGTATTAGCAGTAGGGTAGGTACGACTGCAGGCCTTGTAGAACTGCACCCATCCGATCAGGTCGAGCTGGGCCGAGGCACGGAAGGCACGCCCCATCACACTTTACCACATAGCTGGGAACCAGAAGCCGCGAGCTTTCCCATCTCCGCTTCCGCGACGAACTTTGTCTTGTCCTCCCTGGTTTTCATTATCCATTTCCCCCTACTGGCCTTCATCCTTTGTCGCCCGGGCTTCACGACTTCGCGTCCGTATTAAGAACAAGACCAGTCTCGCCAGCCCTCTTCTGCGGCTTCCCATCGAGAGGGATTCTCCACACCCCCACCCTCAACCAGCCATGTTTGCCGCAACACGGCGCTGGTTCCGTCGAAACCGCACACCCCTTGCGGTCGGCGTTGGTGTCGTTGGAGCTGGCTATGTCGTAACTCAATATGTCATCTCAAGAATCAATGATGCGCGTGCGCGCATGAGCAGCGATCGAATCGCCAAAGAAAAGTAAGCCTTCCCTTCACTCGTGCGCTCTCCTATCTCCTTCCCTTTCGCTTTTCCTATAATGTAGCTAACGGATAAATCTGCACCTTTCCTTCCAGCCTCCGACGACGATTCGAACAAAACCAGGAAGATTGCACGTTTACTGTGCTGGCATTACTCCCGACCGCGACACAACATATCCTCGAGATGATGGATACGGAAAGCATAACCTACGAGATCCAAACCCTCAAGGTAGCTAAGAATGCCACGGCCGGAGCGCCACCTAGCATTGCTGAGACAAGCTTGACGGATGAAGACGGGAAGAGCCTTGTCAGCCTGCAAAGCGAGAGTGGGGTGCACGCAAGTCAGATTGCGCTTCCTTCTCCAACAGCCGTTGCAGGTTCGACCGCGAATGAAGGGGCCCCTCAAGATGGCGGCGCGCAGGCGCAAAAGTCGAAAAAGACGAAGAGGCAACTGTGGGATGACTTGACAATTAGCTGTAAGTGGTCTCTGGTGGGCATCATGAATAGTGCGTCTTTCTAGGGAAGTGACTAACCATTGTGGGTAGCCGTATCGAGGGCTTTCACGCTTATCTACACTGTCGCCCTCCTCACCATGCTTACTCGAGTCCAACTGAACCTCCTCGGCCGCCGAAGCTACCTCTCGAGCGTCGTCAGCCTCGCTACTGGTTCCGCGCAAGCCACCATCTCGCTCGAGGACAATGATGAGATCAACCCTGACCAGGTCTATGGCTCCGACTTCGAAATGAACCGCAAATACCTTACCTTTAGCTGGTGGCTCCTCAACAAGGGCTGGATCGGGATTATGCATCGTGTCGAAGCTGCTGTTAAGGAGGCTTTTGGTCATCTCAGCCCCCGTGACAACATGACTTTTGACACTTTCTCCGAATTGACTCTCAAGGTGCGCAAGATTGTTGAAGGCGCCACCCCGGAAGAGAGGTATCAGACCAAGTGGTTAGAATACGTTCTCCCCTAAGGATATGGAGGAGACTGTCATCAAGGAGTCTGGCGTTATCGACAGCTCTGTTGGACCCACAATCCCCCTGCTCTCCGAAGGCTTCTAGATGAGACCGCCGATCTTGTCGAGTCCCCTTCATTTTCGCACGTCCTTACCCTCCTCCTCGACTCTGGATTCTCTTATCTCGTCGACGAGAAGGTGGCTACTCTTGCTTTCGAACAGAGCAACCCCACCGTCACCTCCACCATCGTCACCAGCGACTCTGAGCTTTCGCCCAAGAAGGCCATCCTCCTTCCCAAGATCCTTTCCGTTCTCACCCGTCAAGCCCACGTCATCGGTAACGGGATGCCCAACGAGTACCTGCGCGAGATGGAGCAGGTGGCTGATTTGGAGGCTTTTGCCGCTGTTGTGTACTCGAGCAACTGGGAGAATGAGATTATTGAGGATGGCGTGTTTGCGGAGCCCGCCGCCAAGGCTATGGATGAGCCCATTGCCGCAGAGACGACGGTCGAGCAGAGCATAGTGATGGTTGAGTCTCAAGCCTCTCTTGAGAGCGCCTGGGAGAAGGCAGTAGGAAGCAAATGATGATTGACCGAATAATTTGGCAGACTGGAGACACGAGAACCCCCTCCCCCTCTTCCTTCTCTGTGTCTCTCTCTTCCCTCCCATTTGATTCATCTCGTATTCAAGGCTAGACATGGGCCAATATACATACATAGGACGGTTGCATTTTTTTTTCAATTTTTTTTTTGCTTTGTTTTCTCCTTTGGGGATTCTGGAGATCTGGAGGCTGAGGAGGCGCGAAGGAGGGCAGGAAAGGAGGACGGTGGCCTTTTCTACCCCGTCTTTTCCTCGCGCACTTTTCCTTGTCCCTTTCATTTACCTGTATGAGTAGGAGTAGAACCTAGACATTACATATGGCATGGAGTGCGGACGGACTTTGCCCAGGGCGCGGTAACGTTATAAAACATCAATGTATGGCCTTTTTACGAGCCAATGTGCACCCCTACCTTGGGATCTTATTCGTACGCCCCTGTCTATTCGAAGCTATAGTCTCTTCCACCCATCAGCCCGGCCGTATCCCCGCCGACTGGACACAAGCCTAGTCATTTTCCCTCCTGCTATATGTACTAGCATGATCTTTGGAGAGAGAGAGAGAGAGAGAGTGTGTGTGTGTGTGTGTGTGTGACCCACTGAGCCACTCCACGATGACCCTACATCGGGATGAGAAGGGCGGAAAGACAAACTATGGGGTAGAATGTTTCCCAAACTCGTTCATGAACATGATTGCCGTCTATGTTTGTCGTCCTTGATACACCCATGAATTGTTTTTGTTCCTGGTCATGGTTCTTGTCCGCCCGGTTCCCGCGCTGAACTCACTAGCGCAACTGTGCGGAACATAGGGAGCACACACGGGGTCACAAGCGCAAGCACTGAGGAATTCAATCAAGAATAAAAGTAACTTTTTTTATTAATGGAGAAGAGCTCCCTTGAAGAGAGCGCCTCTCTCAGCTCAAAGGGGAAAAAATGGGGGTCTTGAAGATTGTTCGCTCGGTGTGAAAAGTGAGATTAGTGTGAGCAGTACTCCAACAAATAACTAACCTGCCCGGTTAGCTCAATCGGTAGAGCGTGAGACTCTTAATCTCAAGGCTGCGGGTTCGACCCCCGCATTGGGCTCAATTCCCAATGAGCCTTCTCATGAAGGCACATCGAAATCTTTTTTTTCCCTTTTCTGCTTTTTGGAACAGCAGCAATGCCCCTAATTTTTTTCCTTCTCCCTTTTCTCCATATTCCTTCAGATTTACCTTCTTCCCCCTCTCCTTTGGGGGTGCTTGGGCAGGCACCATTAGTCAAGCCCAGCCGCCTATTTCGCCTTGGATGATTGTTGCTCCGCTACACGATATGAGGCCTAGCCAAGCTGAAGAATGAGCGTGCAGTGGGGGTAGAGATCGAGGAGAACATGTAAAATGTGGAGTCAGGTACATAAAGGGCGGATTGTTTGTAGGAAGAAGAAGAAAGGATCAGTATTAAGACTAGCATTCGAAGTGTAGATAGATGGCATGGTAGTCCCAAACCGCAGCCCAGGCACAGAACGGCTCTGGTCGAGATACCCTGGGGCATAGGCGGTGCTAGGGGAAGCCTGAGGTCTAGAGCAGAAGGTCTTCAGGGAGCTTGGCCGGGCGGCTGCGAGCCATTCTCGAAGTGAGCGTATTTGCGGCAGCTATGGAGCGATATCTCAGCCTGGTACAACCGCCCGAAGCCGCAAGTTGTATGCAAGGTATGCCGCTGGCGATGACAAGAGCACTTATGGCGCCGCGTTTGTTTTTGCCATGGCTCATGATACCGGGCCAAGGCTCAAGAAGCCAGGGCATATCGTCCCATTGTTCCAGGGAAGTCCTCGGCCCACCATTCGGAAATGGCTCTTGCACTCACGCGATGAGCGAGACCATGGTCAACGCTCCCGTCTTAACAGTCGTGCTCGAGGTCGGGAGCGTGATATCTAAGAGGAATTTTCGGGAGATGCTTTTCACATTAGGCTCCGGATGAACTGGTCCAGCCCTAGCTCAAAGAGCTCATTTCGCACACCAGCACCGCCCTTGTGCTCTACGGGGGCTAGAGGATTCTTGACAACTAATTGCGGAAAGAGATCGAGTTAGCGTCTCGTAGCCATGAGGCTCTGCTAGCCCAAAGCCTTGTAGACTCACCGTATTCAACCCATAAATTGATGTATATTTGGTGTAGCACATTCCGCATGCTCATGGAGCCCGTGTCGGTGAGCATGACGAATCGAAGGTTGGCGGGGTTTCGTAAAAGTGAAGCTTATACTGCCCGGTCCGGTAGGAGATGAATGCGTCATCGTCGCCGCCAAGCTTACGGACCATGTTGCGCAGGGAGAAGACGGTGCCGAAGATTAGCTTGGCATCGTCACTCGTAGCGATGACTGGAACGCGAGAGTTGGGCCGCGAGCCGGCAGCAGCTTCGGTGGGCGCCCATGACCTGGCATAGATGCATTCGGCTACGTGGACAAAGAAGAGAGGGTGAGGGGGACGATGTTAGCTCAATGTACGCGCGGAATAGGGCCAAGGGATTCAGGGGCAAAGGAGGAGGAGGAGGAGGAGGAGGAGGAGAGGGGTTGAGCGGGTGGGCGGGGACCGTACTGTGCCTGTCGAATATGTAGAATGAGTAGACGGGCATGATGGCGGTCGAGGGATTGGCCCGCGTCTTTTGACAAGGGGAGATCCGGGGTTGGCCGTCGGGTGATGCGAAAGCTTGGGAGAGTGACGATGAGGTTGAGGAGTTGCGCGGGGGATTGGGAGTGGACAACTCCAGGGGTTTGGGCCAGGTACACGCTGTCCGCGCGAAGCCTGACCAAATTGAGTTGAGCACTGGCCCCCAAGCTTTTAGCGGTGCAAGCTAGCAGTGCACCGACAACGGCGGCAGCTCCTCAGTGCTCGAATGTTCTTTCAGGCGCCAGAAATCTATTCCAGGGTCAGGGCACTTGTGCCAGCCGTCAAATGTCAAGTGCCAGCCAACATATTGAAGTTACACCTCCTGACCCACTCAACAATGAGCACTGGGCCAGGCCAAGGCCGGGCACGGCTTGCCGCTACAAGTGCCCCGTCGTGCCGAGGAGCCAGTGCTCTCAGTCCAGCGGCCGATAAGGAATGGACGTCTAATAATAGGACCCCGACACCGAACGGTAAGAAGTGCAAGGAGGCAATTGATCAAGATTCTCTCTCATTCTAGACTTGGAGTGGAGTTCGTGCTGTCAGATACTAGATGAATGGATATTGATAAGATGACCAAGGTTCCACAGGCCACCTCCACCTCCACCTCCACCAAAGTGACATCAGCAATCTTCGCTTGGGTGTACAGCCACACTGCTAGGCTGGGCTCTGCGGTCGGAGCAGGGCCTGCAATAGCAATGCGATTGATCAATCAAGGATCAATGATCCCATTCAAATGAAAGATGGATGGGGTCGATCCGATCTTGCGTTTGACCCGGCTTTGCCTTCAGCCCTAAAGGGCTTATGTCGGATCCACAGTGACCTCGGTCTTCTCCTTCATTGGGCCTCGATTCGTCCCCGTTGTTTTGGTGGGCGGCCGGAAGGAACGACAAATTCGTGAAGCTTCATTCAACATCCTCTAGACTCTCGTCTCCATGATGCCCAGGGTACTACGCCGCAACTTATCCCTCCAAACCATCGGTACAGGAGATGGGCCCAGGTCATCCTCATTTTCCCTCTTGTTTTCACTTTGATCTTTTCCTTGGATATCCCGTCCTTTTTTTTTCTTACCATGGCGAGATTCATTCGTATATCTGAAAATAGCTCATTTACCGAGGTACACGTAAGCGAGGTGGTGCCGGGGCAAGTCTAAGTGCCTATCATCATCAACAGGTTTCTTCTCTGGCACTCGCTTGAGGGCCCAATTCTCGCCCTCGCTGGGGTTTCCTGTTTTACAACTTGAGAAGACCGCCGCTCTGATGGCCCGGAACCTCTCTTTTCACCCTCTTTGCGTTTCCGCCCGAGTTCAGAGCCGCGGAACTCGTAATGGCAATGGCATGGAGACCGGCCTCTTCTACCTCATGGTCACCAAAATATTTGGTAGGACGTAGTGCAAACGGTGCGGGTCGCCGGTTGCTCCCACGGAATTTGAGTGAGATCTCTCGTGGTCGGCCTGGCCGAGAGGCATGCATAAGGACAGTACGGCGATGGAGCCTCTCTGCCAACGTGATCACCTTGGCCTTGGCTGGATGGTAAGTGGTTCCGAAAGAGCCCCCATGTTCTTTCGTCTTGACGCTACAGCCGCGTCATTCTCGATATGCACCTCCCGCTCCGCTCTCCCAATGGGGGCCCTGGTTTATGATACCTGCTGGTCGGAAGCGGTCTGCACTAGGATAGGGCACTAGCTGAACAAAGGAGAGGGACCGTCTAAGGGAAGAGAAGAGGGGAAATGGGAGTGGGAATGGGGAGCGGGGAGGGGCACGCAAAACGAACTAGAGGAAAGGGGAAGGAGGAAAGAACAGTGAACATGAACAGAAACCATCAGCGAGCACTGCACCCGGTTCAGGGAATGGCGACGCAAAAGGTAGCAAAAAGCCAACGCGAATGCAACCGAGCCGGATTTCCATGTCATCTTGTTGTTTTCTCTCCTTTATTGCAAGGAAACGCAAAAACGGCCCGCATCGTCGAGCCACCCTCCCGAGAAGCCCACGTTCTTACTCGTATAGCCGTCCACTCCCGTTGATTGATTCCATCTCCTCCTTGGCTGCCGGCACCAGCATAAGTACCAAACTCCCACTTGAGCAAGCTTTGCGGTGCCAAAAACCAGCAACGCGGATCTGTCGTTGCGTTTGTGGCGCCCCCTCCTTCTGCCTCTGCCCTTCCCTTTCCATGACTTAAATTATTTTGGCCGAGCTATTGTCTCATCCTTCAGCCTTATCCCGCCTGCTCGTTTCAATCCCGCGGAAAGGACCCTCCCAAACGAAGCCAAACTAGAATTGGACTACTTCACACGCACCCACTTAGCCAAGCTTGTCACCCGAGCTCTGGTGCAAGCGCGGCCGGCAGTAAAGGGCTCCCTTTGTGACCCTTGCTTCCTGATTTCATGACAGGGCCAGCCTCGCTATAACCTTTTTTCCTTTCTTC
Source organism: Parascedosporium putredinis (assembly GCA_949357655.1). Taxonomy (NCBI): domain Eukaryota; kingdom Fungi; phylum Ascomycota; class Sordariomycetes; order Microascales; family Microascaceae; genus Parascedosporium; species Parascedosporium putredinis. The sequence goes on from CASHTG010000019.1 coordinate 1,375,428, forward strand.
TTTTCTTTCTCTCCCGTCCCCTGCTTTTCCACCGTCGCCTATTCCCATCGCAACCCTTTGCTTCACCTCTCTCCTCCCCCAGGACCTCCCGAGAGGCGACGAGAGAGAACGGGCCTAGTGATGGAAACACGAGTCATCCTCAGGCTCCTCACGTTTTCCCTGTTATAATTTTGGAGCATTGACGTTTTTCTCAGCCCGACCACTGTTCTCCTCCCTTCCCAACCTTGGAGGAAAGAGCAAGGGGCATCCCCCACCACACTACCCCGCCATTGACCATTCCAACTTTTTTGCTGTGGATCTTGCTCGGCCTTGGTGACGCCAACGACCCCTTTGTGGTATCCCTCGTTTCTTTTGTCGACGCTCAATTGCGCGCTTTAAAATCACCGCCACTACTTTCGACTCCGAGCCATGGCCTCAGCCTCAGCCCAGCTCGCTGAGGCGGTTCATGACGACAATATCTACGCTACCTCCATCAGCGGCCTCCCTTCTCCCACTATAGAGGTAGAATCCCATGACGATGCCACTAGAGATACCCGCTCCATTGATCATCACATGTAAGCCGAACCGAACCGAACCGCTTCTCCCAACATCCGAATCTGCATACGCGTTGCCGCATTGCACTACACCACTCCTCATGCTCTCTTCCTCTACCTGCTGTCACTCTGCCTACCGTCACTTAAGTCTGCCCCACGCTTCCTCCAAAGCCACCTGCTCACCGCCGTTGTGATTCCCTTAGTGCTGCTCGGCCCGTATCGCGGGTGCGGTATAAGAGCCCAATCCGCCAGCACCGTCGGACTCCCTCCCAGCATCGCGAGGTCAAGGTACGCCGACGGCTTGCCCTCTGGTTATCGGCCCTGCTCCCCGCTCTCTTCAGCTAACCCAGGAGTGCCCCTGTAGGAAACTTTGGATGCAAGATTTGAAATTTCCAGCGAGGAGACCGATGGCCGAGTCCACCACCGGATCAATCAGTATGTGATCCAGAAGGAAATAGGGCGTGGCTCCTACGGGGCGGTACACCTTGCTACAGACCATAGGGGAAATGATTTCGTAAGGCCTTATTTCCTTCTCTCATCCGTACTCTTCTCTTTCAAGGGGCCGCAGACCTGCTACTTGCTACGCAAAACGAAAAACGAAGACATGAGATAAGTTGACAACCCGCCACTCTCTAGGCCGTTAAAGAGTTTTCAAAAGCCCGTTTGCGTCGACGGGAACGGTCCAACATCTTACGCCAGGTAGGGCCTCGCCTCCCTGCCCGGGTTGAGAGAAGGAGCCTGAATGCGCCCCTATCGCCTCACATGTCCGACTTTAGCCTGGAATCGCCCATGTCCCAGAATGATGCGTTGTACCTAATAAGAAGAGAAGTGGCGGTGATGAAGAGGCTGAACCACCCAAACCTCGTGCAGCTCTTCGAGGTCCTGGATGACCCCGAGGAAGATTCCCTGTATATGGTGCTTGAGATGTGTAAAAAGGGCGTGGTCATGAAGGTTGGCCTCGGCGAGCAAGCTATCCCACATCCAGAAAATATGTGCAGGACATGGTTTAGGGATTTGATTTTGGGCATTGAATATTGTGAGTACCATCTCCCAAGAGACGCCGCGTTATCTCATGAGAAATGGCAAGCACGATAAGAAAGAGAAAGGGAGAAAGAGAAAGAGAAAGAGATGGGGAGAGAGATGGAGAAGGAGGAACAGGAGAGTGGCTGATACAGAGATGGCATCTAGTGCACCACCAAGGCGTCATTCACAGGGATATCAAGCCTGACAACCTCCTTCTATCCGACGAGGACGATGCTCTCAAGATTGTCGACTTTGGCGTTTCCGAGATGTTTGAAAAGTCGGCCGAGATGCGCACCGCCAAGTCTGCCGGGTCGCCTGCGTTCCTACCCCTGAACTCTGCGTCGTTCGGCATGGCGATGTCTCTGGAAGGGCGGCTGATATCTGGTCCATGGGCGTAACGCTGTACTGCCTTCGATATGGCAAGCTCCCCTTGAGAAGATGAATGTCTTGGACATGTACGAATCCATCCGGATGGATGAACCCAGTTACCCGCCCGACGAGGACCCGGGTTTCCTTGACTTGATGCAGCGGCTCCTGCAAAAGGATGCAGAGAAGAGGATCCGAATGCACGAGCTCAGAGTAAGTCCAACATACTTTTCCTTTCCATGAAAAGGAGCCGAATCTGGCGTCAACCCCTAGTCCTATTCTGCGCTTGGCATGGAGGGTAGGCGGTATACTGACATGGTTGGCTAGGTGCATCCTTGGGTCACGAACTATGGGAGCGCTATGCTGCTCTCTGTGGAGGAGAATTGCGCCGACCCGATTGAGCCGCCCAACGACCTCGAACTCAACCGCGCCTTGACTAGGAAAATGAACCACTTGCTCTGTGTCGTACGTATCTTACTTCCATGTCCTTTTCTTTCTTTGTTTCCCATTTGTTCCCCCTCGTCGTTTAGACGAACCCCGGATTTATTCTACAGCCTATTGTTTCAAATAATACTGAACAAAAGTTATAGATGAAAGTCAGATACAAGCTCAAGCTATTGGTGGCGAGGAGGAGAGCCGAGAAGACCATTCCCGTCCAAGCCACGGTGATACCTTTGACGACAGGTGACGTTGATAGCGCGGACATCCCTCACGCGCGAGAGATACAAGACCTCATCGCTCAACGCAACTCGTTCCGCAAGGAAAAGACACTACCGATATCAATCGACACTTCGTCTGGCGCCGAGCCCCTCTACTTAGGTGTCGGCCTAGGCGTTGATATCGATGGGCCTTCATCGGCTCTTTCCTCGCTGGGCATCTCGGATCCTACATCGTCCTCGTCCGCAACAGACCAGGGCGACGATGGGTTCTCGGCGGATGCGGGGTACGCCTTCGTTTCGGACTCACCCGTCAACGCAGACTTTAACATTTACGACCGCGCTTACGAAGAAGAGCTCCAGCGCATCCTCTCTAGCCCGCTCCGGAGGTCAAGCTCGGTGTATATGAACAACCACGTCAAAGAAAAGGAGCAAATCAAAGGCGCGGACCAGGTCTTGGAAGGGGAGATGACGCCGCCTGCACTGGGGCCGCGGGCGAGATATCCGAGACGGGGCAGACGAGATGAGCAGGCGGGGCGGGAACGTCCCGGGAAATAGAGGCTCCCGGGATGTTGCTGCGGCCCGACCTCGAGGCTTTGGGTTGCGGCAAGGTTCAGACGTTGAAAGTGCAATTTTCTTTTCTCTTTTAAACCCCAGTCAATTGAAACAAAACCGGTGTCTGGATTCAGTTTGTCACTGTACGGAGGAAGGGGCGCCGCTTGCATGGAGTTGAGGGTAGATCTCTTGCTTCTTTCTTGGTTTTCTCCCATCCCCTTTCTTGTCTTTCCCTCTGGGTTAAGACCTAGTCAGTCGCCTTGGCTCGGGCATATCTTATCTCTAGATATATATCATACAGTCTACCAGAGAGATAGTGTACGTCAGAAGCACTCGGGTCCTATCCCTTCCTGATACACTCAAGGGTGGGTAGGGCTTTGAGGTTCTGTCTACGCGTCATACTTTCCAAGTCTGAGCAAGCAGTAGCTATCCTTTCATACTCATATGTATCATTGAGCCCAGCAAAGGCGGATAACGGCGGCGTATGGCGCACTGGTATCTACTCTCTCAACCCACTGGAAGCAGCTCAACTCGCCGCAACGGGACGCTTAGGCACGCGGTTGGGTGTGAAATTATCGTGTAGGGAATGGTGCTTTTGGTAATACAAGTGCGAAGAGGAGGATGGCGTAGGATGAAAAGAGGGAATCTGAGAAAGAAAGAAAAAGGAAAGAAAAAGGCAGGAAAAAGGGTGCCTTGACGCAAAGCTGTGTATCAGGTTGGGACCCTAGAGGCGTAAACGAACATGGGGGCTTTTGGAGATCGGCTTTAGTAGGGGTGGTTATTCACGGTTTCTCGCTGGCTGCATTTTTGCCGTGGCGCGGGACTGCCGCAAGAGTGCATGTGGTGCGTTGGGTGAGGCGACAAAGGGAGCCATTCTAAAGAAAGAAGAAGAAAAACCAAAGAAAAAGGAAGCACGTCGGTCAAAGTTAATCTTTTCACTTCTCACATATTACGTTTGCAGCGTCGGGTTTGACCATTCGGAACCAATGTGACGAGATCAGCTGGGGGTACGTCGACCGAGAGACGGTGAGACTGGGAAGGACGAGCGCTGGCTGCGGTCGTATAAGTCCCCCAATCTTTTGAAGATCCATGCCTTTTGCTTCTGTTTCTCTTTCTCTCTCGCTCTTCTGGCTTCGGTGGCGCTCCCCTCTGTCCATGCACGGAGAGGACGAGAAACGTGGTCTGCCCGTGCCCGTGGCCGAGAACCGGAGAGTGAGCAGAGGGCGGAAGGGAGAAGGGAAACAAAGGGCCAGTAGAGTAGAGAACAAAGAGAAAAAAAAAGGAAAGGGGGATTGGGAGATGATCAATGATGTATAGGGGTGAGATGAGGATGGAAGGGGTGGGTGTTGATGCAACGAGATGTAAGCTGGAGATATCCGTCCGGCTGTGGGACAGATACCACCAGCTCTATCCTTGAGACTGAGTCGCGACTTGGATGGTTCCTGAACCTTATCAGCAGTGCGCTGGACATACGCCCCTCCCCTTTTGCGCCTCTCTCTCTCTGGCTTCTTGCCTGCGTTTCCCTACTTTTGTCTCGTCGTTTTTTCTTGTCGCGCATGGCGTAGTACCAGCCGACGAACGGCAGAGCGGGAGGATGATTGCACACTGCTCCTCCCTCCTATCTTCCCCCTTCTTGGCGCAGCGACCGGACCTCGGTGAGGAGGGGCTTGACGGGAAGAATATCGAACGGGAGAAGGGCCACAAAAAAAAGCGAAGGAGAAAAAGAGAGGGCTTCGAAGGGGGAGCGGTGGTGGATGCTGAGACACGCGAGCGGATGGCGGAGCCAGTGGGAGCTGAGGGTCATGCCACGAGGTTACGCTCAATTGGGAGTCTGATTGGATTGCTCAGCGAAGGAAGGGGGTGGTCCGCACTCCCCCAAGGACTTCGTTCGGGAGGAAGGGCGGGAAGCGGGAATGCTGGGGAGACAAGGGGCAGAAAGCCATGGTGGAGAGCGAGCGCGTGCGGGAAAAAAGGAACGAAAAAAAGAGACATCTACTATTATACGGGAGGGCTTGGATTTAGGATTTGATGATGCTGTGCAAGGGAGCGGGCCGGCCAAAAAAAAAAGAAAGCACAAAAAGGCGCCGGAGGTTAGAACGCGCTGTGTGGACGATCTAGGCTCCTCTTTGAAACAGAGAACCGTCAGTCAAGATTGTGGTGAGTTCCCGCGAATTGGAGAGGCTCTGACGTCAATGATGTTATCATCTTTTCACCTCGGGCGAATACAAGGAAGAGACGGGAGTGATCTCCTCCCGCCATTTTCAACTCTTCCGCTCACCGCGCGCGCTCATCGACGGGCAGTCGACATGGGCGGGTATTATAGGAATAGAGTAGCGAGAGGCGAGCTTTCGGCGGCGAGGATGGTAAAATGAAAGAGAGAAAAAAACCCTCATCTCATCCCATCTGTTTGCCTGCCCATCTTATCGCGCGCGCATCATCACCGAGCATGTTGGACGGCAACCATTTTCTCTTTCACGGATGGCCCGTTGGCTGGGAGGTGCTGATCGAACACACAGAAAACTGCCTCTGTGGTATCTAGTGGCCTTGGCCTTTTCTGGTTGCAAGTCGTGTTTGGATATGGTAGAGAGTCCTTCAGAGTTACCAAAGCCGAGTTCCGCGCTGGTGACGTAGTGCGAGGCATGTCAAATGGTGGGACCTACGGCGCTCCCCGCCAAACGCGACTGAGAACTGGCACAAAAAGGCATATTGCCACTGGCAACCCACTAGAAGATTCGAGGAAGCGGCGGTGTCCGCGGACTGCGCGTCCCTGCGTACGAAGCACGTCGACAAACCCCCATTAGGACTGCGTTGTATTACGGTGCCATGGAGGCTGATCGGCGAGGTACTCCTGCCCGACTCCTTGTGGGACCTGTGCAAGTGATAGAAGCGAACCCCGAGAGCAATCTCTAGTAGCCCAGTCCAAAAATGGGCTTTGACTGTTGGCCGCTCACGAGCTTGTGCCCACATTCTACTAGCTCGACGTGATCTCCGCCAGTCCATTTCCCGATTTGTTCTGCTTTTCGTTTTCCCTCTCTTTCAGTGCGGCGCACACCCGAGGGAAGGACGGTGAGCATCCCGGTCTCCGCCGCACCCAAGACCCCTCATTACTAGACCAACCCGCCACGAGGGGGTCGTGTTGTCGAGGGAGGGAGCCGGAAAGAACACACAAACGGAGAGATTACCACCATTATCAGGGTTCTTCCTCCTCCACTGGGCACAAGCACGCTGCCGGCTGGCCTGGAAACCCCGTCTCCCCTCATAGATCTTGGCTCCCCGTTCAATCTTGGTGTAAATCGTGAAATGTCTGCATGTGAAGAAGTGGAATCCCTGCTCTCCTCTCAATCAAGTTTGATATTACCCCGAGAGCACCAACCAGCAAGCCCCTCCGAGCTTGTCGACTTGCCTAGTGTATTTGGATCGAAATGGGAAACGGGCGCTATGGTGGCATAAGAAGAGTGTGCCCCTTGGGTTCCCGTCTGCTCCTCCAGGGCGAACGCGGGGGTGTTCCGATCCTTGTGTTGCCAGCGGTCCAAGCTCAGACAGAGTCTTTGGACGGTTCATGATAGCCGAAAAGTCGTGGAGGGCCTGTCGCCCTCGTGGGGAAAGCCTGTCCTGGGTCGTACAATTACATCAGAATGGGGATCGTCCGTTCTCTATACCCGGCGAGGGGCAGAAGCGTCCTCGCTTCTCTCTCGCCAGCCGACACAATTTCACGCTGCCATGCCGTACATGGAATAATAGACGAGCAAGATGCGACTACTGCACCGGAGCGAGACCAAAGAATGAGGGGTTAGGGAGGCCGCCCACGGCAGTGAGACGTGAGAAGAACAGGGTTATTAAAGATGCCATGTGGGGTATGCACTTATGTCGACGGGCAGGCGTAGCATCCATGGCCTTTTTAAGAATAGATTGCGGTAATTTAGAACCAAAAGTGGGCGTGCCAGTGTGCTGGCCCCCTTCGCTTGACACCCCACGACAACCGTCTTCATGTTGGAATACGACTGCTTCCTCTCACAAGATGGGGAGAGCATTCGGGGTCAAGTCGACGCACCGCACCGCACCGCACCATAGTCGCCATAGCCACCACCTCCTGAAGACGACGGCGGTTGGGGCCAGAGGAGGTGTTCTTGGGCCGCGGCAGGGTCTGGGTCGCTGCGACTGCGTAACATTCCCCAAAGACCTCTCGCGAGCTGTGATGCAACCTCAATCGGGCCCGGAAAAAAAGGTTGGGGCGTTTGTGCAGATGTTGACAAGGGGGTGGGGGAGGGGAGTGAGCCCCTTCAGAGCAGCTTCAAACAGAGCGGAAAGGCAGGATGGCCGGAGAGCTCTCCGGATCCAGAGCAAAGCGACAGCACCTGGTGCTCCTTACATGACCTTATCAAATCCTAGCATCGTTGAACCAGTCCTCGTCGTTCATTTAGCTGCAGATGCAGGGTGTTGGGGAAGATGCCACTAGGGGACAAGCAGGTCTCACACTCTCCATGTCTTTTCTACCGCCAGTGACTCGAGATTTGATACTAATGACCGACGATCGGATTTTGGTCATGCATAACGAAGAGGAGTCGTTTTGACGGGTTTGGCCCTTCGCGCCGCTGCCCATCTGAACGGATCCCATCCATTCTATGGGGAGGGGGTATGCCGGCGTGCAGGAGACACTTCCGACACCCTCCAGCATTCGCATCGATTAACGGCACGGACACTCGAGTCAAGTGCGCAGAAAGCCCTCCTCCCACACCGTCGATAGCAAGCATGGCTTCCTGGAGAGTGTGCCGAAAAGCATCGTGTCCCATTTGCCGTGACTCTGGGCCAGCAACACAGGCAACACGTCCTCACGAAACTACAGTTTAACCCCGCTGCCCATCCGTTGTCCGTTGTCCAATTTTGATTGCTCAAATTTATGCACAACGCCGGTGGCGAGCAAGAATCGTGGGACTCTGAGGTGTCATGCCCTAACCATTAATTTCCATGACAGCAAAAACGTTGCGAGAGGGGCTTCGAGAGGGTCCAACGGATCCAGAGGCTAGCCCAGAACTTGATGAAATGCTTCGGACTGGGCCAGCGAGAAGCGGCCCACCGCACCGTACCGTGCCGAAGAACCGTGCGAAGCAGTCCTGGTCACCCCGGCCCCTGCCGATGACCCAAACCAAAAGCACCGATAATATTCATTGAAAAGCGAGTGAAGAAAAAAGGAAGAAAAAAAAGAGAGATGGGTAACCTCGTTGGGTGGTACACTCTAATAATGTTGAACCGTTTTGGACGTCGCCAAGCCAGCGCTAAAGATGTGAGGTGGCCGCTAAGAGACATGTGTTCTTGCCAAACGCATCGCAGCGTTGCCAATAAACCTCACATCGTGAGTCTTCTGCTCCCCGGGCACGCGTAATTCTGGTAAGTCTCACCAGCAGTATTTGCCAAGACCTGCCCTCTTTGGTGAAAATTCGGCCTTGGCACTCTTAACGCTGTAGGGCTCTCTAAGAAAAAAGAAAAAAAGGTCCGATCTGACCCTCGAGTCAAGTCAGACGTGCCGCCGTGCCTTCGTTGAAGAGCCGCCTGAACACCGCGTTCCCGTGGTTGGTGTGTGAGGCCAAATTTTGTTCATCGCCCAATTACACTATTCTTCTTCTTTTTTCTTTTGATTTAAATGGTTCCCATGGTCACAGAGCTGTGAAGTGAGCCCGTCGTCGACGAGGCCCAACAAAAAGCCTGCACTGATCCGGCCCTTTCCTTTCGGACATGTTGTGGGCTACCGTCTTGGACTATGATCCTAATGGTGCGTCGCGCGTGGGGGACACTAGCATATGCCCAAGCGTTGTCCCAAAAAGGAAATCAAAACGGCCTTATTATCATCAACACCATGCACTTGGCCGGAAGAACGCGTAAGTCTTGCCTTGTAGACGCCGGTGGATGATTGTCGATGCGGACACGGCGTTCCACGTCCGTCGGATTGTGATATTCTTGGCATTCCGTTTTCAATCCTAGACCTGGCTTGGCAACGGCGCTCGAGGACGACGGTACAACGCCGAGCCGGCGACGCCGTCTCGTGGTTAGAAAATGACCCGTTTAACATGACCTCAACGCTGGCAGGGCATGCAAGTAGATAGTGAGGGGGTCACGCCTCAGCACAACTGCCTACGACCTTGTTTTACCCAAGACGGGGGCGCGAGAGGCCATCGGCCACCATGCCCCTAGGTGCGCCCTCTCGCCACCGCTTGTTGAGATTCTTCCTTTCTACCTCCGAGTCCCGGCTCTTGGAGAGTGGAAAGACGGCCGTTGCCGTCCCTTTCACTCTCGGCAGGCTAGTTTGACCACTCCTTCGAGCGAGCCCTTCCCTCACCTTCAAAATATCCTTAGTTGGGAAAGGATGCGCTAAACCTGCCCTACGAGGCCAGAGGCCCGAAATAATGCTGGGCGCCAAGCCAGACGCTGTCTGTCAAGGACCCATCTGGCAGCGTATGCGACATTGCTGAGCCGTGGGCAACGAACACGCCTCCCCGGTTTCCGATGACTAATTTAAAGATGGCAGCTGCACGTCGGCTGGTTCACGATTTCCGCATCCCTGCGGGTCGGAGATCGGCTCCCTGGCCTGCTCTTTTTCTTTTTGTTTTCTCCTCCTCTCCTCTCCTTTAGGGGCTGAACTTTGGCTCCGTGACATGCTGATGGATGCCATGTGGGGGCAACTTTCCGTCAGGGATGCCGAACCCGCTTGTCCCCAAGGAAAGGAAAAAAGGCCCCTTTGTATTGGTGAGCTGAATTTTCAAAGGGAAAACGAAGCCATCCTAAGCTAAGGAAACTTGAAAGAACGGTGGGATACTATGTGTCATTTGACCCTAAAACCTGAGCGTGAGCCTCGTTGACTGCATCGGAATTATCTCGGGGTCAACTCCCACAAACCACCCTCCGCTCATGGCGTTTGTGAGACCCCGTCTTGCACCCTCACCCACATCTTGTGAGGTTAATATTACTCTTACTGCTTGAAGCAGTGCTTTGCAAACGTTGCCGTTGGGAGGAAGAATAGTCTACGGTGTGCAGGATGCAATGCTCTGAGCCGTAGTAGTTATGAAATGAGTGGTCGCTACCGCAATCTGCATATACCTCCAGAGCTACACCTTTAAGCACGCATGCTTGCGGTAAAGGTCTCAGGGCCATCAGCGGATGCATGCGGGGAGGGAAAGGGCTTTCGATCGGTAATGGGGGTATCCCCAATCAATTGATCATGACCATCAACCGAACGTTCGAACAGTGGTGTTATTAGTATGTAGCCAGCCAGGCTATGAACATGGTTGGAAAAACTTGAAATGTTAGCTTTATCAGGTAGAGAATGAAAGAAGTCGTCGCAAATTCAAGCTCAGCGACCCATGTCATTGTCCAGCTCAGGGGTCCGGCCCAAACTCGTTGACCAACCCTCGGTCGCCCGGCTTTTCGGCCGCCAAGAGAGCACCATTGCCGTTGAAATCGGGATCCATGTGGTATCCGATCTCAACTTCATTTAGACGGTTGAATGGCTGGTCTCGTTAGGCTTTGGCTCGCCTCCTGCTTCTTGCTGCTTTGGTTACCAACTCCGGCAACCAGCCCTTCCAAAGCTCAAGTTATTGACACGCTTCCGTATTTTAAGCATGAGAAAACGTGATGATTCTGGTGCTAGTTGCGCCACGATATAAATGCAGGGGAGAAACCAGAGTTTGGGTACCATAATATTAAATTGTGGGCCTTTGATTTTGAGCTGTGGAAGTGGTTGAAGATGGCGAAGTGGTTGAATAGGTGGAGGTTCACCTTGGCCCTCATGCCCCCATCGATTGACGTAAATTTGTACTTTGTATCTCCTCCGACCCCCTTCAAGGCTCCTTCCTTTTGGCACCTGATGCCTGGATTTGGGCGGGCTACGAGTCGTGTCGTGTGCTGGCTGCACACTTCGGAGCAAGTTAGCCTGCCATCGTGGAATTCAAACTAAACGGCACTGTGTGCCAGATGCGAGCATGCTGCTGAGAAATCACCAAATGGTGCCCTAATACTAATGAGATTCCTGGCGGACGGCCTGGCCTACATCAAAAACCAGCCAATGTTCATGTTCAAGCCGTGGGAATTGTAGTGCCCCAGCACCCAGCTGCGAGAGGGACAGGGAAAAGAACGAAGGACAAGAAAAGAGCCCCACCTTGGCAGATTGGAGGCAAGAGAAAAGGGAAGAGAAAGATAAAAAAGAAGTGGCGACGTCCGTGTGTAACCGGCGAGATGCAATAGGATGCCCAGGCTTGATCTTTTGCTGGGTTCAATGTTCTGCCCACCCACTCATCAAGCGGGACAAGGCTTCAATGCCAACGGGCAGCGCTCTTCTTGCATAGCTGATGTTGATTATGCCGATTTCTAGGTGGATTTCATCTATCAGAAAAAGAAAAGAAAAGTAGGAATAAAGAACTCAGCACCTGTTGACCATCAACAGGTTCTCTCCCGCGTCAAGTTCTTGAGAGTAGGTAGTCTTTTCCTCATTGATAGAATTTGAAGCTTTTGGTATGATTAAAACTTGCAGCGCAGGCTGGCGTGAAGGGGGTCAGGGGAAGGAGCACTGTGAGCAAGCTTGGGGCGTGTGGGACGGCTCGGTAATTTTTATGGAGACGCCCTTTCCTGCTGCTCTTTGCTTTCATGTCCTGTTCTGTTCTTGCTGGCATATCCATCCTATCGATGCATGCCACCAGCGAGAGAGTGGCTTTTCTCGCAAGCCTGGCAGAGAGAGGAAGAGAAGAGGAGAGGGAGAGAAGGAGCGAGGTGGGTCGAGAGCATGAGATGATGCCTGCGATTGGCTATTTCCAATCGAACCTGAAAGCGAACGAGGGCCCGGGTGTCAAGCATTGAGAGGCAGGAGGCAGAGGATAAGGGTAAATATCCAGACTCGGCGTGCTGCTGTCGATCCATTTTGGTGGACTGGGGTGGAGACGACAAGCAAAGAACGATGAGAGGTGGGCACCCGGCCGCTGCCATCTGTGGTACGAGCGCCATCCGAGGCGCTCCTCTTGATTGACCGGCGGACTGTCGCATTAGGGCATTCCTGAGGTTCCCGCATCACCTCAGGACAAATCGAGGGTTTTTTCTCTTTTTGCCTTTCGAATATTGGCTCGTCCTGCGTCCAGCAGGACAGGACCATGCACACAGTGCTTATGTATGAGACTAACCAGTGACATTACTCTATTGGGGAGAGGCAACAGCGCTAGACTAGTAAAAAAGAAAACAAAAAAGCGATTGCACAAATGAAAAGGATGAGAAATGGTGACCGCGGCATCCCAGTCCACAGTGCTGGGCGGCGGGCTGGACAGACAGCCATCAATGATCCATGCTGGCTGGCTGGCCAGGCCAGCCATGTCAGATGGATCAGTACTCCAACGCCCTCGTACTTTGCGGTAGCAGTGTCTAGGGTTAGAGGAAGGCGCTGTAATGGACCAGTCATTTCGAAAGCCCCTCTACAGCTGCTTGGGATTGCAGGTTGTAGAGACACAAGAGGACAACTCTCAGGGGGCCAGAGTTCAAGTACTCCTCTAACCTGTCCCAACATTTGCTCAGTCATGCACAGCCGATCGCCAAATGGAACTCCCACCAGCCCAAGCTGCAATGATCAATGCACCCGTGTTCCTTGATACGTCCTGCTGGCCAAGGCTCTCCTGACCACTTTACTTTTCTCTAATAATACACGATTACACTACATGAGAGGCGGGACAGGAAGGCGAGGCGAGAGGGGGAAGCCTTCAACACACACTCCCTTGTCACATTGTCTCGCCCTTGGCCAAGGTCAACATTCCATTCCGGGCCACCACTCCCCACTAATTAATGCTTCGGACTAGTGATGCTACCAATTACCACTGCAGACTGCAGCAGAAACCTCGTCTTTCTATTCGACGAATTGGCATCCATCCATTGATTCTTGTCAGAATGGATCTCTGGATGTCTCCCCCGTAGCCCTTGTCGGAGCCACAATGATAACCCCCAAAGTTCGCGCGGTCGCCTTTGGTTCGCGTTTCTGCCGGCCAACAAACAACATCAGCAAGGCCATTGCTCACCTGCTATCTTGGCTTCTTCGGAGGGGAGCCTGTGATTTACTTTTGCCTTCAAGTAGTCTTGGTGCTTGAGCTCCTGGAAAGATCCGGTCCTAGATCCCAAACTCACTTGAGGTTGCCTCCTCCATTGGCCGTCGTACGAGAAGTCGCCGTTCCATAGACTTTGCCCTTCCTCGTCTTTTTTTTGTTCATATTTCCCCCTCCATTTAATTCGGGACACTCTCCACCCACGCCCGAGCCGAGCCTCATTTGGTGTTGTTGGTGTTGCTCTAGCTTCCTTCCACCCTAGGCCGGTCCTGTTGACTAGCCCACAACCTCCCGCCGCATCATTGATCCGCACCCGCACCCGCACCGCACCACATTCACTACTTACTACCCACTGTGACAGATCGGAGCGGAGTGAGCAACAGGCTTATTACAACACGCACCGCAAGTACTCAACACACCCAGAACCTCGACCTAGAACTAGAGCAGAAGACCTACAAACTACCTACACCTTGGCCCCCCTCCTCTCCTTTGCTCCCCTTTCTCCATCCATTCTTGCCTTTTTTCCCTGACCACCCTGAGTGCTCCACGCCTCTAAGCTAGACTGATCTATGTTTGACTACCGAATACATCCATCCATGTAACTGAAAGGACATAATACCTCGTCCTTCTCTCGACTTTCACTTCCGCCCTGTCCTTCTCCCTTCCTCTTTTCCCTCCCCTCTTACACTCTCCTCTTTTCCCCTTTTTTAGTTTGTGTTTTTCTCCTTTCCTCCTTAGTCCCAATTTCGATATCTCCCTGAAGCCCTGTTTGCGTCTCATCATGCTCTCACCAGTCAGCCGCTTATCATTAGACGTCGTACTTCCCGTTCTTTGACACCTCTGGTGCTGATCTGTCGGCACCGTGCTTATCCCAGCTTAAGCCCCGAACTAGCCCTCCGAAATTTGGGACAATTGCACGCAACTGCGCCGTTGTCTTCAATTCCTCCCTTTCGATCCCTTGCTAGCCTCTTCACGAGCATCAGCTGTTGGTGCTGAGCCTAAAGTTGTCTCTTCTTCCCTCAAAATCTTAAGCCGCATACGGTTCCTCAAGATTCCCTCCCACCGGCCTTTTAGCGAACCCACATTTCTATCTTGTTGTTTGACGGGAGCCATCTTCTCTCGCATCACAATTTAACACGCGGTCCGAGTACTCAACTCTCTCCTCGTTTGAATTATTGTCGACTATCACCGACGGCTTAGTTGCTACGATTTGTTGTAGCCTCGAGCAAAGACTTAAAGAGTGGCCTCGGTGCACTTCGTTATTCACGGACGGAGACGTGAACTTGTGAGGTGCTCTTCCAAACCCATACGCCTCTCTAAGTGGCTGGCTTTTCCGACAGGAGTTTGCCGGTGGTGCGAATCAATCCTGCCCATCTCCCGTCTTGAAGCCTGGTCGACGTCGTCGTACCTCATCCACAGACCCGAACACCTGGCACGATTTTCTCGGCTTGCAGCCCACCCTCGGCGCATTTGCATTCCCTGCGGGCTAGACATCACTTACATCTCAGCATCTCTGGAGTCACGAGTTCACCTTACCGAAAATCCTTCTCTCCACGAGTTTTTGGGCCAGTCCATCGCGAATTTTCGTGAGCACAAAATTGAGACGGACAGACGCTCTAAAAGGCTAGCCCATTTTCCGGTAGCCAATTCTCGCCGCCACCGCCCACGAGCAGAATTTTTTTTTCTCCCTAAGCCTCTAGACACTGGAAATCTAGGCCCAAGTCTCTCGGCGCTATACCCGTGTGACTGTCACTCTTCCAAGCCCGCCGTATTGTTTTCGTCAAAGCCTCAGCAATATTAGTCACGATCACCAACCCCAACACCGGGCTGACTGACTTTTTGTCACTCCTCACTCTCGCCGACATCCGCTCCTACCTAGAACCTTTGCCACTCCGCGATCATCGTCACTGAGAAAGAAAGGGAGAAAAAGCCGCTGCTTCGCCTCCCTCCTTTCTTCTCAGTTGCCTGTGCAAATCCGCAGTTGAGCCTCTTCCCTACCATCAACGGGAGATTTGAGATTCCTCGACGCTGGAAGTGGGCGACGTCCTCTTTAGGTGTACCTTCCCATCCTGCCAAGAAATTCGGCAGGCGCACCCCCTCCTTCCTCACTTACACATGCTCATTTCCCACCCCGCGGCAACGCCACAACTTGCGTTTACATCATAGTCTGAGCTGTAATACCAGGATCGTTCCTTCTGCCGTCGGAGCCCGCTGACTGCCGGAACCCCACGCCCCAACAACGTCAATTCCAGCCCCCATCACCAAACTACCATCGCCCATTGTCCGCGTCGTCAAGGTGTGTTCGCATCAATTGTCGAATTCATCGACATCACCTGTCAGAAACCTGAAATTGATATTCACACTTTGCGACCGCCACCCCTTCTGCCTTTGCTTAATCGCGATTTTTCTTCTTTTTTCCCGCCTTACACCTAAACCAACTCTGGTATTTTCCTCCTGATTTTTAAGACCCTAGACCTTGGTTTCGGGAAAGGAAAAAAACAATAAGAGGACCCCGGAAAAAAAAGAAAAGAGCGAAGACGAAAGTCATAGGAACAAGACCCGTGCCAGAGAAAGTGAACTTATATCTCTCTTCTTTCTTCTCACGTCTTTCCCCTCCAAGCGTTTTCGCCAGACTAGGAACAGTAGACTCCTTCTGTCGCAACTGGACGAGAATCTCGGGGGCAGCGTACCAAACAAGAACGGGGAAAAAGAACCCCCTTCCAGGCGAAACTTTCCTGAAAGGCCAGCCCTCAGCGCACTCATCGTGACCTTACCCCCTTGTATTACTCTCAGCTCCCTTCTTTTCCCGCACCCTTTGCCCTCTTGCCTACTCCTCCATCACCCCAACTCGGTACCATCGCAGCACACCATGCCTTTCCAGAGGTCAAATCCCTCTTCGGAGACGGGCTCAAAGCCCTCTTCGGTTAAGTCTGGCCTTTCCCAACAAGAAACTGCCACAACCACCACAACCACCGGTTCCAAACCATCGACGGCAGCAGCAGCTACGCAGAACGGAAAAGCCGTTAATGGTACTTCTACACCTACCGTCGACGGGAAGCCTGTCGAAAAGGCTTCGGTGAAGGACCGGATCTCCCGCATGTTCTCGACGAAAGAAAACTCATCCACATCCAGGGCTGCTAGCGGAGTCTCGACTCCCACCCCTACGACGACGGCCCGTAAACCTTCTCACAGCGAAAAAGTCCCTGTTCCGGGAAGTGCCCCTTCCGTCTCCTCAACTACCGCATCAACGACGGCGGCCCGTCCTACCTCAAAGCCGAAAGACCATCCTACGGCACGCTTCTATCCTAACCCCGAGGCTGTGGGCGGCCATGAACATTTCCTAAAAACAGCAGGAGGCAAGAGAAGCTATCTGATCTCTGGCGCAGCCTGATTGGAAAAAGGCAACACCCGAGAGCGAGTTGTCACTTGTCACGACCTGGATGAGTAACTATGGCGACGGCAATGACGGTGTGCCAGGGGCCCCGGCGGACCGGCCTCGGAGAAAAAGCTCCCACCCGCTTCCACACAGACGCTGTTTGAAAAGTACGGCAAATGCCAGGAGGTGATTGGCCGGGGTGCCTTTGGCATTGTTCGAATCTCTCACAAGAAGCTCGAGAATGGCGGCGGCGAAAAGCTCTTTGCCGTCAAAGAGTTTCGCCGCCGCCCAGAGGAGTCTGAACGCAAGTACAACAAGCGGTTAACGTCCGAATTTTGCATCTCGTCTTCTCTCCGCCACCCCAACGTTATTCACACCCTAGATCTGCTAAAAGATTCCAAAGGCGAGTATTGCGAGGTGATGGAGTTCTGTGCGGGCGGTGACCTGCACTCGCTCATCGTCGCCGCCGTGAAGCTCGAGGTACAGGAGGCCGATTGCCTGTTCAAGCAGCTCATGCGCGGTGTAAATTATCTGCACGAGATGGGCGTTGCCCACCGCGACCTGAAACCCGAAAATCTCTTGCTTACTACCCACGGTGCTCTCAAGATTACCGACTTTGGTAACGGCGAGTGCTTCCGCATGGCCTGGGAGAAGGACCCCCACATGGTCTCTGGCCTTTGCGGCTCCGCGCCTTACATCGCCCCCGAGGAATACACTGACAAGGAGTTTGATCCCCGCGCCGTCGACGTGTGGGCTTGTGGCGTGATTTACATGGCCATGAGGACCGGGCGGCACCTGTGGCATGTCGCGAAGAAGGATGAGGATGAGTTTTACGGCCGCTATCTAGAAGGCCGCAAAGACGAGGAGGGATACCCACCAATAGAGTCACTTCACAGGGTAAGTGTCGTGCATCCTTGGAGACTTTTGTGCTCCGAGTAGTCAGCCTAGCCGTCGGGAAAAGCTAACATGATGTGTCAACCGTTAGGCCCGCTGTCGGAACGTCATTTATTCGATTCTCGACCCAAATCCTAAACGACGACTTCAAGCCTCGCAAGTCCTCAAATCTGAGTGGGGCCGGGAAATAAAAACGTGCAAAGCCGGTGAGGATGGAATCTAGCCCGGACCTTCGACCTTTGATACCACCACAGCCCCAAGCAAGAAACGCCATCGATCATGGCTGGGATGGCTGGGAAGACGGGGCTAAAGGGCAGGGCTTTCCTTTTGTTTGCCCTGCAGGAAGCCTACCGTTTTGCCCAGGGCAAGGGCGTCCGTGCCTTCGTCATATATATATATATGCTCATGTTTTATCACAGAAGTGTGTGTGTGTATATGTGTGTATAGAACGGCCGGCGGCTATTGCCACTACTGTTTCCCGCCTTGAAGGGCAGATTGAATACGGGCGATTGGTGGAACATGTTGTATTTTTGTCGTCTCGTCTTGCCACTTGGCCTTCTAATGACCTTTAATGATCCTTACGCATAGCCGGTTCCTTTGCATTGCCCATTCCATGCTCGCTCTTCTCCCTGTCTTGCTCGTTTTGAAGCTCGGCACCTATTGCTCGTCCAACTTTTAGCGCTCGGTTTATTCTGGTTCGCCACATTTCCTCCGCGGGGAGTTAGACGTCTATATCTGTATTCTCTAGGTCTGCATTTTCTTTACTGTACTGTTAGAAGGGTAGGGTTCGTGTTTCTGGGCTTTTTTGGTCTTTTTATTTTTCATTCCCCTTCCTTTTGGAAACTGTTGATGATATATACATACCCAGGAAACAAATCTGAATATCAGCTTTTTTTTAATCCATATATATAAGCCTCGCTCTGATTGTGAAAACATATTCACCATGATGACCATCGTGGTGACCGGTAGTGCACATGGTGTCTCGCAGAAGGTCGCAATGTCCAAGTCCTGGGCCGCTCGTCCCTTGCCGGCGATGTCTCGTTTGACCGCTGGGTAAGGTACGCACGCCTGCTTTTCGGGAGATGTCCGTCGAGGGTCCCGCGTAAAGACGCGTCACGATAGGTGCCCGCCCTTCTACGGAACATGACGTCCCAGGGCCCGAGGCCTCGCCTCTTTTGTCGGTTGCGCTCTGCTCTACGGGGTGCCACTTTGGAGCTCGCAACCGAGAGACCAAAAGCATGGCAGGACGAGAGCACGTCGTTTCCGTGAAGGGGGAGAAGGAGAGGATCTATGCGTTGGACAGACGAAGGGTACATGCCTGCGGAGGTTCTTGATAGAGGCGGGGACGTAAAATCATTTCAAATTCGCTCTTGTGTTCGTCTAGATTAGGAAGACAAACAAGTATAGGAAAAAGAGCAAGACAAAACGTACAAAAAAAAGTAGATCCTGTTTACGCCAAAAATTTCAACCGCCGCCACCGACATGAGGGAGTCGAGGATCCTCTGCTCCCGCAACACATGAACTCGACAAGAACCAAGGATCAATGTCACCGCTCAAATCTGACATGTACAACAGCGCCGCAAAAGGCCCACGCGACTGACAGAAAATCCAGCGAAGAAGAAGAGAAAAAAGGATGGAGCGCTCGCCCGTACCGTAGCCTTCTAACCGCATGTCCAAACCCTCCATGACGCAACCAAGGTCAAGATGAACGCCGGGAGGATGACCCTGCTCGGCCGGTGTATGAGAGCTGAGCTGAGCTGAGACTGTAGGCCCTCCCAAGTTGGAGGCAACTAGTGCCAAGAGTCAAATATTAGAACAAAGGTTTTTCGCTGACACGGTAGGGAGAGACAGCTACATGGCATGGAGCTCAGCATCAAATGATAAAAAAAAAGATATAGTTGTTTTCATATCCTAGCCAAAATAAACCCTCCAAAATAAACCCTCCAAAATAAATCCTCCAAAAACCAATAGGTTCCTCGCCGACCTGAGCCATCATCATCATATATCATTGCGAATGAAGCCAAAAAAACGGCGGCGCATCATTTGCGCCATGGCAACAGCTACTCAGGCAGGCATGACTTGGCGGCGAAGATTCGGCCGCAGACGCATCATCCGGCACCCGAGGCTGTGTCGCAGAGCAGCAAAGCGGCCAATAGCTCGAACCTGGTCGCAACGACAACATAAAGCGCCATGACATTTGGAGTTTGATGGTGGACCAGAGCCAGAGAGAGAGAGCGCGAGGCCACGACGGGGAGGCTTCTTAAACTCGTCGGTTCCGAGCCACCGGTTGCGGATAGGATACCACATGGTGGGGAAGGCATCGCGCGAGTGGCTTGTGGCTCGCGTGCGCTAGCGTGCCGAGTCCCCGCAGTTGCCCGAGGTTCGCTTTCTCAAGTCAGTCCGCCGTGCTATTGATTCGCCGCTGGGTTGTCTAACCAGACAATTCTGACCAGATGTGCGCCAAGGATTGTCGTTGGTTAGACATGTGCTGTGGCAAAAGTCCATTAATCCCTTCTCCCGAGGAGCTAAAATGCCGCTGACCGAGCAAAAGTCCACCCTTCGGCCCGGGGGAGGGCATGTCGTAGCTGACTTGCGATCGATGGCGGTTTATGCTTGTAATATGGCGCTAGGCAGAATATGTGAAGAGAGGGGACAAAGTAAAAGAGAAAAATAAAAATAAGTGAGAAATGACAATCAAGAAGTATGAGAATCGCCGGCCAAGACCTCCTTTCCTTCCTCACCCCCTTCCCCCAAAAAAACAAGGCGATAGCTGTATTTTTCAACGAGCTACCAAGTATATTATGATGTCCCCGGAACTGTCGAGCGCGTGTCAACATGCAACCACCTGCATCTAAGCAAAAGGGGAATGAATGAGACAAAAGGCGGGTCAATGTTTCACCCAAAGGATACCTAAGAGTGGAACAAGTCCCAAGCCCTTTCGCATAACCGCAAGAACTCTTCTCGCTTGGCCCGTTGAGTTTCGGGGCTGTCGCGGCCGTAGCCAAAGGGCCCGGGGCGGCGGGTGGAAGGACCGTTCCCGAGAGGAGGGCTGTGACCTTCCTCGTACTCGGCTCGGGTTCGTCGTTTTGAACTGCGGCTGGCGTCGGTGGGTGCTCTGTTTCCGGCATGGGGGAAGGGGAGTTGGTGGCTGGTGGCCTCCGTAGTGGACTAACTTTGGCAATAGTTCTGGGCGTCCTCCTGCAAGTTCCGCCTGCGCTTCCTCCGCAGACTTGTATTCCCGAGGACGGGCAGAGGACGGCGCATGGGGCGGCGGGGAGGCGCGTGCCCGGGAGAAGGCAGAGGGGCTCTCGCGCTGTGCTGGGCGGGGTAGAGGTTGTGAGTCGCGGACTCGGGAGGTGGGGGAGACCCTGGCCGAACACATCGTGAATGGGTGGCAGGCGATTATTTGTCTGATTAGCGGGGACGTGGTGGATGTGGGAGGTGTTGGAGAGCTTGGACGGCTGGTTGGTAATGTGCCTCGTCAACGGGTGAGGGTTGTGCATGCCAGTGAAGGTTTGGTTGAGGGGAGCGGATTGTATTACGCGCTCATTGGCAAAATGCTCGTGAGACGGCGCGACGATGGAGAGGCCTGGGGGCGCCTTGTTCCTCCTCGACATGCCAGGAGTTTTGGCGGCAAAGTTGTCCTTGTCAATTGGGCCGTCGCCCTTGGCCGACTGCTGTTGTAGTCTCGCTTCAATGATGTGGCGCTGTTGCTCGCGCACCGACATGCTACGCTGAAGCTGTTCCTTCATAACGGGGTCTTGGGTGACGAAGCCAGGCGACAAGCACGCGATGCCAACCTCTTGTATCCCGAGGTTATCTCTCGCGGTAAGGGGCCGGGGGCCTCCGTGGTTTGACTGACCGCCCTTGGACAGATCGAGTTTTCTCGGGCGATGGCGTGGGGCGGGAATATCGGGCGAGCCAGGCTCCTTTTTACAACGATGGAAGGCATGCCGCCAGATCGGGATCTAGATCGTACGATTCGGTTAGAATGTATTAGGCGGTGGCAGGCGTGCGGGCAGCAACGGTCGCGGAAGCGAATGTGTGGACAAAGCCAGACAACACCAGGGCTCCGAGAGAGAGAACGAACGAAAGAAAAGAGAGAAAAAGAAGAAAAAACAAGTGCGAGGGACAGGAGAAAAAAATCACACAAAAAAGGGCTCAAAACGGTGATCAACGCAAGAAAGGTGTAGATGTGAAGCGAGCGACGTGGTGGGAATTGAAAGGGGAAGGAAAATAAGGCTTACGCGCTGGTCGGGGATGACTTGGTAGTGGGCCCTCTGGGACTTCGAGATCCTCTGTGCTGGGTGGGTTTCGCGATTGTCCGTTGCGCGGAGGGGGACTGTTGTGAGGAAGATTTGGCGGCCTGGGAGTCGGAGGAGGAAAACGAGGGCCGATCAAGAGGGGCCGGTGATGGAGCCATAGCGATGGCGGCACTCATACTGGATTAGAGGTGTGCGACTTTTGAATCTCGAATATTGAGAAAGAAAAGAAGAGGCGAGGACGGGAATGCGGGTGATTTTTAGGAAGAGCGGCAGAGTTTGGCGCGGAGCCAAGGGCGTGCCTCAGGGTTGGATCCTCAGGATTTGATCAATCCCCGATGTTACAGGGACTTGGGCCCCTTGCTGCTGGCGAAGGGGGAGGGAAGAGGAATTCGTTCTCTCCTCCTTTTCCCGGTCGGGTAAGCAACAATAGCAATTTTGCGGCGGCTATTCACCAGCACAGTGCATGCAAGGGGGATGGGGTTGTGGCCGGCTTTGTCCTTTTAGCACTCGGGACGGGGTGAGAATAGATGAAGCGACGTCGAGATTGAGCTTGTGCGAAGCAGACGGGAACCACCAGAATGGAGATGGCAGTGTCTATATGGCGGGTCGAATGTGCGAAGGAGGAATGTCGGAGACTCTGACCTGGGTGTCTCGGTAGACCTTTGATCCAAAAGATTGACTTGATTGAAGGGGGCACGGGGTGACGGTCAATGGATGATTTTCAAGCAGAGTGGATCTTGGAAGAGAGAATCGTTGGTTCGTTGGTTCGGGTGGCTAGTACGGTTTCGTACTGTACTTCAAGGTGCGCCAGGTTCAATGTTGTGGTTGTGGGGAGAGGAGGGTGGTCCTGTTTCGATGCTCGTGCGCTGCGCTGAAAAGACGAACCGAGTTACGTCGCCGACAAATAGGCGTCGAGTATGCCGCTTGTGCAGGGGGCAAGAATTGGTCGAGAGTTCCAGGGATCAGAATTGTGTTCCCGCCCGCGAAGAAGGGGAAGGGGAAAAAGAGGGAAAAATTAAGATGTCGGGCAACGGGGCCAGATCAAAGATATCGGTATTAGACCTTGGCTTTCAAAGCGCCCAGTTGAGGGTTGAAAGCGGTTGATAGCCTCCGCAGAAATACAGCAGGAGAGAAAGGCCGAATGGAAACCCGAGGCCAAAAAGGGTCCCGAGTAAGTTTGTCGGAAAAAGGAAAGAAGGATATGATGAGGGAGCGAAAAAGCAACCGGCTGCAGCTTGTCAACGAGCGAGGTGGCAAAGCAGGGGCTTGGGGCTCCGTTGATTCGCAAATGTCGGTAACCACTTAATTGTCCTGCAGACCAGTTCAGTGCCAATGTTGCCCACCAGCGTTGATGGATGCTTTCCCTTGCGTTGTTGGCTTTCGATTATTGTGTGTTTAGTTTTCCGTTTTAGGAGGGCGTAGTATTTGGTCGGCTACCCTTCCCTTGGTTGACGATGAAGTGGAGCAGAGAGGCAGGTGAGGTCCGGCGTTGCTGAGCCGAGCGATGAGGCTGCTGCGATTAAATGAGAGCGAGGGAGGGTTGAGGTGCTGGAAAGGAAAGGGAAGAACGAAAAGGAAGCTGGCCCATCGACGGGGGAAGGGGGCCCACGGTTATAATATTCAAGCAGCAAAAGGAACAAAAATGAAGGAGGAGACAAAAGGCAACAGCGAGTTTCAAACCTCGACGTCTGCCAGCTTCCTTCCTCCCCACGATGTATTGGATGGGTAGATTCCTCTCCTTTTTTTCTTTCTTTTTTTCTCTTTCTTTTTCTTTTTAGTCTCTCGAGGTATATCTCCTTGCCTAGGTCACCGTCAAGTTCCGGTTTGGTGTGCGACACATGCAACAGAGACGATGGGGTACTTGAACGCCCTTTTCCCACGCCAACTTTAAGGAGGGGCAGTCGAGACGCGCGAGCGGTAGCTGGGTGTCGTTTTTATTATCCAGGGGTGGGGAGAGGGGCGATGAGGGGGGACATGGGAGGGGTGGCCGCACCCATCAGTGACACAAAACCCATGGAGATGGACGGGAGTGTTGTATCGAAACCTTGATGGTGAGGGAAGGGGGCGGGGACTTGAGGGTGACTGGGGGACCTGAATGTGGAAGAGGATGCTTCATTGTTCTCCAGTGCAAGGCGCCATCATGGATCTCTGTTACCAAGCCAGGGCCAACCTGAAGCATCAATTTATTGTGGCAAAGACGACGACGACACACCAAACACCATGAGCCAACAGGAACATTTTACAAGCAAGGCCTGAAGTGCAGTGCTCCAATTCACCGTAGAGATCGATGTACAAGTAGCACTGCCTTGGGGGCTTTCCGGGACTACTCGCCCATCCGCACAGCTTCGAGCAGCGATCATTTTAGGGAACATGATCATTGATCGAATCTGTTTTGTTCACTCCCGGTCGGAGGTTTATTCCAACCCAGCACTGTACATGGCACATCAGGTACAAAGCCAGCAAAGGGGGTGTGTGCTGGTGTGTGTGCGTGTGGTGTCTGATGTTTACACGGTCACCGTCCCGGTCGGCGTCCCGAGTATATTTCCATGATTCATTGAGTCCTCTGCTTTTTGTTCCGGCGAGCATCGATAGGTAATCCGTGTGGCGGTAATAATACAGTTTGTGTGTCAAGCAAATCCAATTCATCCCCTCCCGGTTATATCTTGTAACCCTTGCTCCAATCGCCCCAAAGCTCGACATCGTCTTCTTCGTCGGTGCGCGGGACGGCCTATACTACGAGCATCATTTTTATGCCTCCGGCCCCTCTTCAGATGATGTCTCGTGAGCCTCTCCTCTACCCCACGACGAATCCATGTCGCGACCCTAAGCCTGCACCTCTTCTCCTGATGGCCGCCCCAAGACCCGACTTCGACTCTGATGATGTTGCGCCACCTGCAGTGCAGCTTCTTAAGAAGGCCATGTTGTCCAGGACCTCTTCGACTGCTGTTTTTCAGAGTGAATAACCAACTATTAGAGCCGCCATCTCGTTTGTGTATCAATATTTTGTCTCAACCGGCTCCGCTTTTGTAGCTTAGCTGAGGCACTGGAAGATCTTGAGCGGCGTGAGACACTGGAGGAACTGAGATCATTGTGGCTGTTAACAGTTCATTGTTCCCCTACTGTTACAAGTAGAGTCACTTCCCAAGTGTTTGAATCGAGCATCATCATCGCTCCAGTCTTCTCCCAAAAGTGTCACTCTCGCTCCGTCAATTTTCCCCTCTCACTCTCTCTGTCGCACTCCTTGCTAGAAAATGCTTGCTCATCGTAGGCTTGATTGTTTCGCAAGGTGCATGGATTGTTCTGGGGCAACACGGGGTATGACAAGCTTGCTTCCCCCTCGAACAGGGAATGTTCAACCAGGAAATGGCAGACGAGGTTGAAGTGAGGTACTTGAACTTCGACTGCCCAGACAAGCCAGACAAGCCCGTGCTGTCCTCATGGAACAACAACCCTGTCTGTCGCCCTGTCCAAGGTGGAGCTTCCCGCAACTGACCCTGCCAAACGCCCCCAGTCGCGGGTTCTTCAAGTGACTGGCTGGATCAATAGATTGGATCAAAAGACCTCGCCAGCATCTCAACTTCAGAGCCGGGCTTCCCAAGGCTACGATCTCGTGCAACATGTGGGAGGAGAGTATTATCAGGGCGTACCAGACTTCGTGACAGACGATCAACTACTGGGAGTCAAAGCCGGCCTTAGCTGTTGTACATCCAAGTAGACCAACGAGAAATTTTCAAAAAGGTTTGCCGACAATGGGGAAGATGGGATTTGCTTCACATTGATTGTTTCAAGCGGTACAACTCGTAGCCAAAGAGCAAAAAAGAGGACATGCTAAACACCCCACGTCCTTTGATCCCAACTTCTCCGTCTTATCCTGGTAAGTTTTGAGGGCTTTTTCTTTCTCTATTTTCTGGCATCTCGTAGCACCACTTCAAACCTCAAACGATTTTTGGAGATTTTAGGGACTGCGGAATGCGACCCTTTGATGATGCCACGGACCCGTTTTGCCAACATCTAGTGTATGCAGTAGTATCCACTGAAGGAGTGGGGATGCTACGACGAGATGGCAGGAGGAAAGAGCGCCCCTTGCTTGCTAGCCCCTTCATTGTTTGGGAAAAGGGCTTCGCCCCGGAACCGTTGAACCAGCGTGCGCTAGTCATAGCGAATATGAAAATTACACTTCTCCCCAAAATGTCTGTGAGTTCATGCCGTGGGCAAGAATAATGTAATGGGGGTATAATGGAATTGAGGGGCAGTGCCTCCCGATATAATATTGGATCTTGTTTGCTTCCAAGCAGTTAAGTGCAGTTATTCTTTTTATCCCCACACGATCACGCTCCGTGCGAGTGTCGTCGAGAGTCTTATCATCAATCCATCCACCTTTGGGTCTTGACGGTAAAGTGATCGATCCCTGCGAATGTGATGCCAGGGGAAAAGCCACCAACCCATTGAGGCAATGAACTGCGCTCCCTAAAAAAGTGGTCTTTCTTTCTCTCTCACCTGGAATCCTCCATTTGATACGTCCCCAGATCAATGTATCTTGTAAGGATCCATTGGATCGAACTGTTTGAGACGCTCTTGGAGGGGAGCTAACTCGGAGCTCTCAAATTTATAGAGGGGGGATCGGCCCATACTGGATCCCTCTAGCAAGGCTGCGTAGTTCGGAATGACGTCGACCCCCTTGACCACCGCCGTCTTCACCCTCAGTCTCTTCGTGAACGTTTTTGCGTGTTCAATGCTTCCCACGTGCACCCAACGCAACCACAGGTCAAGTAGCGCCTTGAACAAGCCAAGCGACTCGTTTTCAGTCGCAAACTCAAGGTACCGAACAACATCAACCCAAAGAGGATGATGGAGACAATGTTCCCGTCTCGTTACCAGCCAGCTGATTTACCGTGAACCCGCGAAATGAGAACCCGCGGTAAATAACAATCGGCCTCTATCCTCGGCTCACCTGAATTGCCAGATTCATCCGAATTTTCTTTCTTTTTTTTCTCTCCTCCTCTCTTAATTCCCCAAATTGGCTGCGTGGCCCCGGGGATCCGGATGGGGAGTCAAATTCAAAGAGAAGGGGAGAACTAAACAGGAGAGTACAATGAGAACTCAGGTAGATTGGGATTGCAATCTATCCGACAAGGGGCAAAAAAGGTTATGAGAGGACGTGTCCGCGTGGGAAACCACAGAAAGAAGGTGAGCGCCGGTTGATTCAGCGTTACTCATGCCGTGCGCCGTCCCATTTCGCTTCTAAGAATAGTCGAAGAGAAACCGACGCGCGCAATCTATGCCAGCTCAACCCACGGCGATGGCGATTTTTGGATAAGGAGGAGAGACAAAGAAGGGCGTGTCCATGTCGGCGCGATCAACTCAATCCTCACGCCGAAGAGATATGCTTCCCCACCTCGAACAAAGATCATTTTCTCTAAAGGGGAAAAAAGAGGAGGGAAGCAAATTCGTCCCCGAGCCCCGTTCCCCACCTCGATCAAGCGCAAGTAGTAGCATTTTTGCTTCCTGGGTTTCTTCTCGTGCCATCTTCCTCGTACGCCAAGTCGGCGCCGGACCGAGCATGCTCCGTTTTGACGAAAAATCAAAAAAAAATCAAAAAATCTCGCCTTTCGTCTCGACTACACGAGGAGGAGAAGCTCGGCTAGAGGCCGATGCCAGGGATTGATAAGTGATCGTCGGCCCATGTCCCGACATGAAATCGTCCCTTCAGCGCAAATCATCGATATTGACAGGTTGAGATGCCTGTGCTCTCTCAGGTCTCGACTGTCAGTGGGTAGAGATACTCAAGGGAGGCGGACAAAGTACAGGTACACTCTTTGTTCAATGGTTGCTTGTGCCGTTCAGGTGGCAGCGAGTCTGGCCAACCTGAAACCAGCCCAGCCTTGAAGTGCTCAATAAATTTATTTTCCCTCGTTCACGCCCCCTCCCCAACCCCACCCGCCCCCTCTCAATTGCCCCTTCTCCTGGGTGCCTCGAGAGGCATGGTCCCTCCCCCACCTCTTTCGAGGCATCACCTCTCCGCCAATCGATCTTGGGAAACCCAGTGCTTGTCGACAACCTCAGCATCCCGACACGGACAGTTGCATCCCCCAGACCTCGTATCCTTGGGTGGTTCAGGAACATGGGTCAGCTCCGTCAAATCGTCGGGTCGGAGGCGACGGACTTGCAGTTGCTGCTTTTAGCGGAAATGGACCGGCTCCGGTCACTGGCAACTTGGCGGCGTTGGTGCCAAAATCCACAACCACATCTTGATTAAAATGTCCCATGGAAGAATGGAAGAACAGCCACGCATCCATTCTAGAGAGGAGATCCATGGATGTCATGAGGCAGCGGTAGTGACGTGACAGTTTCAATTGATAGTCAACCACCAATGAGGGAAAAGAAAGGCGGAGTTTACAGGAGAGGGAGAGCAGAGAAAGAAAGAAGAAAGAAAGAAAGAAGGAAAAAGAAAAAGAAGAAGAAAAAAGGAAAAAAGAAAGGAAACATGGGGAAGAAGCGCAACTTTCTAGCCTTTGGTGTTCCGGGTAGTGTTAGATTGAAGATGCAGTAGCCCCTTCCCAAAACTTACAAGAGGAGTACCTCCACATCGCCGCTGTCCCTGCATTTTTGTGGCCGCGCCGTTGAATGCAAGAAATCGCCCAGGACCAACAGTAGGGGAAAGTTAAACTCAGATTGAAGTATGAAGCAAATGAAGGGGCTCAGCGAGGGGAATCCTGTGTGTTAGCCGCTCGTGAATAACTCGTTTGGAGCCAAGGTTGATGTGGACCTGTGGCTTTTGCATTTCATTCTTGATCAGTTTTGCGCTTCTTTGGAAACCGCTAAAGAATTCAACGCTTAATGTAGCATCCGGCGTCAAACCGCGAGTGTTTTCGTGCTAGATGTGAGCACTTGACTCGAGGTCGACAATCCACTCTATTACCCTGACTGATAGATTTTTTTGGCGTTGTCTCGGTATCCCAATGCCAACGATCACCTAGCATATACCTCGGTAGTGCGCTGTTGGTGCTTATGCGTCAACTTTAGCCCGCATAACATTTCATCTCAAGAGAGAGGCGCAATGGTGCCAGGCATGATGTTTCGCGCGCGGCGGCGGCGTTGAGGCCGAGGTCTCCCGACTAAGGGGCCGGCTCTGCCAGAGTTTTGGGTGGATGGCCATGGGTGCTGCGGCCGGGCAATCTATCGGGCGAGTAGAAGAGCTTAAGAAGGATAGGTAGAATGTCGACAGATGCATTCCAGAGAACAGCATGTCTGGATCTGCGGCATGGCTCGATCCGTTCTGAGACGAAGTCTTGCTCTGACAGGCCCTAGTGTAGTTCCATGTGTCATCCACCAGTATTGTATAGCCTAGCCTTGCCCCAGTGACACGCAGTAGCTCAACGCCGTGCCCAGGTCTCAAACGCCGGCAGACGACCTCGAGGCAGACCGCGTCTTGCCCTGATCAAGGAAAAGCACTCACATGCTTTGCGGGGACCACTCGCCTTGATACAAACTAGCAACAAACACAAACGTAACAGGGATGTTCATGACTGGGGGACCACCGACGCCTAGCAAAGCAAGTTGTGGGTGCGGTAAACGATAACGTCGACAAGCAGACAGAAAACGACGCATTACCCCCGATGCCCTGTCAAGCCTGTTCACATCCGCCAGTGGCAGGAAGACAAAAAAAGGGCCCTGCTTCGAGAGAATCATCCAAGCTCGACGCCGGTAGATGATCCAGCCCGTCAGTACCCTGTGCGACCGACACTGCAAGCGCGCGCGCGCTCGCATTTACAATAGACGCACTATTACACTTGCTGTTTGACCTCGTGACTTTATAATTCATGCATTTGGCCGAGTCTTCACCTATGTTTTGTTGGCGTCCTCCAACTCATCCGTTCTTTGCCTGCCAAGCTCTCCCTGCACCCGTTGCAGCGGTGAGGAAGATGATCCTCGCGCGATCCGTCTGCGCAGCTGTGAAGGGCGTGCAACGAAGTGCCTCTCCGTACTGTTACATTGAAGAATCGTCTCGACGCAAGCCGTATTATTGATGGATTCAATTGCCCTGAGAGCCCATGATGGTGACGCCAAACAGCTGGTCCGGCTCACCCATCTGCAAGTCAGCGATCATTAGTGTGGATAGGGTCGGCCCCTGCGAAACACTAAGGCCAAAGAGGATAGGATGAGAACAGAGCGAGGTATCTGGACCAGGAAGGTCGGGCCCCCTTTGACCATGGAGAAGGCAAGATGTTTGAGAGCCAAGGTCTTGTCCAATCACAACGTCCAGCATTGACCAAGACATGAAACATGGTGGGCAGCCTTGGGCCAATCATCAGCCACCAACCCATCATCGTTTGAACCAGACTTCTGTTGGTTGTTTTCCAGCTCAATCCAAACCTTCACGGGCGTGGTGTCTCCTCAAAGGATTGCGATTGCGATTGATGGACAAAAGTAACTCATAAAGGTAAAACGTGATGTTGGATGATTTCCCAGTACCGAGGCAGGTGTATCTGTTACCCCATGACTGCCTGCTGCTCCCGCGCTCTTGAGCCTCGGGCCTTGCTAGAATATAGCCCAGGTTTGGCGCATTTTGTGCGTGATGACTGCGTGATGGCTCGTCTAACATGCCCTTGAGGTCAGCGTCGAGGAGTCTCGTGCCCGAGACCCATGCTCATCTTCCCTGTTAACGTTGCGTTTGCAAAGGAACAAGTCCGCTTCCCATGTCGCGTCTTTGGCCCTTTCTCTGGAAAAAGTTTCCCATGCTACGTTTTGAGTCCGGATACCCGTACACCCGCGCGACTTTTCCATCAACCCCGGACGACGAACCCGCCACCAAACGCGCTCGCCGGGTTGCAGGTTCCGAACGGTTTTGAAAGCTTCGGCGACGCTTTCCGTTGCAGGTTCTCGAAACATGCCCTGGAACCTGGTTCTCTCCGGATAGACTTCTTTGCGACTTCTTTCGGGAATCTTTTTTTCTCCTAAGGAAAAATTCATTTCCAAACGTTAAGGGATAACTCTCCGAGTTTTTTTTTTTTGGGCTGGGTTGGGTTAGGGTTGAATCAGTCCAATAGATTGGTCGTGTCGTTTTCATTGATTTGCACTCCTTTCGGCGGGTTTCGGTCTACACTGCACTGCAGGAAGGGAACGCTTTCTTCCCTGTCCTATGGGTTAACACACACCTTCACGTCTATTCCAACAGCTTTCCATTCCTAGATGCATACATATTCATGCATGGCTATAGGGTGGCACACGTCTCGGGAGAAAGAGGGGCGAGTGGTGATCGATGGGCGCTTCTCAAGAAAGTCTTGTGTCCGCGACTCGAGCCAAACGGGTGGCGCATTATGACTAGATAACTGTTAAGTTGCTGAATGCTGAATTCTCTAGTAGCTAGCCGCATGTGCGCTAAACCATCACCTCATACATTGACAGACTATTCTACGAAGTAGATAATACTGTTTGATTGTAACATTGGGAGGAAAATCAACAGACATATGTTGTATCTGTAGAAGGATGGGGACGACTTGGAAGGGCAGAGTATCCACAGCTGGAAGCAGTTGCCCTCTCTTGCACGCTAGGCAAAATTCTCACCACTTTTTTTTTTTTTCGCTTATGGAAGGCGATGATATCAAGCTGACTGACCAGGTGCTTGCTTGCCTCTTTAATGCACGAGACCACGAATATCTAAGAGAAATACCGGATCAGGTTGAAGGGGAGAAGAAGAGTTCATTTCGCTGCCCGAGTGTGGCCCTGGAAAAAAGACTTTATCATATCTGTGAAAGATATCAAATTGATTCAGCTCATTGCCCTCCCCAGCTCATAATTCATCACTCAGCCATCATGCCCAGCTCACAACCCACACAACGCATCGAGTCTCAGGACGCCATGATGGAGGATGCCCCGCCTAGCGCCCAGGTTAATGACGTGGATGCGGAAGAGGAGGCCGAAGAAGAGGCCGTCCGCGTCAGGATTGTAAGATGTGAACTCCTTGCATCCCCGTCTTCAACGCGGTGGAGCGGAACAAGCAGTCGCTAACATGAGAGCGCCCTAGTTACCTGGGTCCGTCGAGAACGCTGCCTCATTCGAGATCCTTGAGGAAGGCCACACCATTGGTAACGCCCTTCGATGGATCATCATGAAGAAGTAAGTGGCACAGTTGGGTTTGAAGGGTAAAGGCCAAACCTCTTGATGCATGCTGACTATCTGCGCCGCAAAGCCCTGACGTCGAGTTTTGCGCTTACACTATTCCTCATCCTTCTGAACCCAAAATGAACGTTCGCATCCAGACCTATGGTACGTGTGTTCCTTCGTCTATCCCTGTTCCTACGAGTCTATCCTGGCCTGTTGCCCTTCCCTCCATCTTGCCTGTCACATCTTGGCCCCTCTCCTTCTCTCATTCACACATAAGAACCGTTGCCTCTTTCAAACGGCATGCGCTTATACCCATCTTTAACACTTCTCCATAGAGGGCACCGCCGTGGATGCGCTACAGAAAGGACTGCGGGAACTTGCGGACATCGCAGATGTGATCTCCTCCGAGTATAGCGAAAAGCTAGAGGCCTTCAAGTCCTCGTAGGGCGGCGGCCGAGGAGGCCTCTTGCTTAGTATGCCGGATCTGGGGCGCCATGGGATGCGACTCGCGCATCGTACAAGAAAAGGAGGCAAGGCATAGACGAAAGGCGTTTTAGGATTTATGATTTTTATTGCAAAGCTGTCTAATAGCATATGTACACGTCGGCCCATTGGCCAACTCTAGTTACGACCCTAAGAAATTCACAAGTTAGCTGTCTATGAATCCAAGTAGAAGAGGACGTGTAGCCAAGGCGAGGCGTGCACGGCGTGATGAAGAGTAAAATGCATACCTCCAAGAACCCTCCATGAAATTCGTTGGTAGCCTCTTGTCGCCGCGGAAGTTCTCCTCCTTGAAGTAGGACATGACGTGCGTCGTCTGCTTCCAGAAGTTCATCATTTCCTGATTTGCCACATTTGTTAGTCAAATCTCTCCACTCGGGACTCTGAGCCGGCCACGATCCCCTGCCCGAAGTAATACAAAGGGTCGGCCTTCGCCTGACGAAAAGAATCGTACCTGGTATTCCGCGTTGTTCTTCATGATGAGGACGTCAACAACGGCGAGCTTGTTCACAAACCTGTGCTTTTCAAACTCTTGTCGGACTCGCGTTCGAAGGGCCGAGATGGGTAGTGGGATGTTGTACATGGTCTGGATCTCGGGTGCCTTGAGAAGGATCTACTGTCAGCTTCGAATCTACACACTCCAATTGAGATATAGTACGGGTAATCAACGACGACAGCTATCTCGTATTCGCGCATCGCAAGGAATTGGACGTACAGCTCGCAGCCAGCTTCGGTAGGAAGAAAGGACTCGTCGCTTGGCATCGGACCAACCGGCCGCTATCACCCCTATTAGCACGGGAAATCTCATACAAAATAGTTTATCCTTACACTGCCGCGTTAGAACCGCGAATTGAGTGGGTGTAATTGCCATGATGGGCAGACAATGCTTGCGTTTTACTCAACGAGAGGCAGTGTCTGATCTCTGCACGAACTCGACGAGGCTCAATTGGAGTTGAATCGTCAGTCCAATGAGAATCACGTGACACATACATGCTGGAACCAACCGCGAATTTCGATTAGTAAGGAGGCCAGGACTGCTTGTCAAGGCTTCCAAATCTTATTTTTGAAGCTGTTTTGCCCCACTATTGCCTCTGACCAGGCTGAACACTCACACTGCATCCTCCCTTTTCCGCGAGCACCGCGACACAGGACGAGTCCCTTGAGCCACGATCTTCGTTTCCCAATCGACTGAAGTATTCCGAAAAATTACCTTCTAAAGAATGCCACCGATACGCACGTCCACAAAGCGAAAGGCTCCGCCCGACGGGTTTAGCGACATCGAAGATGACTTACTTGTCTTCGCCAACAAGATGAAGGATGCGCAGAACAAGCCGCCACCCCCGGGGCCGAAGCACCAAGCGCAATGGGAGATCTTTCAAATCTCTCATCAGAGGAGCCGCTATGTGTACGATCTTTACTACGACAAGGAAGCCATCGACAAGAAACTGTACGACTGGCTCCTCAAGAATGGGTATGCCGATGCCATGCTCATAGCAAAGTGGAAGAAGCAAGGATATGAAAAGGTTTGTTGGCTATGGCCCCTATCCTACCTATCAGCCTCACTGTCTATCTAGAATCGATCGATGACTAACGTCAAGGAATTTCATAGCTTTGCTGTCTGCGATGTGTCCAAACGAAGGAGACCAATTTCAACTCGACCTGTATTTGCCGAGTCCCGAGAGCTCAGCTCAAGGATGATCAGGAGATCCAGTGCGTGAGCTGTGGATGCCGAGGGTGCGCTTCGAGTGATTAATGGACAGGGTGGGGGTTTTCATTTATATCTGTCTTGGATCTTACTTTCGTCCGATGCTTTATCTTTACGAAGCAGGACCACGGCGTTTGGCAACATGGAAGCATAGCGAAGATTGCGTTACAACCTGGAATTTCACCACAAGAATGTCATGGCAGGGAATGAAAGAAGGGGTTAAGGCGAGGCGGGCAAAAGGAGGATTTCCGTCACCCAACGGCGTTCGACCCTATCTGATCTATGAGACGGCGGGTAAGGAAGGGTGTACGATTCAAGTCTTCGAAAATCCCGAACGACCACCGCGCCCAAACCGGATATTTGTTGGTACGAACTGCAACGCAGACATGGCGCCTGTCAGCCCTTCCATCTCCTCATCTCGATCCTCTTCCTCGGAAGACGAGGTTTCGTCTTCTTTGCCGGGGCTCTTATCCGCCGCTTGCTTGCCAGCGAGGGCGGTCTCGTTCTGGCCTTTCCTGTCCCTTTCGGCCGCCTCCAAAAGACTAGCTCGTCTTCGAGAGTCCCTGGGCTGAAAGTTGATGGACGACCGACGCCGGCCATGTCCGCTTTCTAGGAGGAGAGATCTCCTTCCATCAATACCTTCTTTAGTTAGGGCGAAGAAGAAGTTTTTGGGATACCCGTGCTTATCGATAAGATGAAGCCTTCGTTTCTGAGGAGTTCTACATCTTCTTTCACAACCCTCGACGAAGCATGAATACTACATGGCCATGGAATATTAGTGGCAATGCTGATGAGGCTTATTGAACCAAAAGGGGAGCCTTTGGTATGATAGTGTGAGAAGACGACTTGCTGTATGTTCGCCTCGATCGCGCTTTACGGCCACGAACGAGTCGTGGCACTCTTCAATATGTACGTTGAGCAAGTGCTCAGAGGGCATGTTCTTGTCGCATTCCAGACACCTATTCAGATGTGCCTTGTTGTAATGCGCTTCATAATCCTCGTAGGTTTGGAAGGACAGGGCCTCCTTGTGAGGAGGCATGGAGCATTTCATAGCTGCCACTAACTCGTCGTCCGAGGCAGCGCTATCGAGGTTCACGAGTTTGGCGGCCGGGGCCGCGCGCGGGTCCACTTCTGGTAGCTCTTGGGCATCCACGCCTGTGCCGTCTTCAGGCTCTCGTAAGCGCTTCATGCTCCTTTTTCTTTGATTATATACGTATATATATAAATATGGATAGAGATTGAAACATTGGGCTTCTTCAACAGTGATAAGGTGCCACTTCAGTTTGTCTAGCGCCAGGGGAGGAGGGTGGGACTGGAGAGATAGAACAACGTATGAGAATTATATACTTGCTGCCAGAAGAAAGAAATGGTCTGTTGAGCCTGCCCGCGAGTCAATATGTGACGGTCTGGTGGTGTGAGTAGGCTCCGAGACGTTGTTTCTGGAGTATTGGCGAATAGTTTAGCGCTTAGCCCGCCCCAAATGGACTGGGAAGGGGCACTGGAGTGCTCAAGGGGGAGAGGACTGTCCGAAAATGTCTTGCCTCGTTCGTTTTAGAGTCTGTGGTCGCAATTCTGCAGGTGCCTGAGAGGGAGAGAGGGGAGAAAAATGGTTGCAAAAGGGACTCTTAAGTGGCAGAGACGTTTATTACCCCCGTTCCTGAGATGGTGTGTTGGGTATCGACGGCGCCTAGGAGTCGAGGAAACAACAGGGGTCATTGATGGGAAAAGCGTGCAGTAATTCGAGAATAACCGAACCCAAGTCAGGACGAAGTCAGAGCGGGGCCCATTTTTCAGTATCAATCGGGGGACGGAAATGTCAGTTGGCGGTATGCCGGACTTCCACTCCAAGATCATTGATGCACATGTACGCGGGGTTCAGCAACAAGGGACGCAACGGATGAGTAAGGGCCAACGATTCCATGGGACGGAGCTGATATTGAAGACATCCATGGATCTCTCGATCTCTCTCCACTGGACGGAAATTTATTTTTCTCTCTTTTTTCGTTTACGTCCCCTCACGGCACAGCGCCCACATTGAAGTGACCATTGTGGCTCACCAACCTGCCTGACGCGGTGCTCGACTATTATTAGACCTGGGGTATGAGTTATCAACGGATGTGGCGACACAAGAGGGGGTCCATGAAGAGTTAGTCCTTAAGCTTAGGCATTCGTGCCCATTGAGCTGGTCCATGCAGGTTCTGAGCAGTGCGGTGGTGCGGTCTGATTGCATTTGGGCCCTGGGACTGAACATGGGGCATTTAACCGAGTTTCCCCGGGAGTAGCAAGGACGGACCAAACGTCCAGTTAGTAGTTGGATTTGGTCTTCTCCCACCAAAACTTTGGGGGAGACGCAAAGTACCCGCTTAGTTTATGACTTGGGTGTCTCACGGCACGTGTTGAGCCTTCATCATTCCTTATTCATTTTCAACCTTCATCGACAAGCCTAGTAAACACGCTCTCAGGCCAGCCTTTTTGCTGTCTAACAAAGACAACCTAGCCTCATTCCACAGGGTGTTACTTTTCGCCCTATTCCTTTTTCTTCCTCATCGCTCCCGGTCTCCCGTATCTTCGAAGCGCCGAGTTCATCTGGACGACTTCGCGACCACAGCTCCGTCGTGTGCTGTGCTTGTGTCGTCGCCATAAACCCCTTGCTTTCTCCAATGCCAGCTTGTTGCGATGCGCCAGTGTTCCCGGGTCGAGTTGAGCATATAGACGACGACGACTCACAGCCTGTATAGCGCGGGGCTCAGGCTCTTCATTAATTTTCGTGCTCTCCCAGGGATTATTCCCTGCGCTCTTGCCCTCGGCGAGCGTCGCATGGTCTTCTCCTTAACAGCCAAGCTACTCTTCTAATTCTCCGTTTTCCGTTTTCGTTCTTCTGCTTCTACTTCTTCTTTTTACTCTTTCTTTCCACCACTTCCTCTCTAGCAGCATGAGGCAAGGGTGTGCAACAGTTTGTCAAGCTCAAATACAGCACTTTCCGTGACCCCTCCCTCTTCCGCCTCTATTTTCTCCGACTCCGAACTGGCGGTTCTGAAGCGCCCACCTCCTAATTCCATTCGCGGCGGCCCCCAACTTGTGCCCGTCTTGTTGCTATCTTACGTCATGGCTTCTGAAGCAGCCGCCGACCGGGTAGCAGAAGTCGCGGGAGTCTGGAAGTATGTTTGTCTTCCTAGCGAAGGGGAAGGAGAGAGAGAGAGAGAGAGAGAGAGAGATGGCGACCAAAGAGGAGAGAAGGGGATTGGGGATTCTGGATTTAGATCGCGCATGCTAACCTTTCTTGTGCAGGCACGCTCAGAAGATTTTCAAGGCTATCCAAAAGGAGGCCAATAATCTCAAGCGCGGCCCGCCGAGTGAGATTAGCGACGCAAAATGGAAGTCCTTGGAGGATGCCATGAGCCAGTAAGTTTTTCCGTGCGGGGGTCCTGGGGCGGGGAGCAGAGGGGAAGCCACTCGGGTTTGGCCGTGGTTGGCACTCTTGCCCCGTGCTCAAGATCTGTGCCTGGCAGAAACCTTGTCCTTGTCTTTTCTCTTGCATGCTAAGCAAATCAACCTTTTCCTTGGTTTTGTATAGGTATCGCCTTGCTTGCGTTGGTATTTTGTTCCAAGATCTGGAATTCGCGCAGCAGAACCAGGTGGAAAAGGCTCTCTGGACCAGCCACATCCTCATCAACAACATCTACCGTAATGTCAGCAAACGTCTCCCCTCTGATCAAAAGGTCAAGATTCGGAGTGTCGAGAGCCGCTACACCAGATTCATCACCACGTCTCAGCTCTTTTACAAGGGCTACATTCAACGTTTATCCATGAGATACAATGTTGAACCCCTCCACCGCATCGCCGCTGCTGTCAAGGCTCAATGCGGCCCTGGCCAGGATTCTATCTCGTCCATCACCCCGAAACCCAGGCCATGATCATGCTTTCTGTTCAGGAGACATTGACCTACCTCGGCGACCTATCGAGGTATCGCGCCCAGCTAAAGCCCAACAGCCGCGACAACGAGGCCGCCATCACGTATTACAGCCTTGCCCATGATGTAGTTCCGGATCGAGGTTTCGCTCTCCATCAAATCGGCGTCACCTACCTAGAGACCGACAAGCACCTTGAAGTAGTCTATTACTTCTTCATGTCTCTAGCTCGCCAGACACCCCACCCCAACGCGGAAAAGAACCTGGAGGCCAAGCTCAAGACTATCCAAGCCGGAAAATCAGCCATTTCAGGATCACAATCTACGCAGCAAATCCTGGAGGGGCGTGTCGTGCAGCTTCTAGCTAAATACATGACTAACACGTCCTTTCCTGGGCGCGATGAGCTAGAGCAGACTGTCCTGGCTCGGCTTGAGCAGTTCTTGCACTCTGAACATTCCTCTGATTCCGTTGTCAGGATGGCCATGGTCAACATGAGCGCGTACTACTACGCGCAGAAGCATCAAGGTGAGTGCGATGCCTTGTCTAATTTCCAAAGAGAGTGCTGTAATAACATCTGACAATATCGTAGCCCAATCACTCGCCTCCGCCTACACCTTGTCTTTCAACATGCAGTTCCTTCAAGCCATATCCCGGCTTATGCAGGGCTACCTTCGGGAAGCCCAAGGAGTGATGCCTGGCGAGATGGAGGCATCGGCCTCTCGCCTTAGCCAGCTCCACGCAATGTCTCCCGGCGTTGATACCGCGATCCGTGTGCTTCGCCTGTACTGTTGCTGGCTCTCATCTCGTAATGAAGACCTAGCGCAGGCCCCTGAAGCGATTCAATTCATCGTCCAATCTGCCTGGAAGGACTTTGCACAAATGGCAACCTCTCTCATAACCTACTCAGTTCCCGACATGGAAGAGTTTTGCAAAAGCACCAGCTACCTTTCCCCCACTGCACCCTACCTCATGAAAGAGGACGAGGAGGCAGTCTGCTGTTTATCGATCGGAGATCTGAGCTCCGATATATACGCGCGCCTCTTCCATCGAGCTAGCACCAAGGCTCGGAAGCCCACAATGCTTGAGTCTGGTATTGAGGGCGCCCAACCTCTGGAAGAATTCATCTGCCGACTTGGGGACGTCATCGAGTCCATCGGGCGCTTTTCAGGTAACCCGGCCGTCCCTCTCTACATCCAAACAAGAAGTGATGGTAGCTGGTCCCTCGCGTATGGCTACGAAGCTACTGCCGAATCTGCGCCTCAGACCTCTGTGGAAACCGGCAAGGCCGAGGAGCCTTTGCCTTCGCCGGCACCGGCATACGAGGAAGTTGTTGACGTTGCTCCCACCACGGTCGAGGTATACCAGCCCCCAACCGTCATTTGACGCTGGGCATCTCGCCGCTATGCAGGAGCCGCATCACTCGCTTCCTCTTAGCCCCAGATCGCCTGTTGGCTCGGTGGCCGCGAGCGCCCAAGGAGGGACGTATTCTCCCCTGTCTTGGGGATGGTTTCATGAGCCTACGCCCACGGGTGCGTGGGCCGGACTGACGCGTGAGGTGTTTGAGAGCCTGCCGGTTGGGTCAAGTGGCGTGAGCCAACGCCCGGCTAGCTCTGCTGGCGGCCCTGGGGACCAGCGCGAGATGCTCCTGCAAATGCTTCGCTCCGCCTCGCAAGGCACTGGTAAAGAGAGCCCGTCGTCTCTTCCTGCCCACTCTCCGCGAACTCATATGTTTGATGGCCAACATGTGGGATCGCCCGACTACAGACTCGCTCACTCCGGGTCAGGATATCACATTGGGCATTCCATAGATGGGATGGCCAATGGATTTCCTCCTGCCGCAGCCGGTGTCCCTTCTGATGCGACTGGGTTGGAGCCGACCCACGCCTACGGGCTGCATAGGGCAAGCCAACAGCAACAGCAACAGCAACAACAGCAGCAACAGCAATTGCGGCGCTCTTCACAGGCGAACCGCACCCCACTTTCGCAGCAGGTCCAGCAGCAGATGGCGGCAATGCAAAGCCTTGACGCGCAGAGCAGCGGTAGACCTCGGTCGAGCCGAGGAAACGGCGGGCGTGGCTCGCGGAACCATGCGGACGGTGGCGGCCGCGATGGGTCATATGGTTCTGACCTGAGGAAGAAGACCGTGAACCGCATGCAACGTGGGATGAACGGACCTTGAATGTAGACTCTTTGAATCATCGGTGATGTTCTCTAGTCTAACGCCCGCTTCTTCCTCGAAAGCGCCTCCTCGTTATCCTATCCAGCAACGAAGACGAATGCGATCTGAGCCCCCAAGCCGCCTCGAAATTTTGTGTTTATGAGTAGCTGGATGGATCCGTCAATACAAGCGCCGCGGCACGTCTTTGCGGTATCTCTTGAGTATGGGATTAGCTACAGTCCTGGTCAGCCAGTGGCAATTTTGCTTCCGTTCCTACGGAATCGCCCCTAACAAGGGGCAAAATTCCTCCCTGGTTGCTAGCGTCGAGCGGCTACCGTATCACGGCACCCGGCAGTCGACTGCTGTGAAACCGTCCCTACAGGTTAGTCGCAACGAACCTTGAGAGAGAGGCATGCGACTGCTTTATAAAGGACGGTGCCGGTGCTGTTGATAGCCTTCCCGAGTGCGGAGTTTACCGTATATGAGACTCTTCTAGTGCCATCATCCGCGCAAGCTCTTTTTACGGCCTGTCCATCTCCCAGGTCTCTAGGTGCCACTTGGCCTGGTTTTTGAAATCTCTCGATATTCGGTCTTTTTTTCTGCCTATCCTCCGCCCGCTATTTTCTTTCTTCATCTTCCTTTTTTATCTTGTCTCTTTTCGCTTCAGCTTCCCTGTTCGACCTTTTTCCTGTTAATCAGTGTTCCCGATCTCACAAAAGGTCTAATGGGAGGATGGTTTCAGAGAAGCCATCGTTGCCAGTTCCTTCTTTCCATTCTTTTTTGCCTCTTTCCCCCACCTGCTTCTCATATTTCCCCTGTAAGTTCACCTTGGCGAGCTCCTTCGTTCTTTGCCAGTTGAGGGTGCATATTTTTGAGACGGAGGGAGGGGGATCGATGGGTACTTTATCTTTTGTGTTTCCCCAGGCAGGTGGCGGCAGTCCCTCCCTAGGCCGCTGTCAACGCGCTTGTACATTCTCTTCCTATCTTTCCTGTGGTTTATAAAATAAGATAGCCGAGATATCTCGAGGGCCTAGGGAGGGACCTGGGAGTTTGCCGCCCAACACACCTCATTTTGGGATGCGGGCCTAATCAATCTGTACCTGACATCACTTAAAAATCTTCACTTTGCACGAGTACGATTGTTGCCAGCTCTTTTTTTCTTCTGGTGCGTGCTGTTGTTGAAACTTTTTATTCGCATTCTATTCGTGATATATCTCCCTTTTGGCCGGCCATCGCATGAGAGTGACAAAAATGGAAACCCCTCCAGAAAAGAGAACAAAAACCAAAACCAAAAATGAGCCCTGAGTTACATGGAAAATACCTTGATATCAATCCGTCTTTTTGTATTCATACCAAAACAGTTCTTCTGGAAACGCCAAGCATATGACGCGCTTCGCCTCGACGATGGTCTAGTTGATGACGGCACACATCGAGACTCGCATTCTCCTCTCTACTTCTTGGACAAAGTATTTCAAAGGTGCGGGTGAGGATCTATTGGGAAGTATAGGCTTGCTTGGGGGTGGGGAAGCTGCGAGTACACGTTAGTCGCAATGGCTAAGCAGGGGGATCGGTTTGGACGGGGTCAACTTACGAAGGGCCAAGCTCCTGGATGCTGAGGCGGGCGAGCCACTGGCCCATGTCGACGGCGGTCTCGAGAGGCTTGCCCTCGACGAGACCGGCGAGGAAGCCACCGGCAAAGGCATCACCGGCACCGTTGGTGTCGACGATCTTGTCCTTCTCGATGGCGTGGACGGGGATCTCGCGGATAGTGTCCTCACCCTGGACGGCGATGAGGGTGGGGTCGGTGCCCTGGGTGACGATGGCGACACGCTTGCGCTGGGAGTTCTCCTTGGGGAGGTTGGCGAGGTGCTTGGCGACGTCCTTGGGCTCCTTGGAGGAGGCCGTGGGCCTCGGCATAGGCGGCGACCTCGGTCTCGTTGCCGATGATGTAGTCCCAGTAGGGGGCGGAGGCGTCGACGACGTCCTTGAAGAACTGGGGAATGAAGGGAGCGGAGAGGTTGACGATGAAAGCCTTGTTCTCAGCGGCCGCGAGCTTACCGAGCTCCATGATGGCGGGAGGGCAGACTGTGCAAATACGTTTTGGGGACGAAGTGTCCCCTCAAGTGTTAGTGTATATAAGATACATTGAAAAAGCCGTGGGAGGCTCCATCTCCATAGCTAGTACACTAAAAAGGAAAAGAGATGCTTACCGGTGAAGTGGAAACCACCGACGTAGAAGATATCGGCGTTCTGGGCGAGAGCCCAGATCTCGGGCTTCTTCAAGTGGTCGAGGTCATAGTTGTTGGCAGCGTCGAGGGCGGTGCAGAGAGACCGGTTGTGGCCGGTGATGATGGCGCCGCACCTTCCGGTAGGGGCCTTGGGGTCGACGCGGTACTCGACCCTCAGGCCGACGGCCTGAACGGCATCACGGAGGATAGCGGCGTACTTATCGTCGCCGACGCAGCCGAGGTAGACGACGCTGTTGGGGGAGGATGTACTGGGCTCCGCGGGCGGAGTTCTGGGCAGCGCCGCCGGCGAGGAGCTTGGCGTCGTAGTTGTTCAGGAGGTCCTCGTAGATGGGGAGGTGCTTATCCTCGGCGAGGATGGCATCGTTGGCCTTGAGGCCGTACTTCTCAAGAAGAGCATCGTCGCCGAAGGCCTGGATATCTGTTTGAAGGGACGCGGGGTGTTAGCTTACAGCACGATGACTTTAGATGTCTCGACCTCGTCTTGAAAGTGAAGTAGAAAAAAAGGCCTCCAAAAGAGAAAAGTATGAAAATGAAGAGGAGAGAAACGAGAAAACCCCAAAACCCCCTGATGATGTCGGATCTGGCTTGGGGAAATGAAGCAAAGTCTTGGTGTTTAAAAAAAAAAAAAAAAAAAAAGATACGTACCGAGAAGAGGGTTCTCGAGGCAGAGAAGAGCGTACTCCTTGGTAGCCATTGTTTTCGTGGTGAATAACTGGGTGTGAAGGGGAAAAGAAGAAACTGAGTATGATGTTGAAAAGCTGCTTGGAGAAATCTTCACAGATGCGGCCGATGTCGTTGATGTTGTGGTCGTCGATGGCGGGGTTCTGGTAAATAGTGGGCGATGATTATGAGGAATGTTGGGGGATGGCGGGGTACTGCCAAAACCGTGGTTGCTTTTGCGTGGGGTCGCTCCGAGCAGGCTAATAAAACATCTGGAGCTCGCCTTCATGCTGACTGGCTTACTGACAGCAGCACGAGCGGCATTTGCGAGCCCGCCTGCTACGCAAGCCAGAACTGGCTTACGGAGTGTGTGCGACATTTTGTGGCCTCGAGCTACTTGTATGTGGTCATAACCTCATCGCAGGCGAGGAGGGTGAGAGAGAAGGAGAGAGAGGTGATCAGAGAGGGGAGAGCTTGGGTTGAAGTGCGGTTTAGGCCCTGGTAGTACTTTCGTCCCTTTCTCTTCCCCTATTTCTTTTTCCTTTTCAACGATCTAGCTCCCTGTTCCTCGGTCCCTTTTTCTTCTTCTCGCGATGGTGGGGACTGACCGGCGGACGAGTTGGTAAGCTGCAGCGCGAGGTGGCTGATGAGACTGAGCAGAAGAAAAGTTGGCTTGAACGCTACATGTACCAATTGATGTGTGTGAAATCGAGGTTCGAACGTTGGCTCGGGATCTAGTGCCTTTTTCCTTTCCTTTTAACCTTGGGGAGATGCGGAATGCTTTAGACGTCACCCTCGTCTTTTATAATTCTATGACGAGGGGGCTAGGCACTGATCGTATGATCGACTGCCATGGGCATCTATTCGCTTGCCTCCGTGCCGGGGCAGTGGTCACGGGGATTCAATTAGCAGCAGGACGCACCACGGATCCGACTCAAAGCGCCTGGCGCAGGACGAGGTGGCTCGTCGGTGGTTATCCGATTCTTGGGATTCTTGGGAAAATAAGGAGCTTCATTTTCCGCCATCATCTGCCTTTTCGAGCGCAATGGTAGCTTCAGCCCGCCAACCCGCCAAGCAAGGTGGCTTTCAATCAAGTTTCGTAACTGCGTTAAACCGCCTAGAGAAGAGCTAATCAATATTCGGTCCCTTTCCTGAGCCCTAGCCTAGCCTAA
Source organism: Parascedosporium putredinis (assembly GCA_949357655.1). Classification (NCBI taxonomy): domain Eukaryota; kingdom Fungi; phylum Ascomycota; class Sordariomycetes; order Microascales; family Microascaceae; genus Parascedosporium; species Parascedosporium putredinis. The sequence continues at coordinate 1,419,614 of CASHTG010000019.1, forward strand.
GGGAATTGCATTGAGCATTGGGCGTTCGTTGCTTCTCTGAAAGCTTCAATACATGTAGGACCCAAGGTGAGCTTTTAAATTTAAGAATTCAATTGACCATGAGAAAATTTGCACCAACTCTAGTCCACTGTCAAGGCACCACAGGCACTTGGCAGTCTATCCCAAGTTCAAGGTTTCTCAAGGTACATTCATGCAGCAAACAGAATTCAGGAACTGAGCAGCAAACAGCATTCAGGAACTGAGTGAACCTCGACTATTCGAACCAAAGGTGCAATCGCTACCTCCGGGTTCACGAGCAAAAGGGGAAGCACTTGACTTGGAACTTGAACTTGAGGCAATCCCGAATGGCATTCAATAACACCGAGGCTACTTTTGTACTTTCAAAAGGTCCGTCAAGAATTCTAATATACCAGCCGTCACAACATAACTTTTGGGTTGTGTGTCTAAGCACCGCTCTTGGCTGGGAATCATGAAGTGCCCTTATACTTTCATCATCCGAGTTAATACCAACTATCTGCCCTTGGAAAGTACCGTTGAAAGATGCTAGCCTGTAAACACCGTCCCTATGACCCAGGAAAAGCACACCAGCCTTAATCCTTCGTCTTCTGGGTACCACGAAGCAGACCCGTCCTCCTGGCGGCGATGAGACCAGCCTTTTGACCCTTGGAGGCGAATCGAGAAATTGTCGAGGCCTTACCGATATGTTGATGGTTACCCTGTATATATTGTCAGCATCCACGGAAGTAAAATATCCTGGGGCTGGGATGAAACGTACACCACCGTGAGGATGGTCGACGGGGTTCATGGCAACACCACGAGTCCTGGGCCAGTTGTTGCGCTTGACGGCATACTTATGCTTCGCACGAGAAGCCTCTGTAAAGAAAAAGATGGAAACGTTAGCAAATTTCGTCCGTCTCATTAGTTGTATTCCCTCCATCTTATTCTTTTGGGACATCCGAGAAAGGAAGTGGAGGATTTGTTGCCTCGTTCCATAGTTCCCCTTGTCCTCCCACCACTCCTTTCTCGGATGATCTCCCCCAAAAGTCTCTTCTCGGAATTCTCGGTCGATACGTACTCATGAGGGGCTTGTCGGTACGGCCACCACCAGCGACGATACCAATCATACCACGGGCACCGCTGTGGACGACCTTCTTGGAACCGGAGGGGAGCTTGATGCGGGTCTTGCCCTCATCGGGGTTGTGGCCGATGATGGTGATGTAGTTGCCGGAGGTCCTCGCGAGCTTGCCCCTGTCGCCAATCTTCTCCTCGACGTTCGTGACGACGGTACCCTCGGGCATGTGGCCAAGGGGAAGGACGTTTCCGACGGTGAGCGGCGTTCTTTCCGGCGTAGATGAATTGACCAGTGTACATGCCCTCGTTGACGATAAAGGTCTCGGTGTGGAGCTTGAACTTATAAGGATCACGGAAGACGACCTTGGCAAGGGAGCACCACGACCGGGGTCGTGGATGATCTCCTTTACGATACCGCGGACGTATCCATGTCGCTCGGAGAAATCGAGGGATCGGAACTGGGCGACACCGTTTCGGAGGCGGGTGTTGGCAGCTAAAAGGTGAGTTGATGTGAGTATGCGGCTCAAACGAAGATTTGAGAAAAGAAAAAAATCTCGTTTCTCAAGATCGGGATCTCATGTCGTCCTGTGTGGGTGAAAGGGATCTCCTTACTGAAAATGCTGCCGCGACCCTTTCGCTGGTTGCGAATAACTCTACCCATCTCGTCTACTTATCGATTCAGACTCGGAAGATGGGATGTATAATTATTTAGGGATCCAGAATACTGCTGCTGTGAAGGGGTGAAAGTCGGATTAGCAAAAGCCTCCAACTGAATAGAGGCGAATGACGGGAAAGGTTGGGATTCTTTCCATACATACCGGTCGCAGTTTCTGAGCAGATATCTTTCCTATCACCTGGGAATGGTGGTGGGAGGGCTAGGAAATTTGGCGTTTGGATCTGATGTATGGACGCTTGCCATCCCGGTCGGGGCCTTGCGCAGAAAATTTGTGTGTGGAAACCCTTGTCACGTGAGTTATGAGAGGGAGGCCCATTTTTTGGAGGTGGAAACCCAAGTTTTTTCCCAAGATGATGTCCTCGGTGGGTGGATTGCGCTGATTGGTTGATGGCCGCAAGGGGAATAGTCTCTGGCTTGTCCACCCCACCACGCATGCGCCCCTGCGACTCACCCAATTTTCTAGACACGCCTGACATAATAAGACTCGTGCTCAGACCATCCCTCGTCAACATCGAAAAACGACACCAGAAGCTCTCTCCATTGGGATCATCCCGTCGACGCGATAGTAGGATGGCTCTCGCACGACGCGTCTCATTGATTGCAGAACGTGCAACGAGGCTACCCATTTCAAGCCTTGTCAGCAATACTCTTTAGCCTACCATTTTGCTATCACCGGAATACCCCTGACCCATCTGCAGATCTCCTGACACCAAATCCCGCTCGCGCCAGAAGCGACGGGCTGTCAGACGAGAGAGACAAAATGCAGGTTTTGTCATGAGTGGGTTTGGCGGTTGGCTGAAGCTCGACACGGCCGCTCCTTTGCGTGGCTCAACAGCTCGTTACGTCAGGAGTATACGCGCCTGCTGCACATTCATCCCCAGGTTCAGAAAAGCCGGCTCGGTTTTATCCCTATGGATTTTTGCACGACGTCGAAATTATATATTGATTCCTCTTAAGCTTCTGGGGCGGGGAAGGCCCTTTTATCGTCTATTGCGAGAGAAAGAAGGCGTTCTATCGTCAATAGAATACTCCAGACCAGTGGGTTGGATCGACACTAGAGAGAGTAGAATCTCAGGTTTCCGCAAGTTCTCTGCTAATTCTCTCTCTGTTTTGGGGTATCCGCTCTCCGTTGGTCAGAGGCTCCTCGCCCCTCACTCTGCTATGCATTGCCTGACGAACTTGGCAGACTGGTCAAGGACCACTCCCATCCACTTGGTCCCCGTTCGTGGCTCCTGGATCGTCGCTGAGCCAAAGTCACCAAGGGAGATGGTTGGAGGCGAATAAAGTGAAGGATCAGGCAGAGCAACCATTGCTGAAATGCAGATGTTGCAGTGCCACTGGGCACTTGGCCAGGGGTCATGTGACTTTGAGATATTTGGAAGAACTCCGAAGGACGACTGTTGGGGGTTTTATTGTGGCCTAGGCGGAGGATCGCCAATTTTTGGCAGAGTCATGTCCGCATCTGGGACATGGTTTGGATTGGTGTCGTGATGCAACCAACTTTTTTGGTAGGAGATGGAGCTGTCCTCCTGGGATGCGGGGATGGATCGCCGCCGTGTGGTAAGACGGGGTGCGCGAGGGGTTGGTGACGTTTGACCTGCTCCAGCTTCGACAAGTGCGGAGCGATGGCGGCATCACGGAGCCGCGCGGATAGCCTCAGTGCTTTGGAACAATAACGGGCATGTGCAAAATTGGGGTTGCGTCGGCACGCTCTTATTTTATTTTATTTTTCTAGCTTGGCCCGCCCGGGCGTTTTTAGGCTCGGCATGATCTGACACATCCCAGAATTTCAGCGTGGGGATGGACAGCAACATACTGGTCGCTCTCCATCCCCGAGAGCTTGAAGGCGTGGCGACCAAGCCAAGTGCGTCACGCTTTGGCGAGTTTCGGTAACAGACTTGGGGATGCTTGATCCTACCAAGGACGCTCTTGACCCCTCCCAGGTGCTTGACAAGATTTAAGACGGACGTTGCGCAAAGCCGGCAGCATAGCATTGATTATCTAGCTGCCACGTAGAGAATACAAATACATGTCGGAGCAAGGCTGGGCCTATCAGGCTCCTGGAGTAGTTTTGCGGCTCAAAAGTCATGTCGAGGTGTGTGGTCTAGCGGTAATGAGAGAGAGTGTGCGGGCCAAATTTGTCCCCAGTCCCCTTTCCCCTCAACTTTCTTGTCCTCTGCAACAACGCGATCCACCTTGACACGCCTACCTTGCAACCTACCACTGCAATACCTCGACAACAGGCCAAAAGAGGGCTTTCCGACTCGATAAATACCATTCAAGATGGACAGCGATGATCTTTCCGATCTATCGTCGCTCTCCTCCCTTTCCCCACCGCCTCCCAGCGATTCGGAATCGGAGCAGGAGACGAAGAAGACGGGAATCCTCAAGTTCTTCACCAAATCCAAGGGTAAAGCTGCCCGCGAGAAAGAACCATCTCCTCCACCCCGAAAACGAGAGCCTTCTCCCGCCCACGAATTCGTCTTTGCCGATAATCCTGATATTGCTGTGAGTTGAGCGTCTTGTTTTCTTTTCCTTGGTCTTTTTTTGTTGGTTTCCGATTCGCCTCTCTCAATTTGCGCGTGTTGCTCGTTGCGCTCCACGCGAGATGCCGCGTCCGACGTCATTATACACTGTGCTGATGCACCACCCAGTTCATTGTGATGTTTAGGAATAGATTCGATGAGGCCTTTCCACGATCGCTCGCGTCCTTTGGGCCCCAAGAGCTCGAGTACGACATTACGGAACCCGTTCCGGGGAGTCGCGCCGAAGCGTTCCTGTGCGCAGTCCTTGGACTTTTGCTCAATCGCAAGCAGGATGTCAAGTATGTCGCCGCTCTACGTTTTCGCGCGAGCCTCGAGCTATCTTGATGCCTCTGGCGATTTCCTATGCTAATTATGACGTTTGCAACAAATTTGTAGAGCTGGCCATTATAATCGAGCTCTCGAGGACGCGATCAGCTCCCACAAAAACCAGTGGCCGGCGCAATGGGAGGAGAAGAGCCCCTCTCTGGCGGCGGCACCTTTGCCTCGATGACACCAACAGAACGCGTATGCCTCCTTCCCCGTGTCCACCCCCGCGCTTGACCCTTCTCTTGTGCGTTCCGGCGCTAACATGTCCTCTTTTTTATGTGTAGCTCACGCTCCTTCGCGCTCTAATCCTCTGGGCGATGGCATCCTCCGAAAGCCTCCGGACCATTCTTGCCAAGGCATACAAGCAGAACCGACATGAGGATGATCTCAACCAACCCATGTCTGTGCAGCCGTGGGGCGCCGATAGCGATAAGCGCCGGTACTATCTTATCGAGGGTCGTGACCACACTTCGTTTCGTGTATACAGGGAGAGCAACCCGGCTGGGTTCAAGAGGACGTGGTGGAGCGTCGCTGACGACATTGACAATCTCACGGCCCTTGCCAACAAACTCGAGAATGACGATGGCGGCCCCAAGGCTAAGAGGCTAAGCCAGGGTATCCACCAAGCTATCCCCCGGCTTATGGAAAGTGAAGAGGTAAGGCCCCATCTATGTGTAGCCTTGTGGAAACGGAACCAATCCAGTCCAGTCCCACTTGCTAACCGCGGACACTAGAAACGTCGCCGTCGTGAATACCGACAACGAACGAAGGAGCGCTTTAGGCGCCCTGAAGTGGGCTTTTCCCTGTACGAAGGCCGAACTCGCGGGAAGCGCATCAAGTATACATTCTCGGATGAAGAGGACGATATCTACAGCGACCAGAATGTCCGGCGGTCTTCGCGCAACACTGCCACCGCTGCGCCTGTCGCGGAGAGTGTTTCAGTTACAACCCAGAGCGGCCGCCAGGTGCGGCCAACACGCCTCAACCCCAATGTTGGCAGTGCGGGAGGTAGCGTCCAAGGCGATACCTCTGATGGCGACTTGGTCGGTGCGAACGGCCGGCCTCGCCGTGGTGCAGCGGCCAACGGATGGGCGAATACGCGTTCCGACGCTCCGGGGGTGGTGAGGATGAGGATGAGGAAGCTAGTGATCCAGAGCTGAGAGGAGATGAGGGGATGATGAACACGTGCCTGAAGAATCTAACGACGAGGAGGATGAGTTCAATGATGAAGAGCTCCTGGAGGAGGACCTCGACGTGGATGCGTCCAAGAGCCTGGTCGTCAAGCTTTCTGTGGGCAAGTCTAAACTGATGGGGTCACGCGTGAGGGACTTCCCACACCAGCCAATGAGCCGGCTACGGCTCTACCAACCCAAGAAGGCGCCGAGGTTGTTATGAGCGATGCTCCGGGTGCCCCCGTGGCCGAGGACACAGCCAAGACCGAGAGGCTCCTAACCCCAGAGCCCACAGTCAAGGGTGACTCGGAGCCAGCTGGGTCTGTCCCAAACTCGTCTGGGCTCGTATCCACGCCGTTGGCTCTTCGGGGAGCCCCGAGAAGGCTCAGGCCGGCCCGTGACTTGTGTGAACAGTCGAGTTGGAACGATGACGACGGCTAAACCGGAAGGAAAAGAGTCCGAGGGAGACAAAAATAAGAAGCAAAGGTCAGTCAATTTTGAGGAATGACCGAGGTTTCTTCCTACTGGGAAGGCACCAATGCGGAGAAAACAACTTCCCCTCGCTCGTCTCGTATGTATGTCGGGGACGGTACATGTTTCGTTTTCTTTTGGTTTGGCGTTGATGGAAAAACTGTAGATGGCGATTTGGCCTCATAGATATCGCTCTTTGTTAGTCGGTTTCGCCAGGTTCGACCTCGGGGTAGGGGTGGTAGGGGTGGTAGGCGGTTGGACTTGGGATAGCTGGCTTTAGACCTGTGGCCTTCCTATGCCCATGCGAGCTAACGAATAATTCGCTTGCTTTTGGCATTTATATAGTTGTTGGGCTTCTGGCGCATCATGCTCGAGAGAGAGCTTAGTACACGCAATGAGTTTCATAGGGAATATATAGGAGTTTCTTGTGTGGATGGATGTTTGCACAGGAGGACCGCCGAGCCGTAGCACAAGGATTGGGCTATTGGTGATCTCTCGAGTTCTACATGCAGATTGCTAGCACAAAACGTAATATAAGACATTGTGATGTTGTCTTTTGATTATCTATTCCGAAGTGTGAAAACGCCTCAACCATTGAAGGGATAATTTACATCATGACGCAGGACACCCCAAGACGCTCCTTACGCAGTCTTGAGGCCGCTTATCCTCGGCGCCGGGGGATCTTCCAGTTATTGACTCCGTACCACCAGCGTCTTACCCTCGCCCCGATGCTGTTTCCGTGCACCCGCGCGTTTCGATTCCACGCCTGCCATCCGCATAAAGTAACGTTCCAAATGAAGCCTTGTAGGAGGGGAACGCGATCTACAAATGGCCGGGTTAGCTAAGAAGGCGGTCGACGAGAATACTGCTGGGCTTGCGCGGGTAATCAAAAAGAGTGCGGATAGTCAGCCCCTCTCGAGGCCGGCCGCTTGGGGGCGTGGCAAACCGTACCTGATCCTTTACGGTGATGAAGGCGACTTCCCACCACGTCTGCGCTTTAGATATGCTGCGGAGGTAGCTCTGCTCGAACCTCAGGTCGGGAATGGGGGAACTGCTTGGGGGCTTCCGGACGACGTAGGGGCTGTCTTCGTCGTCGTCGTCAGAATCGATGACGAGGGAGACGGGTTCGCGCTTGGAGGCGGCGGTGGACGGGTTGATGTCGCGGCGGGGATCGGGGTTCCGGTTGATGTGGGCGACCTGGATGATCTCGGCGGCTTGGGTGGCGAAGTCGTCCATTTTCTGGCGGTGGTGTCGGCCCTGCCCGGTTGGATTGGGGTCTGCTTGTGGGGGTGGGGAACGAGTCTGCTCTGGGCAAAGCTGAAGGTGAGGAGGATGGATGTAGGTGCGTTCGAATTGATCTTGACGATGACGATGCGATGCTTCTGGGCTAGATTAACCGGGGAAAATCCACTGTGTGGTGGTAGTGGCCAATCATGGCGAGAAGACTACGTCTGAGACACGCAGGTAGCAGTTGTACCTGACTCCCACCAGCGGCTTCCAAGTTCATTGAACCTCTATGGATGGAGTTCCTTAAGTCACGTGCACCATAGGCCACTTTGGGGGTCGATGCCTAAGTTTGGCAACAGGGTTGGCGATGATCAATGAACTCCGGGGTGTTGTTTGGGCCGGCCCAGGCAGGCGCAAGTGGTTCAGCGCCCAGTCTTGTCCATCGCTGCCTGCCGCCGCTGGTCGCCACCACCGACACTGACCTCCTGTGTCATTCTGCTGTTGTTCTTGTTCCATTTTTTGGCTGGTGTTCCTTTTCCAAGGCGGCGGAAGGGAGACCCACGCTACTAGGAATTATTTTTCCAAGAAAACTCGCCCAATCCCTCTCACAGGCCGTCGCCTCCCAAAACCCTCTGCCCTTTTTCTTTTTTTCTTTTCCCGTTTCCGCCTTCCCCTAATTCCTCCTCCCTCCTCTCGTCAACCTCCCTCTTCCTAGACGCATAGGAAGCTCGGTTCGTCGGTCAAGAATAGCTCTACAAGAGCGAGCGAGAGTTGATTTTTCACCGTCACCATGAGCGACGCTCAGGCAAGCGACGCTGAAAAGAACGTAAGTGTGATGGCCTTTTTTGTTTGTTGTTTTTTTTTTTTTTCGCAAGTCTGCTGTGGACTGGATCGAAGGGAGTCCGCCCCTCTGCCGTTTTCTTCAGCCCAGGGCCGTGGCGGGCGAGGGGAAGCCCTCGCTGCCATTCCGCACAATTGTTGGATGGGTTTTTCTTCCATCCCTGACATCATAGGCGATGAGTAGATGGGAATGGGGATGAAGAAGAGCTAGTGGTTAACAATTGTGTCTTTGCGCAGATCGAAATATGGAAGGTCAAGAAGTTGATTAAACGCCTTGAAGCGGCTCGTGGCAATGGCACATCCATGATTTCGCTCATTATCCGTACGTTGAAATTTCCATCCATCGTATTTTTCCTCATTTCCTCCCTTTTGTTTCCTACTCCCTTTATACAGGGCTGTGCGTGCATTTTCCCGTTTGTCGGGGAGGGGCTGCTCTCTAAGACGGCGTACCCCGCCAAAACCCCGCGATGTGGGATGGCAGGGTTTATTCCAAGATCGCGTGTGCTAACACACTTGAACCATAGCCCCCAAGGATCAGGTCTCCCGGGCGGCCAAGATGTTGGCTGAAGAATATGTACGTTCTGACCTTTTCCCCTGTCCCTTGATTTATTTTTCTAGATGAGAGGTGCTTGGAGGGGCTTGGGGGTTTTTAGCCCCCTTCCGGGAAGCCTCTCGCTCGCCTTTACCCGTTAAGCTGATTCTAATTTCCAACGTCGATGGTAAACAGGGTACTGCCTCGAACATCAAGTCGAGAGTCAACCGACAGTCGGTTCTCTCCGCCATTACTTCGACGCAGCAGCGCCTCAAGTTGTACAACAAGGTCCCCCAATGGCTTGGTCATTTACTGCGGTGAAATTCTCACCGCCGAAGGCAAGGAGCGCAAGGTCAACATTGACTTCGAACCCTTCAAGCCCATCAACACCTCGCTGTACCTGTGCGACAACAAGTTCCATACCGAGGCCCTGGCCGAGCTCCTCGAATCGGACCAGAAGTTCGGGTTCATCATCATGGACGGCAACGGCGCTCTCTTTGGTACGCTGAGCGGCAACACCCGCGAGGTTGTGCACAAGTTCTCGGTCGATCTTCCCAAGAAGCACGGTCGTGGTGGACAGTCTGCCCTTCGTTTCGCCCGTCTTCGTGAGGAGAAGCGTCACAACTACGTGCGCAAGGTGGCGGAATTGGCGGTACAGAACTTCATCACGGCGGACAAGGTCAACGTTGCGGGCATTATCCTTGCTGGCTCGGCTGACTTCAAGAACGACTTGAACGCCTCGGACATGTTTGATAACCGTCTCCAGTCCAAGGTCATCAAGGTGGTGGACGTGTCGTACGGTGGCGAGAACGGCTTCAACCAGGCCATTGAGCTTTCGTCGGAGACTCTTGGTAACGTCAAGTTTATCCAGGAGAAGAAGCTCATTGGCAAGTACTTTGAAGAGATTTCGCAAGATACGGGCCGCATCTGCTTCGGTATCGACGACACGCTCAAGGCTCTTGAGCTCGGCGCGGTGGAGACGTTGATCGTGTTCGAGTCGCTCGAGCTCACCCGCTGGACGCTCAAGGACAGCAACGGCGGCGAGATCATCCTGCACACCAACAAGGAACAGGAGCAGACGAACCGCGAGCGTTTCATGGACAAGGAGACGGGACAAGAGATGGAAATCGTGTCACAGGAGGCATTCCTGGAGTGGATTGCGGAGCATTACCGCGATTTCGGCACGACGCTCGAGTTCGTGTCGGACAGGTCGACGGAGGGTAACCAGTTCGTCAAGGGCTTTGGTGGTGTCGGGGGTATCTTGCGATACAAGGTCAACTTTGAACAATTGGCCGATCTCGACGATGATGATGACGACTATTACGATGATTGACCAGTGGATTCCCTCGTGAAGGACGAGGGATTGGCTCAAGCTCGAAGAATTGAAAGCGAGGCAGCGAGGCCCTATGAACATTCGACCCCGAAAACAACGACGACGACGGCGACAAGCGATTCGGCCCAGGCCCAGGCGGTCGCGCACCGCCAAGCCGTAGGGTTCGGAGGGTTTGGCGACGCGCCGCCGTGGCGCAGCCACCAGGTGAACCGGCCCAGCCCGCTTCGCAGCGTGATGACGACGACTTGAGCCATGTTAAGGACAGGCCAGGGTGAGTTTCTTGCCATCTTCGTGTTTTTTCGCGTCACGCCCGAGGCTGACATTTTGGCGACCAGACAGCGCAGGAGCTGTGATGCACTAGGATGTGCTGTGCTAGTCTAGCGAGAGATTGATATTCTACAAAAAAAAACAGATGTGTTGATGGCGGTGGTTGGAACAGGTGGGCTTTCTTTGGCCAGGCCAAATGCAAAATTTGTGTTCCTACTGCGATCAATAGAACATTATCGCTTCCGTTTATGGTCGTAGCTCTCTTTTTCCGTGCAGTGCGTGCTTGACAATTCCGCCTTAGAACTTGAACCTCTTGACTCATGACTCTGGATACCATTGCATCTAATAATGCTCGAACGAGTTTGCTGGGTTTGGGCCATGTCAAGTGAAGTGGGACTAGAATTCAACATGCCACCCAGTCGAAGTTCTCCGAGGATCCACCAGCCCGGTTGTGCGTATGGAAGAGAGAGACTGCCTCTCAAAGAGCACTACCGAGGTTGGCGTGATGCATTTCCTGGACATGGAATGGGGATTTATACCGACTGGTGTCTAACTCTCTTGCCTCTTACTTTTTCGGCTTCTCAGACAGAGTTGATGTGGGGTTGACAAGGACCTATTGCCAAGGGCCGTGTTGCCAGTGCAGACAGAGACAGACCCCTGCTTCCGGCTTTCGGAGGGGAGCTCAAAACCTCTGCCAGTAGCGCCATAATTTTTGATGACGATCTTGAAGCTCCGATGTACCTGTCTTGAGCAATCCCATTGAATTCTTAGCAAGTATCCCCTCCCACAAGCCCACACCCAGCACCCCACACTCTTCTTATCAGATCAAAAGTTCTGCGCTATTCGCATATGGAACAGGGTTACCTCTAAAAATAAATAAAAAGAACCTGTTGCGCCCGGCCTCGCTGGACTACATACGAACCAGCTTTTCTGCCGGTACCTCGGTAGCTCCGAGCAAGGGGTATTGTTTTTCTCCATATTCCTTTCTTCTTCCATCTTCATTCCTCGTTTGAAGTCTGAACCATTCTATTTTCCTTTTCCTTTTTCAAGCGCAAGCTATTTCCCCGCAACCATGGCGGGCTCCATCCAGCAGTTTATCACGACGGCCAAGGCGCGTCCGCCCAAGCTGATCCGCGACTACCTGTCGCCGACAAACTCCCACCTCCTCAGCCTCCTGCTCGCCGACGTTCTGCCGCCGTCGTGCTACCCGTACCCGCTCTCGTCGGCGTCGCCCAACCCCACCAATTCCACGGGGCCGTCGCCGCACCTCGCCGGCTCGTCGAGCCTCCCACCGCTGCCGCAGTCGCCGCCCTGGGGCAAGCCGTTGCCGCTGGGCCACCACCTGGTGTATTTCCCGCTACAGGCGCGGCCGACGGAGCTAGCATGGGACGGGGCGGACAACGACCACGCGCCGGGGAGCCGTACGTGAAGCGCATGTGGGCCGGGGGCAAGATGACGTTTCGGCAAGGGTGGGAGGACGTGCTGCGGGTGGACGGGCGGCCGGTGGTGGGGTTCGAGGAGATTGGGGACGCGCGCGTCGTGGAGAGGGGGGCAAGGGGAATGGCATGGTGGTGATGGATCTAAAGAGGGGGTATGGCGTGGAAGGGGAGGGGGCGTGGTGATTGAGGAGGTGAGAAGGTTGGTGTTTTTGCAGGGTGATGGTGCCAAGAAGGCGCCTGCGAGAGGTGAGTTTCTTGGTTGTCTCTTTCTTTGTTTCTTGTTGTTTGTGTCGAGCTCTCCGCTAACGTCTCTCTCTCTCTCTCTTTTCTCGCGTCCGCAGCCAAGGAGAAGCCCGACTACTCGGTCTCTCTGACGCCGTCGTCCTCGCTCCTCTTTGGCTTCTCGGCGCTCACGTACAACGCGCACCGCATCCACATCGACCCAGAGTACGCCCGGTCCGAGGGCCACCGCGCCATGCTCTTCCACGGGCCGTTTAGCGTCGTCGTGCTGCTGACGGTGCTCAACTCCCAGCTGGCCCCCGGCGAGAGCGTCGACGCCTACGACTACCGCAACTTTAGGCCCCTCTACGTCGACGAGAAGCTGACCGTCTGCGTCAGGAGGATCGAGGGCGGGCCGGGCCGGGGTCCCCGGGGAGCTGGGACATTTGGATCGAGGGTGCGGATGGGGGATTTCGGTCCGGGGCACGGTCACGACGTCGTTCCGGGAGGCGGTGGAGGCGAAGCTGTAGAAGAGAGTTGGGCGTACTCTGTTTTGAGGTGCGTGAGAGAGAGAGAGAGAGGAAAGCTAAAATACGAGTAGGATATGTGAATTGATAAGATTGGTCTGACGCCTTTTGTCTGCTTCTTTTTTGAGGGCCGCTCGTGAGGCTCTTCGCCCCTAAGAAATCTCTCTTAGTTTCCACTTTTCTCGCTCTAAGGCTCGAGAAGAGCACTGCTGTCACATGAGAAAAAGGTCGTGATCAAGGCTAGAGGCCCCAAACTCTCCGCATCGTCCTTTCGTCGACTGCCCATCTCCCCGGCCTTGGGGCATGTCCAAGGCCGGACTTGGACACAGGAGAATTGAGTTCTTAGTGCGTATCTCTTGGATCTTAGTGTCGAGTTTTTGGATCATGAGCGTCTAAAGCCTGGGTAGATGTCTGGAAATCACCCCAAAGCCCCCACCACACTGAGAAAAGGAAAGCAGAAGTAGCAGATAAGTGAGGATAGTCACGATGTTAAAGAGGAGCCCACCCTATGAAGCGATGCTCTCTTTTGACCTGTTCCTTCTCTTCACATCAAAAGAAAGAACCTCTACACTTTCTTCTCCCTCTTTCTATTGTTATTCTTCTTCTTCTACTCTCCCCAAACACAACCATAGTCTGCTTCATCTACACCTTCACTCTCATCCCTGGTCTTTCAAGATACAGCTGATGGCAGAAAGACTGAACAGAACACCCTTTCAACATCCTCCACACATCCTTCCTTTATATCCTCCTTTTTCCCAATTATCCTTTCTCACCATGGTTCCACCCGCCTTACACCCACCAACCCCCGAGCCACACCCTCCTCCTCTTCCTCCTCGTCACCGCCCACCACCCTTGACGCTGGCTGACACCAATACACCCTTCACCAAACCTGTGGAACCACCCCTGATCTTGACCCTCGGGCTCGGTGGATCTTGCGCCGTTGACTTCAACCGGCTCAACTCCGCACCCGAGGGATACTGGCCCCTCCGCGCGGCCTTTGCCCTGCCCTGCGAGGATTTCTCCCAGATGAACATGAACGTCCCCCAGGCGTACAACACCGTCGAGACCGTCGCCTTTGCTTCGGTCTCACCCCTCGCCGCGCGGCCGCCTACTTTGAGAAATACTCGCCCGTGGATTTCGTGACGAAAACGCGCCGCCCGCCCGCCTCCATCGCCGAGTGCTTGATCATGTTCGCCAAGGTGCGCGATGAGATGCTTGCCGTGGCCGAGTTGCCGCTGCCTGCTACGCCGTGGCTCGAGCCTGATGTGCCTGGCGCGCAGGCGAGGAAGAAAAAGAAAGAGGAAGAGGTTAGCAATGCGATGGCAGCCAGACATCAAGGCAAAGACCAGGGGAGGGGGCTGGAGGCCACCAAGAACCAGGGCAACAAGGCCACGCAGAACGACAAAAACGGCCAGGACAAGAAAAACGTTTGGAACAACTGGAACAAGAAGAACAACACAAGCAACATGAACGGTAATGCTAGGAACAGCCAAACTGCTCAGAACCACGACCGCTCCAAGGCAAACGGCACCGCCGACGTCGCGAACCCCAACAACACCAATGCCAAGAGCAAGACCGACGCCGAAGCTTACCCAAGTCCCGACCAAATCCTCTCCAGGCGCCTAGAGCTCCTCGGCATCGCCGGCCCCGCCCGCTACAGCATTACCCTCAAGCTCGCCCGCAGCGCCGGCACCAAGACCCTGCGCGACGTCCTCATCTACTTCAGCGCCTTTCGGTGGGAGTACCTGACCAGCATCTCGCTGCGCGCCGGCCGCGTCATCGCGCACGCCCGCAACTACGGCGGCAAGGAGCTCATCCAGCACGTAGACAGCATCGGCAACGCCGCCGGTATCACCGGCAGCGATTGGCCGTGGATCGTCGGAGACTGGAAGCAGGAGATGGGGTCCAGGCTGAGAAATGTCGATAGACTCGTGGGTCCGACCTTGCCCAAGGAGCGCGCCTTTAGCCCGGCGCTCCTCGAGGTCATGAAGCGGACAAAGTATCGCTCCCCGCCGAGGGCGCCGCTCAAGAGGAAGAGACTACGGCTCCCGGCACCGGTACTGCCACCGACCCACTTGACCAGCCAGGCCGCAACGCCAATCTCGCCAAGTTTGAGTCCAGCTACGTAGCTCGCATCTTTAGCCCGCGCCAGCCGCCTGCCAACCTGCCGCCTCCCCGCCACCACCTCTGGCCCTTCCGCCCCCGCCGGCCGTGGTACAGCGACCACTCCTCCCCACGGCGGCTCCTTTCCAGCCCGCAGCCTCAGCCGTCGCCCAGCCGGGAAGCAAGCGGTCGGAGCAGCGATCAAGGCGCGGCAAGCCGACCGGGCCCCGCGGCGCTCCTGCTCAGCGCTCTGGGGGTTTAGCGTCTCAAGCGTCCCGATCACCTCGGCCGTCGCGAGGACAGAATGGCGGGGGCGCGGACGCGGGAATTCACGAGGAAATGGACGCGGAAATGCACGAGGAAGTGGACGCGGAAACGCACGAGGGGGTGTGCGAGGAGGTGCACGTGGAGGTGAACGCGGAGGTGCGCGCGGGAAGACACAGCAGCAGCAACGACGACGTTAGCGAGGGAAAACTAACACGGATGGAGGCCAAACGCCCAGAAACACCTGCCCTCCCTCCCCATGAACCCCCATTTTCTTTTTCTTTTCTTCTTTTTCTACTTCAGTCTGTCTTTTCCTTCTTTTCCACTCCTCTCAATGCTTTCACGGGGAAGCCCAGAACAGAGAGGCGAGCCACGCCCGCCTCGCCCACTTGTTTATAAACTGAGCCCATGTCGGGGCTATACCGGCACAGCTTATATCGGCGAGATCCATACGCCAAAGACGGGTTGCTGGGCCTGCCAGTAACCCCAATCAGTTGTACATACGATGAAGGAAGACGCCAGGTTTGAAATTCCCTCAGGGCGTCACGAAGTTATGAGTTTATGCAATGTCCTAGTTCGGTTCCGGTTTTTACCATGTTATAGGACAAAGGTGTTTGATAGGTCTCGAGAGGACAAACACTTGATATTTGATTTCTGGGTTCTGCTTTTATCGAAACCACAAGCTATGACGCAAGGATGGACCAAGATACCCCCTCCCTTTCCCCTTAGCGCTAGTTTGAAAAAGAAAAACAAATGCATTCCTTTTCTGCTCGAGGTTCCCTTCATGTGTTGAATGTCTCGCAGTTGCCACATGTGTGCTTTCGAGTTTGACATATGCATCGGAGCTGTTGCCGTTGTGTCCCCTACAATGTCAAGTTTACATTTTTCGATCCGAGATTTGGCAGCTACAGAAACCCTCCAGACCTAAAACGCCGAGATTGTTGATAGACGATAAAGAAAAAAAGGAGAAACGGAAAAAGAGAAAAGCTGGACTAGGAAAAACACGAGGGGGACTGCATCTTCATCGTAGCCAGCCGTGTCACCCCGTGAGTTTTCTTGTTGTCGCTGCAGTTGCTATTGCTCTTGGACAAAGAAACGACACCAGCGCCTCAATGACTTTTGCTCACCCATCAAGAGGCAAACTCTCCAACCGATCAATCAAGACCTGCACATCCATGTGAAACGCAGGCGGCGCATTCTTTTCGCCTTCCGTCTTCCCCTGCAGCGTCTTCGCAATCGCAATCATGGGCTCGACGTAGCGTTGGCCCACGGCGGCTGCCATGCCCTCTGGAACCAGGCCCCTGAAATCCTTGCCAGCGAGCAAAAAGTAGGCAAAGTTGGCGACCTGGAGGTGGAATGGGTGGTTCTCCGCCCAGAACTCTACAAGCTCGTCGGTCCCGGCGCTCGCGAGCTCCGAGACGTTGGGAAAGAGGTTGTACTGGAGGGACTCGATGCATTCGGAAGAGGAGAAGACGCCGTCCACCTTGGCCTTGGCGGCGTGGATGAGCTCTTCGCGGAGCCACGTAACTGCACAAGCCTGAAGTGACGAGAAGACACAGTTTTCGAGAAGGTCGTCGAGGATCTTGAGGCGGTCGTCCTCGTCGGGATCGGCATGGAGGATCTGACCAGCTAGAGTGGTCGCCGCATGCCGGATGGGAAGGGAGCGGTGGAAAACAGCGCAGAGGGTGAGGTAGTGGTGGAACGTCATAAATGGAGGCCGTTCGACCCTCGGAGAGACTATGCGTTCGTTCTCGTACAGCCACGAGCCGAGGACGACAAGAGACTCGACCACGCCAGGCGCCTCGATAATCTTGGCTTGGGCGTCTTCGTCACCGAGGTAGCGATGCACCATCTTGTGCAAATCCGGGAACACGTACATGTCGGGCTTGATGAAGGCGCTATCGAATACCTCGGAAGCGAATACCCAGTACGCCGTCAGACACCACATGCCGGTAGTAGGCAGCTTGATTAGATCGGGGTTCTCGGAGTCGGGCTCGACCGACAGGGGTCGGCTTGAATCTGCGCCGCACAAAGCTCGGCAATCTTGTCCGGTTTGTAGTTTGCGAGTCCGAGATCTCCGGCGAGGGCCTAGTGAGGAACGTGATAGGACATTAGTTAATGCTGTTCTGACACGTGGTAGAAAATGCTCTTGCTTTCCCCTTCATTCCTTTTCCTTTTTTTCTTTTTCTTTTTACGTATTTTGTACGAGAGATGGGGTGAGGGGACATTCTTACCGCCAACTGCCCAAGCAGGGCATCCCTAGCTAGCAGGTCGGGGTCATCGCGAAAGGACTGCATAAGGGTCTTGCGTCCAGGCACGATCTTGGTCGGATTATAGAACTCGACAAGACGAGAGGCCCACCCAATCTCGTTTGCGTTGACAAAGGTTTCAAAGACACAAACGATAAAAGTCTGCAAAAGACGAGCCATGAGATCCTCCTCGACGGGGTCTTCGGCCTCAGCCTCGGGATCTGGGGCATTCGTAGACGGGTCGGTAACCTCAAAGGGGTTGTAAGTGTGGTGCTAGACTTGCGCGAGGGCAAGGGCGGTCGAGAGGATCCGGATACGGAGCGTACGAAGCTGACGAGGGCGGCGGTCCGCTCGCGCGTGGGGACGTAGCATCGGTTCACGGTCTGGAGCGTGGTATGGAGAAAACGGGACGGATAGCGGACCTTGAGGCGTTTGTGGAGAATGCCGAGCATGCCCAGCAAGGTGATGAACTTGGACGAGGAGCTCGGGATATCGGGCGAGGCTTCGTCTTGGCCGTTACGGATGCCCTCTTCATTGTCCTCATTGTCCTCCTCGTCCTGGATGGTCATCTTTTCGAGCACCTCGAGCACCTTGAGGATGACTTCGCGGGGGTTTCCGAGGCGGGCGACAGTCTCGAGACAATCTGCGCTGCCCGGGACGTCTATGAGCATGTCGACGAGGTCCCACCCAATCGACTTGGTGAGTTCGGCATCCTGCAGGATGTCGAAGAGCGCAGGCAAGAGCTCGGGGGACTTGTGCTGGTCGAGAAGAGCGAGGTAGGTAAAGGTGTCGGTCGCGGGCGGGCGGGCTTCTTGAAGACGGCGGGCAACCTCATCGGCAGATAGTGCTTCCCCCATTGTCGTCTCGGAGCCAAGATGGGATGGCACTTTGGGCTGGATGTCGAGTATTGAGGTAGGAAGGAGATGGGAGGACCGGTTGTGAAGTGCTGGTTGGTTTGTAGGTTTGGAGGGAGGAAAGAAAAGGAAGAGCAGGGATGCCAAGGGCTGGCACCTTTGATCAAGAAGTCAAAAAGAGGGACAAGTGGGACAAGCAAGAAGGACAAAGAAATGAAGCGAAAGTGAGGGGAGATTAGATGCTCCTAACGACCGATAAGCTTTCAAAACGTATCTCGTGCACGCACTTGTATTCCAAAATGATAAACAAGTCAAAGATGATCACAGTCCTTTCTCTGCTCAGGAACGTGATGCTGTGGGTTCAAGGTTGCGCACCTGGGAGGATGGCGAGTGGGCTAGGCTGTTTGGCTGTGTAGTGCGCTGGGTGTGCGGCGTGCTGTGTCGGAGGTGGGAGTGGATGAGGATGAGCTGCGTCATAGGCTGACAAGGGTGGACACGCTTGTGCCAGATTGGGATTGAGTGGTCGCTTTGTATCCCGAACCCATCAAACAAATCCCGGCCTCTGCCCGTCAATGGTCAATTTCTGCAGAGAAGCACAAAACAAAAGAGGATTCCCAGTGCTTGGTCGTATTAGGGTGCGGCTCCAGATCGGTGCTTGAGTGCTTGGACCAGAGGTCTCTCTTACGGAATAGTGGCTCTGGCGGGACCTGGTCGTGCGCATTTCCCCCTCGATATCAAGATTTAAAGTTGGTTGAGGAGACAGTATTGATACTCTCGAAAAACAAGCCTCACGGCCCCGGACTAGCCAAGTCACCTCGCTTCACTAGCCTCGTGGACGGCCGACAAGGGCAGATAGTGTTAAAGTGTTAAAGGCTGGGCTCGCTCTTTTCGCAAGCAAGTACAGGTCAAGGGATTTGGTTTCTGCCCTTATTTCCTCCATCTTGATGGGTGAAGCAGCATTGAATATGAGACATTTTGACCAGCGCTTCTTTTGACGAGGGAGACATTATTCAACAAACATTCAAGTACCAGACACGACCCTCGGCACACATTAGCGGGGACCTGGTTGATCCTACTTCCCTTGGACACCTTCCGTCATTTGTTCCCCGCTGGTTGACGAGTAAAGTGGGGAGGGGCAGTTTCTTCAAGCGCCGGCCGGTTGAGCTCGGGGCTGTGCTGCACTGCGCTTGCGCTGGTCCTTTCCGTATCGATACTCGGGACTGTTCAATGTGTCTCATAGATTGATATGTTGCGCTGTGCTGCGTTGCTTGCTGGGTGCTGCTGGGTGCTGCTGGGTGCTGCTGGGTGCTGCTGGGTGCTGTGCTCGTGCGCGTGCGCGTGTGCGCGATTCAATGTTTTAGTGTGGGGTCGGCCCTCTTTCATGAGCCGGCGGTCTTTGACTGGCCAAGTGCCTGGCTCGGCTATCCACAGTAGAGGAGAAACGAAAAAGAAGAAAAAGGAAGAAAAGAAAGATCCGAAGTTGGAGACGTACGGTGATGGAACGTAGGTGGGGTGGGTGATCAAATTCACTTGGAAGCAGAACGAGGACTGGACAGATGCAAAGCGATCCGAACCTGGTTGAATGAGTCGATCGTGAGATGGGAAAGAACTCATTGCTGCAGGGGAGCCTGGCCCGGGGCCTGGCATCAATCACCGCTCTGCTGACGCCTTCTTACTGGTCACTGGGGAGGATTGGGCTCGATCAACAAGACTCCATCCCCGCCCGCCTTTCCCTGTTGTTTTTTTTTTCTTTTCTTTTTCTTTCTTCTTTTCTTTTTCCCCTTAGTGTTGGGGAGACTCTGGGCGGCACAGGCTCTATCGACCGAATCGTAGCGGGACCTAGAGATGGATCACCGTTGATGTACGAAGCAGGTGAGCAAGACCACGCCCACGCGCAGTAGATGGCCAAGAGCCAAGAGCTAAGAGGCCAGGACCGGGAACAGGGCGGGGTGGCGTCCCCGCTGGCTGCTTGCGCTTGCCTGACCACGCTGGCAGTTGGTCCACGAACTTGGGCATTGGCAAGTGCTGGCCCCATCAAACACTGGCGTGAAACCGTTGTCCAGCGTTTCGAAAGGCCTCAACGGGGCATTTTAGGAACGGGTCTCGTGGAGACAATGTATGCGGATGTATGCACTTGCTTTCGCTCAGTTTGCTAGCCAATAGACATTCCGAAAGCCTTGACGTAGTCTCGTTAATCACACTCGCAACTTGTCCCCGTCCCCACCTTGCCCACGCGCTCACCTCGAAGAACCGTCTTTTGGAAAGGGATTCATTGGTATTGGAAGGGTGCCAGGGCGTGTGATGAGATCAACTGGTCTGCTCTATTGGTTACAGGCCAATTATTGTAATCTTGGTGCTTGGTCTGCTTCGTCTCCAGGGCACGGGCGGTCTATTGATGGACCGTCCATTTTCCATCTCGTCCACCAGCAAACGCTCCGAGCTAAAGGGAATAGAGCCAGTCATAATCTGGACTGATCTGGACAGCGCAGGGTTGAAGGTGTTGAAGGTGTTGAAGGTGTCGAACGGGTTGAACGGGTTGAATTAATCGCCAGGCCAAGGCTTACAGTGCATAAAGTGGCCTAAACCGCCCTGAGATTAGCGTCAAAACTCGTCAAGCACAGCGCCTGAGAGCACCGCACAGGGACCACATAGTGACTTGACCCAATTTGTTCCTCGGTGCAGTGTTCAATGTTCCCCTTCCCCGTCGATTATTAGTAGGAGAATTAATTTCTAGTATTTCCAGGGTCCAGCCCCCACTATTCCTTTTGGAAGCCGCGCCCAAGGCTTCAATCCAGATCCGTTTATCCCAACAACCTCAAAAGCAGGTGTCACCGACTCACCGATCACAGCAACCCCCAGACCTAAAGCCTTGGATATCTCGATCCAGCCCGACCTTGACTGGTCTCTGCCCTCTTTATCCCTTCCTCTCCCAATCTCTCACCCATCTCTACCCCCTTCTCTTTCCCCCTTCCTTCCTATCCTCCCCAAGTTGGACAAACAGATTTAGGATTTCCTTTTGATGTGCAAAACCCTGGATGATCCTTGCTCTGGCCATTTCCCACCCTTATCTACTTGCCCACTTTCAGACCACCAGAGGTCTGGATCCACTCACCATTAGTTTTCACTCTTGAACCCCTAAGACGGACTTCGCCCATTGTACCGGTCTGGTCTTGAAGGATCCTGTTGCAAGTTTCATTCCCTCTTTTATACCAGGAGGGAGGGGTTACCAACTGATTAGAAACCTCCACCCCCAGACCAAACCTTCATTACCGCCATAATCCTTCTCGGCCGTGGTCTGGGCTCAAGTGGTAGGCAGCAACGACAACGACCTTGGGGGAAATCTGATTTCCACTTCTAGGTTTGTCCTACCATCACAAGCCGACTTCGGTACGGCATCTCTGACCTGACCCATATCTTCGCGGAGTCGGCCCAGGGTCGGTTTCCTCTTTCTTGGCCATCTCCCACCTCCTCTCAAATGGCCACCGCCATGCAGCGTGTGGAACCATCGTCACTTCCGGGTGACCTCTGGAGTGCTCCAGGGCCATCCTCCACCCGGACGGTTCCCGACACCAAGGAGATAAGTGTGCCCATGGAAGCAACCACAAATCTTTCTACCCTTCCGCCTGAACTACGCCGATCCATTCTGCTTTGCCTTATCGACCTTTGTCTGGATGCCCCTCGCTCAACGCATTACACGTCACCAGGCCTTGCGCCCTACGCTTCCGTTTGCCAGGAGTGGCAAGACGTGATAGAACGCACCACCTTCTCCGAGATCTACCTTTGCCTGGATAGGCTCGACGATTTCGAGAGGTACGTTGTCGGTGTAAGGCGCTTTCGACTCCGGACCATTCTTTTGCATGTGCGGGCTCCCTCTTATCCTTGCGAGCCCTGCGTCCAAAAGGAAACGTTTGACGACAAGCTGCGCATCAACCGCGTCTTCACCAACACCCTCACTCGCCTGTTTGAACTCATGCACACCTGGTCGCGTGACGAGGTGACCCCTCGGGGCCTTCGTCTGGACTTGACCGTCTCCAGCCCCAGCGACCTCCGAAACGTCAATTTGCAGCTGTGGCAAAAGCGCCGGTGGAACAATCTGGATATCGGAGAACGGAGATTCGCCGATTCCGCCGTCGATTTCGTAGGTTCGGACGACTATCGTCCCATTGTCAACATCCTAAAGCCTGTCTACGTCATCACGTCCTTCGTGTCCGAGGGTCTTTATAGACGTGCCGTCATGCCAACGGCGTATTCCGAAATCATTGCCTCGTTGCCCAGTATCCGCGAGGCCCATCTCAACATCATGAAGGACAGGCAGCCCCAAGTACGCAAGCGCTGCTTCACTCGTAAGTCTATGCCACCGCCGTAGTTTTGATCTGGGAGACAGAGAGAGAGAGAGAGAGAGAGAGAGAGAGAGAGAGAGAGAGCAGGGGCAGGAGAGTAAGGGAGATGGTTCTTCATCAGGCTTTCTTTCCCTCACCCTCGTGTCTTTTCTTTGGTCTTTCTTTTAACCCCTTGCTCTCTGCATATGTGTCGAGGTGTCGTTTCGCGTGACTATTCCTGTGCTGACCATTACGAACCTTTCCGGGGTCTTTTGGGTGCCTGTAGATTTTGGTGATTTAATGGTGCGATGGCCACCATCGCTCGAAAAGCTCGTGATTAGGGGAACACACTGTCGAGTTGGAGACTCATTCCCCACGCCGGCATCGTAGAGGGCGACTCGGGGGACCACATCTCGCGCTGCCTCCGCGACTTCTCTGCCGGCCTCCGGTCTCTCTACATGGCCAATCTTGTCAGCATCAGGGCCTACCTTGATCCCCTTTGGCCCGAGAACGAGGACGATCGCGGCATCATCCCTGCCAAGCCTCCCGGCCTCCCAAGATGTCGCGTCCTTGAGACTGTCGACTTGACATACTCGTCTCTCCTGTACAAAATCGATTGGTACAGTGAGAACCCAGACTTCAACTATCACTGCAAAGTGAATGAGTTTCGTCAGAGCCTGGCCCTTGCCGCCGCCCGTTTCGCCATCCACATGCCGGCCCTCCAGTCATTTACCCTGACCCAGCGTCCCATGATGTGGGCCGGCCGCCATCGCCTACAATACACTGTCGAGGAGAAGAAGGCCGTGTTACTCATTTCAAGCTCTTTTGACTTTGAGCCGGCCCGCTTCGTCATTGACGCGTGGACTGTGGTTGCCAAGAAGTGCGCGAACAAGCCGCTTGTGGTCAGGACGGAGAGGTTGGTGTCCTGCAAGCCTGACGGAAACCAGCCCATGATCCCGCCGGCTACGTTTTAACGTGCTTAGCTCTCTATTGTGGGGTGTAAGGGAGTGTGAGGGGCAGGGGTTGGGATAACTTTCATCCTTGTGGCGTTTGGCATGGCATACCATCATCATGGTCTCTTTTTTCTTTTCTTTTTCCTTCTCATACCTTTTTTTTCCCTCTTTTCTTTCATATTCTTCCCCTTCTCCCCTTTTTTCCGTGCTGGATATCTTGAGATGTGTTGAGCATGGGGGAACGAGACGAGATGACGGACCTATTTTGAACCAGGCAGGCATACCACTTCTCTCTCTCTCTCTCTCCTTTCTTTATTTTCTCTCTTTTCTTTTCTCCCTTGCTCCCTCATTTTCTTCTAGCCTATGTTTCCAGAGCATGATAAACACTTCAGGGCGTATACATAGAAGGGCCAATATTGGCCAAGGAGGCCTTTGGCATCGCACAAGTTTAAAGCTCTATTGCTAGTGCATAGAGAACGAAGATACGAAGAATGCATCAGGTATCAAGGTCAGATAGGGCCTTGGGAGGAGGCGATAATGCGTTGGCCAGATACAGCCAGGACGGAAGGCTACGCTGGCTACGCGGGGAACATTCAATTGCATCATAAATGAAAGACGATAGTGCCTCAAGAATGCCAGTGTGTAATGTGTTCGGTAGAAGAGCTGTTGCGCCCGAGCAAACAGAGGCCATCATGTTCTCTTTTTTTCTGCGCACGTAGTGCTCGTCTCTCTTTGAGTCTTTAGGTGGTAAAGCATAGAAGATTGTATGCTTGTCCATGCATTGTCTTGTTCATCTATTCTCGATATTCCGCAAGATTGGGTTTTATTTTTCATGTTCCGAACTTGGAATCGGGTCGTATATATTCTAGAGGCTCGCTTCTAGATAGTGTGTGGCATACAACCGTGACACGCATACATGGAGGGAAGCAAAAGCCTTTGAACGCCAACAGGATACTTGCAAACATTGGAGAAAACATGACGGGAGAAGATGAAAACGGGCAGGGCTCAACTAAAATCGGTACAATGGAAGAAAAGAATGAGAGGGAGAAGGGGTGGGAACGGGCCGTGGCTGATCCCAGGCTACGCTACCGGCTCCGGCTGCGGTTCGGGCTCATGCTCGGCCCTGGCCTCGGCCTCGGGGGTAGCTTCCACGGTCGGGGTAGGGTCGGTGGCGGCCTCGACGACGGCCTCGTCAATCTCCTTTTTCTTGGCGGCGTCGAGGGGTTTCCAGTTCATGCGCTTGCGGGTCCGCCAGAGCCAGCTCCAGTGTTCCCAAGGGTCGTCGACGAGGGCCATCATGTCCTCGATGTCCTCGCCGGCCTCTTCGCGGAGCTGCATGACCTCTTCTTCGATGGCGCGGCGGGCGTAGCGGGCGGCGGTCCAGGCCTCGCCGACGCCGTTCCACTCGAGGGCGGCGTAGGCGTAGGCCTCGCCCATGAGGACGTGCATGCGCTCCTGCTCGAGGAGGCTGATGAGGAGCTCGGCGAGCTGCGGGGTGGCGGGGAGGAAGGGGTGCGGTCGGCGAGGGCGCGGCGGGCGAGGGTGATTTCGCGGAGGCGGGCGTCGGAGGAGGCGGTTTGGGCGTCGGAGACGGAGCAGACGGGGCAGCTGCAGGCGAAGCCCCAGGAACGTTTGAGGGCGGCGCGGCGCTTTTTGTAGGGGCGGAGGCCGCTGGGGGAGGGGGAAAGAGACAAGGTTAGATTGGAGGAGACTTTCTTTTGTTTTTCTGGGTTGGGACTTACTTGATGTATGAGACGGTGAGCTCTTCGCCGGGGTATATGGTTCGGAGCGCGGTGGCGTATTGGGTAAAGGTTTTGTAGTCCCACTGATAGCTTACGTTGGGTCGGCAGTCGTGGTTCATACGAGCAGCTGTTTATCAATGTCAGCACCGCAGGTTGTCTTCTTTCTCTCCCCGTTTTCCAAGATAAGCTGGAAGGGAAAGGTCAGGGTAACTTACTGTCTGGGAACAAGGCATAGAGCCCATTCGTGTTATCGTCGTCCACCTTGACCTCGAAAGCGTTGGTCACGAGCACCTTTTCCAACGCATGCACCACATCCTGCCTAGAGCCGTGCGTGGACATGTTTAGGACCCTGTCCCGCATGGCCGTAGGCAAGAGCTCGATGCCAAACGCCTGCAGGCGCATCACGTCCGTCCGCTCGAGGCTGTACACGGCGTTGTAGTCGACGAGCAGGCTCGCCGTCTCCGAGATGATGTTTTCCCCTTGAAAATCGTTTCCGTCGCCACGACGCCAAACTCCTTGCCCGGGATGGGCACGACCTTGGCCTTGGGGTTGAAGGTGTTGAGCCCGACCCACCCACCGGCCTTGGACACGGCCAGGTCCGGGTCGCGGAAGCCGGCGTACTTGAGCAGGTGGCGCGCGCGCTCGGCCTCGGTGAGCACGATGAGGCCGCGGTGCGGGCGCCGACGGCGGCGCTGTGGTATACGCAGAACTCGGTCGAGTCCGGGTCCGTGGCGTTTTGCAGCACGCATGGGCCGACGCGGTCCCATGCGACGGGGGCGTCCCGGTTCTTGAACTTGCGCGGGCGGGGCGGGGTCCTCGGCCCCGCCGTGTAGCGCGGGTCGAGGTCCTCGCTGGGGCAGGAGAGGAGGTGCGCCGCGTCTGAGTTGAGGATGGGCGGGTAGCAGTAGGCGCCGAGGTCTATGGACCTAGGGGAGCCCGTGGCCTCTGCGGCGGCCACGGCCGCAGACCAGGCGGCGAGGAGGGCGAGGTCAAGCTTCATAGGTATAGAGTGGGAGAGTAAGAGGGACGGCTGTGTTGACCCACTTGGCTAGCCTCCAATCCGACGAAGCTGCGCACAAGGCTCTCTCAGGGACTGGGCAGCGCAGGGGAAAGGAATAGAATTGGAACCAAGGGGAGGATTGGGAAGAAGAAGAAGAAGAAGAAGAAGAGAGGAATAAGCTAGGAGACTGCCTGAGCACGAATCGCAAAGTTGTTGCTTGGGACGGGACGACCCTTTGCTACGTTGATACTATTGGATACTATGACTTGCATTCGCGGGAAAGCGATATAGGGAGATCCTAAAGCTGAAGAACGGGGACAGGTTTGCAAGGGAGACGGAAAAAGAGGGAATAGAAAAGAAAGAAAGAAAGCAAGAACCGGGAGCTCAAAGCTGTCGCGAGGCTATTCTAGCAAAATGTGGAGAGACAACGATCGCGAAGAGAGAGAGAGGGGCCTCGCGTAGTCTTGTCGCTTCCACTCGTTGGTGTCCCAAAGGGGACAGTTCTACAACTTACACGGGGCGGGAGTACCAGGAAAGGAAACCCCAGCGTATTCTTTCTCACTTTCTGGCCATTGGTCTTCTTTGGGATACCGCAGCCGCAGCAGTCATCGGGAAAAATCAGGGCAACGCATGCTCCAAGGGAGAAAATGTCTGGGCGTATTGCAAGACGAACCATGCTGAAGTGACCAAGCAACTTCAAACGAAAAAAGGACCAGGGTGCTCTTGCATCACGCAAGGGCCCCCTCCGCATGGTCGAACCAATAAGAATCGGCTCAAAGGGGTAAAAAGAAGGGGGATATGCTTCTGAGGCCAAGCCCTTTCGTTTTGAAAGGATCCATGGATCTATGGATGGATGCCGGTCACCCCTAGGCTAGAGAAGCCTTGTAAATGCAGTCAAGAGGGGAATTGGGGTGTTAAGGTAGCGGGAGTAGCTTTGCCGCCGCTAAAAAGAGCCTCTCCCCGCTTCTCCTCCGCCGTCCTGCTTATCAGTTGCGGGTGGATGCATCCATGGGTGAGAGATGCAGAGGCATCTTGGAAGCCAATTCCGGGCTTCGCGGCAAATCGCAGCAAGCTCTCACCGTGCCCGTGTCCCGCTGCATCATCTCTCCCAAGGCCAGACACATGTGGCTCCAGCCAAGCTGGCTCCGCGTGGGCGGGAAAGAGGAGAGAGGGGAACGCGTAACCGTTAATATCGCGGCCAGATATGAAAAAGCTTGGGGTAAGCGGCACGGAGGGATGGAACTCTCTGCCCCAAATTCCCGCCCGATGCCGAAGACTGGTACGCAACACATGGCCTCGCTCGATGCCGTCTTCTTTTCTCCTCTCTCTATCTCTCTCTCTCTATCTCTCTCTGCTTTCTGCCCTTTTATTTCCTTTTTAATGCATTTTCTTTCCCTCCCTCTCGAGCCTCTCTTTTGCCCTTTTCATTTCAAGTTGTCCGAAATAATGATAAGAGGCCCTTGGCGTGTCCCGTCCCAAATGGGGAAGCCATGCAAGCTGATGCAGAAGGACGATGTGACACACTGGACGGCCCAAGTTTGAACTAGATTCGAGGATATAAAACTAGACATTAACCTGTAGGTTATAGTGGGATATAGGAAGGCGGTGGCGGCGGGGA
The DNA here is from genome assembly GCA_949357655.1 of Parascedosporium putredinis. NCBI lineage: Eukaryota > Fungi > Ascomycota > Sordariomycetes > Microascales > Microascaceae > Parascedosporium > Parascedosporium putredinis. The sequence continues at coordinate 1,447,342 of CASHTG010000019.1, forward strand.
CGATTCGATCTTCCTGGATAAATATATGATTTTCGCGTCTCAGAATCTGGGGGATGCTAAGACTAAGAGCGGGTGACCCGTTAACTAAACGTGGACGGAAGCCTCACCAATGCAGTGGAATCCCCTCAAACTTATTCCTTGGGGCACCAGCAGACCAGGTACAGTAGATCAACCCAGCAGTAATGAAGAGATCCATTGGATCGTTCGGACCTGGGTGCCCAGATATCCACTTATGTCTCCATCATGTTTGTCCCGAAAAGCTTCTTTTTCGCTCGCCACAGCGGACAGACCACTGCCGAACCTGTGGTTGGTGTCGCCTTCAAATTTGGTGTCTCCGGACTGGGCCTGAGAAACGAACACGGGGCTTTTCCACATTCTTTGACAGGTCCAGGGCTCCTGTAACAATGGCCTGGCCATTGATGCAATGGATCGATCGATGGATCCATGGTGGATGGATCCATTTGAACTCCTCTCTCCCCATCCGTCCCAGCCACCACCCACCCGTCCCCCTCACCTCCACGCGAGCCACTAACATGTTGTAGCTTCGTCTGATCTTTTTACCCGACGACCTTATCGGCAACGCAACAGCCCTCGGTATTCGCCCCTCCACTCCATTACTTCTACACCTAGGCCTAGCCCTTATGCGGCCATGCTACAGTCTTATTGCGCATGCACCCATCAACCAGGGGCTAAGGAAAGCCCGTGGCTTCAATATGGATGCAAATAAGTGATACGAAATACCCGGAATTGCTACATTGATGGGGAGGGGACATACTAACACAACCTCTATCCACCTCCCACCATCTGCACTTCCTCTGGTCAAAGCAAGACAAGGCAGTACCGAGTCCCCTCCATTAGGAAAAAAACCCTTGATTCAAGAAAACTGTACCAATGGATGCGGGTGCCACAGCTTACCCCTCATATCCGCTATACTCAGTCGCCTCATATTTCATCATATTTCATCTTGTCAGAATCCCCAGCCGAGCTTGGACAAAGACCGTATTGCCGAGTCGCGCCTCATGATGATATTTCTGTCCCTGACCCTTGGGACACCGTGCCATTCACTTATACCCTGCCCGGACGGCACAGGGGTCACGGCCGGGGCTGGCTGGAAACTAAGCCGCACCTTGCACCCCACGAATCGCTCATATTTTCAAAGCATAACTTCTATCGGCCGGAGTCTACTGCCCAGAGTTTGACTGGTATAACATGAGGTATCATATGGTTCTGTCTTGGTATTAGCTAACTTACCTTCAGGTTTGGATGGGGAAGCAAGGTGTTCGCACGAGCGGCGATGCCAAAACACACCCAGAGCGAATACAAGTGAGCTGCTATTGCAAAAGGGTAGAAGCCTAATATTATTGTCTAGAAGGCGTCTCCATCGCTGGGTGTAACTATATTCTTCCTTGAACTGGGCCCATCTGGACCCATCTGAATCGCTGTTTTGTCAAGAAGCAAAGGGGCAATATAGCTTAGCCTCGGGCTGTAGCCGCCTTTACGACTCTGCGTTTGAAGTCGGCCTCTTCTTTGGGATAGATGTAGAATACACTCTTGCCATCAGTCGACTTGCCGGGCTTGGGGGTGGAAGAAACAAAGTTGCGTACAACCTTGAGGACTCGTCGGGTAGCCCCGCACGTGAGCCTGATATCACGGGCATCGTGCAGAGACTCGAGCTTGTCCATAGACGAGGTGGACGGGGACATCACATCTCGTGGCCTGCGACCCGACCCACTCCCGCCCTTTCTACCCCGCCGGAGCTCCCCTTAGCCTTTCCCTTCCCTTTCCCTTGCCCTTGCCTTTACCCTTGCCTCTTCCTTTTCCTGGCCGGTTCTTCGAAGACCTGCTACCCCCGCTAGACGACCCCTGGTCATCGCTATCCTCGAACCCAGAGGGCGGACCCGAGGGGAGTCATCTCCATTGAGCTCCCGGGGAAATTTGAATTTCTTGTCCTCCTCGGCTTTCTTCCTGTCCTCTTCGGCCTTGGCCTTTTCTGCGTCGCCGGCCTCTCGAATGAGGCTGATTTTGTCAAGCAGGATTTGGCCTTCTTCTCGAGTGAGATACTTGACGAGTTGCTATGCAAGGAAGCCAATAGTAAGCAATAATGTTCATAAAAACCAATCCGCTTGTTAGCTACGCCTACCTTTTCGCCTTCGATATGACCCTCAACGATGGTGTCCATGAGCGAGTGTTTGAAAACTTGGAGCTGGGCCTTGCCTACGCTGCAGTCGTTGTCATCAATGACTTCCGCGAGCTTAGCCAGGCCCGCTTTCATCTCTTTGGCTTCCTCAGAGGGCAATTTGCCTAATGGGCCGGCAGCGGCGAGGACAGCCGTGAAGAGTGCGGCGAGCAACTGGAAACGCATCCTGGCGGTAAACGAGCGGTGCTAGTATGAGTGATAAAACTTTTGGATAGTAGCTGATTGAGAGAATGGCAAGGTCAGTCGAGCTAAGTTCTACTGAATCTCCGAGTGTCTTGAGGATGGTTGTGAGACAAAAGGACTGAGTATCAAGAGCCTGTGGACTAGCACAGGAGGGATATGCTAGAGCCCCGTCATCTCACGAGTGAGGCCGCCGACTATATTCGGAAGCGATAACCCATCAGCCCCGCCGATTAAGGTAGGTTCAGAGGAGGCACTTTCCGTGCCGGCCTTCTATGGAAGGAACGAAGTCGGCGGACATGCCAATCTTGCCTACAGCAAAAGCTTCGTCATAGGGGAGCACTAATCCCGTCCATGATCGCCTTGGGACAGAATCAGCGAATTGCACCTGCTTCGTCCCTGGGGCTTCTTTCAGACTTGAGCGCCTCCGTAATCTCAGCCTCAATGGCAGCTGCGACCGCGAGTCTTCCCTCAATCCTGATCATAGACTCATTATGGTAGGCCCTTGGCACGCTATATCGCTTGACCGGTACTCCGAGGTCGAGGCATCGCTGATAAAGCATATCACTTTGCGAGGCAGGCACAAGCTCGTCCCTTCCTGCCGCCAGGATGAAGATAGAGGGTGGCAACTTCTTCTTAGCTTTGCTAATTTCCGCCAAGAGTCCCAGGTTCTTCCAGTTATCCAGATGGTTACGGAGGAAAGGCCAAAGGTGCTTGTATGGCACCCACTTCTCCGGATAGAGAGTTGCCAACATGGCGCGGATGGAGTGGAAGGGGTTTCCAGGATCAAAGCATGAAGGCGAAGCTGCCTTGGGAGATTGGGAGATACGGCTAGGTTGGTCGCGAACCCACATCCGATACTCTGCCCCCAAAGAATGAAAACGGGAGGGGCGCCGTGGTTCTTGCTACTCTGATTAACAATCCATTGGGCCGCAGCTTCCGTATCTCTGTTGATTCCCTCTTCCGAGGGACGTCCCTTGGATTTCCAGTAGCCTCGGTAATTGAGGCATACCATAGTGATGGCGTATGGCCTTTGCGTATCCCGTTCCTTCAAGTTATGAAGAACATGGGACAGATCCGGGAGGCGAGGCGGCATCGATGAAGCGTTTCCTAGTAAGTGTAAGTGACTAGGGGATTCGCCAGGCAATGAGGGATTGATGGATCAATAGCTACCCTGGAAATAGAGTACGTAGACAGGCACGGGGGCCTCCTCGACCCTACTTGTACTATCGGAGCCACCCGCGATGGTGGATTGGCCTGGCCCTTGGCCTGTAACTACATCAGCCACACAGAGAACTAGCTTAGTCTTGTCGGCCGACACGATCCTCTCTTCTCTCCATTCAATGCCCCGGCACAATTTCCGGTAATCGTCAATCTTCTCACGACGTGCGCCAGGAGGCATCCCGGGCATGTATATGATCTTGTTCTGGAACACAACCATCATCATACACTTCCAGACCCAAAGCCCCCAAGAAGGCCGCAAAATATGGCCGGTGGCAGAAGAAACGGTTGGAGAGAGATTTGCCGCGTGTGTCTCCGAGGAAGTAGACATACTCGCGATGCGACCTGTTGGGGCCTAGCCCGCCCGAGAGTCAAAAACGAGTTGGCCCTCATTGCTGTTGCTGTCCCCAGTCGCCGATTGTGGTTGCGAGTGCAGCCATAAATGGCAGTCTACAACCAAAGGCAGAGAGAAGTGGTTCAGATGTAGGTAATAAACAATTGGCCAATTTGTAGGAACTAGTGGGCCGAAACAGACTGTCTGTCCCTTGAAGTATCACGCTTGATCCCCTCTATCACGATTCTGCCCACAAAATAGTTCACCGCCCACAGACCCCTGTCCCCCGAGTTGATTGTCCTGCCATCAAGTGTAAATACTTCACGCCACCCACATGCTTTGATTCGCCCAGGTCGTATGAGGCCAACTACTGCCAACGCATTATCGTGATGCGCTTCCTCCAGGCCTTTCCGACCCAGTCGATTTTTTTCTTTCCTAACACATGCGTACCTTGAGAGAACCTTGGGTACACAGGGTTCAAGCCTAAAGATAAAAGCGGCAAGTGTTCTTTGCATTGATGCAGTCGGGTACGGGTGCTGGTGCCGAGCTGCAGCGTTGCCAGCAGACAAAAAAAAAAAAGCTCCATCTATGTGAAGAAGGGGAAAAAAAGGAGTAGCGAGCGCCCAGCAACCGGCTTTGAATTGTTCAATCTTGTATGGAGTTGATCGGATTCAAGGCCCATGTCGTTTGGTGGGGTACTTGTAAGGCAGCACAGCAAGTCATTTGTACTTGCGGCCCGTGCTGTCTGTCACCCTTCACCCCTCCATGATGATCAAGAACTGACGTGTAAATATGACTTGCTCGCCATCCACCTCACCTCTAGCCAAGTTCCCCTTCAATACCTTTTTCTAGCCGTTTTCTAAAGTTCAACCGTTCTCCTTCTCTGAGTAAGCCCCGATCGATCCGACAGGTTTATTGATCTTGTCTATGAGACTTCTTTCTTCGTGACGAGCCCAGATCCAAGCTTCCATCAACCCCGCCCTCTGCCCTTCTTTTTTTCTCTTCTGCCTTCTTGCTTTCCCCCACCACACCTGCTGCCTAAGACGATTCTGAGCTAGCGATGACGAACACCGATCCAGCAACCCCGGTGAAAGCCACCGCACCGAAGCACATTGAGCTCGAGGAGAATCCGCCCGTGCACCATCCCGGCGGCGAGCCGAGCCCCGGCCTGAGGAATGACAAGGGCTGGGATGGCAAGCTTCGCGTAAACCGGCCGTCTCTGGCAAACCCAGAGGCGCTCTCCGACCCGGAATACTCTGATGACGAGAACGTTTTGGCCGGCGAGGTTATCGACGCCGACGAGAGTATGCTCCCCTTTTTACTTTGGTCTCCCTCTCTATCCCTTGACTCTATTTCTCGAGTTTCCGAGCGGCATCATGTCGTGCAAGTGTGGCGCGCGCGCTATCTTGTAGCACTCCGGCAGGAGCCTGTTGGCTAACCACGTGGAACCTACTTTAGATCTCCTCGACAGCGAGCCTCTCGACACCGAAGAAATCATCGTCTCGCATTCCCGCATCTCTTCCATCCCCAACCTCAAACTCGAGCGGTTCAAGCAGGTCGCCCGCCTTTGCTTTCGCCAAAACTGCATCCAGGAAATCGAAGGGCTCGAAGGCCTCGCCGCTACCCTCAAGGAACTCGACTTGTACGACAACCTCATTACGCGCATTCGCGGCATCGACGAGCTCGTCAACTTGACGACCCTCGACCTGAGCTTCAACAAGATCCGCCATATCAAGCACATCTCCCACCTCAAGGACCTCCGCGAGCTGTTCCTCGTCGCCAATAAGATCTCGACGATAGAGGGCCTCGACGAACTCCAGAACGTGACCATGCTCGAACTCGGCTCCAACCGCATCCGCGAAATCAAGAACCTTGAATCCCTCACCGCCCTAGAGGAGCTTTGGCTTGCCAAAAATAAGATCACACAGCTCACTGGGTTGGGTGGCCTTCCTAACCTCCGGCTTCTCAGCATTCAGTCCAACCGGATCAGGGACCTATCGCCCCTCGCCGACGTACCCAGCCTCGAGGAACTCTACATTTCTCACAACGCCCTCGAGTCTCTCAAGGGCCTAGAAACCAACTCGAAGCTGCGAATCATCGACATCTCCAACAATCAAATTACTAGCCTAGAAGGTCTCGAAACCTTGGCCGATCTCGAAGAGCTCTGGGCCAGCTATAACCAAGTTGCAGATATCGGTGCGGTCGAAAAGGTCTTGAAGGATAAGCAGAAGCTATCGACGGTTTATTTCGAGGGGAACCCCGTTCAGCTTCGCGCTCCCGCGCTGTACAGAAACAAAGTCAGGCTGGCTCTCCCCCAGGTCATACAAATCGATGCCAGTAAGCTTTTACTCCCTAATTCCTATGTCGCTTACTTTCGTCGAGTGTCTATTGCTAACATTTGCTTGCCCTTTCACTAGCCTACGTCAAAGTATAGCGAATTCTGGCAAGGTCGCCAGGACTCTCACCCCAACTCGATACCCTGATATCATACCAACCACATGGCATAATTCCGCTTCGTCATCGCCAGGCTTTCTTTTTTTTTCCCTTCCTTCTTATTCTATCCTCTTCTTGAACCCTACCTTTATGTCCGCCCCACTCTTCTTTGGGCGACCAGAGTTATGCAAACGAAATGGGTATTGTCCCCACATCATGAAATTATTATTTTTACTATTTTTACGAGCTTTAGGGAGGGAAGGGACATGCGTAAACGCAGGGACATACGTCACAAGAGATTTTTTTCTTCTTCTTTCCAAAATTGCTTGAGCCAGAATTGTGTTTGGTTCATATGTTGTGGTTTAACATTAGGGTACCACAATCGGCGTAAAGGGTAGGTTGTGTTTATTTTCTTTTCCAATAGTAAGGTACAGTGAGGCATGATGCATGAGTCTTGAGGGCGAGGTGAGGAGAAGGTAGTTGAGGGGGTAGTGATGGGGAGAGGCGGAGAAGGAGTGGAAGAGGAATTGGTCAGAATTGCCAAGGAACAACGCTCCCCTCCATGGGTGGGTGGGTTTATCTTAATCCAATGTAATTTAGCCCACAATGGCGTAATGGTTTTCGTTCAATACAAGTCATGAAAGTATCGTGGCCTAGCAACGCCTCTTAACCGAAGATCCAGAGGGCGTCGGTGGAGAAGTACTAAAGAAGTTGAAGGTGATAGAGTCAGCAACACGGACACATATTTCGCACAAGGCGCCAGCTAGTCTACGGATCACAAGTGAGGGTCTAGTAACTTACGTTGGAGGGCTGGTTGAAGCGGAGGTTCCTGTCGAGACCGCTAATGGCCTCGAGGTCCTCGCTAGCGAGGTCAAAGTTGGTGGACTCGAGGTTGGCGGTCATGAGAGCGGGACGGGTGGTCTTGGGAATGATGGCAAGGCCGCGCTGGGTGGCCCATCGGAGGAGGATCTGAGAGGGGTCTTGCCGTGCTTCTCAGCAATGGACTTGATGGTCTCCTGCTCGAGGAGGGGGTGAGGCCCTGGGCGGCCTTCATGGAGAACTCCTCAAAGGAGAGGGAGCCGAAGGACGAGTAGGCAGTAACGGCGACGCCCTCGGCCTTGGCAAGGTTGAGGAGCTCCTGCTGGACGAGGTAAGGGTGGTGCTCGATCTGGAGGGTGGCAGGCCTGATCTTGGCATAGCGGAGGAGATCGTAGAGGAGCTGGCCCTGGAAGTTGGAGACACCGATGCTCTTGGCGAGGCCCTTCTCGACGAGGCCCTCCATGGCGGTCCAGGTCTCCTGGATGCTAGCCTTGGAGTTCTTGATCTGGCTCTTGCCGTCGACGTGCCAGCCGGGGGTAGCGGACGCTGGGGTCAACGTACTCGAGGGCGACGGGGAAGTGGATGAGGTAGAGGTCGAAGTAGTCAACACCCCAGTCGGCGAGCTGCTTCTTGACGATAGGCTCGACCCTCTCGCCGTCGTGGAAGGTGTTCCAGAGCTTGGAAACGATGAAGAGCTCCTCACGCTTCACGAGGCCGTCGGCGATGGCGCGGGCGACGCCCTGTCCGCACTCAGTCTCGTTGCCGTAGTCTAGAATTGATATTAGACATAATCCCCTCAATAATTAAACGTGTGTATTATGATGGTGCATCTCGAGTTTCTCCTTTTTTCCCCCAAAAAGTAGGGAATTCCCTTTGACAAAGAAGACAAATGCCCATGGCTTCTTCAATGGTATAGATTATGCAGTGTGTAGTTCGAGGAGCGCGCAGAAGGTTTTGGCACACCAGCCTTGGACCATTCATATGCCTGGACCGTCCCCGAATTGGGAAATGGCCGGGGTGAGACATGGTGCAGGGAAGCCGGGAAGGGCGTCCGTCGCAGGAGTGCGTGGAGGAAGGTGCAGGCCAAAAAAGTAATGAAGTGTGTTTGGGGAGGCAAGAATGGAGGGTTTGGCCAATCAGGAGGGAAAAGTGGGCTGGGTTCATGCAAATCGACATGGCGGGGTAAATTTGGAGGGGTACATCTGGGAGCTTTTTGGCCGGCCCACCCTCGATTTTGCCTTTTGCCTGTTGCGACTTGCTGATCTCGTCCAACAATCCTGCTCTCGTGGGCCTAGCCCGGCCTTGTGTTCCCTCAACCTCCAACGTACTCGGTATAGGCTCGCAAAGCTCACGGGAGCGCGATGGTAGCCATTGGCCCACAGGTAGCCGTTGGTCAACCAACATACGTTGCTGATCCCCGGGGTATTACACGAGCATCAAAAGAAGTTGCTAGGGACCGGAGCTTCCAGAGAGAGTCTCATTTTTGGCGAAACTCGCGTGGGAGAGTATGGAAAGGGAGGTTGCGGGAAGGGGACCGGTACGGATGGAGAAACCAGACGGAGATGGGAGACTGGGAGAAGGAGGGAAACGAGGCGTAAACTCACCGCAAGCGCCGTCGAAGAGGCGGTAGCCGGCCTTGATGGCGTTGTAGACGGTATCGGCGGCGATATCAGTGCCGACCTTCCAGAGACCGAAGCCCACCTGGGGCATGTCGGCACCGCTGCTGAGCTTGATGCTGGGAACGTTGGCCATTTTGGCGGGGTATGCGTGAACGCTTAAAGGACGTCGTTGGTAAGGGACAGAAGGGTAGCTTCGAAGCTTAGCTCGGGGAAGGGCACAAAGTGGCCGAGTGTATAGAGGCAAGAGGGAGGAGGATGGTATGGGGAGTCGAGGGAGAAGCGAGGAACAGACTCGAGAGCGAACTAAGGAGGACGCAGCCATTAATGTAGGGGAGCAGAAGCCGGAGACGTGGTGAGCCTAGGAGATACGCTTCATGTATTTATAAGAGGGGTTTTAAGGTAGAACCGGGAAAGCTATCACATCCCACCTGTGCTGCAACTTTTTCGATACAACTTGTCTTGTCTTTCCTCCCCCTACCTACCCGAGAATGACACCCCTCCCTTCTTTGACCCTCCGTGTAGGACGTGGGATGGTTGGCGGGGCAGGCTAAGGAGAGGAACAAGTGCGAGTGGTGGGGAAGGGGCGGAAAAGGGGAGGGGAGGGGGTGCTAGGATGTAGGATGGCGGAGGTCGAACGGGAGACGGCTGGAATAGGACGACCGGCCACGGCTTTCATCTTGAACGTGGGCGTATATGCAATAAGAAAAGCACGAGAACCGATGATTTTCGCGGGCCTTGGACGCACGTTTGTCGTTTGTCGCCTCTATGAGACTTCATCTGCACGCTCAGCCTCTGCTTTTCTGCAGGAGGACGAACGGTTTGAAACCAAGCAGAATAGCCTTTGGCTTGGCCTCCGTAGCCCGCTGGTTCCCGCTGTGACTTTTCTTGCCAGTGTGGCCGCTCGCTTGTGTCGGTTTTGTGCTTCTAAACGCTCCAGACTGTTCCCTGATGTGCATAGGTACTATACCTGAGGTGTGATTGCATAACGCGCGACGGATTCTGCTGCTGAGGTCAAAAGGCTACCCGGGTAAAACTCCTAGTGTTGGAAGCTTTTTCAAGTCAGTTGAGAGGGCGACAAAAGGAGGGGCTCGGGGTTATTCTCGAACATCGGCTCCTCTCCTTTCTCTATGGGGACGAAGTACTCCACGGGCAGCGCCGCTTTAGCAAAAAGCCTCAAGTCTCCAAGTCCTCCCTCACCTCTTCGTCTTTTTTTCTCTTCTTCCTAGGTTCTTGTTTTTTGCCTCTTTTTTATTTTCTCGTTTTTCTTCCGTTGTTGGCCCCCTTCTAGCGGGGCTTCAAGAGGGTGTTGACGTAGCCAACACCACCAGCTCAACTCAGACTAGCTTTTTTAGCTCGGGGGTGCGTCTTTGGGGAGGAGTGGCGGACGTGCCACTCGAAGTGGTCCCTTTTTCCTGGGACGAGGGATGAATTAAGGACATTAACCCAAGATTAGAAGAGGGGCCATCGTCGAGTGACGACGAAAGGGAAACCTGTTCCTATAGCAAGCGACGAGTGTGACAACCATGCTTGCTGGCGGGTTCTTCTTGGTGACTATGTTTTCTCCGATGCCTTAAGTCTGCGGCTCCGACATGGCGGGAAATTTTAGGTCACTATCAATTTTTATCTTCCTCGACCCTCCATCCAGATATGGTGTCTCTTTTGTACCATTCGCAGCTATAACCAGGGACTATTATTGAACGGTTGTTTGGGGAGGAGGTCAGCAGGTAACAAGGTCGCAGCGCCCAGCGGTCGGCAACGGCGGGCGCCGGAAAGAGAAAGTGGGAGGGGCGGACAGGCGCAAACCCCATTTAGGATCAAAGAAGTGACAACCCCCAAGAAGCTCCAATAAGAGAGGGAAGGAAGGGACATTGAAGAGAAGGAAGAGGGAAAAAAGGAAAAGGAAAAAGGTACGCGAGAAGACGAGAAGGAGCGTGCATGAGCTGGTATCGGAGTATTGGACGAGGGGCACATTATCTCGTCAAGGCTCCGTATTTCGATATTCTCCCCACTTTGTCTACATGTACAAGTATGTGCTCTGCACGACTTGGTGCGCTCGTTCTAACAACGGGCGTACGGACAAATGGTTATTAGTATGGCTAATGACAAGATGTCAAATGGCTGGAGGAATATTTTGGCTTTTGTTCAATCTCCCCTCTCCCTCGCTTATCCCGTGTGGACCCTGGCGGTTGCGTATATCCGCGTTGTACCCCAGTGCTCCCGTCCAACATCAATAAGGGGGAGGGTTCCTTAGCCAGCGTTGCTCTCGGCACTGGAATTCGGTGAAGGCGTAGCCCTGCCTGTTCATGCCCACATCCATCTTGGATCTATGGATCCCATGCGTGTTCCTCGTGAACGGATGCCGCAGATTTCTTTCAGTTCTTTCAGGGGACGGCGGACTTTTCCTCAAAATTTTCTCCGGTCCCTCCTCTGCGATCTCAGGAATACCGAATAGCTGAGGGCCCCCAATACGGAAGCACCTAATTCTAAGCTAAGTTCAACCTTGTGTCGGTGTATTCCATCGGCTACTTCCCTCTGCTTCGCGAATCTGGTACAAGACACACCGGCTACTCGTGCACACACTAATTTCTCGGTGAACAGAACATAGCCACGGTGATCCGTAAAGCCTTTGGCCCGGCCGATGCCCGTCCTGCACCGAATCGGCACCAATGCCAAGGAATACAAATAAGGGAAATGGCAGCTATAACAACCGTCCATGTTCTCCCCTCTTCTGTCGGGCGAGACTACCAAAAGAATCTCCATTGTCCGTGGAAGAGGGCAAGCGACCTGGGTAGACAGGCATCAAATCAGTTTTACCAAGATGAGCGAGAAGAAAAAGGCCAAGTGATATCTTGCCCCCATCTGGCTTACACGGCGACGTCGCCAGCGCCTAGCCAGGAACATCGACGACCTTGGCGAGCCCTAGTTGCCACTTATGCAATCGCCCTCAACACACCCCCTTTATCCCGAAATGTCCTGCTAGGATATCGGGGAGGTCACGCTACCCGTATGGGGCCTCCAGGTTATGAGGGCAGAGGCTGGCGCAAGATGGGGCCAGAGCATCAAGGTCCAACCCACTTTTAGCGGCGTAGCTAAATAGGAATTCGAGAAAACCTTGCCCATGCGCTACTGCATTTAGCCTAATTACAGACATTGAACATTGGAAAGCGGCTAATTCGCCAGTGGAAATTCTGCTCCCTAGACTTACACCATAACCCGCAATGATGGCTTAGCGTGCTCGAACACAAGGAAGAAAAAAAAAGAAGAAAAGAAAAGAAAAAAAAAAGGACCAGCTTGGTATGTGGGAAGCATCGACAAGTGCTGAGCCTGATAGCACTCCAGTGTAAAGACTAACCCATCCAGACTGCGTTCGCTATCGTGCTACGATCCAGGGCTATCCCCCACTTCTCCGCCCATCGCACCGGCCGGCAGCAGATTCCCCTTCAACCGGTCCTCATTCCGTCGCGCTTTCTTTCACCCCCATTATTGCCAGATGTCTACTGGAGGGGAAGCAGTGCTCCTCGGCTCTCCCACCAAAATATGTGCCAGGCCAGCACATGCGAAACCAGCGCATAATACCCAGTAGCGTCGTTCAGCAACAGCAGGTGCTAACCCGTATCTAGGGCTTAGCTCCATCTTCCGGCTTGACAGCATTGGACCCTAAGCCAGAGAGAAGAGCCTGTGACCCCTCCAAGTGACAATAGAGAACGAACGTCTTCCGACTTGCCACGACGGCATACCCCCTCCAAGTGAAAATACTTTGTCTGCTCGGATTGACTAACGGGGTGGGTTCCGATGGACGTTCTCTTGTTTCCGAGTTCCGATTGTTACTAGGCCACTTCAATTATATCCCATACTCTTTTTCTTTCTTATTTCTTCTCTCTCCCTATTCCGCCTTGTGTTTTTTGGCTGGCGTCGAGCTTGGGCAAGCTTCTCGTCCCAGTCCATCCTCAACAGCCCCGCGTTCCTCTCCCCTCCCCCAACCCCTCACTCAAACTCTTTGACCGATAATGCGGGTTAAACCTGTGGTGGCGATCCCAGATGGCCGGAGCGGATGAGTTGCAGAATGGTGTGAGGGTACGTCTGGAACCCGGCCCGCAGATCCTGTGACCATGAACTTGGAATCCCGGCCTCGAATAGTTGAGGGGGACTCGAATACGCTCTGTTCTCAGCTGTGCGTCTCCCTCTTATGCATACGCGGAAGCATCACGATTAAGGATGGCAGGTCTATTATGACCAGGCATAGCATACCAAACCACCCGCCCCTCACCATTTGTTGCCCCGCTCGTCAATGGATGAACAAGGAAGAGCCACTTGTAGACGTGGGCAGACTGGCATTACTATGCGTCTCGTGATTCAAAGCACTCCACAACTGTGCCTCCCGTGCCGTGCTCACCGACCTCCCTAAATCATTTTGCCTCGACCCCCAGAATAAGTATGCGACAGCCAGTTCTATTGGAGGTCCCTCTCCATCGATGTGTACCCGTCTATGCCATTGTTCATCCCCCTCCAAGCCTTGCGCATTACTGTGGTTGGCTCTCAAGGCGTCCGCCCTGCTGGGTCCCATCAACTGCCGGTTGTGGGACGGAGGAGCTCGGTAGTCGAGCACCGGTGCCCCCTGTGCCCTTTTTCTGGGACTGGGGTTTTACTCCTTCAATGGCCGCGTCAAGAGGGGGCTGGCGGGAAGTCTCATTGCTGCATTTTGGTAACATCGCCTCTGCTAAACCGGGGCGAACAAAGCGAAGGCAGAGCGGCTCACCGAGGGGCAAGAGGAAGTGTACGGGAGAACGGGAGTACAGGATTCTGCTTTTCGATGAGTAAGTCGTGCGTGCTCCTTCCCGTCTTTGCTGCTGGCGGGGAAAAACGCCATGACTCTCGCGGCAGACACTTACAAGGATGAAGCCTGGATCCCGGAGCTGAAGTAGCCTTTTGAGTTCTCCTCGCCGTCTTTGCCAATCGGCCTTGTGCTATGTACAACTATGTCGCATATCCGTCGCCCAACCCACCGCTGGCCAAGGTTTCGCAGACGAGAAGCCAGAACCTCGAGTGAAGCGCCGAACGGCCGCTCCCCAATGGTGACGTAGACATGTGCCCCGGATCCTTGACCACCATTCCCAGAAAGGGTATATTCGCGGAAGGAGGAAGGACATAGACTATATCTATCTATCGACCTGTGGTATGTCAAAGTCGGTGAAGGTTACCAGACGTGCATTTCGAATCCGTACTAGACGCTGGGCGCTGCTGGGCGCTGCTGGGCGCTGCTGGGCGGTCTCCCTCACCCACACGCCCCCTTGCCCCCGCTACCCCCACCCAGCTAGCGGTTCCGGTACGTGTGATGAGGGCCGGGTCTATAAATGGGTGTATCTGAAAAGCTGCGACGCTGCTGCGCGTGCTTGTGCACCATGTATCAGTTCGGCACCGAAACGGTCCTAGTCTTACTTGTCAAGACTGGCCGAGGGGTTTGCCCCTCGGAGACCAAGGAAAGCGAGAGAGAGGCGAACCGTGGTAGTGGGCGGGTATGATCTGATTTGAGCGGAGAGGGGGGACAGGAGAGTTTCGACAGTGAAATAATCCTCATGGTCCATAGGGGTCCGTTTGTTGTGCACGTTGGAACCCTTCTATATGGGGATGGGCCTTTGCCCGTCATCTGTTGGTTGCAATGACAAAATGCATTAACGTACGGTGTCTATATCTCCAAGGTGTTCAACAAAATCTCTGCTCCAATGATACCCACACGGCCGTTATCTACATCATCTAAATGATCATACGAAAAGAAACAAAGAGAGGGATACACGCGTCCCCTCCCATACCTTAAAAAAGCCTGCCACGCCTTTGGTACTCTTACAAGGCCTCCACGCTTTCATCCCCATCGCGAATCAGCTCCTCGACCGACTCCTCGAACCGATCGTCTACGGACTCGTCCTCATCACAGCCCGCGCCCTCAGCCTCCTCTTTAGTGACATCGGCGTACGAAGGTGACACGATCGAGTCATCCTTATCCTCCTCCGTGACGACGTCCTGCTTCTCGCTCTCGACCGCTGCGTCTCGCTCGCTCTCAGCGGCAGGCTCTTCTTTCGCAGCCTCGGCGTACGAGGGAGTCTCGAGAGGGGCATCGGCGCCATCGACCCAGACATTGGCGAGCTCGCGCTCGATCTCGGCATGTCGGCTCTTCAATTCTTCTACCTTGGCGAGGCGCTCCCGAATTTCCTGGATCTCGCGCTCAACCTGCATCTTCTCACGCTCAGTGCCGATGCGCTCAAACTCCCACTCATCGCCATTGTCGCCCATGCCTACGACGAGGTTGAACGTGTGGTACTTCTTGAGGGAGGCGCGCGTGGAGACGGTGATGAGAGCTGCGGGGTGGAAAGGTTTGGGTCAGTGGGCAGCTCAGATGATCCATGAATACAAATTGGGGGAATAAAAAGACGGGCGGGAGTGACCCGACTAGGTTGGCTGTGCACTTACTTATGCCCTTCTCTTTGCAGGTTTCGTAAAGAAGACCCTCCACATCACTGGAAACCGCGCTAGTACCCTCATCGATCACGGCGTAGCGAGGCTCATGGTACAAGAGGCGCGCGAAACCCATGCGCTGCTTCTCACCGCCACTGAGCACGTCCTTCCACTCCTTTCGAGTATCCCAGCCGCCCTCGCGGTCGGGGAGATAGCCAAGGCGGGCTTCCTCGAGAACTTGCTTGAGATCCTCCTCAGTCTTTCGCTTCCCGCGCATGTCGTACTCGTTGTCCGGGTAGATGACCTGGTCGCGGAGGGTGCCGACGCTGAGGTAGGGGCGCTGAGGAAGGAACATGATACCGTCCTGCCCGTTATCCTTGGGACGGCTGACGAGTCCGCGGTACACAGGCCAGAGCCCCGCAAGAACTCTAGCGATGGCAGACTTGCCCACGCCGTTGGGCCCGGAGACGAGGAGATGTTCGCCACTGCGCACGACCATTGATAGAGACTCGATCAACTCGTCTCCTCCTTGGGGCCAAAGGCCAGGGGCGACAATGGGAACACCCTCAAACCGTACGCCGTCGAAGCCCTTTTGGACCGTTCCCTGAACATCGGAGAGGGAGTAAAGCTCGCTGTTTCCGCCCCTAAGGTAGTAGGCGTCGGCGTGGACGCGATGAAGGGTGGAGATGAGAGTATAAACACGGCTAGTATAACCAGCGAGTTCGGAGAGGTCTTTGATGGAGTACATCATCCTGCCACCCGCATCGGCAAGGGACAGCATCAGGCGCTTGTTGGTGATAAACTCCTTCATTCGGCCCCGCTCCTTTCCTCCCTTGTCGGCGCCGGAGGCCAACTCCAAGGCGCCTCCGAGACCACCCCAGGCGGGGAGGAAGACGGGCAAGGAGGATAAAAGATACCCATAGGCGCTCCAACTATACTTGAGGATAAAGTCTTCCAGGATATTGTACCGGATCTTGAGCATGTAGATGCCTTCCATAAACTGCTTTAGCGACTTGAACTCCTTGTTCAAGAATCCCTTTTCCATTTCCGCGCCACCATAGAAGGCAACCTCTTCAGCATTAGCTATCAGGCGTGCGTGGAGGCTCCTGAACTCTCCTTCTTTCTTGCCCTCAACGGCCTTCAACTTGCCAAAAGGTGGCGAGAGGCGCCGGAGGATGCTGGCTGTTAGGAAATAGTTGGTCGTCAAGCCGGTCAAAGCTAGGGGCCTAGCGATCGATACAGTTGATAGTTAAAGACACATAGATCGACAAACGGCTTCCCAAGTGAGGAGTAGAGGTTGGCAGCGGACGCGCAAAACAGGGTGAGGTCCTGGGTGATAAACTGATCGGCGCCGTGACCGACGCCGCCATCGAGGTTATGAAGCTTGTAGTAGTTGAGGTTGTTGTTCAAATAGAGGTCGTGAACATAACGGGTGAGACGGGTCCTGAAAGCGATGGAAACCTTGGACTCAAGGTACTTGATCATGGCATTGGTATAAGATGCAAAGCTGCCGAGACCGCACCACTATCGTATCTTCATGTTAGAGTGATATTCGTGAGATGGTAGACAGTGGGGTAGTTGACCATGAGAAACACGAACCTTGAGGATCCCCCAGATGAACTGACGACCATTGCCGGCGACGAGATCCCTGACAATCTCGCCATCTAGCCTAGCTACTACGAGAGAGAGGTATGTGCGGAGCATCAAGAACACGCCGTGGCTGACCAAGAGACCTGCTTCCTTGCTCGTCCAGCGAGGTATCATGATGCTCATGAGGCTCAAGAACTGATGGAGGAACGCCAAGTTGAGGCCGGGCTTGGTCTGGGTGGAAGGGACGGAGCTATCGCGTAGACCCGCCACTCGCGGGGGTTCAAAAGAGGCGTCGGTGGGCTTCGAAGGTGAGGGAATTGGTAGTGTGAATGACAACCTTGGAGGTGCCATTTTTGTATGGTACGTAAATAGTTCGCGAGCCGTCCTTATTGAAAAGGAAGGAATTGGTGCGCACGAGCTTCTTGCCTTGCTCACTCTCTAGTCGACGCCTCTTCCACCTACGCCTCGTGCCCTCACCCGCGAGGATGATGGAGACGGCCAGCGAGAGAGCCGCAAGAAGCCGGGTGGTCCGGGACGTACTCTTTAGGCGGGACCGGATGCGCGTTGTCCATTTCTCGAGGAAAACGGCGATGGCCTCCTCAGCGGCGGTATGCCGGAGGGTAGACTGTACCGTCATCGCTGCTCGGTAGGGCGGAGCGCAGAGAGGTGATTCAATTAGGGCGTGGCTCTATTGTATCGGTTGAACGCGGGTGAAGTTTAAATCGCGGAGTCTTGCATGTTCGTTGGCGAATGCGCAGACACGAAGAGCTGTTCGAGACCCGTGGGAGAATGGCTAGGGATGTTGATGATAGAATCCACCTCGGATATGATAGAATGGGCTATATAGTCCTCAATGGGCAAGCCTGCTTCTAATGTTATTTTTTTCTCTCTCGAAAATTGCGTGGTGGAAGCTGTTGTGGTCCGGGACTGTGAGGGGGTTCGAACCAGCCTGAGTTACATCATACATGTGATAGTTTCTTGCA
Organism: Parascedosporium putredinis; assembly: GCA_949357655.1. Classification (NCBI taxonomy): domain Eukaryota; kingdom Fungi; phylum Ascomycota; class Sordariomycetes; order Microascales; family Microascaceae; genus Parascedosporium; species Parascedosporium putredinis. The sequence continues at coordinate 1,465,165 of CASHTG010000019.1, forward strand.
CCGACCAAGACCGAGGCAGTTCATTTCTAGCGGTGCTTTCCCACTCTTGGACGACATCATGGTTCCCCAGACTTGGATAGTGGAGAGGTTGTGCTTAGTCACCCACACGGCAGTGGAGCATTCTGGGTGGGCTCATCTAATAACTTGAAGCTTTGGTTGACGTGAATGCCATGTGACTGGACTTCCCCAGCATCACTGCATGGGTAGTGGCCCCAGCGAACGATTGAACCTCACTCCCTCGATGGCCACGAGCTTTGATCTCGAACCGGGGTAAATTATCTTGTGCGAGAACCACATGTCGATTTCTGAATGGATTATTGAGGATGAATATATTAGAATCTGGCAATGGTGCCCTGTGGCTCTGGAGGCGGTGGTATCAACAGTCGCGCTGCCCACTCTCTCCAACAAAATCCTGACGTTCGACGCCACAAAAACACCTCGAAGTAGAAATCTCCCCGCGGTGGCTTGTGCGAGTCGATTGAATTACCTGGAGTGACTAGCCATGTCTTGCTCACTCCTTTCACGTCTTTCACATGCGCAAAGGTGAGCAGGGGCTGGAAATTGAGACATTTGAGATGGAAGGCAATCAAGGTCCATTCACCCACCTCGATTGGCCCCCACCTCCCACACACCAAGCTCCTGAAGCTGCGGCAGCTCTGTCGAAGGTGATTGTTTCTTCTTTGATTTGCCTGCACACACGCACAAAATCATTCCTAGGGAGACAGGCACCCATCAACGCTGGGCAAGACAAGGTGGCGCACCCTAAAAGCCTCAAACTCCTCCGATCCTAGCTACAATGCTCCGGAAATCTGGGTCAAGTTGGCCATGGCCTAGTCTGGCCGCTGGGCCCGTCCATCCCGCACGCTGACCTTGCCGATCGCCTCATAAGGCCACCTGCAAGGCCACCGGGTAGGCTGTCATGCCAGCTCTCAAGGCAAACCCGTGGCAATGTGGAACAGAGCCTGAAGAAGAGGAATGTTTAAAGTTGAGAGCGTCAGGTTGTTGAAAGTACCTTGCTCATGTCTCCTGTCGACATGGATGAGATCTGGGGCACATCGCCTGCAAGCCAATTCCCCTCACCTTCGCCTCAGTCTCGCTTAGTGGATCAAACTAGCTCGTTATGCTTCACATCCCCTTGGACTCTGGGCTATGAGAGGACGGTGACTGGAAGCCAGCAGGGACAAAGAGCCAGTGACCTGTTGATCGCCGAAACGCATTGGAAGAGATCGGGCTCCTTTGGCTTTGGCGGTTATGGTACCTCGTCCCGAGGACCTGAGTGGCTAGACTTCGGTGGCGGGATGCGTTCCCCGCCCATTCTTGCAACGGGCGGTAACAGAGCCAATCAAGCTCCTAATGGGCATCTCCCCAACACCTTTAAGAACTCAATCACACAACGGGGAGCTCCACACGCTACCCGTCCCTTGATCTTTGAAGCCTTCAATTGAATGATTCTACCCCAACCCACACCGCGACTTCCATCCCTAAAGCGGACCTGTCTAGGATGCTGAATCCACCTCTCTGAAATGCAGCCTGACCTCCTGTGTAGTGATTTTGTAAGGGACGAGTGATCGATCTATTGTATGTATCATAATGTCTAGGCCCTCGCCTTGAGCTGCTGATGGGTGGTGGTTGAGGGTCCTTTTATCCGCAAAACGTAGCCTATTCGGATCAGCTTCGACGGGAACGGGAAGTCTGTCAGATTGTAGTTTTGCCCCTTTCGTTTCTTCTTTCTACCTATCTTTTCCTGTTTTCCTGGTGCTTGAACTGACCACAGAAAGACATTCTCAGTCCCCCATTAGTTGAAATAAACTCACCCATTCACGTGTGCTGCTGCCTCGTAGCCATGGCCTATCTTCCCATCTGATCCAAGGTTGAAGTTTGGTGTGCAAGCCACGCGTGCACTACCCCACAACCGTAACCCGAACCCTTTCTCTTCTTTGAGTCCGGGGAATAGGGAGTTGTTCTCCGCCTTCTTCCATCATCCCGTCCCGCATATCCTGTGCATTGCATTGAGGGGGAGCAAAGCCTCCTATCTCCGCTGTCCGACTCTCATCATACTCACATGCTGACATTGGAGAGAGAGTGCGTGGCGAAACATCACCAACCTAGTTCGGGGCGTGAGGTGGCTGATGATGGGGGACGATTGATCACTGTAGCACGGGGCGCTGTTAAAGTAATGGATCCATCCATGGATGGGTGTATCCGTCCACACCTCCAGCACGTTCAGCTTCCAACCTCACACTAACCGCAGAACCACGGGGGCGAGGGCTGGTCTGTCCAAAGCTATTTTCAGTTGCGAAACGACCATAATGCCAGCCTTCTCCCTGAGGACTCCTGGTTTACGAGTGAGGTACATGTGGTACAGGTTGCCTGAGATCTCGGGAAATACATGACCTTGGACGGCGGGACAAGGATAGGGTGAGAGGACACTCGGAGTGGAGGGTATCAACGAACGACGGGTGTGCACTATTCTAGGCTAACCGAATCACGGTCTGCGGTCCGTTGGAATGCAGTTGTCTAAAATGCGCTCGATCGCGCCCACCCCTTTGTGACCTTGATACGCAAGCTATTCCAAAGTAGCTGTTGGTGACTTGTTACCTTCAAGCATTCATTGACGGGCAGGTGCGCTTTCCCTGTTGTGCCAGCCAGCCGCTCATGCTCAAGAAGCTTGGACCAATGTAACATTTGCTCATCAGCGACCCCCGTCGCCCCTCGGCTCGAAACGTGGGAAATGAGGGCCCCGGTTGAGTAATTTGGGACTTGATTCTGCTGCTTTCATCCACAGCGCTGAAAGACCGAGTCCTCCCAACAATCACCTCTTCCGCCGCGAGGTCCAAGGATCTCATGGTACGGCTGCAAAGTACACTAGTGTACAAGTTTGGAGTGGGTCACCTAGTGCATCTGTGCTTCAGACCGTCGGGACGAATTCATCAAGGCCGATTATTATCCATCCTCTCTCAAGATGGCAATGATTACCAAGGCACGGGTTAAACACGAGCCCTCGTGCTCATACCGATAGCGATAATGCCGCTCTGGGGTTGCGGGATCTTCTAGGAGCTTTGGGAAAGGGAAAGAGAGCTTGATGAGGGAGAGGGAGAGAGAAAGATCCGAAGGAGGGAAAGCATGCCCATGCCGAGCCTGCCTTGGCGCGAAAGACACTTCCCTGTCTCCACAGCGCGTACAGTGTGTGCTCCCCAAATCCTCAGGTTTTCGCACAGATGGTAACATGGTGTCCGGACCTTTACTTGAGCTAATCTCATGGAGAACCTGGGATTGTCTAGGGCGACAGGGGACTGGGGTTGATCAGTGCACTCGTTCCCGGACCAGGAAGGCAAGTTCAAGTATCCATGGATGCATGGGGGCCAGATTATGGGCGTCCGGGAGCAGAGCTCTTGACAATGATACCAAGCTGGCCTTTTGGATTTTTGTGCTGATGCACACATTGATCAAATCGACAAGAGGATGTGTCATCGCTATTCCGCGCGGCATGGTACAAATATGACTTCGGCCTCATCATCGTGCTCAAGTTGTGCTAGCCACTGGAACAATGCCATCTCAAGCTGATGAAACGGGTTACTCTCCTAGGTCATGGACACACCAGTGCCAGTGTATAAATTGCGGTGGGGGTGACACCGAACGGGGACAGTGTATCCGGAATGCGCGCCTGTGGGGAGAAGGGGGTATCCATCAATATGACCGGACAAAGGGCAGACCATGGAGCTCATCTTCATCCCTGTGCCTTGAAGTAGTAGTGTACCTGGTAATAGTCCGCTGCCCGCAAGCGTGGGGAGCGAGAAATTCACAGTGGAAGAGCATGGGCTGGAAGATGGGGAAGCGGACCAGTTGGGCCCACTAGGGAAACGACAAAGCAGTCTATCCACCGTCAATTGCTGAGTGCTCACCAACGGTTCGTAACATTGAATCAAGCCAAACAAACCTTCAAGTCCAGTGCTGTGAGAAGGGGAGTGAGGTGACGATCGTCGGGGGCCAAGGGTATGCCACAACTCTATGGGGTTCGACCCTCTAACCCGCCACAGAAAGGAGGGATGCCCTCGTTTGCTTGCTTCCGCTTGATACGAGCAAGAGACTACCTAGTGTAGGGCCATTGGACCTGTCAGCACTTGAGAAATTGCTAAATGTCGTCAATCTCAATCTCGCCGGCAATATTGTCAATGAACGAACATTGACTGAACCAACATGTACATCTGGATTTATTTAGGCCAGTGCCTCGGGCGGTGGGGAGCTAATTTTAGGGGACTGCGACAGCGTGCGTCTGGTGCTTCAAGATGTGTTGTGGGTGCTCCGGTCATTGTGTGTGATTGAATTGATTGATGGGCCTAGTGCTGTGAACTCGGTCAAGCCATTACGGTCAATTCATTTGACAGGGACCATCTCCAGGAAGCCCGAGCCTTTCAACCCCTGCCGGAGCCAGTGCAAGTAATTCATCGCTCGTACATGGCCAGATAGATTGATTCATTGATAGATCAATTAGATGGATAGTTGAATAGATCCAGTGTTGAAAACGGGTAAACCACAGTAAAACTAGTATTGACAATTGAAGCGCAGTATTGCTCAGCGCCTTCATCCCAGCACTTGCCCTTCGGTCCGCTCTCGCTCAAGCGCCGAGCCCCAAACCGCCCTCCATTTGGTGCGTGGGAGCATAGGCCAGACCAGACCCCTTGCCGACCGTACCCCCAAGAAGGATAGTCATCTCGCTTCCTCAGCCTCTGATACGTCCACCTCAATAACCTCTCCCGCCCGTCACTTCCCTCAGTCCTCTCTCCCTCCGAATCTGCCAATCCGTCCAAACCTTTCTCTCCGTCCTCCCCATCACCCTCCCGAGACATTTCTCCTCCTTCCTCGTGCCCCGTTCTACACTACTTCCGACTCGACAGTTCCTCACGAAACCCCGAGTTTTGCGCCGTCATTCTTTTTGGAAAGTGCGGGGACCGCGTCCTTTTTCTTCTTCCTTTTTACTCCTCCTCCGACTCTGGTCAGCCCTGCTCGTGCTTTGCGCGGGTCTGTTTCTCCTCAGTACTCCCTCCCTACAGTTCCGTGGTGTGCACTGGAGCCCGACACACCAACCATCAATCCGTCCTCGCCTTGCCTCACCTTGCGCACGCGTCGGAAAACTGGGTACGCCAGTCTCGTCCTCCACGCAGAACCATCAACCGGCCATTGACGACTCGCCCCTCTTTAATTGTGCATTCTCAATCGACGTTGCGCAGGCTAATTTTTGCGAAAGCTCACTCTTTCCCTTTTTTCGTTGGGTGGTTTTTGACCGTCGCGACTTCGGACTAAGTAAGCTTTGGAGACGTCGGCGTTTAGGGGCTGGACCATCGAGGCACCTTGCCTGAATTACCAAAAGTGAGTAGAGCCTTCCCCTTCTTGCTCGTGCCGCTCCTTAGCCCCTTCCCCCTACGGCTTGTCCCCCTTTCGCTTTCCCTTTCGCCTCCCTTTCCTCCTTCCCTTCGAGATTTTACGACCGCCCATTGTCCCCGAGTCTCTTTGTCTCCCAATTACGTCTTGGTCCTCGCCCTATTATCTGTTCCCCAGTTTCCACATTCTTGTGAGAACTTTTGGACATTGGGCACGCATTTCGCGCGCGCCGTCATTTGCGTACCTTCCTAGCGCGCCTGAGCGCACCCGAGCTGCGTTGCATTGCCTTGCCTGAACTCTTCGGATTGGTCGCAGCACAACAAACACCGCTCATTTCTCACCCTTCTCTCTCTCGTGCCTAACCTCGCGCGCTCCAAACCATCCGCCAATGTCATAGACTTTAGTCAAATTTCTTGCCGTACTAATTTTTCCCGCGCTCAGTTCCTCTGTTCAGTCAACGGACAAGGCTGTGATCGCTCGCAATCGGCGCCGTACAGCGATATGCCCCAGGAGATAGAGCTCCTTGCAACAGAACAATCCGCGCATCAATCAACCGAGAAAGGCAGGGCTTTACTTCCCGTGCCGGAGAGAACGTCGTCTCAGAAGCACCAATCTTCGCCTACGGCATCCGGACTCAGTGGTGTGACGGCCAGCGATTCACGCCAGAGCCTCGGAGACCTGTCTAAAGAATCCGCAAGCATGAAAACTAGGCAACGAAACGGCAGTGCTTCCAGCCGCCGGTCTGGAGGTGATACGGAACCTACCACTACCCCCATCAACTCACAACCCACTTCGCCTGCCTCGGCACCCCAAAAGAAGAAGAAGAGTGGTGGCCTGCTTTCTCTTCTAGGCTGCTGCGGCGTTCCCGACACTGGAAATAACGGAGAGGGGTCTGAGGAAAACGTACATAGACTCGATAAGCTACCAAACAGGCCAGCTTCTTCGCGGCTGACCGCCCACACTCCTCCCGACCAGCAGCCCACCGTTAACGTGAACAAGCGGTTAAGCGAGAAGGCGGCCGCTGCCGAGGCGGCGAGCAAGGAGGCCGCCCCCAAGGACAAGCGCGCCTCAAATTCAAGCACGCATGACCAGTCGACCGTTGCGGGTGAGCGAACTGAGCGAGATTCTAAGCAGTCGACTATTCCGCCCCCTTCGGTCCATGTCCAACCTCCCACCAACGGCTCAACAGTAGAAGAGCCCATCGCACAGGAGGGGACGGTGAGTGACGTGAGGGATGAGGAAGGTGACATCAAGATGGCCGACGCCGAGACGTCAGAACAGCAGCCCCCAATCACCCAATCTCAGCAAGACGAGCAGCTAGCTCAGAAGCCTTCTGAGCAAGAAAATTCCCGTGGCGAGTCTGCCGTTCAAATACCACCCGTTCCTACGGTACCCGACTCGTCGGGCGACGCAGCAACAACTCATACACACGATGTTTCTGACGCGTCGGATTTTGCTCCCGAACCTCAGCAGATCTCCCTATTACCGCCCATTCGACCTGAGCACAAGGGAAGGAAGTGCCTCGTTCTCGACCTCGACGAGACTCTGGTCCACAGCTCTTTCAAGGTATCGTTGACAAGAAAGACCCCACCACGCTCTGCATTACCAAGCAACTCCCCAAAGACGCTGAGAATGTAGATCGCTAACTCATGTTCTTGCAGATTCTCCACCAAGCCGATTTCACCATCCCTGTAGAGATTGAGGGAAACTACCACAATGTCTATGTCATCAAGCGACCCGGTGTTGATGAGTTCATGAAGAGGGTAGGAGAGCTTTATGAGGTTGTCGTCTTCACAGCCTCAGTCTCTAAGGTAGGCCACAGCGCAGAACAAGCAAGAGAGGATGCCTCGAATTCGTTTCTGTTGACTGACCTTCTGATGCAGTACGGCGACCCTCTCCTGGACCAACTCGATATCCACAACGTTGTGCATCATAGGCTGTTCCGCGAATCCTGCTACAACCACCAAGGCAACTATGTCAAGGACTTGTCGCAGGTTGGACGACCCCTGAAGGACACTATCATCATCGACAATTCGCCCACCTCGTATATTTTCCACCCCCAGCATGCCCTCCCAATAAGTAGTTGGTTCTCAGACGCGCATGACAACGAGCTCCTCGACCTAATCCCTGTTCTGGAAGATCTGGCCGGCTCCACGGTTCGGGATGTGAGCCTCGTCCTCGACGTCACTCTTTAGAAGCAAACATATCGACAAAAATGGACAGCATTATGTTTCTCGTTTTACTCTTACGGCATATCTTTGATACCATCGGCTGGGTATCTCCTCGCGACCAACGGAGAGAATCCCCTATTATCACTGGCTTCCCGTCCCCAATCATAGCGAGAGGCGTTTGGTTGAAAGCTTTGAATCTGAAATGTAGGCACGGGGATTGTCTTAATGTCTATATAGTTTTTTTTTCTCTCTTCGGTGAGTCGCTGCGAGGCAGCGACTGTGCGTCAACATCACACAGGCAGCTAGTCAGTGGGCTAGACAATTGTCCTAGATTTAATTCTGGCGCACTAGCTGGAGCCGCCCTAGGGATGATACTGGACCGGCCCTGACTGGGTTGTGGTGGTTTAGCACTGCTTTGTACCACGGAGACAACCTAGGTTGAGCTGAAAGAAGTCTGATTTTGGCGTCCTGGTGTATTCAAACTTGATCATTGGAGGAGCTTAGTAGCCGAACCCTCAGCAACATGGCGAGAACTGGGACGGGAACGGGCCTCCGAACGGAGATGTAGGACATGCGATGTCGGATTCCATGTCTCGTTACACTGGTATTTGTACCTCTCGTCCTCTCTCTCTCTCTCCCCTCTCTCTTCAGCCACGGGGAGGTTCCTTGACGGAAATCCGGCGCGGGTGTTGGGTGAAGCAGAGAAAAAGTTGGATCGTGGTGCCCGGTGCATGTTGAATCAGCAGCATGGTCTAGAACCTAGACGATCGTTTTCTCATATACCTCTGGCATTTCTTGTTTATCTCCGCGGTTATTACCACTTACCTTTCCTTTGTCTCGATCCAGCCCAGTTTTATTTCCATCTTCTGTCTGTAACTTGTTTTCTTTGGTCATTCCATATTAACACCGCCATCTCTCCATAACCCATCTTTACTCACAAATTTCACTTGACTTTTCTTACCTGTTGCCTTCCACTACATTTCTCACTTCTCCTTTGTTCAATTTCCATACATAATACCCTGTATCCCTCCTTGCGCAGAACTATGCGTCTCCTTTCTTTTCTTGCGAGTGGGAGAGATGGGGCCGGGGATGAGGTGGACGAGGCGGACAAGGCGCGAACAGGCAGGTTGAACAAAGCGTACACTTAAGCTTACAGTTTTTTTCTTGTGTCGTTTTATTTATTTTTGAAGAGAGGCTCTCGGAAGGATACAAATCGGCTTCATCTGTTCAATATTCCGATCTCATAGCAAAAACGACTTGTCATAGCAGGTGCGAAGAAAATGAGCGAGTTAGACCAAAAGAAATCAAGTTGTACTTGAAACCCATCTTTGCACTGGCAATCTCGATGGTTGAGTGAACAATCTGTGGATGTTGATGGCGGTGCACATCCGCTCGATCTAATGAGATATAACTCAGCTGTCTCTCTGGACGAAGGCCTGAGACATCGAATCCAGAACACTCGCACAACCGCCTCTCGCGAGAACTATTTGAATTCTAAGAAACGTGAAGTATTTATTGATCACAACATTTAACGATGGGTTAGACCAGGAGCGAATGTTCAACGCAACGTGATAAATAGCCTCCAAAAGACAATACCAGTCCTCGCGGATCTCGTCTATCCTAGAACTAACATATACTCGAACAATCACCTCATAATACAATATTTCCGAATTAGGAGCTCCCCTTGCTCCTGTTCAACCTCAAGGCAGTGCGCGTCGGCAGATCATCGGCAAATTGAATAAAATTACCTTGCCAAAAGAGGAAATGTAGCCCCTTCCAGAAGGATACTGGGCTAGACGCGGCGAATCCCGTTCTTCCTTCAAGAGCAGAAGCTATTTGGCTGGCCCGAGCTCTGAACCCAACCTGCGTGCGTGATGTACCGTGGCCTCAACTCGGACAATGAGTGCGAGGCCCAGGAGGCGATCCGTAATTTTGCCAGCCATCACCCAGAGTCCCAATTGACACCTCGCAACCCACAGGACACGAACACATCTCGACCACACACTCCAAAGCCCCTTGTGCCTCTCTTCCTCTTCCATTCTTTCGCAACAGCCTTCCATATCAGACCTGAGCATCCTGCAGCGATTCTCAGATCTTGATTTTTTTCTTCTTCTTCTCATTCTGTCGCCTTTGTAATTGTTTATCCTTAATACCCCCTTTTATTTTCTTCATCTCCCTCGGACACAATGGTAAGCAGGCCTCAAGATTATGCGTGACGCGACTCTTCTCTCCCTGAATTGAACACTAGCCCGCAGACATTGGGAATTCCATCTCTTGTTTGATCGCGCGCCGCTATCCCAATCGCATCCGTACATGATCTATAATCCTAGGGATTTGAAAAACAAGCTGACCTTGTGCTCTTTCGACGAACGATAGTCTTCTCCCCGTGCCTCGTCCCCTACCGGCGCCGCCACCGGCTCCAGCGTACGACCTGCCTCGCCCTCAGTCCCCGGCGGTCCTAGGACCGTCATCCGCCGCAGGGCCGCCGCCGATCAGAAGGAGAAGATTGCCAATGCGCGCCCCAGCAGCACTCGCGCCGCCGGCGCCGGTGGCAGCACCAGCACCATGCTGAGTATGACTTCCTTTGCTTCCTAATCCCCCGGCGACTCAAGGGAGGGGCGATCATCTTGCATGGTAGTCGTGAATCAAGACTTGCGAGATGCAAAGCTCCTCGACATGAGAGCGCCCAAACAACGCCCAAACAACGCTGATGCTAACTTTGAATGGCTAAATAGGGCTGTACACCGATGAGTCTCCCGGTCTCAAGGTCGATCCCGTCGTCGTTTTGGTTCTCTCCCTCGTCTTTATCTTCAGCGTTGTAGCCCTTCACAGTAAGTTCCCAAGACCGTGGCTTGATAACGATATGGTTCCCCTCGCAGGAATGGGTACTAATTCGTGACTTCTTTCTCCAGTCATCGCCAAAATGACCCGCAAGTTCTCCAGCTAAACGCCGCGCGGATACCGCACATATTTGGCAACGAACGGGCCGAGAGAACGGAGGGGAATGGTGACCGGGCGTCGGGCTTCTTTTCCGCAAACTTCGATCAAGTCTGACATGACCACGGCTCGAAGCGCACTGCAGCATCTCTCACACCGACAGTCAGAGAGCCATGCCTTATTCTACTTTCGTCTTGAAATCCTTTTAAAAATTGATTTGCCTTCGTCGCCGGGACAAGGAATGGATGGAACACCTAGAGGACATATTTCACCAAACAGAACAATAAAAACAGAGCAAAAGAGAATATGGGGAGGGGAGTGTTGACCCTTGGCAGTTGACGAGGAAGGGTAGGCTGAGGCTGGAGTACCTGGTCTGGGCGAGGCATGATGACTGCTGCTTGCCCTGGGCCGGCTACTTTTCCTGTGCGCTGGGGATGGGCTATGTACATTACAAAACGGTAGTCTGGGTTTACATGCTTTATACACAAAGGCCACCGCGATGAATCTATTTTATTTTTTTCCCAATCCATCTTGCTCGAGAAGTCATGGCTAGAGATCATTTGTCACCCTCTCGCACACGACACGACACGACACCGCACGAGCGGTGCTCAAGATTAAAGCTTGATTGTCGAAGGAGGGAAGAAGGTTAAGAATTTAGGCCTGGGTACTGGCGAGCTAGTTCGCCTACCCCAATCCCCCAAAATGCAGCCCGGTTGGGAGTGGGATGTGTCCGTCGGTTTGTCGATGATGGGATGTGGACGGGGCAGCGTACAGTTTAGTTTGATTTCAACGTAGCGGGACTTAGGTTGTCGACTTCCTCGCGCTACAGCCCATATCAGAGGTACTAATCATCAACCTAGCAGCCCGGGTGGCATCATCAAGCTATCTCTTTCCAGACCATGAGTATGATCATTGTTGTTCATACCCGCTTGGCCAGATTGTTCTCTTTGTGGTACCTTAGCCACAGAAACTAAAACAGCTGGTGAGCAGATAATTGATGGTGAGATTCGCTTGCCTTCATCACCCTATCACACACACCTTTCTCGACGCTGTCAGAGCCGTGTCATCATCAATAAATTATCTACGTTGCTCAACTTGGGGTGCTTTGTGTTCCCATATAAACCAATGAAAAGATGCCTCATTAACTTGCAAAAACCTGGTGCCTTGATTGATTTGTTGCCCCTTTGGGTGACCTGTGGTGGCGCTGAGTGGCAGGGCAAGTTCGAGATCTGGGAGGATTGAGGACGTCATGGGTCGGCCGCAGCACTGGACGCTTGTGCGAGGTTCCAGTCAGGCCCCACCAAAGCTCCGCCATTGAGCAAGAGGGGCAACTGGGGGCCCGCCGTACATCAGCATCGCTCCTGCCCGCACAATCGGCCTCTTTCCCGAGCCCCAAATGTGGATTGCATCGTCTGCGCCCGCGTATTTCGTCGTATTTTTCTGCTCCTTTCCAACCTGATACCCTTTCTCAATCATCTATTGGGCTGACGATTGCCCTCGTTGTTCCCAGTATCTCTTCTAATCCGTGGTTGCTTCTTTGCTCTTGTCTTGTTTGATCTTTTTGGCCTCTTTGTCTTGAACCATATTGATAGATACCCCCAACTACGTCGCGCCTCTCAGCTCTCATTCATATACCCCCAGCTGCAAGAAAATTTGGTCACAGAGGAAGAGAGACGAGCTACCTTCAACGAGAGAGGAGGAAGCCAAGCGAAAAATAGTTACTCGAAGACGAAGAGCGAACCCAGGAACGACACCATGGTCCACAAGCACGAAGGGTCGGCAACGCCAACTCCCGGCCGACCGCCATCGATGTTGAGACAGAGCATCGACGGCCGGGCTGCGCTGGTGGCTGATGGGTTCAGTCCATCCTATTTCGAAGACGAGTCGAGAGAAGCACCCCTCCATATGGGGAGACGCACAACCAACTACAATTTTCGCAGTCCGGCTTCGATGCTGGGGCTAACGTGACTGGTATGGTCCCGTCTTGCTTATCGTCGCCCCGAAAAGTTTGCTAACATGGGCTACTCATCCCCACGTAGACGATGGCCGTGTCAATATAAATATCAATCAAAGAACCAGGAAATTCTCCGACCTCCTCGGCCATACTCTCCGGGCCCAGGTAGCCGCGGACGCTGTCGCTTCCCCCGCCTCACCCTCTATACCGTACATTCCACCAACCCTGGGCGGTGAACCCGGCCAAACACCCCCACCGAGACTCAACGTTGTCGTTCAAATTGTCGGGTCGCGCGGCGACGTCCAACCGTTCGTTGCGCTAGGCAAAGTGCTCAAGGAAACCTACGGCCACCGCGTTCGCATAGCGACCCACCCTACATTCCAGAAGTTTGTCGAGGAGAATGGGCTCGAGTTCTTCAGTGTTGGGGAGACCCGGCCGAGCTCATGGCCTTCATGGTCAAGAACCCGGGACTCATGCCAGGCTTTGACGCTCTCAAGTCTGGCGAAGTAAGCAAGAGGAGGCGCGGGATGCAGGAAATCCTTATGGGATGTTGGCGGTCCTGCATTGAGCCTGGGAACGGCCTCGGTCCTGCTATACAACCGCACAGGAAGGACCTAGAGATGAATTATGACGATACTGCGACTCTACCAGGCGACCCGACAGACAAGCCCTTTATTGCCGATGCCATCATTGCGAATCCTCCGAGCTTCGCGCATATTCACGTGGCCGAGAAGCTCGGCATCCCGCTACACATGATGTTCACGTGAGTCTTGCGTGCCAAAGTTCAATCTTTATGAACTAGAGTCCTCTTGTATACTATGGCGATGCTAACGAAACCCGCTAGCATGCCCTGGTCACCTACCCGAGCGTTTCCCCATCCGCTCGCAAACATTTTGTCGTCAAACACGGACGACGTGATGACCAACTATGTCTCCTATGCCCTCGTCGAGATGATGACGTGGCAGGGCTTGGGAGATGTCATCAACCGATTCCGTAACACGGTGCTGGACCTTGAGCCTTTGTCTTTAATTTGGGCCCCAGGCCTTCTCACAAGGCTACAGATCCCCTACACATACTGCTGGTGAGTAGGCAAAGAAAGATACCCCCCTCCCTGCTCTCCCTACGGACACTCCAGCTCTAGTGTAAGACGTCTTCTAACATGAAGAAAAAAGGTCGCCGGCGCTCATCCCAAAACCGAATGACTGGCAGCGCAACGTTGATATCGCCGGTTTCTTTTTCCTTGACTTAGCCAACTCTTATACTCCGGAACCATCTCTTGTCCAATTCCTAGAAGCTGGTCCGCCGCCAGTTTATATTGGATTCGGCTCTATAGTTGTCGACGACCCGAACGCGCTAACGAAGCTCATATTTGAGGCCATCAGTATTGCGGGAATTCGGGCGCTAGTATCCAAAGGATGGGGAGGCCTGGGCGCAGATGAAGTTGGTGTTCCTGAAGGCGTCTATATGATTGGAAACTGCCCACATGATTGGCTTTTCCAAAAGGTCTCCTGTGTTGTCCACCACGGCGGTGCCGGCACTTCGGCCGCGGGAATCTACGCCGGGAAACCTACCGTCGTTGTCCCCTTTTTCGGCGACCAGCCTTTCTGGGGCGCCATGATTGCTAGGGCAGGCGCCGGGCCGGATCCTGTGCCATATAAAGAAATCTCCGCTCAGAAACTTGCGGATGCTATTGGCCTAGCACTGAAGCCCGAAGCGGCGACCCGGGCAAAGGAGCTGGGGAGGAAGATTCGAGAGGAGAAGGGCGCTGATATTGGGGGTAAAAGTTTCCACGATCGGCTCGACCTCAAGTCCTTGCGCTGCTCCCTGATACCCTCACACGCCGCCGTGTGGAGGGTAAGGCGAACTGAGGTGCTACTCAGCCCGTTGGCCGCGGAAACACTTGTGCGGGAAAACACGATTCGATACTCGGACTTGAAACTCTGGCGGTCGCACGAGTATAACACGGAAGGGCAGCCCTGGGATCCTGTATCCGCGGTCACTTCGTGCCTTGTCATGGACTTGAGCGAGATGGCGCTTGCCGTGGCCGACTTCCCCGTGGCATTTTCCAGTCAAAGAATCCCAAGGACGCAAAACTGCCAAAAGACGCCGCGAGTTCGACCCAAGACGTGCCAGCGACGCTAAGCAACACAACCTTGGCCACCTCGGTCGCTTCGTCTGCGGGAGGATCTGTTGTTGCTGGATATGCCGAGCTCCCTGCTGAGACGATTGGGGACGCGGAACCTGTCGAGCTTCCTGGAAGCATTCCTACACCGCTGACGGAGCGGGTTGTTTCGCCTCTCAGCGCCCATAGTGATTTCCCAGCCTACGCGACGGATATATCTACAAGGGAACAGGGAGGCCGACCTGCTACGGGAGAGTCGGGACAGAGAGGTGATCTTGGTGTTCCTAGTACGCCGGAGCGGAGAGGCACTGGCTCGCTCTCGACATCTATCACGCCGGTAGTGACGGTAACCAGCGATGAGACAGACGAGACGCCAGCAGGGCACACACGATCCCCATTCCGACTTTCATCTAGAAGCCCGGGACACCAACGGAGTACCAGCTGGGGTAGCAACAGGGGTCTAGCCGCAATCCAAGCCCTGCTCCGCAAGAAGAGAACCCGTATCGAGACATAAACATAGAAGATCTTCGCGGTGCTGGAACTAGCGTGCGGAGAATCGTGACCACGGGTGTCAAGTCACCCATGAACTTTTGCCTTGGTCTAGCTAAGGGGTTCCGAAACGTACCTAAATTGTACAATGATGAGACTGTACGGCCGACAGAGAAGGTGACGGGGTTGGCGAGCGGGGTCAAGGTGGCCGGTAAGGAGTTTGGCCTGGGCCTATATGACGGCATCTCGGGCCTAGTCACACAGCCCCTCAAGGGCGCGGAGAAGGAGGGCGGTATAGGCTTCGTCAAGGGGTTCGGCAAAGGCGTGAGCGGTGCCTTAATGAAACCTGCTGCCGGTAAGTGACTACCCAAGCAAACTGAGGACCACCAAAGGTTGCGTCAGGGAGATCGAGAGAAGATGGGGCGCGAGTAGAAAGACAAAAGGAGAGAACATTGTACTAACATGCAGCAATAGCTATCTGGGCAATTCCCGCCTACACGATGCAGGGCGCGTACATGGAGATGAAGAATAGGTTTGCAAAGAGCATGCACAACTACATCATCAGCTCGCGCATGATTCAAGGAGCGAATGATTTCGAAGCAGCCTCGGATGAAGACAAGGCTCTAATTTTCCGAGCGTGGCATAGTTCTAAATACGACCTCAAGGGTTTGTACCAGCTGAAGCTCAAGGAGGCGAAGGAGTCCATGGACTCGGTGGCGAGCGAGGCTAGCTCTAGTCGAACAGCGCCGAGCGCTCATCATCACCATTCCCATGTGGACTTGGCGGCGTTACTGGCGCCTCGGTTCGGCAAGGATTCAATCGGTCACTTTGATGTTAACGGCAAAAGGCTTCTCAAAGGCAAGCAGGCATGGAAGAGGAGCTATATCGAAGCCGATGTGGACCAAAAGCCCCACGATGACGAAGAGTTCGAGAGGGCGATCCAGACGTCGGTGCGCGAGACCTCGCAGGGCAATGCTGAGGAGGATCGATTGATTGAGCGAGCGATTCGCGCCAGCGTGTCTGAGTTCCAGCGGCGGGGTTCACAACTCCCTAATCCGCGGGAGATGATGGATGTCAAGCGACCAGAGGGACCGAGCAGCGCGGGTACCGAGAGTACCGAGGATGTCGATCTCGAAATAACAGATGAAGAGTACCAGGCGCTCATTGAGAAGGCGATTCAGCAGAGTCTGATACTCCATGCCTCTGGACTCACAGGACCGAGACCTGGACACGGAGATAGCGCAAGCGAGGATGGCGATGAGGAGCTCAAGGAGGCGCTCGAGCGCTCCAAGTCTGATGCATCAGCCCAGGCAGAGAGCGTCGATCGGGAGGCTGAGGAGATGAAGAAGGCTATTGAAGAGTCAAAGGCTAACGCTCATTTTGGGTCGCAAAGGCCCCGTTCTCACCGGCAGGAAGTAGGTGAGGGGAAGAAGAAGAAGAAGAAGGAGAAGAGGAAGCCATGATACGGCGGGCGATCGAGGAGTCCAAGGCCACGCACGAAGCTGAAGCTACCCGGGCGGCTACGGCGAAGACGGAGGAGGAAATTGTGCTAGAGTTTGTACGGAAGCAGAGTCTGGCAGAGGAGGAGTTCCGGAAGCAGATGGCGCGCGAGAAGGGTAAAATGCGAGATACGGGGCCTGAGCACGAGGACCAGGGCCAAGGGAACGACCATGAAGATGACGAGGACGAGGATGAGGACCTGAAAAGGGCTCTTGAGATGAGTTTAGGACTGCACGAGGACGAGGAAGGTAGGAGCAAGGGAGGTCCCTCGACCTTGGGATGAGTCGTTGGATAGGATGGAGGTCTAACGAGGTATCTTTTTGCGAATTTACTGTACTTTTCGGTTTTACCAACTCGACCAACAAGTTTCTGGGCACATGATACAAATTCCAAAAACCGCCAATGATGGGATGGGAGTGAGAGGGGCAACAAAGAACAACTACTTCGTATTCAAGCAAGCGATGATCAAGGAAGAGGAAGGGAGGAAAAAAACATCCCATGTCCGTTTATTCTCGTATGAAATCTAGTAAATCAGAATACGCTACCCTAAACGCCGGCTGTGGAACATGTCCTTATCAAAAGGCAAATGTAATGTAATGTATGTACAGTCCTAGTCCAACAAAAGTCCGCATTATAAATTTTATGCGGGAGAAAAACCCGCACCGAAGGAGTCAACGTGGTAAGAAACGAGAACTGGCTCGTTTCGATATGCACCGCACGCATA
The DNA here is from genome assembly GCA_949357655.1 of Parascedosporium putredinis. Taxonomy (NCBI): domain Eukaryota; kingdom Fungi; phylum Ascomycota; class Sordariomycetes; order Microascales; family Microascaceae; genus Parascedosporium; species Parascedosporium putredinis. The sequence goes on from CASHTG010000019.1 coordinate 1,482,441, forward strand.
GACACGCGGACCGCGTCCCAAAAGGCATCATCGATGGGTCGTTCTCAGCGGGGGTCCCTACCGGCCACCCCTCAGCCTCGCCATCAAGCCCGAAACGCCGCCAGAGGGAGCTGCGGATGGCGGGGACCGGGCGGAGGCGCAAACTCGCCCTGAGCGCCGGTGCCGGGATGAGCGGCCTCGGGATCGGCAAAGGGGTTGGGAGGCGGGGCGGCGAACTGCTGCGAGGGGTCGGCCTTGGAGGCGCCGGCGGGGGCTCGTAGACGGGAGGCGGGGCGACGGGGTACATTTGGTACTGGGGGCGGGGCCTGGTAGGGATAGTAGCCGGCTTGGGGGTAGGCGTAGCGCGGGTCGAGGCGGGCGCGTTCGGGGCTTCTGACGAACCACTGGACGGGAGGGGGAGCTGTGTTAGCGGATTTTTGATGTTCTTGGCAGCAGAGAGCATAGCGTCGTGTGAAGATGTGGCTCTTCACCAAGGCGCCGTGCTAAAACTGTAGATACACGAAAAGGAAAAGGAAGAGGAAAAGGGAAAGGAGAAGGGGAGGAGACGTACGCGGTGGTAGTAGAGAGGGGAGACCCTTCTTCACGCGGGACTTGGCGTGGATGTAGCCGATGAGCATGTAGGAGCAGATGAGGAAGAGGAGGCCGAAGAAGATGGACCACTTGACGATGTAGCCCTGGCGCGAGTACCACCAGGGGCGGGCGACGCCGTCATCGTCAATGACCCAGCCTTTGGGGAGGGTATCGGAGTCGGAGGCATCTTGCCGGCGGTTGAGGGGTTCGACGAACTCCATGGGGGCCGATTCTATGTGTTGCGGGGATCTTTGTTGGTTGGTGGTTTTTGGGGGTTGTTTGTTTGTCCCGTTCGCTTCAGCCCGGCGACGGTGTTGCTTGATTCGCGACTCGCTGCGATGATGCAAGGGTGCAGTTGTGCTTTCGTTTACAAATCTGAAAGATGGATATCGACTGTATCGGCGTCGGTTCAAATAGAGGCAAGAAAAAGGGGTATCTCCAGGAAACAATATTAAAAAGAAATTCTTAGAGCAAGTTTGAAAATGAAGGCGAAAGTAGGATGTCGATCAAGTGGAACGGGGAAAAGGAGGAGGAGGAGGATGGTGATGATGAGGAAGCGAAAGCAAATAATGAAAAGGGAAACAAGTTGGGTTGGGATAGGACAAGGCCGGGAGCAACCCGGTGGTGGTGGGTGGGTTGCTTGGCGATCGTGAGACGTAGCATGGAGTGTTTCACCTGAGGCCGGAGCCGCGTGTGCCTTTTTCGTCTCTCACCTTTGGTGGGGTTGTCGCAGGGGGCAAGCAGCACTTCGCCCGGGAGGCCGCCGTTCCCGAGGGGCTATGCGTGTGGTGAGGGCGCTTGGTACGATGACGAGACACGATCGAGAATAAACTTTTCTCTGGTTGGGTGATTGTTTCACACTAATTTATCTATTTATTTATTTATTTCTATTTTCTAGTTCCTTGATGAGGCGTCACGACGATGATTGCGAGAAGCCCAACGAGGCAAGGGAGCTTTTGCGTTGCATCTTTTAAATCCTGCGAGCGGCAGCGTTGCTACTGTTCGTTCTTGGCGGGACGAACAAGTTGATATCATACACTACTCTTTCCTGGAGAATCGCCATCTCTCAATTCGCAGGTCGTTTCTCTTTGCAACTTTACAGTGTCTCTTGATGTTTTATTTCTGTCCCGATCGATGCCGATATTCATGGATTCCTACATGATAAAATATATCTGGTGATATGAGGTGTTTGCTGGAAACCAAGGAAGGAGCAATGGTTGAAGTAGTGTACATGTCTTGTTTTGCTTCAAAGTTGTGCTCAATGCTCGTCCAATTCAAACATGACATGTGAGAAAAAGTTGGGCTGTAATTTTCTTTGGCTCTCCACCGTATCATCACCCCTCGTTGTTGACCGACTGCGCATTCCCACCCCGCAACACCCGACGACGGCCGAGACATTTCGGAAACATGAAAGATCAAAGAGTAGCGAAAGAGTAGGAAATAGAACAGGAGAAAACCCCATCACTTCATGATGCAAGCAAAGTGGGCCAAGTTACGCTACCTCGCCCCCTAAACCTCCTATCCTCCGACACCAACGAACGCTACCCCCTTTCTTAGAGAAAGAAAGAGAGAGAGAGAGAGGGCAACCCCTCCCCCACTTACAATGGACACTCCCGCGTCCAAGCGCCGCCGGGTCGATGCCGCGAACGCGACTCTCCGCCGTCCCTTTCGTTCCCTCTTATTCGGCGGGGCGGCTCTGCTGCTCCTGCCGGGCCTGGCGATGCGTCGCCGGCCAACGTCGAGCAGCCCAGCTCCGTGGGAAATGCTGTTCCTGGCAGTTCGCGACGGCAGCCTCAGCCGCAAACGCCGCCGCCCACGAGACCAATGGCGAGACCAATGGCGAGACAATTCGCAGCCAGGGAGCAAGCGGAACCCGCGTTTGCGTGGAAGCGCGAGCGAGCCCGGCTCGAGGAAGAGAACCGCGTTCTCGAGGCGCGGATCGCGAAACTTGGCGATAGCGGGGAAAGGGCCCAGGAGACGGCGCCTGAGGAGTCCCCGCGCTCTGTTCCGGCCAAGGGGAGGAGGCTCCCGGCGAGCTTGACGGCTTGATCGAGAAGTGGCGGTCGGCGGCCCAGCAGGCGGCCGATGAGCTCTTTGAGTCTTCCAAGGCGCGAGTTCAAAGGTGTGTATTGCGAACAATTCACCTTTGTAGTCAATTTTCTTGGGGAGGTCCCTCTGCGCTGGAACAAAGAAATATATGTACTATATATATAAGTATACTTACACTCACCAACCTAGCATGGGCGGCCTCGGGGGCATAAAAAACGAAGAGCCGAATACGCGAGTTTGGAACACGACTTCGAGACATCGCTCTCCTCCATGAGCTCCCGGGGTCGGGACCGCGACCCGCAGAGGAGCGGGACTTCGACGACAGCCTGTCACCTGCGCCGGAATCGCCGACCCGGCTCGAGGCGGAGCAGTTCCAACAAGGCCGGGAGGAGGACGGGGATGGGGACAGGGACGAGGGGACGACGACAAGGTGCGTTTACTGGTTAACCGTGGCTGAACAATGCCGTATCTAGTTGGCTTTTTCTCATTCCGCCATCTAAGAGGGGAAAACCCGCGATCTGGATGCTAACGTCGATATTTTTGGTTAGGAATTCACCATGGGTGTCATGTTGCGGAGTCTCAACATCGACCTGAGCGTCATTGGGTATGATGCGGTGCATGAAGCGTGGAGATGATGAACGATATAAAATGGGCCTATCGTACCACGCATGCCTTTCTTTGCCACCATCGTCTCACGGCGGCTGGGAAATCAGATAGATGTAAGAGATCCCCGTCATGAAGGCTCGTCTTCCCAACGCTTGGCTGAAAACCTCTCCCAAAGTCACGGTTGCTGCTGCACGGAGAGAGATCATCATGCATAAGTGTGAACACGGTCTTGGTATTTAATGGATCTCATGAAAGATTTCATACGCCTAATTGCGCCTAGAACGAGCGAGAGGGACCACTAACTTGTGTTGGCGGCCAAAACCGCTCACCCCACTCCACGTACTCAAACGTGTGAGACAAGAAAGAAAAGAAGGGAAAAAGGAAAACCTTAAAAGATCAGGCCCGATAAGAGTACCATATGACGAAGAAAGAAAGAAAGAAAAAAAAACCACCCGCCCCAAAACACCATTTGAACCTCCAAGTTGCCCGTGGGCTCATATTGCCTTTTGTGCGTCCCCTGCCATTGACTCCTAAAGCCGCCGCCCTGTGAGGAAGGACAAAGTCCAGAGTCGACTTCGACTACTTTCGCATCCTCAGGGGTATATCCGTGTAAAAATTTAGTGTAGCGTGTATTGTACCATATATCATAAGAACGCCGAGCTGCCCAACGAGGTGTGGTGCGCTGACCGAGACCTCCCGATTTGTAGCTCTTCCCTTGCCATGCTATAGACAAAGAGAAAGTCATGTTGTGTGCTTGTTATGCGCCTGTGCTTGTCATGTAATCGACAGGCACCCAATGGTGCTCTCTCGTGTGCCGATTCTTTTTCTCATCTACCCCTTTCAACTAGGAGAGATCCATGACATCATCGTCGGTATTGCCATAGTTAGACGACGCTGCAGGAGTCGAAGGCGTTGAATCCGTATAGCCCGAGCTGTTGCGCCGCTGCCTTTCGCGGGCACGCTGCCTCGCCTCAACAATGGCCTTGCGTACGTTATCATGCTCAGGCGCGATGGTCAAGGAGGCGGGCACATTATAGAGGACTAGCTGCATGTCTTCGAGATTGTGGCCGGCCAGCTGGCCGTCTGGGTTGGCGCGAACAACGGGGGATGCGGTTGGCTCGAAGGGCCTTTTCTATGTCGGGAAGAAAGATGAGCCTGCCCTCTTCGGCTTCGCTCTCGGAGGAAGAGAGCTCGTCGTCAATGTTGTAGATGTACACCTTGTGCTTGGAGTCGTCCATTTGCATGTGCTCTCCCGTGCACCTCGAGCCTTGATCATCGAGGCCATGGCCATGGCCAGCGCCTAGTGGCTGGTTGTACGGTGGCAGAGAATGCGCCGCCTGGTTCGCCGAGGTATCGTCTTCTACCGTTGCATAAAGCCTCTTGAGGTTCGGCCCTGCGCGGTCACCTGTGTTAGCAATGGGTCTAGTGAGCTGACGGGAGTGAGCGCCCTCTGAGCGCAGTGCACTAGGCAGTGGTGGCACCATACCGATGTTCAAACGACCCAGTCGCTTTGATAACCTCTCGTTGTCTTGCGGGTCTGCTTTCCGCTTCCGATTTGAACGGGCCTGCGGGTCGTAGGAGGAGGTGGGGCGGTGATCGTAATTGTTGGGGAAGGAACCCTGTAATGAGAGCATTTTGAGGGTTGTGACGGCGACGTTCTCTTTCTCTTTCTCTATGTGCTATGTGCTTGCGTATATTATGCCTCTGCTTCTTCTTCTTCTTCCTCCTACTCCCCAGCTCTCAATCACCGTTTGACGAGCGTCGGGATACTCGGTAGTAATTTGGAGGAGGGGTTGAGGGTTGAGGGGGGCCGAGTGTCTTCTCGGCAGGGGTGTAAAGTGACGAACAGCGCAACGTTGGGGTCGAGGGGACACGCAGCCGAGTGGGCGAGCAAAGGGACAGGCTACGAGAGAGGGTGTCTGAATTCGACGGATTGGTAGGGACGTGGCATAAGATTGAAACCAAAATCTAGAGAGCGGACGTCTTGGTATCTCGTCTGCAAGGAGCGGCAGTGTATTATATGGAAGGGAAAAAAGAGGTGGAAGAAGGTGGAGTGCGACGGGCGAGAAACGGAGATGACGACTTGAGCAGACTCGAATTCCCCAGTGGCAGCTCGCCGACCAGCGCTCTTCGGTGTAGTGTAAGTGGGGGAACTGAGGTACCGTACACTATGGACCGAACGAGAAAAAAAGCACAGTTCTGTGGAAGGCACGGGCACAGTGTCGGCGATACAGGGCGATTCTAGGAAACTCTGTGTGATTCGATGGCATTCCCGAAGGCAAAAGTAGAGGGTACCCCGTTTTCTACTGAATGTCGTGCCGATTGCGCCGTACCATTCCAGGTCGCTCAGTTGCAGACGCATGCAAAGGCTAGTCCCTTCCCCATCTAATTCCTCAGCCAGATTATTCCAAGATCAATAATACTTCGTACCTCTTGGCCATCTCTGTCCAATCTTTTGTTCCCCTGGGCCGTAGTTAGTGGCACTAGTACTTTGTAGGTCTGGACCTCCTCGGCGATTGGTATCCGAGGGGGAAGCTGTTGATTCGATGCCTCTAATACCTCGCTGCCTCTACTTGTATGCGTGCGCATGACGGCTGCTCGAGTCCCGATTCGGAGCACGGTCGCAAGAGAATGGGGCGTGGAATTTCTTCGAACGCGCTGTGGCATTTCCCCGCTTCCGTTGAAGCGGAGCTGATGCTGCACCAGCGGTCGAGCTCCAAGTCCCCAACCTTCCACAGCATTCTGCCCCCATCAATTCTTGTCTATATTCTGAAATGAGGATCGGACAAAGGAGACCCTAGTATCATGACGTTGGTGGACATGGGATATAGTCTATCTTTGGGAAAGTCCATGTCTTGTGATTTTGAGATCTAGAGATCTAGCTCCAGCTTAGCCTAGCCTAGCTCACACGGCGTGAAATGTTGGGCTTGTTGGACCTGATCTAGTTGAGCTTCCTGCTTGAGTCTGTCTTAGTGCTGTGACTCGCCAATTGGTGATGCTCGTCGATTTATTTGATCAATTGAGACGAAAGGAGGGAGACGGAAAAAGCTTGATCGGGTTAACCTCGGGAGAGACCTGCGCCTCGCCAATCGATGAGTGAGCTTGCTGGCTCGTCCTCTTGAGCTTGACAAGCTCACCAGGTCCCAGGGTTATCTACGCCACGGCGCGCGACTTGCTCTCCCTCGTAATCAATCCGAGCAGCACTCACATAATACTCGCCTCACGAATCTCCCAGAGCTTCGCCTTCCTCGGACCCCCGTCTCCGGTTCTCCTGGTTGCGCTCCTTCACGACGTCTACAGCTGCCACTAGATAGCACAGTGTCCAGGAGAAGAGGGAAAAAATGTATGCCTTGACTCGATAGAGAGCTAGCCATAGCCATGACTGCGCTACGGCGACTGCTGCATCAGCATCGCCAGAGAGCGGGCTCCGGTTCAAAATCCAGCAGCTCAGGCAAGGACCGTCACACCAAACCCAGCACCAGAAGAACCCTCGCGCGCGGGAGCTGCAGTCGCGACAATGCGTGTTGCAGCAAAGGCGGCAGCTGTCGCTCTCTGCCTCAGCTTTCCGCCATTACCCGTGCGAGACCGGTAATTCGCTGGCAGCTGTTATCGCCCCGACGTTGACTCATCGGCCTATCGGTGCGTCCGTCTCCCACGCTCTTGTACAAGATGGAGCCCCTCATCGCTGCCCCACCAAGACCGTCGCCGCCACCACCGTCGCTGCACGAAACAACCCAGCGATTGCCGCCGCGATAACTTCTTTTTCCCTCCTAGAGATCGCCGCCTCGAGAAGCAATCCTCTTTCCAACTCCCGGCGCGCTCGTCACTTGTCCTCCTCGACCCGACGCCATCTCCCGCAACGTCCCTTTCTCGTTTCCGCACGCACATTCTCGACCACTCTGCCCACCATGGCTGATAAGTGGACTGGCGAAACCGTCCGCAAGACTTTCCACGATTTCTTCGCGGAGCGGGGCCATTCTATCGGTACGTCTGAGAACCATTCCCCTTTTTTTACCTTTTACACTGTTTCTTTTATTTCTCTGGGTTCATGCTATGGAAGGCTCGTTTCACTACTTCCTGTGGCCTATCTTCAATTCTTTTCGGACCGTTGGTCTGCATGCTTGGTCGCAGGGCCGACATGAGCCCTCCGTGCCTCTGATATCACGAATAAGCCTGTGAACTTTCGGGGCGGTTTTTTTTTTTCGGCGCTCGACTTACACCTCGCCGCCACCATGAATTCTCTCAAAAACCATGTTTTTCTCAAGTGCCCCTGCTAATAGCTCTTGCCTCTCTACTAGTTCCTTCTTCCTCCGTTGTCCCGCACAATGATCCTACCCTCCTCTTCACCAATGCTGGCATGAACCAGTTCAAGCCCATCTTCCTGGGCACAATCAACAAGACCGATGATATGGCGAGCTTGAAGCGCGCCGCTGATACCCAAAAGGTATGCTATCAGCACGATAAAACTCTTCCAACAGCTTGGCCTTCTCACCCTGCCATGATCGCATTGTCCAGTTTCGCTAACTTATTCAACTTGTCTCTTGATAATAGTGTATCCGCGCCGGAGGAAAGCACAACGTATGTCAATAATCGAACACCATGACCGCCTATATCTCTATAGGATTGGGACTAACCTTGCATAGGATCTTGACGATGTCGGCAAGGACAGCTATCATCATGTGCGTGTGATCCACCTTTCAATCCTTAATACTCTCCGGTTCTAATGCGAATGAAAAAATACAGACCTTCTTCGAGATGTTGGGCAACTGGTCTTTTGGCGACTACTTCAAAAGGAAGCCATTGAGATGGCTTGGGAGCTTCTAACCAAGGTTTACGGCCTTGATCCTAGCCGCCTCTACGTCACTTACTTCGAGGGCAGCGAGGCCCTAGGCCTTGAGCCCGACGAGGAGGCGAAACAGCTTTGGCGGTCTGTTGGTGTTCCAGACGATCACATTCTTCCCGGAGACGTCAAGGATAACTTCTGGGAGATGGGTGACCAGGGTCCCTGCGGCCCCTGCAGCGAGATCCACTACGACAAGGTCGGCGGCGGCCGGAACGCCGCCCACCTCGTCAACCAGGACGACCCTCTCGTTGTCGAGGTTTGGAACATCGTCTTCATGCAGTTCGATCGCCAGGCCGATAAGAGCCTCAAGTCTCTCCCCGCCAAGCACATCGATACCGGCATGGGTTTCGAGCGCCTCGTTTCCGCTCTTCAGGACAAGATCTCCAACTACGCTACCGATGTTTTTACCCCTCTCTTCGACCAAATACAACAAGTCACTGGCGCCAGGCCCTATACCGACAAATACGGCAAGGATGACGCCGATGGTGTCGACACCGCCTACCGCGTCGTTGCCGACCACATCCGCCTTCTCACTTTTTCCATCGCCGATGGTGCGGTACCTAACAATGATGGCCGTGGCTATGTAGTCCGCCGAGTCCTCCGCCGAGGTGCCCGATATGCCAGGAAATACTTCAACACTGAGATTGGGGCCTTCTTTTCCAAGATCCTCCCCGCTCTTGTCAAGCAGATGGGAGAGCAGTTCCCTGAGATTGTCAAGAAGCAGCAAGACATTGCGGAGATCCTCGATGAGGAGGAGGTTGCCTTTGCCCGAGCTCTTGATCGCGGCGAAGTTCAATTCGAAAAGTATGCCAAGGAGGCCCTCGTAAGGGACGACAAGAAGCTTGACGGCGCTCTCGTTTGGCTTTTGTATGAGACCTTTGGCTTCCCCGTCGATCTCACACAGTTGATGGCCGAGGAAAAGGGCCTCAAGATTGACAACGCTGAGGTGGAGGTTGCCCGAGAAAAGGCCAGGGAAGCTAGCAAGTCGGTCAAGGATGCCGTTCAGACTTTCAGCAAGCTGAATGTCCACCAGATTGCCGAGCTCGAGAAGGATTTGGGAGTTGAGAGGACCCTGGACGATGCCAAGTTCAAGAAGGATGAGATCACCGGCAAGGTTCAAATCATCTTTGACGGCCAGGGCTTTATCAAATCCACCAAGGATCTTCCTAACAATACCCCCATCGGCATTCTCTTGGACCAAACCAACTTTTACGCCGAGTCTGGTGGTCAGGTTGCGGACACGGGTCGCCTCGTCATTGACGGCTCTGCCGAGTTCAAGGTTCTCGATGTCCAGGCCTACGGCGGATACATTGTGCACAACGGTTATCTTGAGTACGGCCAGCTCTCCGCTGGAGATGATGTCATCTGTGACTATGACGAGCTCCGCAGGTCTCCTATCCGTAACAACCACACTGGTACTCATGTTCTCAACCACTCTCTGAGGGATGTTCTTGGAGCGGATGTCCACCAGAAGGGCTCCCTTGTCGATGCAGACAAACTCCGCTTTGACTTCTCCCACAAGACTGGTGTCACCCTTCCTGAGCTCAAGAAGATTGAGGAGCTGTCCAACGAGACCATCAAAGAGGACCTCAAGATCTACGCCAAGGACCTTGACCTCGATGTCGCTCGTTCGATCGAGGGCTGCCGTGCCGTCTTTGGCGAGACATACCCTAACCCTGTCCGCCTTGTCTCCGTCGGCGCTGATATTGATGAGATGGTGGCTGACCCCAAGAACCCCAAGTGGCGCAAGTACAGCGTTGAGCTTTGCGGCGGCACCCACGTCGAGAAGACGGGCGCGATCAAGAACTTTATCATCGTTGAGGAGTCGGGCATTGCCAAGGGCATCCGCCGAATCATTGTGTACACGGGCGACGCCGCACGCGAGTGCCAGCGCCTTGCGGACGACTTCTCTCAGCGCTTGGACTCCCTCGAGAAGATGACCAACGGCCCCGAGAAGGAGCATGCTGTCAAGACCACGGGCGTCGACCTCTCTCAGCTCACCATCTCCACCCTCACCAAGGATGATCTCAAGAAGCGGTTCGACAAGATTTCGCAGGCTGTGCTCGCCGAGCAGAAGAAGCGCCAAAAGGCCGAGTCCAAGACCGCCATGGACGCCGTCCAGGACCACTTCAAGAAGGACGAGGAGGCTAAGTGGTTCGTTGGCCGTCTTCCCATCTCGGCTAACGCCAAGGCCATTGCCGATGTGGTCAACTTTTACAAAACCAAGGACAAGGAGAGGTCCGTCTATCTCTTTGGCGGTAGCAATGAAGAGGGCGCCGTCTGTCACGCCGTCTATGTTGGCACTGTAAGTCTTTTATCCCCCATCCTATCCCGTACACATTGCTCTATATCTCTCCGTAGAATGGATTAGGATGATGCTTCGCTTTCTCATCGACATACTGACTCGAGTGATTCTAGCATCTCGCTTCCAAGGGCGTCACCGCCGAGGGTTGGGCGACTAGCGTCACGGAGGTTATTGGTGGACGTGCCGGCGGCAAAGAGCCGACCCGGCAAGGACAGGGCACGAAGCCCGAGGCGATCGAAGACGCCGTCTCCACTGCTGCCCAGTGGCTCGAGGAGAAGCTCAAGCTGTAAAATCCTTTTTAATATCTTGTCATGTTTTCTCCCATAGTTTACAGATCCCGGCGAGAGCTGGAAGGGCCGGCTGCGCTCGTCGCGGGTCAAATTTAGAGTATTAGGAATGAGGCTTCGGAGGGAAAATAAAAAGAACCAAACGGTTGTAATCTCTGCATCTCCATTCTTTTTTATGTGCTTGGACGAAAGACGGCTATGGTAACGTCGGCTACCAAGAGCCTTTCGGAACAAGGGAGGCAGGAGAGCCATCAACTAGCTTCCAAGGAGGTGCGCACAATGTGAATCATCAAGAATATAGTAAAGAATTGGGTATATTCTATGTCACTAATAGAGTAGAAATTATGTGCAGTTCCACCCAACGGGCATTTGGCCTCTTTTTTTCCATCCCTGCGACCCGTTCATCTATTCCCTTTGTTGTTTTAGTAGTACAGACATGGAGGCAAAGCAGACAAAAAGCAACTAATCACACAAAAGGGGACGGTTCCTGCAACCCGCTCTCGGTTCGACTTGGTCGGCCTCGCGCGGTGTCGTATTCTCGAGTGAGGGCTCGGCTCGGCCCCTCGCCTCTTCTCTTTTCTATTGATCTCCTTCTGTCTTTGTTCTACAGCGTGAACATGACGCTGGCATTTTGGTAATACGTCAGGAGGGGTTTTCCCCGGTGCGGGTCTCGGTGTCCTCGACAAAGGCCCAGCGGCGCATGTACTCCTCGTGAGAGAGAACACGTGTAAGCTTGCCGGTGATGGCACGGTACATGGATTCCATCATTTGGAAGTCGGTGGGGAACAAGATGTCAAAGTATCCCTGGTGAACCTAGTGTTTGGGGGTTTCCCGCGTTAGTTGACGGCTTTAATCTCTCGACAACCAAGGACGATGTGGGACATTCGATGGGAGGGTGGGTGAGGCAGAACGAGAAGTATTAGGGAAGAATCTTACCAAAGGTGTCCCGACGGGAATCATCCTCCGCTCGAATCGAGTTTGTACGACGGGAGCGTTGAGGCCCTTGATGGCCTGGGGAAGGGAGTGGAAGTCGGAGGAGAGGAGCCTGTGGGCGGGGAAGTATCTCTCTAGTACGTCAAAGAACTGCAAGAGCCTCGTGGGGATGAACTCTGGGTCGGAGAGGTTGCCCGCCATGGGGAGACGCTTCTGGAGCCTCCGGAGAGCGGGATGAGAGGGGTAGGGGCGGGGGTACCGGCCGCCGGTGGCAGCATCGCGCACGCGGAAGAAGCGGGCGGCGACGGGGTCGAGCTCTGGGGTGTAGAACTCGTAAAACTCGCCCTCCGAGTCGATGAGGACGACGGCCTGCAACGGGGTCTCTGTCTCGAGGTCGTAGCGGATGGCGTCGTGGGGGAAGTTGTCCCAGACCTCCATGGCGAGGAAGAAGCAGGGGGACGGCACGCTCTCGTTCCAGTCAAAGATGGACTTGTTGATGATTTCCACCTTGTCGCCGTGGTCGCCGGCGAGGTTCTTCTTCTGCAGCTGGGCGAGGTTGGACGAGATTTCGATGACGCGGTACTTTGTGCGGGCGTAGACTTGGGGGTCCATGTCGCGGATGTAGTCGAGGATGTTGAGCATGAGGGTGCCGCGGCCGGCGCCCATCTCGTAGATGATGAGGTCGTGGTAGGGGTACGAAGTGAGGTGGTAGTTGGCGACTAGGTAGCGAGCAATGGACTCGCCGTAGTAAGGGCGGAACAGCTCGGTCGGGGTGTGCCAGAGCTGGCGGGTCGGGTTGGGGCCCTCGGCCTCGTCGAGCTGGTCCTCGAACTCGGTGTAGCGCCGCGAGAGGTCGGAGAAGAACTCGATGTTGTCGCGCATGGCGGAGAAGTTGAAAGGCTCGCCGGGGCTGAAGATGACGGCTTCCTTGGAAAAGTAGCCGTAGTGCGGGTTATACAAGCTGTCTATCGTCGGTTACCAAAAAAGAGGGTAACAGGTCAGCAAACGCGATTCGCGCGCGGGGAAGTCACCGGGGAGGGGCGGAGGATTGCCATTCCCTAGAGCTCGACTTACCCTCTACAAAATCTCGGAGCAGCATCTTGACCCGCCTCGGCCTCTGCTTGTGCGACCGCAAGTCGTTGGCCGTCACCATCGGAAACGTTTCAAACTCGGACATGCGATCCGCGGGGAGCAAGTCGCTCCTTTGCTGCCACCGCCCGTCGTTCCCCTGGCTGCCTTTACCGCCCGCCGCAATCGACGCCGGCGTCCTCCGCGAGGACATGTGCCGGCGGCAAGGGCTGAGATGTTGCCGCTGGTTCGTCGCGGTGCACCACGCCGACCCGCCTGCGCCGGCTACAGGTCGGTTCGCCCTCGTGAGCGATCGCCTTGTGACCTGACACGCCGGTTGGCGAAATAATTGGCGGATGAGGCCGGCCATGATTGGAGAGTCCATTCCTCCTGGTTCATGGGGTCATAATACGGGAAGGGGAAGGGGTGGCAAGGGGAGAAAGCTCGTGGAATATCTAGGCGATGTTGACTTTTTCCTTTGCTTCATTGGGAGTTTGAGAGCAATGCCCGTTTGGTGTAGCTTCAGCCACATGGAAACCGCAGGTCCGCTCAATGTGCTTAGTAAGCTACTCCCAAGCACTTTGCTCCACGGACGTTGACTTGGGCTCCACTTGTCAATTGGAGTGCGTTCCTAGAAGAAACAATTTTTTGGGCGAAATGTCCAATGTGAAAGACGTCATACGTCAATTGAATGAGAGCTGTCCCTGACTAATAAGCTCTATGCTCCCTCTCTCTCTCACTCACACACACTTCTCCGTGAAGGCGAAGCTTCCCTTTACAACCTTTCTTGAAACCTTTGATACCCTTGGCCCTGTTTTGTTATAATCCTTGTTTCTTTCTTTGTATAATAGACTTGCCATGGTGAGAAAACCGGGTCCGGGCGATAAAGCGTGAACATGTCCCTCCGAGACCATCCCAAGGCCTACGGCAGCGCCGTCACCGTCGCCTTCGTCGCCGGTATCCTCGTGACCCTCGGCTTCAAGGACCTATACCCAGACCTCGAAGCACGGTACCAGCAGCGCCGCCGCCGCGAGCGCCGCAACACGACGAGCTCCCTCCGCCAAGAGTCCGACCCCGCCGCGACAGCATCTTTTTCTTCGGCGGCGGCGGCGGCGGGCCGGTCACGCTACAAGACCACGAGGCCGTCGAGGTCGACATATCCGCCGTCGTCGACGGCCTCGAAGGCTGCATCGGAAACACGCCCCTCGTGCGCATCAAGAGCCTATGCGACGCCACGGGCCGCGAGATATTTGCAAAAGCCGAGTTCCTCAACGGCGCCGGCGGCAGCCAAGGACCGCGTCGCGCTCAACATGATCCAGGTCGCCGAGCAAAGGGCCTCTTGGTCCCCGGGCGCGGCGACACCATTTACGAGGGCACGGTAGGGAGCACGGGCATCTCGCTGGCCACCCTCGCGCGGGCCAAGGGCTACCGGGCCCACATCTGCATGCCCGACGACATGAGCCGCGAGAAGTCGGACCTGCTCGTGCACCTCGGCGCCGAGGTCGAGCGCGTCCCCGTTACCCCCATCACCTCCCCGGCCACTTTGTCAACCTCGCCAAGACCCGCGCCCGGGAGCACGCCGCCGTCCACGCCGACGGGAGCGTGGGCTTCTTCGCCGACCAGTTCGAGTCCGAGGCCAACTACACCGCCCACGTCAAGACCACCGGGCCCGAGATCTTTTCCCAGACCGGCGGCGACATCGACGCCTTTGTCGCCGGGGCTGGCACGGGCGGCACCATCTCCGGCGTGGCCAAGTATCTCAAGGAGGAGATGAAGCTCCCCGGTGTCAAGATCATCCTCGCCGATCCCCAGGGCAGCGGCCTCTACAACAAGATACGCCACGGCGTCATGTACTCCTCCACGGAGCGGGAGCACCCGAAGGCGCCAGCAGGTGGATACCATGGTTGAGGGCATTGGCATCAACCGCATCACTCACAACTTCGAGGCCGGCCGCGAGCTCATCGACGACGCCGTCCGGGTCACCGACGACCAGGCGTCGCGCATGGCCCGCTGGCTCGTTGAAAAGGATGGCATCTTTGTCGGCAGCAGCAGCGCCGTCAACTGCGTTGCCGCCGCCGTCGCCGCCATGACCCTCCCTCGGGAAGCAGGGTGGTTACATTACTTTGCGATTCCGGCACGAGACATCTTAGCAAATTCTGGAAGCATATTGCGGAAATGGGGTTGGAAAAGGGCGATGATAAAGGAGAGGATTTGTTTTCTGCCTTGGGGATATCTGTACCATCAGAAGCGTGATAAAAGCGTGAAAAGGAAAAGAGAAAAGAGAGAAAAATTTCGAAAAAGAAAGAAAGGCTCTGTGTTGTCGTCGCCGTAGGAAGCGGTGAGCAACAACGAACGACGACTGCCGCACCAGGCCCCCGCTCCCTTTGAGCCGTTGGGCTTTGTATCTACGTAATAGAGAAACTAATTGTATTTGGCCCGGGCTTAGCCAAAGCGATCCCATGGGCGAGCAGGCGCCATCGCCATCGCCATCACTCATCGTTCCATTGCTATTCCTGGAAGCCAAGGGTGTCTCCGAGTCTGAACACTACTATTCCCCGAGCCGCTTGGGTCCGGGGTACCATACCCCTGCCGGAACTCCTCGCAGTAAAATTCATCGGAGGATGTGAAAAATAAAAAAGATAAATGACAATAAAATGAATAGAAAGAAGAGGAAAAAGAAGAAAATGATATCTATCCAGTAACGCTGACATGCTGCAAGCGTAAATCCAGGGCGTATCCCCACCCTCACTCGCCAAAGCTTCAAAATGCGTCCACCTCACTACGATCAATCAAGATGAAAGCGGTCGAGGATAGCGAGAAGAACCAAAACAGCGAGAGGAACAAGCGAGGGGGCTGTGGAGGAAGCATCTGGAAAGGCTCGGGGCGCAGCTTGCCTAGCGGCCATATGGACGTTGCACTGTTTAGGAAAACTAGACGGGCAGTTAGCACCTCGGTTTTGGTAAAGGCTGGCGCGGATGAAAAAAAAAAGGGAGAAGGGCAAAGGGGAACAGGGAGGACAATGAATCGTAGCTCACCTTCCACCTGTTACCGCAAATAGTACATTCGCAAAGGTCGTCATCGGCTCATCAGCGCTTCGCGTCTGCGCCTGGCTGTACGACACCTTTTTCTCGCCGCATCGCGCGCACTTGAACTCGGAGCTCACACTCTTCTCTGCCATGGGCACTTGTGCCTTCTTCATGTTCTCCTTCTCGTACAGCTCGTTCGTCTTGCGCTGCTCGGCAGACAGTAGCTCGGCATCGCTCAGCTTCACAAACCTGTCGGGAGGAATGTCGCCCGCCATGACGCGCTGACCGAGCTCCGCGTTGGTCTTATTCTTCAGGTTCTGGAAGAGAGAGCGGATCTTCTTGGGGTACTCCTTGTGCTTCTCATCGCCTCCAAACATGCGGAACGCGGCGTCTTCGACCGCGACAGCCTTGGCGAGCACAACATCCTGGTGATCGGTCGACCTATAGGCCAGGCCGTTGTACATAAGCTTAATGCAGTTGTTGCGCGTGTCCGACTTGGTCCGGTTCGTGTCCACCTTGTCCGTCTCAGCGCGTCGCTTTTCGGGGTCGCCCTGGTACGTCTTGGATGCGCCGCTCGAGGAGGCCGCCGCTGGAGCTGGGGCGGGGGCGGAGGAGGAGGAAGCGCCGGCAGAGACTGGCGAGCCGCTGGACGCGGGGGTGCCAGACTTGGCCAGCTTGGCTTTGGAGGCCTTCTCCTGCTCAACGAGCTTCCGCCATTTGGAGACGAGCTGGGTCGCAGCGGTGGCAATCTCCTTGTTCTGATGAGACCGTAGCTTGCCGACGAGGACACCGGCCCTAGTAGCCTATACGCGCGACAAGCGGTTAGTTAGGCCGACATGGAGACGAGCAGCCGCGATCGGCATGACCCAATCATTGTGGGCCCCCGTGCCTGCGGGGATGTCAGACCCTGACATGTGTCACATACCCTTAGCATTTCTTCAGTTGGGTTCGCATCGTCCTTTAGCGTCTTGAGCAGAGACAGGGCATTTGAAGCTGGTTCATTCGCCGAGATGGATTTGTTCAACGCCTTCACCCTCGCCTCGAGCTCTCGTTGGTCCATCATATTGTCAAGTATAATTTCCGAAATGCGCGCCAGTGGGGAACACTGCGGGACGATGATCGGGATTCGGGGCGTGTCGCTCAGTCCGGGGAGGAGGGGGTTGCCGGAGGATCGGGGGTCACGCGAGAACAGGCTGCGTTTGGGTGGCCGGGGGTGTGGGAAATAGAGCTTTTGGCCAACGACCCGAGCAGCTTCGTATCTGAGAGCCTGAACTCTGGTATGTTAAAGCTGCAAGTGTAGCGACTGGGCGATTACGGCGTTGAGGCGTGCGTGCGTGAGGGAGAGGAAGCGAAAAGACCCCGAGCGCCTTTTTTTTGGGCTAGGAACTTTTATTGCTAGGGCAGGAAGCACTGAATCGCCAATTCAATCGACGTGGAAGGTGGTCTCGAGGCAGGCTCGGTGACCAGCTTCAAGCCACACTTGAGCCACAGTCGTCCGCCTCGTTTTGGCGGGGTCTTGTGGCACTTCTAGAATAACACGTGACCCTCAGGCTACAGCGCTCTTCCCTGAAAGCCCAGCCCCGTTAGGCGATCGACAGTATGAAGCAACGGCCTGGTTTCATTTGAAGCTACCAGTTTGGAGATACTAATCCACTATCCGTAGATCAGGTTAACCAGAAGTAATGAATTTATGGCCTATCTGGTATACTCAAATAGGTACAACCACGTTGGATCAGCGGCTTTTTTCTCTCCCTGTTCCTTTGGCTGGTTGTCTTGGCCCCTCATCTGCCATCAAGCCAGGGTTGGTTGCAGACAGGCAGCCTCGAGGTGGAACAAAAAGATATTGATCAATTGCAACACCGCTTGCCCCACAGATAAGCCGCGGTCGCCGTGCTTTCTAGATCGCCATCACTAGCCATGAAGAGCGTAGAAATGCGGAGGAGAAAGGATACATCACGGACAAGAAAATGAAGTATCTAGTACAAGACTCGTGATCTTCAACAAGTCGCTCTACTTGCATGCCTCATTCAACGTCAATTTCGGATGTGAATCACAAGAAGAAATGGCAGAGCTCTAGAACACCCTAAATGTCTTTGGCGAGAAGGGGGTGTTTCTGGCCTTGTCCCACACGCCCCTCTCCCCTGGTCATCCTGTCCGCGGGCTCGCCTCATCGTGCTCGAGCCGAGAGGCGTTGTCGCGGGAGAGACTGCGATTGGAACCGCGAGAGGATATTACACGCCGAGACCACAACAGAAGCAGGAGCGCAGAATGCATTCCCCTCCCTTCTATCATTTTCCTTGCGGTGCTTGGACTCGTGGACGCAACGAGATTGAGAAATATGCTGCACAGCCATCTAAGGGATAGCTCCGCGATCCAAGGCGCTAGTTTCCAATCATCTGCTTCAAAACCAAAGTGTACGCGGGAGTGAGATTTGATCTACAGCCGACCTCATCGTGGAATACCGGGGTGTTCGGCTCATGTGGATATCGCAAACGTTTCCTGGTGAGTTTGGCGGAAAGACTAAGGCAGGTAAGATTGGTGATTTGGCGGTGGTCCAATCACTGTCTCCAGCGTGGTGGTTCATGCTGACGCCAATGGTAGTACGGTCGTCAGCGGGCGCGCCAATAAGCGCAGGCCGTTACACCAGCAAAAGAAGGACAGCAAGCCGAAGCGGAAAAACGGCGCAGGCCACATCCAATTCGCCAGTGCCGGAGAAGACAGGGAGTGGCCCTCTTGCGTGATGCTGAACCACCAGGCTGCAGCGGCATCGCCTGAGCGGACACACACACACACACACACCCCCTTCAGTTGAATGATGTGTCGCGGCGATGGAGGATGCATCCGGGAAGCACTTTCAAGGGCCGTCGCAGCCAAGGACTTGAAGAAATTCAAGCATGGTTCACGCTCGTCCTCCCCTATCCCAACGCCCACGCCCTCCCCATTCGACACAACTCCATGCAGCTTCCGCGCGGGGAGGGGAGGGGAGGAGGAGAGGGGAGGACGGCCGGTCTGCGGGTATCAATTGACACACACGCACCGCTCTGATGACGAGGAACTTATTAATAAACACCGCAACAGCTCGTACGACCACAAGGCTCCTGTCACGCTGGTGTTGACCCTAGCACCCCCTTCTCAGCACACCTTTTGCTAGCTGTGGCCCGTTCCCGCCTCTTGTCTTCCAGTTGCATCCGCTTCGGTCGCGGGGCCTGGATAGGGCCTGTTGTATCGGTTGGCTATGCCGGTAGGACAGCCACCTATTCGCAGAATTTCGCTTCATGCATGAAGCGAACACGACCACAATGTCGCAGACGGGAGCCGACATGGCCTGGGATAATACAAGGACGCGCTCTCTTTGTTTTGTTCCTCCCTTCCCTCTTTTGGTAGCTCTCCCTGACTGCCGACACCCCAAAAGGTTGTCCTGCCACTGTTGTGGTAACATTCCCGCTGCAGGTGGGATTGTGCCACAACTATTGGACTATTCTTGGTTCTTCCCTTTATTGACCTGTAATCACATCCACGCTTCTGCATTACTCCCGTATAAGCCCGTTCAAAGCTCGGTACTATACAGCAGAAACTATACATCATCGCCAAAGAGCGGTGATGGTACGTGCCACTCCTCCTCCCCCTTCCTAGCTTTCTTCCTCTTTCCCCTATTCCCCGGGTTCTCGACCGTGTTTAGACTCTCTTTGCTTGAGTTGCCGCCTACAAGGTATATTCTTTGTGCAACAGACGAGACGGGCCGAGACTCGATGAATGGGTCGACGATGCCGCCCTCCTTCTTTGGAATCGTATCTTCATTGGCGTGTATTACGAGACAACTCTTGCGTTGCTAGAACTCCGACAAGCTAATTTTTGACCTCTACGGATCACCTACACGGCCTACCATTGGCAAGTAATTGAACCGCTATATGTTACTCCCATAATATGGGTTACCCCGTGAGCCTTGAAGTTGTTGTGGAAGAGCGTAATGCGACCACATTCCACGCTCTCTAGTTCCTCCTGTCTCTTTACTGGTCGATGGTTATGGGTCTGCGACTCTGCAAGTGCTTCCTTTTTCAAATTGCGCGCCTGCAGGTCTTTGTTTCTTGTCCATTGACGCGACGGAGTGGAATCACGCCTGATAGTCTTGACAATACACAACCGCGCCTCTCTAGCCGACATGTAGGAGAGTCCAAAAGTCCCCCTCAAATCTCTAGCTAGAAATTGGTCTCTATCTCTATACAAAAGCTATCTTGACTCATAAACCGAGGTAGTCATAAGAAGCTGAAGTTTGGAACGATCCTGAGGCTTGTCATCATGCAATGTAGTTACTGCCCTTGGTAGGAGATCTTATTCGGCCCTGTCGCTCGTGCCTCGTGGCGGAGCAAGGGGCGCACCGAAATACACCTGTGATTCCACATTCTACTGGATAGGTAGATTGAACCACAGGCTTTAACCAATATCACGATTGCGTCACCGAGGGGCTCACGAGGGACCAAGTCAGAGGTCGGCAAGGTGAGGCGCGCCTCGTGATTTCGACCCAAGCACCGATGACTTGAAGGATCCCCGCCGTCATCGCCATGCCTGTAGGCAGATTACGGGGGTCAGAGTTTCGCAACCAAACCTCCGGGACCCTGTAAGGAACTTCTGATAACTTACTGAGCACGCCTCATCTAGGCACCTTGTGGGGTGCTCTGTCAAAATAGCTCCAATACGACAGTGCGCGCCTCTCCTCATTCGGTGTGATGTGTCTGATCTCCCGGGTGAAGCCGGTGCCACCTCCGATGCTCTTCTTATTTTTCTAGAAAAGATCTAGACGAGCTGACATGAAGGCAAGGCGGGGAGGATGTGTTCCTCGAACATCAAACCTCGACCTATTCAGCTCAACTAAATTGGCTGTTGGGCTTCCCTCTTCTTGTACGCTCTTCAATCCTTGCCTTTGATTCTTATTTCTTACACATAGGAAAGGGCTGGGCTATTAGCACAGGTGCTTAAACAACGAGTAGAGTACAAGGGAGATAGCTATCGACCCGACCTCGGGGTTCCCCGCGCAATGAGAGTGGGGACCGGTTTCTAGAAGGTGATGAAACGAGGCTCCAGAGAATCAATCATCAGGCGTCAAGGGGAGCCGAAGCGGTAAACAATGAGTGAAAAAAAAAAAAAAAGAGTCGGATCAAGCCTCATAGTCATCTACCGCGAGAAATGAGAGGAGCTAAGTCCAGGAGGGTCCGGGCAAGGCTACACCTCTGCGCCTCCTTCCGGGCGGGCGGACGGGATGATAGCCCATGGTGGCGGGGTAAATTTATTCTTGTCCCAGGACAAAAATAACCACCGCTCAATAAGAGATCTAAATCAAGGAGGCGGCGTGTTCCCTACGAGACTGGGGAGTTAAAGCCCACAACTCGTGTGTAATGGTTCCCCATATTGACTTCTATATTACTCATTTGGCCCCATCCTTCTGCCCGCAATCCATAATTCCCGTTTTTTGTGGCTTTCGTTCCCGAAACAAGAAAAGCGAGGGCACGGATGTGGATGGGAGGCGCACACACGCGGTGGGTGTGATGAGATTGAATCAAATGAGACCATGGGCTCATGAGCACGGAGAATTAGGGCCGGAAGGGCGGTCCTGGGGGTGCTCTGGTCACACTCTTCTTTCCCTGTGGGCCTCTGCTCAGAGCGGAGGAACTCCTCTAACAGCTCTAAATGCGAGCGAGGCGGACCAGGCGAACCAAGGGGACTCTTCCTAATCGAATTGAACCTTCCCACATGGAGCGAAGAGACCGAATCGAGGATCAAGGTCCAAATTGGGAGAAAGTCTAGGCAGAAGGGGATTCGAACTGGGCTGTTTGTCACGAAGAAATGTGTACAGCTTGAGCAGGGTTCTGTAGTCTTTGGAGAGGACCGCACTCGGTGTAACTCGTACTGATAATCGCCTGAAGCTTCATGCCGTAGCGGGACGTCAAACACTGCAAGTTTTGTTCAGCAAGGGTCTAGCAAAATCAAAATTCAGGGAGGCACTTCATGGAAGAAACCTGTCAAGCGCAGGCGGCTGGCCGAAGGGTCCACTATAGGTAGCTGGAGAACGCTCCGTAGAGACTTGGGGGTAAGATTTTTAGCGACGGATGGGGAGATATGTCTAGTGAAAACGGAGATGCAGGTTTCAGCAAGAGTAGAGCATTCGGAGGATCAGCACGGCGCAGCGGATAGAGATCAATGAGATTGATTTAGATGACTAGTGGAGCGTTCGAAGAGAATTGGCATGGGGAGGCCATGGCATTAACTCGTAAAAAAAAAAAAAAAAAAAAAAGCTTCTCTTTGTCCCCCTTTGTTCCTTCCTTCCTATGAAGGGCTCCATCAAAGAGCGTATGAGTTGTGAGTCGGCTGGGGCCACCTTTTCCCCGTCGTACTAAGCCGAGGGGGCAGTCAGACAGCGCAAGCCGCACTTGAAGCTAGTTCCCAGCTCTTCACTATCTTGCAAGTGGCCTACCCATCCAAGGAGGGAGGGGGATTGTAGGCCTAGCTTAAGTACCCATCAAAGTGATACGAGATAGGTCAATATCATCACGTCCGGACTTCCGCTTTCAGTACTCGAACCGAGGAAATCTAGTGGTGTAATCGAAGGGCCCTTCGATGGGGGAAAACGGAGAGCACTAGCTGTGATGTAAGAATGCAACACTAGCCAAGCCCATCGTGTTCGCGATCAATTGATAAGCGTTAAGTGCCTCAACGGCGAGGTAACCGAAAACAGGATGGTGAGAGATATTGAAGAAGGAACATGGGGGCAAGGTGCGCTCGACTAGCAAGGGTGTTTTGTCGATCACAGAAGAATTTGAAGCCTGCGGGCTTAACGTCTGTCACTGTGGATGGGATAGAGGACACCAACGCTAATTCTGGAAGCTCGAACTGCTCTCTCCGTCCGGCGCTAGCAACCTAGCGCAACAAACGTCAATGTTCCGAGCTGATTCGCCAATGCATCGATGGATGATTTGGACCAAGACCCGTGGGGTAGATCAATTTGATCCACCCTTCCAGTTGAGTGCTCCCCTTCTGTCACTTTCCGCTCGCTAGCCATTGTGTATTAGTGCGAAGGTTGACGGAATGGATCCATTGAATCCATTGATCAGTGCACAAAACCCCGCTGGCTTCGTTGACATGGGGTGGTCGGGAGAGAGGCAAAGACCCCTACGACCCAGCCGGGGAGCTCGCTCCCATCTCCGCGCCGATTTCTCGAAATTACAAAGCCCCAAGTATTGTCTCTTTTGCCCGTTTGGCCCTGAGGCAGACAGAGACAGGCAAGGGGAAGTCGGATCAGCGGCCACTGCTTGAATCCTCCCGTCCGCTCCCCTTTCCCGCTTTGTCTCCTTGCCCCCGGCCTGGCCATCCCGCCCGCCCAAGGCAAACCAGGCATCCTGGAAGAATTACTCGAAGACCCCCTGCTTGCCGAACGAGCCAGGGGCTACCATGACTCGTGGGCACACGCGCAGCTTCATTTCTCAGCTCAACCGACATCAATTGAACAAACCTGCTGGATTGAATTGACCACGCCCTTCAGCGAATTAGGTGGGCACACAACCCTGAACTTCAAAAGCGCGAGGTCTAGAACGAAGGGAAGGGGGTTAGACCCTGGGGACACGGGGGCACTGGGAGAGCAGAGCATCAACTGATACTGGTCCCCTGGGCTACATGCACCCTCCCTCATCATCTTAAAATTACACTCACCTGCGACACAGATGAGCCCAAATGAGGTCCTTCGAGTCGCTTGCCGGGAATAACGCTCTCGAAACATTTCGGGCTTCTTTGATGGCTGACCAGAGCCTAGCGTCCATCAACCTTTTCGGACAAGCTAAAGCCAATCTCTCAACGGCGCCCCTCGCTCACCCGCCTGCTTTAGTGCCTGTCTGAACTTGTCTGGACTGGCGCGAACCCCCACTTCGTGGCCCTTCCTCTTCCCCGGGCGCGATGTACCCTTCTTGGCCCTCAACAGACAGGGGATCACCGGCTTCCCGAAGCCGGTACGGCGCCAATTTATCACGTGTGGACGAAAGGTCCAGTCCCCGTGAAGCTGAAGACCTAGAGAGAGTGAACTGAACTGGCAAAACTGGCAGGGGGCCCAGAATGATAGGGTGCTGCTCATGTTTTCTCCCAGGCGTTTTTCACGGGCCGGGCGGTGATCCCCACCGGCTGACTGTATCCTAATAATCCTTCCGTCAGGGAATTGAAGAAGGGCTGGGACTCGAAGAAACCGCTCTATATTGAATGCCGTACGCCAGGCTTTGTGGCACCAACCATGGGCTTTCCAACGGGAAACGGGATGGCTCGGCCTTCTAGAGATGCTGTTTTGCTTGTCGGCTTCTATTGAGGCGGCCAACTTCGGTGCAAGCTTGACTTAGGGCAGACTCGCATTCACGTTGTCCCGCTCCTTCCCTCTAGTCCTCGTTCATGCCTTGAGCGAGGCTGGCTCATCTCAGTGCTCCCTTCCGTTGATTCAATCAATGGTACTATAATAAGGGCCTTCCATATCAAGGCACACAAATGTACCTGTTCCAGCTTCGATGGTTGCAACACAGTCATTGGAATGGATCAATTACACTTCCCGTCCGTGGCCAGATCAACTCGGAGGAGATGTGCGATCCCGAGCGCTCCAGCCCCATTATGATGCGTATGGTATCTTTTGATGCCTCTTGATGGAACGTTGACATCCTTTCATTTGTTTCCATTTCCTCATCCCGAAAGCGAGTGCGGCACCTCATGATGCCCCGTGATGCCCCGTCACGCCGAGACGATTGGGGTGGGAGTGTGGCTGAGGAGGTGAAAATGCCCCTGATCCATCCCACCGGTATCCAATCTGAGAGGCTCGCGCCGTGGTGACTCAGGGTTGGTCCTCGGGAGCAATTAACAGTTTTGTTGGTTTAGGTTCTGACCATGTATTATCCATAGATGGATGCTGATCTGGCACTCGCTAATACAGGATTTTCACGCACCGTGGCTCTTCTTCAATTGATCAACGATGTACCAAGTAGGCATCAGCTGCCAACATGACAATCACCCGCGCTGGAAAAGAAAAAGAAAAAGAAACAAAGAAAAAGAAAAAGAAAAAGAAAAAAAGAAAAGAAAAGCACCCGTGTCACAGATTGTTCATGCGCGAGTTTTGGTCCCTCTTACCTAGTTCCGCGCTTGGTGTCACCCTAAAGAGCGTTCGGCCAACGAGGAATGGAGACACCTCCCCCACGCGCCTATCCCACCTTCCGCTGGTGGGTGGCCAAACCCCGACCGGCCGCAGAAACGGTCTGGCAGTGGTTTTTCCACTCCCACCTCACCTGCAACGTCAACGCCGATGCCGAAATATGACCTTGCCATTTTGCGACAAGAGCAGGTGGACAAAAAAGAATAAAGAGGAAAAAGGAGGCAATTTTCTTTAGGGCTCCTCTCACTAGGAAAAACGAAGCGAAATAGTGCCTGCTCTTTCGCTCCCTCCCTCAAGTCTACATGGAACTTGAGCCAAGAAGAAAAGTGGGTGTTGTAAACCAAAAGGGGTGGGGATTTTGGCCACCCCCTCCCCGGAAATTGTAACAAAGAGACCTTTCTCCTATACTTGGCAGAAAAACCTCGCTCAATCTTTCCGTCGCTAGCCAATCGTGGTTAGAAGGCATTTGGAAAGAAGAAAGACTTGATCAATTCTTATGTGATATCATGTTTTTTTTTTGAGGGCGTGTTTGCCTACGCTGCGCCCCTCTTGCGACTTATTCGCTAAGGCGCTGGTGCACAAGAACCACGAGCCGGGTGTGGCAATGACATTAGATGGCACCCACTTGGCGAGGGCAGCGGAATGCAACACTCGGGCTTCGTGACTCCCTCTCACTGACGTTCGACTCTCGATGGAACGTTGTGGGAGCGTGAATCGAGCGCGAGCCTCAATTGAAGCAAAGTTCTGCCTAGCCTCACGTTATCTGACTCATGTACTTCTTTTCTTGAACTTCCTTTTCGAGAGGTACGCTTTTTTCGTCACAGATCAATGGGAGAGAGCATGGAGACTGCGTGTAAGATGGAGAATGATAGTATGGATAGAATTGATGGATGCAAACTTTAGTCATTTCTGGTTCCCTGGGGACCTAAGCAAAACGTCTCTAAAGCGCCTAAACAGCAACCCCGCAAAAAAACAAACAGAATCCACATCGAGACTAGATTTGATGCGTAGCCCTGAGCAAACGAAATGTTCCACCTGGTATACCAATTCATGTACTGGGGCCGTCTAAGAAGTTGGCAAGAGAACAATACCAAAAACCGCCCGAAATAATCCCAATCTGAGCCCGCAACTCCAATGTACCTTGCCTTTCCCATAAAGAAAGAAGAAAAAAAGAAGAAAAAGAAAGAGTGAAGAAGGAATCAAAAGCAGCCAAAAGAAGAGAGAGAGTGGCTGTTGAATAGAGAAAAAAAGAAAGAAAAAAGAAAAAAAAAAGCAGGAGGATGAAGAAGAAGAAGAAGTGGAAGAAACTCCAGATTCGGCCAAACCCGACCCATCAGTAGTACCCTAACAAGGATGTTGAGAGTAATACTGATTGATTGGATTTACGGGATGTTGGAGCCCGGCCGTCGTCTGTAGTCCACCCATGCTTGGCTGGTAGGCAGTGCTGCTCTCTTCTGTCACCGTATTGCTAGTATCTACCGCGGTGCGGTCGTCGACTTGCCGATACAGCTCCTCCCGTTGTGCATCCGTCATTTCCGTCGTAAAGGAGTGCATTGGCTGCTGCTGACGACGGACCTCGAACTCGATCCTGCCCGAGGCACCTCTGCCGCCGCGCTCTTTCGCCGGTCGGCGTCGAGAGCGGGCTTTGGTGTCCGGGTTCAGCCAAAGATCCTCGAGGCCCATCTCTACGAGCTTGCACTCAATGTTGTTGGCGTTGAAGCCAAGGTTTGCCCCGCCCCCGCGCTCGTTGAACTTGCCCGCTATTCGCTGGTACCTCTCCTTCTCGTCTTCGAAGTAGAGCTCTCGCAGTAGATCTTCCTGCCAAGCGACGTACAGGTTAGATAAGATCTTTGCGCCACAAGCCATCTTCAAGGAGACGGGGACCTCTCGCTTACATCTTTGGCAGGCCAAATCACCCATCGTTGTTTCGCCCGCGTAAGCTTCATCTGCAGAGCCGCCTTTTCGGGCTTCTTGCCGAAGCGTGCCGCAAAGGCGTCTCCGATCTGGTCCCACATGGTCTTCCCCTTGGTGTCCTTGAACTTCATTCTCAGTTCCAAGAGATAGCGCTCCTCTTCTGGGATCTCCGGCTTGAACTGCATCTGGTCGCTGGGCTCCAGGCGCTCTGGACGCGCGGCGGGTCTCGCCTTTGGCTTGCTGGCCTTTTTCTGGACCTTGCCCTCGGCGATTTTGCTGCGAGGAGGCTTTGGGCTATTGGCTGGCATCGGGTAGACGGGGGTGCGTAGGGGACTGCGTAGGGTCCGGGCCCAGCGCGGGGGTTGGCGGCAGAGGGTGATGGTGATGGGGGTTCTGCGGCGAGTGAAGAGGTAGAGGGGAGTGAAGCATAGAAGGTCCATGGACCGAGATCTGAGGATGAGAGTGCCGCTCCATCATCTGGGGGTGGATGCCAATGCCAGGGTAAAAGTCCTCGTCTGTCTGGATCCGGCTTTCCGAGACGCCAAAATGGCCAAAGTATGGGGCGGGAGGCTCGGGAATTTCGTCTTGGCCGGGATCGCCCGTCACGTACGCCATGTTGAAATGTCCTTGCTCTTCTGTGCTCTCCTGGGGGCCGGTGGGCATAGGGGAGCCGGACTGGCTAGTGGTTGTGCTCACGTCAAACGTGGAAGCCCAATACATCTGCGTGGTTGCCGGGGGCGTGGGCTGCTGGTGACCCGAGCCGGTAGGGGATGCGGTGTAGTGCTGGGCCAGCTTCGCCGTGTGTTGCATAGGAGGCGAGCTCGCGGAGGAGATGGGCGTGAGGAGGTTGGGCTCGCAGGAAGCCGGGTAGGCAAAGGGGGAGACCTGGGGTGGAGTAAGCACCGACTGTCGGCGTTGATAATAAGAATTGCGCAGAAGCGCGAGCGTAGCCTCTTCACTTACGGCAGTCGTATAAGGGTTGTCGGAGTAGTTCGCGGGGCACACCTGCTGGGCCGGTGGCCGGGAACAGTCCAATGCTGGGGACCTTAGCCCGTGACAGTCCTGACGTGCGCTCACGGGTGTTATGTAGGTCTGGTTTGTCATGACGGAGATCAAGGTCGACTAGGAAGACAAGAAACGCGACGGTGGTGTGAGCGCCGGAAGTCTCGAGGATGAGAGAAGGGCTAGGTCAGGAAATGCGGGAGATGGGTTGGTGTATATATAGAGATTTGTTCATATGGGGACGGGCGGGAATGAGTGCAGGGGATGTGCCGCAATGTTGGCTCTAAGTTGGCTCAAGCCCAGATTGAATGAGCCGAGAGGATATCAGACAAGGAGCTGGGGGATGATCGAAGAAGAAAGGCTGGAGGGGAGAGGGGGTGTAGAAGTAGAAGAAGAAGAAGGCGAAGAAGAAGACTTGAAAAGGCCTCGATGTTGGGAGATAATCCTCAATAACGGGAATCTGGAACTCGAGGCGGATGGAGCCGGGACTTATACGTAGTCGACCAGGGACCAAAGAAGAAGTAGGCAAGAATGGATCAATATGGATGGGTTGGAGGCAGGCCAGCCTTTGGGTTACAGCTCCGGATCATTGAAGTGAAGGTGTAAAAAAGCCCTATACAAGTTAAATGGGGTTGGGGGTATTAGAGTTAAGTACGTCCTATTAGTGACGGCCGATTTTCAGGAAGAGGCGCATCCATTGAGGACAGGGGCGTCCCTAGGCACCCCTCCTCCAGGGAGGGTGCGTGAACAAAACGACCACGATCTTAAAGACCGAGAGCGAGTGCGGCAGCAAGATCGTTTGAGCGTGGACGAGGGAGGGGCCTGACTGCCTGCTTGACAGCTCCTCGAGAGCGAAGACGAGAAACAGGGACCCTTGGGGATTGGGGGAGTACACGGGTACCAGCCTAAGGCGTGGACTCGATAGGTGTACGCCGAGGGCTGGCTATCCTGTATGCTTCCTTGTCGTTCGCGAGCATGAGAGAGAAGAACCTGGGGCCGCTAGTACTTTGCATTGCATAGGAGGAACGTCTGGTGGAGCCAGGCGTCCAGGGAAGAAAGACAGGTACTAAGTTACAGCCTCGGTATAAGTGAAAGTACACGCTCAAGGTACCTCTTGAGTTGCAAAGTACTCGGGCCCAAGTCTTGCGACCTCGCGCGGCCTCAGAGGCGCAAAAGCATCTGGAAGTTAAGCGCCGGCCTTGCCTGTCAAACTCAGTGATGGTGGCCCATTGTCCATGTTGTGCGTCCGACGGGGAGCAACGGGACTGGAGAGCTGGTGCTTCAAGAGCTACAGTGAGAGAGAGGCGGATCTTGGGTCGCAGACTCGTACTGATGGGGGATAAAGGAAGGGCATATGCGGGCAAAGCTATAACAAACCCCGAAGGGCGACGAACGTGACATGACCCAACCTATAATGGCTTAGGGGCCTTTCCCCTTCTGCGTTCGTTCAGTTAGGAAGAAAAGGGAAAGAAAAGCCAATTCCACCTTCGACACGAGGCGGAGGGGGGGGATGAGAATCTTGAAAAATGAGAAAAGAAAAAGAAGAAGAAAAGAAAAAAAAAAAAAGAAAAAGAAAGTAAGAGAAGAGTAATACGTTGAACTGAATGGGGTTACAGGGTTGGCTTGGGAAGGTGGGGAGGAGAAAACCCTCATTTTGCGCACCTCCCTCGTCTCATGGACCCGAAGAGAGGTTGTTCAATGAGAGGGGTCTACGTAGCAGCTCAGGCGGGTCACGGCCGGGGTGTGGCAGGACTTCGAGCCGGGTGCTAGGATCAGGTCTCGAAGGAAGGTACTGAGAGGTACGTACAGATCCACCCCTTGTGTTTGTGTCCCCCAACTGATCCTCTCTCCCGGGAATAAAAAAGAAGAGGAAAAAGGGAAAAAGGGAAGAAAGGAAAGTACAAAGTTCGTGATGGCCGTATGGTAGGGGAACATGACGCGATGGCCGTTTGACGTACTCTAGTTCTGGGATAGTACGACGGGAAAAGGTAGAAAGTACGACTCTGGTTTTGGTATTTTCTCTAGAGCTTCTGGCCGACCTGCTCTTGCCTTGCCCATCCGCAAAAGGTCACCCGCCCATGGGCGCACAAAAATCAGCTCTAGCGCGTTTCTGGTGCGGGTCGTTCTTTGTTCTGGACGAGCACTTGAGGTCCTCGCCTTTCTTCTTGCCTTGTTTCTGTGCTGGAGCCTGTGGCTTGGCCACCATCCCCCGATAGCATCGTGGCAGTCTCGGGCCGGGATGTTCTTGTCCTTTCATGAATCCACTCTCAAAAGGGCAGATCTTTGGCTTTGCGATCATGGCCGCCTCGCGCAAGGCATCCTCGAGTCGTTGGTTCAAGGGAAAAGAATATGATGGACAATCAATAATTGAACAGTTAATGACCAGAATTAAAATCACGGAATAGCTTTCTCCTCACGTCCCATCCCCTTCATGTCGTTGGCGTAGAAAGAGAAATGGTGGAGTGCGCCGAGAAATTGCGTACCCATTCCCCATGCTGTCAAGGAACACTACATGTGGCAACCCAGATCGGAGGACGCCCTCTTCCTCGAGGAAATCTGGCAGGTGGCACCGAGAAACTCCAGTCATTCATCTGTGTTGGTATGACAGGGCCTCACAATCGCGAATGGAAGCAATTTGAACCCAGGAATAGAATCGGAGGCGCAATGAGGACCTCAGGCGCAGGAATTACCGCGACCACCACCGGCTGCTGACTATCTCCAGAAGAACTCCCGCGCTTGTATAACGTCCCTTCATATCGTGGCTGATCTCGAAGGCATGACGCTCGTATCACTCCCAAACTGGATGAGTTGATGACGGCAGAGCGGACAAGTCAGAGAGTGCGCGCGCGGTCAACGCGCTATTAACGAGGACTGAGGGGAAGTAACGTGCCTGTCTGCTCAAAGTATTCAGACTTTTGTGCCTGAAAGCAGTGGGCATCTCCTCCAGTTGAGTCAAGTGGGTACCTTGCAAGGGTGCAGGTGGATCCTAGTTACACCTACCTTCCATCTCGCTTGTGTAACCGTATTTCACACTGTCTTGTCCGCCTCGCCCTTTGTTTAAGCTACACACAAACGCGTCAAATCAAATATTGAACAGAGAGTGTCCAGGCATTCATCGGTTGATTTGAACTCTGAACTGATGGGGAAAGGGGGCGTTGACATCAATTGCTACCGGGGAGTGAGGATTTTATGTATCGTCAATTCGTGGATCCGCGAGACGGCGGAATTTCTCCGGTCCCTTGGACTCTTTTTCAGCTCATTCGTCGGTGTTTGAGAAAGAAAAGCAAGGTCAAAAGCTGAAGACGGCGCGCTGACGGGTGCGTTGCCTGTTTTGTTTCTTGGCTGTTCTCTTGTTTTTTTTTTCTTTCTTTCTTTCTTTCTTTCTTTCTTTCTTTCTTTTTTTCGTTTTACGTCCTTGCTGCAATGTGTGAGATGGTGGGTGTTCTCCTGACGGTCGCGGCGTGGCGTTCGACATGGGGGCAGAACAATCCCGCATCATCCCCTGACCTCCCTCCATAACACATCGCCCTTCCCGAAGCTAACAATCAGACTACACGAAAGTGCCGAATTGCAAGGTTGCAAAAAGAACATTGAAGATGATGTGAAGAAAATCACGTTTCTCCAAGGAACCTCAATTCAAGTGACGAAATCATCTAATAGGGAGGGGCTGGATGATGCTGTTAGGGGCTAAACGAGGGGCACAATTATTGTTGCTGGGGCTTGGACACGGCAGCAGCTGCCATCATCACTGTGGCGTCGCCTTGTACCGAGACCCTCAAACCCCTCCTCCCTCCAGAGGAGTCATAATCAGAAGACCCCTCAGGTCTCGATGGGATTTGAAGTCGTTTAGCGCACCTTGTGGGGCTGGCGCCCCCTCCCCGGATCAGTTCATCTTTTTCTGCGAATGCTTGATGTGGATCTATCACCGTCTACCCTCCTCTTTCCGCCATCCTCCGCCTTACTCCATGACGCAATGATTATTCAAATAGCCATGATGACATGGGGAGACCCTCTAGTCCCGGCGCGGATTTCTCGGATGCTTGCGACTGCAGAGCTTATCGGCTTATGGCTTCTCGATTTATGGAGTGTTTTCTGTATTGAGTCACATCAGAAGGACCTCGCGTTGTACAGGTTAGGGAGGGGCGGATAAGATGCTGTACTACACCATCGACTGCGTAGACACTGATCTGTGTGGAAGACTTCCTTAAAAATTCTGTAGTTTTAGGCAGCTCGGCTCAGGGAAAGCAACTCTGACCGATTTCCGCACATATGGGTCTGAGATCCGGTAGGCGGGCACACCTCGCCGCATTTCTAGGATCCACCCATTGATTCCACGTCGAGTCGAGAATCAGCACTGGCGAACACCCATCACAGTTTATTCGCTGGTTTGCCCTGGCTGCCTTTGTTGTGGAGCCGACCCCGACGCTGATCAACGAGATACCTTGCAGCTAATCGTTGACGTCCCCAGAAGGGAAGGGAAGCTCGCATCACCAGACAACGAAGCGGGCTTGGCTCGTGAGCAGCAGGAGGCTAAGCCAAGCCCGGAGCCGACGCAAGCCAGGATTTTAGAATTAGCAGGCTCGATAGCGATGCATGGATCTCTGGATGGATCCATTGACCCTTGAGATCACGGAGCATCTCGGAAAAGGCCCCTGCCTCGCCGTTGCCTTCAAACGAGAAAGCACGGGCGGGAGCGTTGACACACTCTGGAGAAGTCGAACGGTGTTGAGGGCATGGGGACGGTTCTGACCCTCTCAAGGTCCGTCTGAAGACCCCCCATGAGAAATTTGGGATGAGTTCAGACATGGGGCCCCTGCTGGACGTGGCATGGCTCGACATTTGATTTGATCGGGGAGATGCACTGGCTTGCTGGACCGCGGTTTTGGTGGGGGTGGCAGGGGCGCGATCCAAACCTGGCATCAACTCTTTCCCTCCAAAGATTTCAGTCATCCACGACATAGCAAAACGTTGGATATTCACCCAAAAGAAGAGCTGCCATATCAATCCCCATTTTCCCCTCCTCAGATCATAATGAAGCCGCAACTCCAAGAGAGTAAACCTGGTGGTAGGAGAGGAAGGGGCGCGGATTGATACCGGCCAGACCCTCTGAAAATGCGAAGTGGTTGAAGCTCCGCAAGACAAGAAATTGGTGGAAGGGGAAAAGTAAGGGAACCCCGCCCAAAAGCCCTCCCCCACGCCACACGCACACAGACATCACACACCAAAAGATTGCGTCGAGCTGGTGTGTGCCTGAGAGTTACTTGTAGGCTAGATCTCTCGAAGAGTCTTGTTCTCCTTTCTTTGGAAAGAATACGACAAGAAGGGAGCGAATCATTGTAGGGGTTGCCATCGGGTCGACAAGTGCGGCAAGTCCTCATGACGGATCCATTATTACCCCCATGACGGAAAAGACAACACAAACAGTCTGGCTTGGGTATCCCCTACTTTATTGGATAGTAAACATGCCGAGAACGGAATGCCAGAGCCCGGACTATCTGCATAACGCACGGCGACCTTCCACTACTGCGAATAGCCTAGCTGGATGCATCTTGGGAATCTCCGCGCTCCGCAACGCCTAGGTTAGGGCCCGGTAGAGCCCTGTTCATTGAATCTTCCAAATATATTGAAAAGGATTGGGTCCAATGTTTGGTTGACGTACGCCTGCTTTGCATGCTCGCCGTCCATGTAGCGTATCGTGTTTGGAATTGAGCCCGCATCGCTTGTCGGGATCACTGTATTGATCGTCTCTGCTGCATCACATCCACCACACAACGCACGACGCGAACGGCATTGAGGTGCCAATCCACGAGTTGTACTCGCAAAGTCCCGCCGACTTCCGGGAGGCCAAGGGAAGAGAAGAAGAAGAAGAAGTAAACCGAAAAAGAAAAGTCGGACTGGAAAAGTGCCTCTCGAGGGGGTGGAGCACACAAGGCAGGGAAAAGGGACGTTCGGGTACGCCCACCACTCAAAAATAGTTGATCATCTCATCTCGGCACCACAATGCGGTCCTCCTCGCAGTTTGCCTCGACGGAAGGAGCAACCTTCGTTCCGAAGACCACCCCAGCAGCGCGCGAGCCCAGTCCACTGCTCTGTGACTTGGCCATTGTTTAAAACGAGTGTCCCGAGGTACACTGTGCCAATATTCGGCTCGGGTGCATCACACGTCGTTCACTGCCCACTTCTCATGCGGTCGTGCTTTCCGGGCCACTCACATTCCTCAAATCAGCAGAGGCGTGCGTCTGAACCAGACTGTCGGGTCGTCGGTGAACAGGGGTCATCACACTCGGAGCATTGAGCTTGCGCAATCATTGGTGCTGACAGCTTGCGAGGTGGGGCGAAAAGACGGCGGTGTCCAATAAGAGTTTTTTTTGGCAGCGAGGACCTTTGGCTTCCAGAGTCGTGACTTCTACATACGCGCGCGTTAACTCCGGAAGGAGGCTTGCCTATTGGCCTCACTGTGAAGTTGTTCTGTGGCCCCTTCCACACCCGTCACCAACATGCGTCCACTAATGTTCTAGTGCCTCGTGGCCCCCTCTTCCCGGCTTCTTCGCTCTCCCTTGGGGGCCTCTGCGCTCAACGCTGATCTATTGATGAGACTCTTGCTCCGACATCGAGACAAATCCCACGGCCCCCGAAGGCCCATCCGCGCGCCCGCGGCTGTCGACCCTCGTTGGTCGTGGAGTTGGTCTTTTTATTTCATGACACGTCGCCTTGTCTGTATTTGGCCTCGCATCCGCAATAAATTCTTTGAACAGCCGCTCAGAGAGGGCCGAGGGTGTCACTGTCAGGCATGATGCAACCCGAGGGCTTTCAAGCAGCAAAGCATCGCATTGCGGGCCTGGCCCGACCGTTTGGTTCCGTCACCCTCGGGCACAATTCGGCGGTGATATTAGCCTCTTTTCAGAGCATCGCTTAGCTTCTCTTCTCCTTTTCTTTCCTTTTCTCTCTGTTCTTTTTGCGTCTGGCTGCCTAGCACCAGCACCAAGCCCCCCTCCTTCTCCGCGATTTCGCCCGTTTCACGGAGGCAGGGCATGCGCGGTCCTGCGTCTGTTTGTTCCGCAGGGTATAATGTCTTCTTTTTTCCATTTCTTATTTTTCTTTTCATCCAAGCGCGGGTACCCCTTGGGGGCTCGATCCCACAGCTACGATATGCAGTCTACCAAGCGGATATGATATTCGAGTCTGTTACGCAAATAGTCGGAGTCGTGGGGCCGACGCTTGTGAGAGGCTGGACTAAGGGCATACACACAGCCCATGGCCCAGATTGCATGGTAAAGAATATACGCATATACGATACAATGTGGGAGTGGATTCTCCTCTCCACCATTCATGCCTCATCCCGTACCCCCTTGGCAAGCTTATCTGTTGGCTGTGGCTGAAACACCACCCTACCTAAACTGGTATTTTACGAGCGACAAATTGGGGGCTCTGGACGAAGAAAAAAGAAAAAGAAAACGGGCCGCTTGTTCGACGAGTTCCTAAAGAGCTCATTAGCCCGTTCTATGCCAGACACTGCGTATTCACTAGACACATCTGCGAGGGCAAAATCTTCTCTAACAATAGACCCAACGGCATAAGTCATGGAGGGGCCACTCGGGGGCTAACTATACAAAGGAGGGAGAGGAATTCATCAAGAAGTATGCATCATGTTCAAGGTATCTCCTAGTGTAGGGACGGCCACTAGATATGAAGTCCTCTCCTTAGCATTACCCAACCTCGACTGTTGCATCGAAAGGGTAAAGGGACCCACCGCCGTCGACGTGTCAGGCTCGGCACACTTGTGGGCAGGCCACTGATTGGAAAATAGGCACAATCTCCCTTCCTAAGCCGCGTCCAGCTTTTCCCCTCTTGATTCCCACAACGGTACGGAAGACAAGTCCAGAACCCAAACTTCATACGACCAAGGTTTATGGTGTTGTGACGTTTCTCCCTTGCTACCCTTCCCTCCCCCGTTGGAGTGTGCCTTGAGTCAAGCGTTGATAGGCAAACCAATGAAGGCGATGGCCTGCTTCATGGGTGATGTGCCAGTCACAGCATCCATTCCACAAGACAAGTCGATGTTGTGAAAGGTGACTTTCCCAAAGCCGCGGGCCGCACACCCTAGTGGGTGGGTTGTCATGGAGAGAGACATGCGGTATTAAGCACAACCGGAGGGGAACTGGAGTTGGATGTAGTGCTGCCACGAAGCGTTGCGGCCCTGGGCTCACGTATTACCCGCGGCATATTGCCGCCGATTGTGAATGTCATGGTCTGTTGCCAAGGCATCTTCCCTCCTGTCGCATGTCGTCTTGCGCCGATTCGTGTCCTCCTCTTGTCAGGGTGGGACTGGTGTTGACAGGAAGAGTCGCATACCTGGTGGCCGGCACTATCAGCATAATTCCGGGAGGGGCCGTTTTTGATCGTGTGTGGAAGAATTTTAGTCTACTACTGAAGATATCTTGGGGGTAGCAAGGCTATGTTGGTCACGATGCCTTGCCTGGCCGAGATCCCTGAGGCCATCCCGGGCTCGGCCTTCAACGAGCAAAGTCCGGCAAAATTCGCACCGCCAAGTTCGTGTGTTGCACGGCGCCGTGTTCTCTAGCGCGAACCATCCTGGTCTGATATAGGTGGGGCATCGATGCTGCCAGGAAAATCAGCGCATAGGCGAAGATGCTGCCTCTCGATCGATGATTGCTGCTATCCCGGGGAAACAACCCCCTCTCCCTTTCCCAACACAGTTTTGCTCGTTTAACGACCGGGCAGCAAGGTGCGGCAAACCTTTACCTGGTGCTGCCAAGGCACACTCTGGCCCAAGATTGAACGTGTCTCCCATCTTGCGTTACAAAACTAGCAATGCGGGGGATGATCCGGCGCTTAAATCTCGAGGTGGGTGCCGGCCAACGCCCCTTGCTGGTCAAGAATGAGGTCACCCTCGCCCAGCGGTCACTGCATGCGGCCACCCTTCAGCTGCAGATATGGGTGTTCAATTCGGTTAACACAGGTCCATTTTGCTTGCTTGGGTCCCTCTTTTTTTTTTGTCTTGTCTCTTGCCTACTTTCTTATTTCTCTTTGGGTTGAGAGGCTGCTTGCTTTGGGCTGTGGGTGGTACCTGGGCTCAGGTCAACGGTTGTTAGTTTCGGCTTTTTGGCTTTTTTGGCACGATGCAACGCGCCTCTCGCGTCAGTGCCGATAACTAACAGAGGGGACTAGGGCGTGCATTTACAATGCAAAACTTACAAAACAACGGGGAATCTCCCAAAGCGTGCCGGTTCGGATAGTGTAGATGCGAGCATGAGGACGGTGCGTAGAAATGGCGTGCATTCGTGTATCAGGGCGCTTGAGCTGCCCCTTCAACACTCTCGTTGGCAGGATTTTGCCGCGTTGGGGACCTGCACGCTTCGTGCTCGCTTCAAGCTTTGGGTATTTTTGCGACCAGAGATGGAGTGCGGGGATTTGCGCTTACGCTTACGGCAAGTAATCTACATAAGCTTGTTGTGAATGTTACCGTTGTACGTGCTTTTGACAGCTTTGATACGGCTGCACCGTTCTTTTACACTCTTCCTGGTGATAGGGCCAATGTAATGTGGCTCTTGTCTCAATTGACCGTGCGCCACATAGTTCACGAGAAATTAGGAGGATACTAAGCTTGTTTTGGCTTTCAAAGACATCTCGCGGCTGGTATTAATGGCCAAGAAGAAAAGGTCTGGTCCCATTGAAGCATCCACTGGCCTGTCACGAACGGCCCTCCTTCGAGGCGAGAATACAGTTGGGTGCCGGTGCCATTGTTGTCCGCATGCGGAGGGAAGAAGATTAACATGCTACGTTGGGCGCGTGGAAACGGGTTCCACGTCAAAGTTCAAACCAACTGTCCCGCACGCATTGGCGCTCGCTCAGCTCGGCTATCGAGACAACAAACCAAGATATACACGGCACACGACAGCAGATTGCAGCGGGATGTAAGCGGAAAGCGAAATGTTGGCAGGTGAATTTCTATGTACGACTGTTGTTCTTTTTGTTGATCGGCTATGCTCTGTGCGCTAATACTGTGGTGCACCACTCAGTGATACCGTCGTTCCCCCAATCCCCAATCCCCCATCCCGACATGTCACAGCGTTGCATCGTCTTGCTTCCTTGCTTGCCACAAGCGCCGGGTCCCTGCCCCAACCGGTCTCTCAACGCAGGGTGTGGGTTCGTTCGGAACCTGCATGGCTCAGAAACCAACAGGCGAGAAGCACTCCATGGTATCATCATACCTTGAAGCCGATTGATCAGCTATACGCGCGAGACGGAAAGGGTGCCAGACTTTTGCCCTCTCTCATTTGTTTCTATTGTCCCTTTCGGGAGCGAGGAAGGGGTGGGGCTCTGTGTGCGGGAAACTGGTTTGGATAACACGTCCAAACGTGGACCACTGATCAATGTGGCCGCAAACCTCATCGGCCTCAGCAAATGCTGCAGCTAAATTTTGCGACCTCGTAGACGGCCTTGGAAAAAGTAGGCGAGAAAAAATGGAAAAGGGACGAACCCCGGATGCGGCCGCGGAGGACCTAGCGAATGATGATCCGACTAGGCTGTCTCCACTGACCCGGACCTGGAGCTGCGGCCATGTTCGGGGCGGACGCCGGACGTGGGACAATGGGATCGGGGTTCGATTGAGAGCTGTACTGAACCGAGCCAGTGGGCTTGCAGTAGGCACAAGTAGGCTCCACAACGCCGACCAACCTGGAGAGTCTAGCCAGTATGCGCCTGAGCCGGCCAAAGAGCTGGGCCACATTTGGGTGGGGCTGTCCTTGTGGCAATTGGCGAGTTGAGCCTGTGGCGGTGCGCTGGCAACGCGGCGAATGCACCGGTAAAAGCTGGTCGCGTCAACCCCAAGCGCCAGACGAAACGGGCCCTCGATGGAAAGGCCCGGCCGCCATGTGGGTAGTGGGTTATTGGGAAGCTCGAGAACACCTGAGACGCCACGAAATGGTGTGGAGCCTCACGCCTCACGCGATGAGGCTTGGGAGTAGCGCACCAGCTGGGGAGATTTTCGAGAAAGACGATCGTGGCTGATGGTATCGTTAGCCGACGCCGGGTGCGGGGGCCGGCGAGGCGCATTCACCAGTGCTCTTTCTGTTCTTTTTACGCCCTTTCTTCCACTCCCAATCCCGGAAGAAAGAAAGCGGGGAGCGGGGGCAGCGGCAAGGGACTTTTGGTCTTGTCTTTTCTGGAGACCGTGGACATGGGCGGCTTTCAGATCATCTTAACAAGTAGCGCTCATAGCTCGCGTGTGGAGACTTGACTCGGCCGACTTGCCCTGCGGCCGTGGACACAAAGAGAGGTTCGATCGTGGCTGAGGGCTTTGTTCCCTTTTTTTTTTTTCTTCCGGACCCCAAAGAGAACACCCGGACCCCGGCGCGCGCGCGGGAGG
Source organism: Parascedosporium putredinis (assembly GCA_949357655.1). Taxonomy (NCBI): domain Eukaryota; kingdom Fungi; phylum Ascomycota; class Sordariomycetes; order Microascales; family Microascaceae; genus Parascedosporium; species Parascedosporium putredinis. The sequence goes on from CASHTG010000019.1 coordinate 1,521,596, forward strand.
GGGCAGAGAGGAATTCCTGGTGTGATGAGATTGCCTACCAACCTTGCGGGAGCTGGTAATTTGTGAGCGCAAGCGAGGCTGAACACTAGATAGGACGATTTTATCACCGTGTCTTGAGTATCTAACAAGGCCTAATCTAAAGAGAGAGAAAAGAAAGTAGAGCGGAAAAGTACGTGATATCCTATATGGAAAGGGCTCACCAGCGTCCTGGAGAATCTGCCCTATCCTGCCCTGGGGAGGAAGGAACTAGCTTTGGTCCCCCCTTCAGATTCATCCATGGTGATAGTGTGCTGTGAACAATTCGCCATGTTCCATGACCAACTTCTATCACATATCATCTCTTCCCCGCGGCTAGCTTGGAAAGGTACACATCCCAACCAAGTTTGGGTTGTGTGTACTGATACCTCGAGTAGACGAATCTTGGCCCGGCAAGGCTGACCGCCCCTGAGCTAGGCACTGACAACAGCACACGCCCTCTGGTTCAGGATGGGTCTTGAAGATGCGGTTGCGATGCCAGACGTACGTAAGTAGGGGGCCGCAGGGTCTTTTGGGAGGGGGGATAAGAGAACGACTGTTGGTTTGTCCTTGTCAGCGGGCATCTGGTACGGGTGATCTCTCAGGCAAGACAATGGATCAATTTCAGCTCTGGATCGCCTCTACATGCGGCGCACTACTGCGAGTCCCGCTTCCCTTTTCGTTTTGGCAGACCCAACTAGCCTCATTTTTCCTCATTCGAATGATTACACGGTTGTGGCTTTCTGGCCCGTGTTCGTGAACCTGCTAGTCCCGGCTCCTGGTTCTAGCGTGTTGGTTTAGTTGCCCACCGCTCTTCAACGCTGATCGGGTTGGCACCCTCGACCAACCAACACATATAGAAGCACGTACTTTCACACGCACATACGCCTCAGTATACCCCCTCCTAGCCTCTAGTTCATTATGGTGTTTCCTTCCCCCTCTCTACTCTCAGCCTAGGGCCTTTGGTCTCTACTAAACTAAAATGTTGCACAGGACAAGACGGACGCCGCCCATTTCATGTTCCTAGAGAAACAAGGCGGCCAGTGGAACTGCCCTGTCCTGTCTTCACCCAACTCATTCCCGGGCCTCTCGATCCCGCCAACACACATTCCCCTGTCGGATCCTTCTTGCCCTGTAATTTTTCTTCCTTTATCTCTTTTTCCTTTGTTCATTTAATCTGCAGCGGAAAAAGGAATCTTCCCTCCCAGACTTGCCCTTCCAACGTGGAAGAGCGCAATAGTATTGGTGCGGACAACCGGCATACGCCCCTCCCCTCTTAGATTGCGGGATGGTGGCACGAAGATCTAGAGAGTGAGGAGAGTGGGAAGGGGCGTGGGGAGAGGAGTAGAAGAGAACTGAGGGTAGAGTGGAAAGGCACTCTGAGGATCCTTGGAATCTCCAGAGGATGCCTTTGGGAGAGACATTTCTTGCAGGGTGGAGGGGCATGCTCTACTCGACACTCAAGTGTCCCCATGTGACGGTCTATAGGGACCACTGCATTCGAACCACACCCAGGTCCGAGTCACGTAGCGGAAAAAGGTGGCGTGAACCCAGAGAGACCATTGTCGCCTCTTCTCCGTTCCCGGTGCCTACCTGCCCTACCATGAGATTAACCCACCCTTTACCTCTGGGAGTCCTCTGCGGAGTCGTCCCGAATGGAGGAGGTGAGTGGCCATGGAGAGTACTATATGCATGGGATGAAACAAATTGCTAGGGGAAACCTGTAGAAGAGTGGAGGGGACCGCACTAGTTTGTTCTAAGCGTGATGGGACCGCAAGGCAGACGAACATCACATTTTCCTCTCCTGCATTGTCCCCTCTCTCCACCCTGCCCCCTCCCCTCTCTCTTATTTACGTTCTTTCTACTTCCTTTTTCCTTGCTTTCCCTTTTTCTTTTCTGCAGCAATGGAGGAAAATACACCATGCATGCGCATTCCGAGTAGGGAGGGTAGCGCATGGGGTATGGACTCTAACCTAGCTCGTTCGAGACGCTTAAACACGGGGCCAAGCGCGCAGGAACAGACGGGAACGCACGCCGGCGGCGTAGGGACGGGGAGGGTAGAACCGCATGGTCGACGCACAAGCCTACGGGCATGGGGAAAAAGTACAGTTCTGCAGACTACGGGGACACTCGTGGGTGAAGCCGTGGAAAGTGAGGAAGGGGAGGGCGCCGCCAACCCCTTGTGCGCCGGCAAGGGGAAAGGCTAGAGAATGCAGGAATCGGGCGTGCTTTCTTCATCTTTGCGCCTCCTTCCAGCTACCACGTCGTTGTTTCCTTCACCTCTGCGACTCTGTGCGCCCGTACCTCTCCTCTCGTTTGTCCCAAGAAGAGTAGATGGGTAGGAAGGGTACGCAGCCTGTCAAAGAGCTTTCGAAAAAGGGGTGTAGGGCTTAGAGTTGGAGGGTAAGGAGTGGCGGTGCGGGACGTAGAATGCGAAGTGTCTGCAACCTGGTTCTCATACAAACCTTCAGTTTCCGTATAGAAAGGAAAAGAAAAAGGTCCGTGTAGTCCTTGACATGCTGGGAGGCTTCGAGTCACATGCGTGACTCAAGCCGGTTTTCTCGGAGGGGATGGGAATGCCACCGAAGCGCTTCGGTCCGTGAATGAGGCTGGAGAAGCTCGTGTGTGTGCGCGTGTCTGTGTCCGTGTCTGTTTCTGTGTTCCCCCAACTTGTATCGGCGTCACTTGCCGTGCCGAGCCTCTGCGCCACATCTGTCGACGAGCCGGAGAAATGGCGCTGCTAGAATCCAATGCCTTTTGCGCTATCCGGGATTCCTCGCGACTGGTTTGTTGTGAGAACCCCGAGCCCAGTCCCCTGGATGCCTTGGGGATATCACCGTTCGCCATGCCGCTATAATATCCGGGTGTAAAGAGATTGGTGAGCATGAATTCGAAATTTTTGTTTCGGGCTTTTTGGGGTTTAATTGACTAAAAAAGAAAAGACGAAAACGCGCTCTCCGCCATTCTTTGCCCTTTTTCCGCGTTAGTTGCGACGGTTAATCAAGAAAGGGCGTCCTGCAAGAAGGAGGCACGGAAAGAGATAGGCGTGGCAAGGCTCTACTCACGCGTTACACAGAGGCAGTTGCGTCTATTTCGCGATTGAAAAAAAAAGGGGGAGAGAAATGAGGGAAAACGGGGCGTCCAACCTCCAACCGGTTACTTGGGAAGAGATTGAGGGTAGAAGAATTTTGAGGGATCATTGGTGATGGAGGCTTGGTGCGTACGCGTATAGTGGTGCTAGGTTGTGCTGTTGACCGAGCCGGTGGCCGAGGTTTTTCAAACGGGGCATCTCGTAACAACAGCCGATGGCGAGCTAGGGCCGAACTGAGGGATGTAATCTATCTTGATGGGAATATTGGTGATGTTGTGGCCAGCGGAACATGTTGGCCGAGAAGGGAGAGGCCTTGAGAGTTCAAGAGGGGGTAGCCTCCAGTCTCGTCTCGTAAAGGGGCAGACGAGGCTCAGTCGCATGGCATTCTTCTAGGCTCCCATCCCTATCATCATGGAAAACGAGCAAGATTCGATTGATATAAATAACTATTAGCTATGGATATACGACGACGAAACGCCGAGGAGTACACAGCACGAGTGGCCCTATTACCTCCCCTCGCTCTGCTGGATATAAGACACATAATTTGATGACAGGCAAAAGGAGGATGAAAAACCCGTGAAAAAAAAGGCCTCGTAAGACCACCCCGCCTCGTTCACGTCGTGTTTGGTTGGCCCTTTCCTCGGCTTGAGAGACTCGCGAGCGAGATGGCTCCCGTACGAGCGGACTCGGGAGCCAGGGGCCCACGGTGACCGAGGTTGGGTAGAAGATGTAGAATGCTGCAAACGTAGCTGCATGAGAAGGAGGAGGAGGAGAAAAAGAAAAAGCAAAGCCAAGCAACCGAAAGGACACCCCGAATTCCGCCCGGCCCGGAATGATGGATAGCGCTCGAGTAGACGAGGACTCGTAGAAGATACAGACTGGAAAGAGAGCCACTTTTACATTACATGTTTCAATCCCGCATAACCCCATTTTCGTTATTCCTGGGGTTTTTTTTTTTTACTTCTCACGCTGCGTGAGGGGGCGGTTTCTTTGGTCTCGTCAAAAACTTTTGGAACCGCGAGGACGTAGAAACAAAAGTTGAGAAATCGGGAAAAAAAGACGGGTAAGAGAGGAAAAAGAAACCGATATCGGGAACCGGAGAGAGGGTGAGACGAGACGAGGCAAATAAAAGAAGAAAGGAACATGGATGTGTTTATGCGCCTTCCATCGGAGTGACGGCGAAGGAGTAGTTAAAGTCCAAAAGCCCGTCTAACATCCAGTGCTGGGGATCGAAAAATCGTAGCCGGCTTCGGCCCCGGCCCCGGCGTAGCCGAGCCCGCCTAGCATGGTGGTGGCCGCCGAAACAGGGACGCTGAGACCTGATGCGCCGGGCGTCAAGCCGCCATTCGCCGTGAGCATGCCGCTACCGCCGTGGAGGGCGTGGCTCGGCATCAGCGTCGCGTTGGCCGGATTCGTGTTGGTATTGGCGGCGTTGACGATGGAGTTGTCCAAGTGCGTGGAGGACGCCGAGGATTCATTCGCAGAGTCTGGGTTCGTCGGTTGTTTGAGAGCTAGAAAGGCGATATAGTTAGCAGCCGCAGGAAGAGGAGGAAGGTGAGGAGGACTGTGTGGGTAAAAAAGGGCGGTCATTACCATCTAAAGAGCCGCGTCCGAGGGCTTGATACTCTTCCCTCCACCGCCAGATGGAGTCAAAGACAAGGCTCATGCTGTGGCGACAGCGCACCTTGAGCTGGAGGGAGTCGTCAATCTGAAACGACGAGTCGTCGGGGTTGTATCCGCCTTCCGGGACCGAGTCGAGCCTGGCACCGTTCCACATCTGGACCATGAGTTCGGCGAGGCGGGACTGCAAGTCGTTTTGCGCCACGCTCGTCGTGCGGATGGCCTGGATGGTGCGGTGGAACAGGCTTCGGCCCCTCTCGAACTCAATCGTTTTGGCAAAGAAGGACCGGAGGAGTTTGAGCAGGGCGAACCCGGCGGCGACGAGCATCTGCTGAATGTAGTTGGTGACGTGGGGCAGCGGCGAGGTGTGGTAGCTTTCCTTCATGCCCGGCGACGGGGGTCGCCGAGGGCCTCGTCGAGGAACGCCGTCGTGGCTCGCCACAGGCCCATCAGGTCGTCCATGTACCCCTGGGTGGTGTTGGAGTCGAAGAAGCCGGCCAGGCGGAGGTGGAGGTTCGCTGCCCGGAGGTGGAGGGTGACGACGGGGCTCAGCTGGCGCGAGAGCACCGTCACTTGCAGCTCGGCAAAGTCTCGCCGGTACACCCTCATGAGCATGGCTCGGTGCTCGTCACCGGCGACCCCTCGGGGATCGCTCACGTTGCTATACATTTCCTTGGAAACCTTGTCGCAGAACCGCTCGATCTGCAGCCGAGCGTGCAGCTCCGGGGAGAGGCTCAGCAGGCCCTCGTCGTTGGGTTTGATCGCTAGGGTCCAGTCGTACAGCGTCGATGCCGGTTGGCCGTAACCCGTACCAATGGACTGGGCGACAATGTTGCAGACGGCCCACGTGGATATCCGGTCCTGGAGCTGCTCGCGGTTGAGCTCGACGGATACCCTGGAGAAATCCTGGATGTGATTCGGGCGATGGAGTCCTATCATTGTCGCCGTCTTCATCATGACGCCGCAAAGTATGTGGGTGGGGTCGGAGCTCGTCGTGCTTGTCGGGAGGGGCCATGTGCACAGCAGGCAGAGGGCCTTTACGACAAAGTAGCTCGTCGGTACGTCGCCGATGGTGGTCCATAGCAGATGCGTCAAGGGCGTCGCGAGGCTGGTCAGTAGGGTAGGGTCTGGCTGGTAGCGGCGGGCGGCGACGGCGATGATGGCCCAGAATAACAAGGTGTGCTGTTGGTAATACTGGTCGGGGGTTTGCTGAGGGTTGAGAAAGGGGATAAAGGGATGGTAAAAGGCAAAGAACTCGGCAAACAGCTGGTTCACGGCGTCTTCGGTGAGGCGCACGTTTTCCAATTCGTGCGTGATGCGCGGCACGCTATAAGAACCGCCTCGCTTGAGGTGAAGGAGCGACGACACGGCCTCGTCGGACCCCATCAGAGATGGATTTCGCGTATGGGTATAGTTGCTCGTGGCTATGGGTGAGTGCAGCTGCTGGTCGTCGTCGTCGATGCCGTCGGCGGAAAAGCCCTGGGCCCTGGCGCGTTGTATACTTCTCCGCAGGCGCTCAATTTCTCTTTCCATTTCCGCATGCTTACTGCGCTTGCCTATACGTTTGAAGTTGGACTCGATCTTGCACTCCAACTTGAGTCGGTTGCAGCGCGAGCAGCTTTGGAAAGGATCTTGCACAACATCGCATCGAAGCTAAGGTAGAGGAGGAAGGAGAAAGAGTTAGTGCAAGGAAGCATGCGACGACGAGCCGGTAGACAGAAGGGAGGCCGGTGCGGGGGAAGCAAAGAGGGGGAGAGGGAGGGTGGGAAGAGCTGAAGAGCTGAAGAGCTCGGGGCAAGGTAGAAGGCACTCGAACATCTACGGATTGAGGGCCATGCGCGTCTCGGTCAAGTCGGTGAGGGAGCTTTAAGCTTCTTGGCCCCCAATGGGGTTGGGATGTCTCAAATTGGGGGCGGGAGGAGGAGGGAGGAGCAATACCTTTTGTTGTCTGCACTCATTACAGGCGCGCTTTACACCAGGTTGGCGCTTCTTCTCCGGCTCGTTCGGGTCATCGTCGTGGGCACCGGTGCTGGCAGGGCTACTATCGGCCCCGGTCAAGCTTCCGCGTTTCCTCTTATGTCCGCCGTTGGCCTCGTGGCGGGCTCCGACCGGGCTGGTTGGGCTGACTGGAGTGACGCCGCCAGCAACCGTGGGCGAGCGGTCCATGGGGGTGGTGGGAGGGCACTCACGCACCCAAAGGGTGGGGAGAGAATTAACTCCTCGACGGAGGACGGAGGAAACAGAGGCAGAAGGGGGTGTGCGGTCGGGCAGGGCGGGGTAAAGGGCCGGTATATCTTAATACAAGATGCCCAAGGCTGATCGCATCCAATTGTTCAGTAGGACCGATCGCCGGTGTCGCGGAGCAAGCTCTGAGTTTGCTGAGTTGTCGATGGTGCCGGAATGCGCGAGGTCGGCCGAATACGGAGGGGGAATTTGGGGACTGGGCTGGTGGCAGCAGATTGAGCGGGGTTTTGGTTTGTTGGGCGAGATGTGGGAGGAGAAACAAGGCTTTTTTGCTAGACCGAAGCTGGGCACGACTGTGCTTTTTTACGCATATTTCTTTTTATCCATGAGCTGTATATCGCTTTATGCGGGAGTCTGACAGCTGCCTCAGACTGACAGGTCCCACATCGACCGATCATGGCAGCTTTCGGCAGCTGAAGTGGGGGATTGGTCCTTCCTATTGGTGGGGTCGGTGGTGTCACGCCACGTGATGGGAAAATCCGTGGGAGTCACACCCGGATAACTCAATTCAGGGTGGGGGTTGTGGCGCCATCAGACAATGAAGACTCGACAGATCCGGTGCAGGGTTCTCTAAAACAAGACTAGCGTGCTTAGGTCAGGATGCTCCTTATCAATCTATGTTAATATACAGGACCTGTCTGTCGGGTCTGGGGACTCGGTAGGCGGTTACATTCTTTAGTGAAATACACTGGATATAGACGACCCCAAGACGGGTTTGACGGCACGGTCACGGCGGCGAACAGGCTCTGATTGACAACGATGCATCCGATCTGGATCTGACTGCTATCATGAACTCTGACATTTGAAAAGGGAACATCTTCCTTGTCGAGCTCGAGCCCTTCCGCTCGCTAGATGACGATGAATTTAGTGTGAGATCTTTATTTGATCACTAGCCATCAAAGACTCGCACGCAAACTCGTGTTTTCCGTTTACACCCTGGCCGGCAATACCTCTATTTCTTGATAGCCAGGGTCATTCTTAATCAACGACCATGTCTAGTGGGGAGAGCACGAGCGGTCGACGCCAAGGTATATTTTACCTCCAGGCGCCTCCCGAATGGACGCCCGATAAACCGTACAGTGAGGCTCCGAGACGGCGGCGCGAGGTGAAATTCGTGCTTCCGGGAACAAAAGAAACAACCAGCCCCAGGTATTTATGGTGACCCCTCCCCTCCCCTCCCTCCTGTCCTCTCCCCGGTTGTTTCCCGGAAGGCCGCCTGCAGTCCGGTAGTGCCAGGAAAGGAGCGGAAAAGGAAAGAAAAGGATGATGAAGAAGAAAAAGAGCTAACCCGCATTGGGAAATGTAACAAAGACGCAGTCGTCAATTTCAACTCGGCAGCGGTTCCACAACCATTCCTCGACCCTGAGGTTTTGGAACGCTGGCGGCGTGAGAAGGAAGACGGCGAACGCGTCAAGTCTGAATCCTGAGCAATGCCTCTTTCCCCGCACACGTGGGAAGCAAAGGAAAGGACACAGCAGGAAAAGTTCTTTCGAGGGGTGAAAGAGGCGCGGCCGACCCTTGAGGGCCGTGTGGAGAACAGTGACCTCCAAACCTGCTTAGAAAGTCTCAGCCATCTCCAAATCCGACTAGAACAAGAGACGTCCTTGTTGTCTTGCGGCTTCTGTTCCGGGTGGAGAAGCACTGCCTGCTAGCTGTTTTTTTTCTTTTTTCTTTTTCTTCTTTTTCTTTGGTTGGAGGGGCCGAACCAACTACCGGGAACCAAAACCGTTGCCCGCCCACGCCCGCCCACCACTTACGCCGCCCTCCTTCCGGGGCGCAACCTTAGCATCAATTGGAATGGATCCGAGCCAAGGGTTCGCCCTCCTGCCACACTTGGGGATTGCGGGGTCGGCTCCATCAAACCCACACGTATCGGCAACTCGGGTGCAGTGGCTTGGAAATCAAGCGGAGGGAGAGAGAGGAAAAAGAAAAAAGGGGCAGGAGAAAAAGAGAGAATAGAAAAGTGCACGCCTGAATGCTACTTGTAGTCTTGCTCTTGTAATTGATTTGTATCACCAACCCAAATCTCCGATACGCGGTAGCTCCCCCACCTTCCCTACTTTCCCCGGTTCCCGGGCTTCACCCCCGACTTCACCTTCCGCTTGGACTTGAACTCCACCTTTTGTCGTCTTCCTTCCCTTTCCTCTTTTCTTCTCCTGTTTATATCCCCTCCTTCCATTTCAATCCTTGTCGTTTTTCTATTCCACAGACTTGTCTCTCCAGAACTCCCCGCCCTAGCCTCCACTCGTCTTTCACGCCCTTTAGCGTCTTCTTCACCATGGCCTCTTACACAGTACCGTTCTTCCTGAACGGCAAGGAACAAACCACCGAGCAGACTTTCGAAGTCCGCGCTCCCGCCACTGGAGATGTTCTTCACGCTTGTGCTAGCGCCAGCGCTCAAGATGTCACCGCCGCTGTTGACAGTGCCGCCGAGGCTTTCAAGACGTGGAAGAAGATGACGTCCTCCCGCCGTCGCGACATCTTTCTCAAGACTGCCGAGATCATGGAGCGTCGCAAGGACGAGCTGGCCAAGACCATGATCGAAGAGACTGGCGCCACGCCCGACTGGGCCGGCTTCAATTTGACCGTTTCCATTGACCTGCTGAGAGATGTGGCTGGTCGCATCTCTTCTATCGAGGGCACCTTTCCCTCCACCGTGGATGAGAATCTCGGTGCCCTTATCCTGAAGGAGCCCTTTGGCGTTGTTCTAGCGATCGCGCCTTGGTACGTCGAGTCGCCATCCAGCTCAAAGTCACGGGGAGTGTGTATACTAACGTGATGCTATGTGGCATGGCAGGAATGCTCCCTATATTCTAGCTACTCGCGCCGTCGCCTTCCCCTTGGCCGCCGGCAACACCGTCATCCTCAAGGGCTCCGAGCTCTCCCCAAGACTCACTGGGGCGTGGCCTCTTGCTTCCACGAGGCTGGTCTGCCCGCCGGTGTATTCAACACCCTCATGCACGAGCCCGCCAACGCCGCTAGCGTCACCGCCCAGCTCATCGAACATCCCGAAATCAGGAAGATCAACTTTACCGGCAGTACCGCGGTTGGCCGAATCATCGCCAAGCTTTCCGGACAACACCTCAAGCCTGTGCTCCTCGAGCTCGGTGGCAAGGCCCCCGCCATTGTCTGGGAGGATGCGGATCTCGACCAGGCCGCCCACGCCTGCGTCCTCGGCGCCTTTTTCCATGCCGGCCAGATCTGCATGAGCACCGAGCGCATCATCGTCCACAAGAACATCGTAGCTGAGTTCGAGAAGAAGCTCATCGCCGCTACCGAGACCATTTTCCCCTCCAGTGGCAACGCCCCCATTCTCATCACCGATGTCGGCGTGGGGAAGAACAAGACGCTCGTAGAGGATGCCCTCTCCAAGGGCGCCTCCCTCCTCGTCGGCAGCCTCGATTCGGCGGGCACCCCAGTCAAGACTAGCATGCGCCCCATCATCATCAAGGGCGTCACTCCCGCTATGGATATCTATCAGACCGAGTCTTTCGGCCCCACCGTTTCCCTCATCGAAGTCGACAACGAAGAGGACGCAATTCGCATCGCCAACGATACCGAGTACGGCCTGACCTCGTCTGTATTTACGGAAAATCTGCGCCTCGGCCTGCGCTTCGCCCGCGAGATTGAGACTGGTGCGGTACACATCAATGGAATGACGGTGCACGACGAGCCCACCCTGCCGCACGGCGGAACCAAGGCTAGTGGGTTCGGAAGGTTCAACGCTTCGACTGGCTTAAACGAGTGGTTGAAGACGAAGAATGTGACGTTTAAGTATTGATTGAGATGTTCTTAGAATTTTTGATACCTTCATGAGACTCACAATGACAGATCCATGACCATTTATTTACCGTTTCGTTTTTTCACATGACTTTTTCCGCCTCCCATTATTTTTTTCTCTGTTAAAATAGAGCAAGAAGACTCTTGTGCGCGATTATATCTTTCAGTCTCTGTGACCGATGTAAGAACAAGCAGCTCCTCGTCTTACCTGGAGCACAAAAATTGGGGGTGTTTTCACTCACCCACATCTTGAAACGTGGAGAGACTGGGATTGAGCAGATGGTGCAAGGCAGGCGGCCGCCCATGCACCGGGGTCAGTGCCTGCGGAAAGCCTCAAGGAGATGTTGACAAAATGGTGGGGGCGGGCCCGAGAGAAAGGAGGAGGAGGCGTCCAATGACTTTACGTCAGGGCCCTGGGAAGAGGAACTTCAACCCCTTGAGGATCACCACCAGCCCGAGTTATCATTGGTCCCCGCCAACCAAGTAACCGCCTGCAACGACCACTTCCAAAACGCGCAGTGGAAAGTTGACATGGATACTTGAAATCACTTGACTGAGCTGAGAGGAGGGCGCAGCGCGCGCTGCGGCAAGAGGCCAGGCTGCAAGAAGTCAAGGGGGTTTATAAGAAAGTAAAACCCTTCTCAAAGGACGCTGTAAAGCATCTACGCCGTCTGGCTGGATCTAGAATAATAGAGACACATGTGAGAGTAGTCTCGCGAGATACAATCAAGATGGCGGACGAGGATTTTACCGAGCCTCCGAATATCTACTCCAAGGATCCAGCTGTGATTGCCTCTCGTTACACAAACCCGCCACCGCGATCAGGCGATGGCGACAACGCACAATTCATGAAGAAGGCAGAGGCCCGAAAGCGCGTCAAGACTGCAGCTCGTCCGCTTGGACCCACAGAACGCCGCTATATCGCTGCCATCCAAGGCGACAGCAAGGCGGCGCAACGCCTTCTCCACGATCGGACGCCAACAGCAGGGGCCCACCCGCTCGTGCTGCGGCTCATCTCCGCCGCCGCTGCCGGGGACCTAGGCGAGGTGACGGCCCTGCTCGAGGACGGCGAGGTCGACATCAACGGGCAGGACGGACTCGGGTTCAGCGCGCTGTTCGAGGCGGCCTTTTTCGGGCGGGTGGAGGTCGTCAAGGCGCTCATTGCCGCGGGGCCAACCTCAACGCGCAAAACGGGCCCGGCAAGGAGACGGCGGTGCACGGGATCCTGGACCCGTCGTCGCGGTGGTTCCTGCGGCCGTTTGCGGAGGATGTGGGCGGTCGGGCGCAGGTGCCGGTGCTGGTACCCGCGCATCTGGAGACGGTCAAGATGCTCCTGCGGTACGGCACGTTTTGGGACTATAGGCGGTGGGATCGGCTGGATATTCGGGGCGTGGCGAGCCAGCTCCGGCGCCAGGGGGCCTTCCGTACCTCGAGGAGGCGCGGGTGCGGCCGAGGTGGGATACGTTGCAGCGCATCGTGGAGGTGGTGCTGAATCCGCCCATGTCGACGCGGAGGGCGGAGCCCGAGACGTGGAACCCGGCGGTGGAGGCGCTGCGGGGGATAAGGCCGAGGTGTGCGGGCATTACCGGATGAGGATCCAGTATCATAAGAACTCGGCTTCGCGGCACGTGTGCGTGCCTGTGGGGTCTTTTATCTATGGTGGGGAGGGGGAGAGGAATGCGGAGTTGGGGAAGATGGAGAGGTGGGCAAGGGGGCACTCGTATGGGCCGACGCGGCCGGAAGTGCAAGGGAGGTGGTGGAGGTGGATTCATCTCCCGGCGAATAATGTGGGTTCTGGTCCATACAAGACTGTGGTGGTGAACGCGGGGTGTTATGGATGATGAGGACTAGAAAGCTAACCATGCTTGCGCTTTATACAGAGGCAATGGGTCAAGGTATAATTTTTCCAACCTTTCCCTATGTGTGCTGGCTCTCGTGATGGAGAGATGGAACGTAGGCGTGGAAGCTAAAACTCCCTGCTGCAGGACCTTGTGCGTGTCCTCGCCGCAGAGGAACAGGAACGCGGGGCTACGAACGATACGAACGAGGCTGATTCGGAGGGCTTGGAGGAGGACGACAGACCCCCGCCATGGACGCGCAGTCGATGGATGTCTTCATCGACGAGTCGTACCACGAGGTTCGCGGCCTAGCGTCCTATGCGCGTTTTCGCAAGACTTCGTTTGTGCAGCACCCGGAGGACCCCGTCTCTTTTCCATCGTTGTAAGTCTGATTCAGGCTGTTGCCTGAGGGTGCGCTGGGGGCGGTGGGTGAAAGGGTTGACTGACGAGAAGTTTCCCTGTGTGCTTGTGTAGATTCCTTACTTTGACATGGATGCGGAACCTTTTTTGAACGTGAAAAGGAGGGCGGCCGGCGAGGTGAGCACTTTGAGATGAAGAAAAAGCTCCTGAGGGCGTATGGCGGCGATGGAGATAAGGCGCCTTTGGATTTGCACGTTCCCCGTACCCTTGATCAGTCGTATTACCTCTCCCTCCTAGATTCGCGAAGCAGAGACGAGGATCAAGTCGTGACTCGGTTTTACGCCCGGAAGGGGAGGCTCCCAAGGCGTTGATGGTGGGTCAATTGTGGATTTGGAGAATCGACTCAAGTATGTGTCCCTTTTCATCCCTCTCTAGTCACCAAACTATACCGCGAAGGGGAGGGCCTGCGTTTGTTGACAGTCACGGATACGACTTGTAGATACCCTCGTTACAGCCCTGCCGGAGAGGTGGCACGAAGGGCCGGAAATGACTCTGCTTGACAAGATTGCGACACACATCGCCGAGTGGCCTCCGCGGCGGCTTGAGGAGATGACGGAGATGATTATTGAGGTAGCCACGACCTTTATCGATGCGCCGGCTAACTCTGGGTTTGATACCAACGTGTTTGATATCTTTGAGGAGAGCATCGCGATGATGGTGGGTGTCATACCTCGCGGCCCCGTGAAAAAGTGGTCACTTGTCATGTTGATACGATACTGACTTATTCCTCGCGCCGTCCTGCAAAGGCCGACAAGGAAACACGGGCCTACAAGACCTTTTACAAGCAGCAAGAGACGTGTGCACGGCTCAATGGCAAAATCCGAGACAGGCAGCCTCTAACAGAAGGGGAGAGGGAGGTGTTGCGCAAGGCGGAAGACGACGTGTGCGACATACTGGAGGAGACGCGATACCTGGAGGAGATCAAGGATATCTGCGACGAGCTCAAGATGATTGAGAGGGTGTTTGAAGACCAGGCCAACTTCTTGACGGCGTACGACTCGTCGACGCCTTGGCCGCAACCGGTGCTGGAGCTCGATATCTGGGTGTTTAGGAGGCGGAAGTTGACGATGCTGAGGGTGGAGGCGGAGGTGGTGGAGCAGTCGGTGAGTGATTTCATTTTCTCTAAAGGGGGCATCGCGCCTCATCGGAAGACGAATCATCTGCTCACTTGGAAAGGATGCTGACACGCGAGGTAGCTCCGGACCCTTTTAGATCTGAAGCAGAAGCAAGGGAATCTCAACGAAGCGAGGGACACGAGAAAACTAGCGGACAACGCGGAGCAGAGGGCGCTGGAGGGGGAGAGGCAGTCCCAGATGATCTTCATCTTCACCGTCGTCACCGTCATCTACGTGAGTAGCGTAGCCTTCCCTTCTGAGCCCTTTTCTACTCGGGGGTTGCCTAAGAAAGGCCCTCGACTTTCTTTACATCATCTAGGGCTACATTTACGATGCCCTTTTATCACAAACTAACACCCTCCCAACTAGGCACCGATGGGATACACGGCCGCCTTTTTGCCATCCCAAGCAGGGATTTTCCTCACGAGAATAATAGCGACAGTGCGACGTGGGGATGGTGGCAGATCTTCATAGGCTCTTGTACGTCACTTGGCGCTCTGTTATAGGATAAATTAGAGGGAAGGGGGATGTAGAGGCTATGGGCGCATGGGGGCGCATGGGGACCTTGCTAACATATTCACTCATTGCATAGTGATTGCGGAAACGGTGACGTTGACTGTTGTATGGGGATATTGGTACTGGAGGAGGGAGAGCGTGCTACGCTTTCTCGACTGGTTTGGTGGGCGTGGGCGTGGGCGTGAGCTTCGAAACGAGGGAGGAGAAAATAGTAGGGAGACGGTTGTAGTGCGAAGCGATGGGGGCTCGGAAACTTTCTGTATAAGTGATGGGGAGAAGAAACAGAAGGGAATTTCTTTTTCTTTTTCTAAGTGAGATGGATACCATTGATATACGAGACGAAGAATTGGATATTTTGAACCCAGGACTCTTTTACTAAAGGTCGGCGGTCCTGAAAATGAGCAAGTGACGAAGGGTCTATTACTAGTTCTCCGTTGTCTGCAGCCAGAAACTAGAACATATTGACTTTCAAGGGAAGGTTCTGTGAACTGGACCTTGGACCGAGCGGGAGAGGGCCTCGCGATTCCTTACCGACATACCGAGCGACTACTTGCAGGTGTACTGCTGGCCGGTAGCCATGAGACTACGCCATTACATTCACTACTAGCCGTGTCTAAGAGATCGTCCGCGGAAATCTGAGCGGGATCTTCGAGATTTACCGGGCAGAGGGATCTTCATTCCGGATCCCCCACCTCAACGGGAGCTGTCTCCCAACTCCCAAGGCAAGGGGGAAAAAAAGGGCGCTCGGATGCTCGTTCGATTTACCTCCCCCACCTTATCATCATTCGGAAGCAGCGAGGTTCTATCTCAGTCCCGCGGCGCCGCAAGACGGAGCAGCGGCGGGGAGGGGAGGGAAGGGGAGGCAAATGGGGGCATATAGCAGCCGGGTGCTAAGGCCGTGTAAGCCAATTAGCCCACGCCCGCGCACCAAGACGGCTCGGGTGTTGTCGTGGAGACCAACGAGAATGCGCGGGTTCAATACTATGAAACGAGCTTAGAAAAAGGGCAAAAGAAAATGAAGAAAGAAGGTGCAAGGTTTACTCAAAGTGAAAAAGAAGCGATGACAGGGGAACAAACAAAAAGTTGGGATGGAAGTCCCGTTGTTTCGAAACATGCTAAGTATATTCCGGTGCGGTAGTCGATATGGAAATGGGAGGGAGATGAGGGGAAGACGGGGAGCTCAAGGGATGAGGGGTCACTTCCATCCTTTATTCGCATGAATTCCCGAATCTCTTGGAGAAGGAAAACGACCGAGTGCAGCGGGGAAGAGGGCAGGGAAGAAGAGAGGAAGTGGTGCGATTCAGGGGTTGCCGGGTGAATCGGGCGATGCGTGAGGTAGACTACTTTTTTCGGTGGGAGGGCATCGAGCAGGCCGGGAGCGGCGGCGGCGGGGACGACTAGATCGCGGTGTCGAGGGATTTGGGGAAAGAGGAGGAGGAGGAGGCTGGAGCGGCTCGGTAGCTTCTGTGCCTTGTCGCTGAGGAGGGAGGGCGTCGTAGTGCTGGTAGATCCATGTATATAAGTTGAAGAGGTCCTCGAGACCCGTCGCGAAGGTTGAGCACGTTCGATTCTCTCTCTCTCTCTCTCTCGCTCTTCCTTCATCCTTTCTACTCTATCTCATTCTCTCACAGATCTGCGGTGTTGATACAGAGCATACAACGGGGAATACACAGAAAGCACACTTGCGATACCCTTCTCTTTCCACACTATCATCTACGCCTCCCAGAGAGCCAAACAAGAAGAAAACTGCCACAGCATTCACAATGCAGTACACCATCCTTCTCTCGGCCCTAGCCGCCTCCCTCGCCTCCGCCGCCCCCTCGGCCTTCTCCCCCTCAACCCTCCGTCACATTCATCGACGTGACGCAACCCCCGCCGCGCAACCTTCTCCAGAGCCGCACCCCAGCGTCCGCCCGGACCCGACGCGGCGCCGCGGCCGTGACCCCGCAGCTCTTCATCGAGGACCCGGCCGACTCCAAAAATGCGCCGTGTCCAACTTCGCCGACCGCACCACGGCCTTTTCGGCCTCGCTCGAGGACTGTCTGTGCATCGCGGAGAACCTGGCCCAGCCCGAGTGGAAGGGCAAGTTCCTCATGCGGCCCATCGACGGCACCAAGTTTGGCGCCACCGCCGTGGGGTGCCGCAGCTGCGCGTTTCTCGTGGCCACTGACGACGAGTTCGGCACGAATGTCGGCGCGGATGACGTGCGCGAGTTTATCGAGGAGGCTGTTGATCGGTTCGGTGCCAAGTCGGAGGGGAGAGGCTGGGTGCCAGTGGCGAGACGGTGTGCGAGAATGATAGCGGGCGGGAGGGGACGGCGGCGTATGCGCAGACGACGTGGTTGTTGGCACATGTGCCGAACTAGAGATTTTTACAAGAGAGAAAAGAGAGATGGGACGATAAGAAGGAAGGGGTGGAGAAGGATAAGGGGTAGGCCCTTTTTCACAAGAAGACGTCGGATTCGTGTATATAATAGCTTTCAAGATTTTGTATTTCTCGACAAAACATCAATGATTACATAGTTTCTATCCTTCTGCAAGCGTAGTAAATGTCCAACATGTGTCTCTTTTGTCTCGCAGCTTCACCATGGTGATCGCGACGCACCCTTTCCGGCCCCGCATCGGTGCTTGCGGGGGCCGGGACGGAGGCCGCTTCTCCTGCCCGATCGCATCGAGGCTCTCCGTGCGTCATGCTCCTTTGAGCAGGTGGGAGTTCCGTCTCACTCCTCAATTGGGGTCTATTGCCACGAACGATGCGGCACAATCCACGATTTGACATCTGTTTGTGGGGGCCTGATTATAAGCTCCGATTATAAATCCATCACCATTCACATGCAAAGCATGGATATTTATAGTTGGTGGCACAAAGCCGGCGCCCAACATTGAATTCGATGTTTTCACCGGCCTGATTTGATAAGTCGTAATGTGCAATTGAAGATCATGGTCGCCCAGGATGCCTAATCCAGCTCTTAAACCCCATGCGTTTCCCCGTATTCTCATATATTCACGCCTTTGCGCGCGCGCGCGCTCGCCCAGCTTCCCCGCCCATATTGGATTGGATTTTCGGTCGGCAGACCGGCTCATGCAAACGATAAGATTAGCGCGTTTGAAGGGCTAATCATCATGAAAATTGAGCATCTCGAGCGAATCGAATCGCCAACGCATCATGCTAGCCCCGAGCCTAACCTCCCTTGCCTTCCTCTCTCGCACAGGGCAGATCGCCAAGTCTCCACGGCGCGAGTCCTGGCATGGTGCTGATGGACGCTTATCGCCCCAAACCCCTGCTCGAACCGTAGCCGCTTTTGGCCATGATTCGATGGATCTCCCACTTCCCCCGCTCCCTGCTGCTGCGTTGGTGACATTTCTGGGACCGCCAGACAACAACAGCGAAGGCTGAGCAGGTCTTGGTAGAGGATTGAGGCTGTGAAGTCGGGCTGGCATCAAAACCACCCCCTCGATGACATGCAGTGTTTAAAACGGGAAATTGACACTCGCGATTGGCCTTGGACGGACTCAAGGTCCTGCGACTAACCTTTTCCTTTTCTTTTTGCTCGCTGCCCCCTTACTTTTCACCTTCCTTTTATTTTTGTTTTCTTCGTCTGGACCCCCATTCTTTTTTTTTCTTGCAATTCTCGCTCAATCTTTATTCGAACGCTCCTTACTCTCCTACACTCAAAACACATTCACGCCGTAGTTGTAGACTTTCATTTTCGCAGCGACATCGCGCCTCCTCGCGTCGCCAAAGACACAAACGACATCTTTTCGTTCAATTTCTCAGCACTTCAAACTCACCTCCCAAAATGGCTTACCAGCAGCACCCGATGCCCGGCCACGTCCCTCACGCGCCGCCCCCGCCCCCGGCCGATACCGAGGAATGGCGTGAAGGGCTCTGCAGCTGCTGCAGTCCCGCCGAGACCTGCCTCCTCGGATGCTTCTTGCCCTGTTACCGTTAGTACTCCCCACAGCAAGTTGAATTGACTGCGACTGCCAAAATCGATGGAGTATAGGGCTAATCTCGGGCGTGCTTTGCGATAGTCACTGGTCGGACGAGTGAACGGATGCGAGACCCTACCATGCAAAGCTTTGAACCCATGAACACGGATTTCCTCATCAGCTTGGCCCTTAGCTGCACGGTCGGCTGCGGATGGATGTGCGTATCTGCCCCTTCCTCTCCCTTTTCTTTTCGTCTTTGATTTTCCTCGGTTCTCTCTCTCTCTCTCTCTCTCTCTCTGCCCCGTCCACTTTATGCTGACATCTAACCCATCTAGCTGGACCATGATGAAGCGCAAGGAGATCCGTATCAAGTACGGCATCAAGGGTGGCGCCATGGGCGACTGCTGCACGGCGTACTGGTGCACCTGTTGTGCGACCATCCAGCAGGAAAAGGAAGTTGTTACGCGCACCAAGGGCCTCGAAGGCGTGGTCCAGCAGGGTTACCAGGCCCCTGTCGCCATGAAGGCCGTGCCTCAGTGAGCAACAACCAAGGGGACAGAGGAAAGGCGCGCGCCCGTTGAATAGTTGCCCCTGAGAAGGGAGAGGGATAGAACGCAGCCTTGCTCCATGCGAGCTGGACTGGCTTGGCCTGCGCTGGATATCGCGAGAGGGAAGGTGGTTCATCTTCTTTTGCTTCTGTGCTCTTTTCGACTTTTTTCGTTTCTTTCCTTCCCTTCACTTTGTTTCCACCTGTTCACCTCTTTTGATTTTGTTTATCTTGTCTCTTGCGAGAGAGTAGCAGAGGATTCCCTAGATCCATATTGTGTGTCATATACCCTGAATCCGAATGAAATTGAGATTGGCGACATCTTGGGTCTGTCTATATCTGACTCTCCCTCGGGTGGCTGTGCTGTCTTGTCCCCTCTCACCTGTCTTGAGCCTCCGGCGTCATTGGAACCGTCTTTTCCTCGCCGTGATCCAAGAAGTGCCGAAAGAGGGGCGTTGAAGGGGAAAAGAATCAAGGAAGCAAACCAAGAAAAGAATGCTGTGGCATTCTACTAGGATAAGAGGAATTGAAGATGGAAGCAGGAGATGCTCGTCTTTAATTAATAAGCCTTGTGTAGGATAGAGCGGCGTGGTTGACGAGTGATCTACTCCGATCGGAACGTGTACGAGGGTCGATACAGATGCAGGGCAAAATAAGAAATCAAGGCGAAACCTGAGCCCCTCTTTCCTGCAAACGGGACAACTCTCAGAACGGGCTAATTACCTCCGCAAGTTTACAGGAGAGTAAGAAGTGAACAGGTGAACTTGTGCCCGGCATCGACGGGACCAATTGGACAGCCATCGGCCTCAGGATTGGTTGCCGTTGTCCATTTCAAAACCTCCATGTTATCGCTGGCGAGGGCGAGGGCGAGGGCGAGGGTAGCTGGCACTCAACTTGGACCTTCCCACAAAGGTGAGCACGTGAGCACCTCAAAGAGTGACCGGGCTTCCGCCCATTGATACTTCCAGTCCTGGATGAGCAGACTCGTCACTGTGTGTGTTAGAGGAGACGGGATCTATAGATGCATCATCGATAGGAAAGCGCGACGTTAGAAATTGGGGGGCCTCGGGGGATGCATCTGTGGGCCTTGCAGGCAAGGGAAGGCACGATCGAAGTTGTTCGATGGGACCCTGATCCTTCGCGAGACCCTTCTTTTTCTTCTTCTTTTTTTTTTGTAATATATTCTTGTCTCTCTTTGCTTCAACCTTTTCAAGTTTCCTTCTCTCCTCTTTAACTTGCATCAATGATTCCTAGAGCCTGGGTTTTACAGGCCTTCGGGAATCCACATGCTATCAATAATAAAGTGCACATTACCCCCACCGCTCCCTGC
Source organism: Parascedosporium putredinis (assembly GCA_949357655.1). Lineage (NCBI taxonomy): Eukaryota > Fungi > Ascomycota > Sordariomycetes > Microascales > Microascaceae > Parascedosporium > Parascedosporium putredinis. The sequence continues at coordinate 1,542,044 of CASHTG010000019.1, forward strand.
CTCGCATCCCATCGCCATCGCACACTTCCTGCGGCATCGCCCATTGCACGGCGAGCCGCTCATCAGCAAACGCCCTCCATGGGCTCCAATGTCTCCACGGTAGCGAGACCATGAGAATAGAAACAGGGAGTGCCAAGCGGTGGAGAAAGAGGGGGATAAGCAGCCCAACCACCAGGCCCGTCAGTCCATCTCACCTGCAGAGCAATAAACGGTGGACCATGTCGTCCCCTTTGCAAGGTGTCTGGACCTTCTTTTTCTCTCTCAGATTCTTCTGGGGGTTTCTCCCACGCTGACGAAATCAAGCTCACCCTATACATGGAGACAACACCAACTTTTACCGGGGCGGGAGCCCGCTCGAGGAGCGTGCTCCATCCCGTGTCCGACCGGCCCAAAAGCCAATAACCCCAGCCGATCCGGAAGAAGTCGAGTGACTGACTGGCGCCTTTTCTTCCCACCCCAATATATATGCCCCATCACCCATCATCCGTTGAGGGCGATCCTGCTTTTAATTCTCCGCCGTTGCCCCATTGGCTCGGTCCTCGTCAACGGGTCGCCGCGGGTATAGCGCTGCCCATTTTGACGCATTTGTTCCTCGCTGCTTTGCTTCGCCCTCGTTTTCTCTGTTGTCTTTCAACATTGCACGTCGCGGCTCAGATTATCCGGTTCTCCGCTCTATATTGCCTTCATTCTTTCCCCTCTCCATTTCGCCTTGTACCTTGTTCCCTTTTTTTTTTTTCTCGGGCAAATTTGATCTGTCAAGCTTTCTGCATAGATGGGCTTGGATGTGCACTCTTTCTCCTAAACGCAAAACAATTGCTCTTCTTGCTTCCCTTCCCGCCCCTCTGGTTTCCCTTGGTCGCCTTTTATGCTGGCTGGGCGTGTGTGTACTTCTCACACCCACCACGCCACGACACCAAGGTCGCTCTCCGGCGTGCACCTCACCTCGATGCTACCAGCCCTCGTGGCCTGCCTGCTCGACGCTGCTTGTGCCTCCACCACAACCCGCCCTCTCCTCCCCTTCTCCAGTCTGTTTCTTCCTACCTTTAAAGTCGTTGATTACTCGTGTGCATGTGGCTTGTCGATCATAGCAGGGAAACGTACAGGACATACTACTATCTGCGGGATTGCACAGCGGATACCGAGGTAGATCGCTTTGATCTATTACAATTGCCATGTCCCTATCCTGACACAAATCTATCGGATTGATGAGGGCTTCAACATGCTAAGATTCGCCGCTTTATTTGAAAAGTTTTCGTCTTCTTTCTGTCCGACTTCGCCTCTTCTTCTGTATGATTTTGTTAAGCGAGTAGCCACCCATCTATGCACACATGAACACACACACGCACACACATACACACACATATACATACTCGTACACACGTACACACATGCAGCTTTGCATACCCTGGTGGCTTGTACCTTAGCCGCTTTCCTCCCACTCGTCTCTCCCACCATAGTCTCTCTCCCCGTGAGTATGTATAGCCTAGCCCGGTCTTGGAGGGGCGGCAAGCTCTTCCACTACGTGATGTGGGATGGCGCGCGACGCCATGTTGGATATACAACCCCCGAACTAGATTGGAAAGGATGCTCGCCTCGCTCTGTCGTTTAACGGCTTTTCTCTTGCCCTCTATTTCTGCCCATCTCTCTTTCATCTCGTTAGGGTTTTCCTTCTTCTGTTTTTGGCGAGACCCCATGTTCTGGCTTGGCTCTGCGCAGAGAACCGAAGTACCTGATCAGTCGTCTTCCTCTCACCCTCGTCTCACCCCCATCATCCCTTTCTTAGCTCCCTTAAACCATGAAAAAACAAGTGACAAAGAAGTGCAGAAAGGAAATAGAGTAATTGCTTTGGCCGAGGAAGCTTCGTGTCTGGGAGTACGTGGGATTTCGGAAAAAGAATGAGCGAGACCGAGAAACGAGTGCTCAGCTGGCCATCTACCCTCTCCCCTTCCACCTCCATTTCCCCCATATTACGTCTTCCCGGAACCAACCAACGCGCTCTCGTCCGCCAGGTCACCGCCGCTCGTTCGAACCCGGTCTTGTTGCGAGATACAAGTACGTTGGGCAAAAAAGCTGGGTAACAGCTTCTACCTGCCTCACCTCCCCAGATCTTTCCATATTCCCTCATCTGCAGGTTTCGGGAGCCTTTCCCTTTTGCCTCTCTCTCTACCTCCAGAGCTCCCTTCTTCCCACTTTTTTCCATCCTCTTCCTTCCCTTCCCCCTCCCCTTCCCATATCCATATCCAGGTCCTTCCCTGACTGGTCAATCCAGTTTTCCATCCCATCCAGCCTGCGTCTCGAGGTGACCCCACCAAGGAGGACGCTCGCCCCCAACCTTGACTTATTCCTCTGGCTTCGGCTTGTATGCTGTAGTCTTTTCGATTCTGATTCTCTTTTTTCTTCTCTTTCGGGCTCCCTTTATTCCTCCTAGAGTACGGCATCTTAGGGTCTCACACGTGCAACGTGCTACGCAAACAGAGAAACCTTTCATGAGATGCTAGCGTAGCGCAAGCATCTCGTCCTCTCCCTAAGTTTGGCCATTTTTTTCTTCCCCCTTCGTGTTTCTACCTTGCTCCCTTTACACGTTCATTTCTTCTTCTCCTTCTTCTTCTTCCTATCTTTTGGAGGGAACGTCTTTGCCCTGCTTCGAGGGCTTTGGACTTGCTTCCGCTAGGGTTACTCTGGTTTCGTGTCATTGAACACCTCGTTTCTTGGAGGCACCACCTGCCCGCGTACGCACGCACACGATCTCGGCCCCCGCCACGCCCAATTTGCAGAGAGCAAGGCCAGACAAAATGGTCTTTGGACTCTTCAACACGGCCGACGCCTCAAAGCCTGAGGACGACGACAAGGTCACCTCCGCTACCGAGGGAGAGCCCGCGGCTGACGGCCCCGCCCCTTCTCTGCCTGAGAAGTCGGCCGAGAGGCCCAAGGATGTAGCCAAGGACGCCGCCGTTGGTCAGGAAGACGGCTCGACCTCAGAAACCGTTCAAAAGGATGCCACTAAAGAGACGGCGGCAGAGGATGCCTCAGACGGCCCCAAGGCAGCGGCAACGGAGACGGCCGCCGCCACCAACGAAAAGGGCGTCGACGTAGACGAAGTCTCCCCGCAGGCTCCGTCGCCGGAGACGAAGGGCGCAAGACCCCGTCCGACCTGAGCGGCCGCCAAACTCCGTCCAACTTGGATGGCCGCAAGACGCCCTCCGACCTCGAGGGCCGCCGCACCCGTCGACCCCCATCACGCCCCGCCAGGACCTCGCCCACATCGCCTCCCACGACTCCATCCGCCGCAAGCCCGTGCCCGCCCCAAGCTACGACACCCTGCGCGAGATGGCCGCCCTCGACGGCGCCCGCTCCGCCACCCCGGTGCTCGCCAAGAACCCGTTGGAAAAACCACCTACACCATTGTGCCCGAGCAGCTCGCGGAAAAGGCCCCCTCCACACCGGATGCTACCCCCAAGACACACATTACCCTCCCCGGCCGGAGGACGTCGCGCGAGTCACTGGTTAAGAAGCTCGAGAAGATTGAGATTAAGAAGCTGGGCCAGCTGTGGTGGATCGAAGCGGCCTGGTGGGGCGTGGCGCTTCTATCCTTTATCAGTAAGAAATCTCTCTCCTTATTTTGCTTGTCTCTTCTTTTTTTCTTTTTCAATTTTTTCCTTTTCCCTCAAAGCAAGCGCGCGCGTGCGTGAGATCTTCACTTCAAGTAGGCTAACGTGGGGGAAATCCGTTTCTCCCGAATCACAGTCATCGCCGCCGTCCTATCCGCCTACGACAACCATCCGCTTGCCACCCTCCCTCTCAATCTTAACGCCTTCCTCGCCTTCTTCACCACCGTGGCCACCATTTCCTTCCTCACGCCCGTGTCGCAGTCTCTCTCGCAGTGGAAGTGGAACTACTTTCGTGCCGAGGACCGCTCCTCGCCGACTTTGAGCTCTTCGACACCGCGAGCCGCTCCCTCCCCGGCTGCGTGATGCTTCTGGCTAAGCTTAAGCACACGCACATTGCTAGCGCCGGCGCTTTTATGGGTCTCCTGGCCCTCTTCACCGCCACTGTCACCCAGGCCGCCGTCGGGTACCAGCACGGACACGCGCCTCTACCGGGCGAGGGCGCCGCCGTGGTCCGGGCCGCGAGAATCCTCGGATCCGAGCAGGAGGGCGGCTTCGCGGACGGCATCGTCGGCGCGCTGGGCCTCGACGTCTTGCCCTTCCGACTTCCCGTGACCTGCGCCACCGCCGAGTGCGAGTTCCCGGCGCTGGAGAGCTTGGCTGTGTGCGCCAAGGTCAGGGACGTCACCTCGCTGCTCACCGAGCCCGGCGCAGCCAGGGCCAACAGCACGACGGGGACCTCGAGATCGGGAAAGAGGGCGGCGTACTCGGCCGCACTCCCGAGCGAGGCCAAGTGCTCCCTCGAGTCGGATAGCGAGTTCAATGTCTTGGCCTGCAAGACGGACGGATCTACAACACTCTCGTTTGGTGAAGATGACGACGACGACGACGACGACGACGACGAGAACCTGCGAAAGACGGTGATTTATTCCATGCCCATCATCTACTCCAACCCCAACTCGACGGAATCCCCCATCGGAGCCAAGTTTGAGGCTGTCGAAATCGTCTTCCACCTCTGCCTCAACACGTACGAGACCAAGGTGACAGACGGCGTCGCCGAGTTTAGCGTTACCGGGTCCTCGTACGCTGTCGGCTCCGAGTCCGCCGACCGGGAAGTCGACGTATCCTGCGCCGTCCTCCGTAGCACGGACACCAACTCCACGACTGCGGCACCCACCAACTGCACCGTCTCCCGGGGTGGCGTTCCCTCGGACGCTTTCCTGGAGCTGGACGGAGAGGACGGCATCTACAAGGCCCACTTTGCTACGCTCGAGGATATGGCACTGACCATGAACGAGGCACTGAGCGGGCTCTACGAGCGGGAACCGTCGCAGCGGGTTGTTGGGCGGCATATAGAGCATATTGCCGAGTCGGTCGTGTTTAACGGCGACCAGGATAAGCAGCGGGACAGGATCTCTCGCATGGCTGACAATATTGCCGTCAGTCTTACCAATACGTAAGTGATTCATATCCTGATTTTCCTCCCCCTCTTCCCCCATTCGGCGGACCATTGTCTATACAAACTTTGCATCCTCTCTCTTTATATACATGTACCCTCCCTTCTTTCGGGCCGATCAACTAACCTTTCCGTTTCTCCTCCTTCAGAATCGGTGCCAAGCAGCTCTCAGCCCAAACTCCGGGAGCCAACCCCGTGTCAGGCACCGCCTTTCTCCCGGAAACCCGCATCTCGATCCGCTGGGGCGCCCTGACGCTCCTCATCCTGCAGCTCATCGGCGCGCTCGTTTTCCTCGTGTACACGGCCATCGCCACGCAGCAGGCGGGGTGCCAGGTCCTCAAGAGCTCCGCGCTCGCGACCCTCTTCGCGCTCGAGGAGGACTGCCGCGGCGTCGCGGGGGCCTCGAGACAACCGAGGGTATGCGGCGCAAGGCGAGGGTCATGCTCGTTCGCCTCCGTGACGAGGCTATTGTCCTGGCCGGCGAGGAGAGCGGGCGGGTCGTGGATCTGGGCGTGCGAGGGAGCGTAGGTACTGGCTTGTCGAAGAGCAAGGAAGAGCTTTAACGCTGAGAAACACCTTTGTTTTTTTGGCCTTTCCCCCTCTTTCTGCGCCTTTTATCTTTTCCCATGCCCAAGGATTCGAGTAGATCCCCCTTTCCCACCTTTTTTCCCCCTTTTGGCTTATGATGATGCGACAATTTCTCTTTGTGTTTTCTTTTCTCTTCTGGATATCCCATATTTTCAAATGACATCCTTGCTTGTCATTGCTCTTCTCTTTGTTTATATTATTTGTGGATAGCTTTCCCTCTCTTTCTTTTTCTTCCCCCTCCCCGTCCCTGGACCCTCATCTCACCTTTTTCTTCTTCTTTTTGATTTTTCCGACGCGATGGGATTTTACACACTGGTTGGACTTGAGCCCCTGGGGACTGTTGAAACGGTTCGGCGCGAGGTAGAAAAGACACCTGCGGTGTAATGTAGATGGCTGGAACACTGTTGCTTCTTTACGGGATTGGGGGTGAACCCGGTATTCTTGGGTCATGGAATTTTATTCTTCTTGTCCTTCTTCTTTTTTTTTTTCTTCTACTCTTTTCCCTCTTCTTTTCTCTTTTACATTATTGACCTCGCCTCGTTTCGAGATTATAAGCGAAATAAAGTCTTTTTATCTTCATAAGACCTTTTACGCATTTATCTAGGAAAAATGTCTAACAAGGAAAGGTTGGTGTGTCACTGGATTGCTGGGCGCAACGACATGGGGAGCGCAGAGGCCTTCTGTATTTCGGCTTCGCTACCAAATCCGGAAAAGGTGTCTTCGGCGAAGGGAGGGAGAGCTGCAGCATATATCTGTGTAGATACAAGTAATAGGCAATGAAAGAAAACGCAAGTATATAGAATAGAAAAACCCCGTTCCTAAGCCGAATTCCAGATCGGTTTCGCCCCTCTCTCGCTTTTCCCCTTGCTTTCTTTACGCCCACTGCTCGAACCATCTGACGGCCTGGAGGAAAGCCGACTCCTTGCCAAACTTCTCCTCTGGGCTGGTGAGATTCGCGCGGACGGCAAAGCCGTGGTTGGTGCCGCTGTAGAGGGTGAACTGGTAGGGGATGTCGGCCTCGCGGAGGAGGACCTCGAGCTCGGCGCGGCGTTCGGGGGTGAGCGAGTTGTCACTTTCTGGGAAGGGAAGAAGGGTGATTAGCATCTTTCTTTTGGGCATTCTCATATCGTTTCCTTCTTCTTCTTCCATTCTGATACAGAAAAAGGACTCTGGGTTTGGGGAGGAAGGAAGGAAGGAAGGAAGGGGGGTTCTCTTCTTACCAGAGTAGGCAATGCTAGCAGCGACAGTGAGGTTGGTTATCTCATAATCTTCGGGGTTGCTCGGGTGCGCCGCAAAGACGGCATCGGCACCGCGACCTTCCGCGCCGAAGCGGAAGGCGAAGCGGCCGCCGAAGCAGTAGCCGGTGACGCCGATGCGGGTGGCGCCGAGCTCCTCGCGCAGGTAGGTGATGGCCTGCTCGATGCGGGCGTCGACGATCTCGGGCGTGTTGGCCTGGAGGAACTTTTGAATGTCCCAGTCGGGCTGGTTGAGGTCGCCGGGGGCGGGCTCCCCGGCGAAGAGGTCGGGGGCTACGGTGAGGAAGCCGGCGCGGGAGAAGCTGTCGACGAGGCTATTTTTGGGGGCGAGGGAGAAAAGAAAAAAGAGAGGTTAGATGAGCTGGATGATGAGAGGAAAGGGGTGGCTGAAGGGGAAAGAAGAAGTGGCTTACAGTTTGTTTTGGTTGAGCTGGATGCCGAAGACGTCGGTGAGGTAGAGGATGGCGATGTCGCCGTACTCGCCTTCGGGCTGGTTGACGTAGAGGGTCACTATGTTCGACAGGGTTAGACGAGTATAGGGTGGAAATTGAGGGAGGGGACGGGGAGGAAAGGGACCCAGCTTACGATCGCCGTCTGTTACTTCTCTCCGAGAGGCTCGCCTTCGTGGGCAATGATGCTGGTGTCGCCTCCGGCGCCGGCGAGAACACCGGACGCGGCGCAGAGTGCGAGAAGGGCCTTGATGGTGAGCATGGTGATGGGTTCAGCTGCTTTGTTTCGTTTCTGTTTTCTGCCGTAGATGTAGAAAGATCCCGTTTGCCTAGATTATGGAGATTTAGGCCTAGGGAAAGGATAAGAAAATTGAGGCTCCTTGAGAGTTTGTTTTGGTCTTGTTACTTTTCTTTCGCTTTTACTTGTAGAATAGCTCACTTTTCCGTTTGCCTGATGAAGAGGCAAGAAAAAAGGGGAGCGTTAAAGAGCACAATGCACCATCATATAATAAGTCTTCATGTCCGTTTCTCTATTATCCTTATCTTCCAATCTAATTGATATAGCTCTCTCCTCCCCAGCACATCTCCTCCTGCTGCATCCCCCCTCTCCTCCCACGGCATTAGAGATACAACCTCACGTCAGCACCAACGCCATTGCCACGGCGGGGGCGCGCGGTGGCCGGGGGAGGGGAGGAGAGGGGCCCAAGGAGATTTCATCATCTTTGACCGGCATGGGGTAACCATGGACACTCCCGTCCCGGCGAGCCGTATGCGGCAATACCTACAGATGTATCCTCCCTTGACCCCGGCCCAACGCCTCGTTTTTGCTGCTCCAGAGAGGCGCATGCGGGAAGAGCATCGCCGCGAAGAGTTTCTGCGTCATCCGGCCAGCGAAAAAAAGAGGCGTTGAATGGTGCCGGGTACCCGAGAGAAAAAGAAAAACTAGAAAAAGAAGAAGAAAAAAGAGGCTGTCTTACCTTGACATGCTGCTCTTCTTCTTCGATGAGAGTTCGTGGGGACCAAAACAGCAAAAAAAAAAAAAAAAAAAAAGGGCGAGACCTAGGCAACGAATGGCAATGCGCAATACTATGCCTCGTTTACCCAATTCGGGAAATACTATCGGGCCCCTCGGGCAACAGAGGAGACCTTGTTTTCGGCTAAACAGGCGGGGCGCGGCCGAAATGGGAGCGGGCGAGCGAAAAGCAGGACCAGAGATCTATTGACGAATTGGGGGAAATCCACGTCATTCAAGGCATTCTCGTCTTCTCGACAATCCGCCCTGGAAGTTCCCACGGAACTTTCCTCACCCCTCCTTTCTCAGCGGAAAAGCCGAGGTCGCCAAAAGACTCAATGCGAGAAGGGGAGCCGGGGAATAGAACGTGCTTGGGATTCGAATCACGTCGCCCTGTGCTGGGAGAAACGACGATTGCTGGCCACGGATGGTTCTCCTAGATCCATGGATTTATCTGCGACCCAGTATAGCCCGGGTTCCGGCATATACGACGTTCCACACCTCGACGCCCTTTCCCTCTCCAGGGCTCTCCACAGTCGCCGTTTTCAAGTACCTCGCTGCGTTATACGGTGCCGGATCCCCGAGAAGAATCGGATATTCGAAAGGGCTTGATGGCGTCTTAGAGGTAAAGAGGAGAGAGTTGTGACGAGGGACATGACTTCACATCGGGGCTGGTAGATACCCTAAAGAACAAGATCAAGGAGAAGTGCCTGAGAAAATCAAGACACGGCGAACAAATCACAAGAGGCAGAGGCAAGGCGCGGAGAAAGTCAGATGAGATTGTTCCCTCAGAACACAAGTTTTGACCAAAGTGAATTATTGTTGTGACCGTCTATCTACAATACACCGTCATCCACTCCTTTGCTCCAAGGGAAACAATTTCGTCGAGGGATGGTTTGAAGAGAATTTGAGGAAGAGAAAAGGACAAAAAGAAAAACACCGCCAAAGAAGAAGCTCCCAATAAAAAGTCATGTTCCCATCGAACAAGGGGATCCTTTGCCCAACGCCCGCGCGATAGTTTTCGTCAGTTTTTCCCAAGAGAGGCCGTGTCGCGCTGCAGTAATTGTAACATTGTATGAATCATCCAAAACATGTTTTTTGTTGGAGGACAAAAACAATCCGAGAAGAAGAAAGAAAGAAAAAAGGGACGAGCGAAGAATTCTCTAGTTTTCTGTGGGAGAGAGCAGGAATAAAAACGTCTTTGCTTTCTTTTGTTGTTCTTCTATTCTTGGGTAACGGAGAGAATGGAAAGAAGTAGGAAAGAAAGAAGCGGCTAGGTTGTACGAGCAGGCAGGGCAGCGTGTGCATTGATGGTGGCATTGAATGTGCGAGCGCGTGTTATGCTATGCGTGTGTGCTGTGCGGATATAGGCGTGCAAGTGCGTGCATGTGTATAGAGATGAGAAGAGAGAGATCTTCGAGCCTTTGAGGGAGAAGGACTGGTACACAGGTACGGGCTTGGGTTGTGATTGTGGTAATGCTGGTGTTGGATGGAATTGCCGTGCTAGGATGGCGGAGTCCGAACCAGAAAAACTTGCCTCTTGAAGCCTCTTGTCAAACGTTTACTTTCGATTGCTGCACCTCAGCCAGAGAGAAGGAGGAGAGAGAGAGAATCGCTTCGGCGTGTTCGTCGCGCAGTTTCTTTATTTCGCTTAAGCGGCGAGGATGGCATCGTTGAAAGCAGTGACGACGGCGTCACCACCACCGACACCGAGACCCTGGTCCTTGAGGAGCTGCTGGGCATCACGGCAAGCGGCGATGGCGGCGTCGTTGGCACCGCAAATGTTGTTGAGGTCATCGCAGATGCGGTTGACAATGATGTCAGGGTTGAGAGCCTCCTGCTGGTTAGCAGAGATGGTGGGCTCGTTGGACTGGAAGGTGAACTCGGTGTCGGGGCGTCCACCGAGACCTCCGGCGCGGAAGATGGTGGGGTCGCACGTTCCGAAATCGACGGCACCGTTACCGGCGGCAGCACCGTTGCCAGCGCCGGCATTGTTTCCGGCATCGGCGGCGGCCTCCCCATCGTCAGTAACAACGCCAGTACAAGCGTCACCATTACCTACAGCAGCATTGTTGCCAGCGTTACCAGCATCAGCGTTACCGGCGCCAGCATTGCCAGCACCGGCACCAGCACCAGCACCGGCGTTACCGGCACCGAGACCGGCGAGATCGACGGCGTTACCGGCGGCATCGACAGCCTTGAAGTTGGAGAAGCCCTGCTGGATAGCGAGCTCGGCAACCGAGATACCGGTGGCATCGAAGGGGTTCTGGACGGACTGGGCCGAGTTGGCGTTCTCGACGTCCGCACCAGCTACGGCTGGGTCGAAGAGGGGAGGATACCACGGAGAGCCGCGGTGGCGGGGAGAGAGGCATCAGCGCAGATGTTGCCAGTGTCGACGGCGAAGGGGTTGAAGTTCTGCTCAGCAGCAACGACGCCGATAGCGGCGGCGATGACCTGAGGGTCATCACCGAGCTGGGAGACGATGTCATCGGCAAGCGAGAGCTATCAGAGCGTCAATGTTAGAAATCATGTGCCTTTTACGCGTTTGCGAACCGCAAGATAATAAATACGGAGAAATCGGTGACTGGGGGTTCTTACCTTGGCGCAAGGGCTGGCAGCGGCGAGGAGAACACCGGGAACCTGACCGGAGAGAGTACCGGCGGCACCGGGGTTGCCGAAGTTGCCGAGGGCCTGACGGCGGCGGAGGCAAGACCTTCCTGGCCGAATCGGGCCTCAACGAAGGCAATGGCGATGGAGATGATGGCGAGCTTCATGGCAGACATTTTGAATGATTTTGGGGTTTTTTGTTTTTTCTTCCGAAAAATTCAAATCAAGTATGAAAAAAGTTGAATCGAAGACCGGCTGGCGGTTTGTAGTTGATAAAAAAGTAGTTGAGAGAGTAAAGAGTGTATTGACAAGAACGAAAGAAGGGCGTTCACAGAACTGCAAAAAGAAGGAAAAGTGAATTGAAGAAGACGGAAACTTGGTCGATGAGTTGATGAGGAGAGAAGAGAAAGAAGGGAATACCAGGTTGATCGACGGAAGGAAACGACGATATATATATTCAGGTTGGACTGACGATGCACGCCCGCCTTCCTCCTCCTTCGCCCCCCGAATCCATAATTGGCGGCTAAACAGAACCTGGGCACGTCAAGGGCGATCCGAAAAAAGGGGCAAAGGGCCTTCCCTCGATGACGATGCACTCGCTTCAGATTGCTGGGACGGTGGGGGAGTGCTAGGCTTCAATCCTCCCAAGCGCATGGGTGCAAAATCACCCTTGTCTGGGGAGCAACAGAGCAACAGAGTTACAGAAAAGAGCACCGCCTGAGCGACCCGACCCAACGATCCCAGGTCCCCAACATACCAAACAATGACGGTAAGGATACACGGCAGGGAACCACAAGAAAGACCGCCTGCAGGGTTGGGAGGAAGAAGAGAAAGAGAAAGAAAAATTTGGTTTAGCGGGTCAGGTCCCTCTCTGCGGTTGCCCTTGCCCCCCTTGACGACGATCATACATGTGCGGCCGTGACGCTTGAGACAAGGCACGGCATGAACGTCGCAGGCCACTATTTTGGGACGACATCAGGAGACAATGCGTAGTCTCGCGGGGTTGGTGCCCTGGTCTTTGCCAATGGCCCTCCTCCTCAAGCCCCTGGCTTGGCTGGGGCAGAACATTCCATGCACCCTGGCAAGAAGGATGGAAAACGTGCTCAGGGCATCGTGTACGAGGCGTTCGAGGGAACGGGCAACGGCGAGGAGGGCCTGTCAGGCACCACCGACAGCGCCGTTATTACTCGAGTGGAGCCGCTGTGTCGAGGGCTAGCTTCTAAGCGCCCTCCTCATTTTGTTTTGACCTCTGACGACGGGGGACCCTTCAGCGCAGGGTGTCATTTTGCCAACAAGGGGGCAAGGAGCGGGACTCCGTTGCTGCTTCAAAGCCCGAGAGCCGGGCGGCAACCCGAAATCTGTTGCAGCTGTAGCTGCGGCCTTCCCGTGGGCCAGGCGCGTTGAAGAACGGACACTCGCGCCTTGCTTCCGGCGTGTGTGGAAGAGGTCTATTGAAGAATGATTATCTTTTTCTGTACTCTGTTGGCTAGATCCTTTTCTCGTTGGTTCTTTTTGGGGCGGTAAATGGAGCTAAGCAATTAAGCTCCTGTCAAACTTTCAATTATGATTATCCTATAAGGATAGACATAGACAAGAGGCACAAGAGGCATGCCGATGACGAGTCCTCCATCAATCGAGTCCCTGATCCTCGCATCCTCATTTCCTTTCATGGATTCTGCGTAATGTACATCATTACCCAACTCTCCCATCATCATTTCTATTCTTTGGGACCTCGCACCTTCTCTCTGTCTCTCGGTAGATCAGTTTCTCGCCGTGCTCCTTCTCTGGTTCGCAGCGGCGCGGGTTGCCCTTGCTAGTCAAGTTCGGGGCTTGCTCTGCTCAGACGACGCGGCGGGAAAGTCCAAACAAGCTTGTGGGGAAGCGAAGACGTTTCAGGGCCGAGAAAGAGGACCCTGCCGCCCAAGGGTAGACAGTACGACACCAGCAGGTGCTAATCTGCGCTCGCGACTAGGTACCTATACAAGTCATTGTTTGCTGGTTGAGAGTGTGTTACTCGAAAAGCCTTTGTGAAAACAGTGTCAGATAACACTGTACCTGCGACAATGCATGCAAATTTGGCTTGATAACAGTGCGAAAAGGGACGGGCCACTTATGATCACATGACTTGGTGCTCAGACTGCCACTGGAGTCCTCGATTTGTTTGACCCATTCTCGAGCCCTGTTCGTGTTGAGGGTTCGGTGCAGGTACAAAGCACAGGTACCAGACCGACGCAGGTGGGACACCCACACACGCTGGCAGCCAAGCCTTTGCCTCTCCAATGAACCAAAAGAATCAGGGGCGGATCGGATCCGCTCCGATCAAACCGTCCAGCCGGCGTCGGCAGGGGGTGGACATCCTGAGACGGTTTCGAGACTCGCCTGTCACGAAACAGTCCGTACTATACGATGTCGGGGACTCCACTTATTGTTCCCCCACTCTCCCAACGACACGACGCTGGACACGCTTGCTTCCCCTGCCCTCGACTTTGGTCCCAAGCTTTGGTCAAACTCCTTCGATCAATGGATCTCATCTGACCCCATCTCGATCGGTCACAAAAAGGGGGAACAAGAGAAATCACAGGTGACGAGGAAGGTTTAGCCTCTTTCCCCCTTTGACAGCTTGGCCCTGATTGATCTGCTCATGCGGGGCGCCAGCCCAAATAAGGAACACGACGCACTGAGAATCAAAGCTGCGGCACTGCTCAATTTCTCGTCAGAATAATTAAGCTCAGCTGCCGCAGCTATTAGCATCGCACTCTCGGCACACTCGCTGAACCATTGGTGCTAGCAAACCTAGCCTGGGGCTGAGCCGTCCCGCTGAGAAGGGCGTCGAAGAAGCAGACTTGAAAAATGGTCAGAACCGACCCTGTGATGATGCGCGCGCATCTTTGATCCCGGGGAGCTGTTCGAAACGACTTGACGTTTCGATCCCTTCTTTTACTTTGCTTTGAACTGCCTCGTCTTTGCTTCACTTGGATTTCCTGCCCCCTAGCCCGTGACTTTGTTCCTCTTCGTCTTCTGCTCTCTCCACTCCCTCTCTCTTTGTTGTAGCAGGGCCGGCCTTCGGTAAGATCCGACCTCCTACGCATTCGCGCCCTTAACCTGGCTTCTTGCCTAGGAACCGGGAACGCCCTGGTGTTTTGGTCTGAAGTCCAGACGTTTTATGTCATGCAAACGAAAACTTGCTGATAATTCACGTCTTCGTCATCCTCCCCCTTCCCCGGAATGTCCTTGTCGCGACAGGGTCAACCCAGCATTACTAGTAATATCACATAATACAATTCGATCAAGTTGGGCTCACATCGTGATGCAAGCTCCACCTGGTCGGTCATGCTATGCTCCCAAGAAGGCTGATGTAGCGACTGTAAACCCCACTCGGGCACAGAGAGAGCACAGCCCAGATCTCACGATCATCATCGACAGATCATGACCCAAAGACTAGAGTCAATGATAATACTCTTGTTTGGTAGGTTTTCTCTGCCTCTTTGCGTGTACATGTGTATGCAGTGCGTAGATATCACGGAACCCATCGATCCTCAACCAGCGGTTGCAGGAACCGGACTTGCTGCTCCGCTCTTGCTCTTGCGCAACAAGCAAGCGCAAACACAAAAAGCGGAGGTGCCCAAGGGTTCAAGGCCATCCATGAGGTCGAGCACCGCTCATGCCCCGTTCGAATTTCGGCACGTCGATCCCCTTTGCTTCGACCAGCTGGCTCCCCTCCCTCCTCCGTGGGGAGGCCCCATCCATCCTGTTCACTTTCGGTCGGATGGCCATCCGATCTTTCTCCAGTCTCAAGTGTCAGAGCTTGGAGGTGTGGTCGCTATGCGAAGAGGTAGCCACTGCCAAGCCTAGGGAAACCCTGCCCCTTGCCCCAAAACGCCCTCTGTCTTCTTTTCCCTCTTGTCCTGAGACCCACGAAATAGTTGGTGTCATGTCTTCGGCTGGCAATGCCCCAATGGTTTCCGGCAAGCCCCCAGCACAGGCCAAAGATCTCGACGAATGTCTGGTTGAGCCCCCATGTCCCGAATCAAAAAAGAAATCGACAAAACTGCCGCCCGCACAACCTCTCCATGGCCCGTGCAGCACGCTGCGCAGGCGACGCATCGTTCTATCGTGCCCTTTTTCTCTCCTTCTCGTCTTCTCGTCTTCTTTCTCTGACAAGTATGGTCCCAACCTCACACTTTGCCAGTGCGTGGGAAATGACCTGCTTTCATTCCTATATCAGCAGTTCCCCAGGGTGGAATGGCGTTGTTACCCTCTTGACGCGACGGCTTCCGTAGCAAGAGTCTTCTTTTAGGATTCGGTGCCCCAATCTTCCCCTTAGAACCCCTTCTCTCCCAGTATTCCCTTTCTCATCCTCCTCCTCCACACTCTCTTTCCCTTCCTCTGCTTCCCTCGTCATTTCTGCTCGAAACTACACCATTCGGGATTAGCAAAAGGCATAAGCTTGAACGTGGGCAGCATGAAATGTCTCGGCCGTGTCGCCGATTGCCGCCCGCAAATCCCTACTGCCTCTGGCACCCCCTTTGCCCTCGCAACCCCAGCTGTCAAAAAATGATTTTGGGGGTATTAGTCGGTGGAAATAATGGGTGGGCCCTGCCGCGACGGTCATGATCGCCCTTGAATCTCCTCAGAGCGCAGGACACATCAGTATGTGCTCTCAATGCAATCCCTACCGAGGCTTTAATCCCGTTAAGCTCTACAGATCGCTTTTAAGCTACCGAATTGTTTCTCTGTTACCGATCGCCGAGGGAGGCCACTCTTTTAGAAGATGAGAGACGATGGAAGATCAAACAGACAGCAAGAAGAAGAAAAAGATATGGAGAGGAAAAGAAGAAGACAGAAACATCAGGGTGCAGGGCGGCTACTCGCCCACAAGAACCGTTGATCTGCTGAGAACAAAAGATGGGCAAGGACACGCGCGTTTACAATTGACACAAAGATTTCAAATAGAAAAAAAAAAAGTCGTGTTGGCTTTTTTCGCCCCATATGTACATTGACAAGGTAAGCTAATAATGTAGGTACAGACATCCCGCGAAAACTTGGGGACCCTTTGGTGTCTTCCTCGTTCTCTCCCCTGCCGTCAAGGCCATGGACAAGAAAAGCTAGCTGCGCGCGCGCTCCGCTATACAACAACTCTAGAAATCATCAAACTCATCGCTTCAATTCACGCCACCACCCCTCGTACGCGGATTTACCACTCGCCAGTGATGGTGGGGATGTCCCAAGGAGCCCACTCGGCGACGTTGACGGTCGCGGTAGACTTGGAGATGACGGCGGGCTTGGTGGTGCCACCGTTGATGAAGTAGTCCCAGAACTGGTTGATCTCGTCGTTCTGGTTGCCGGGGAACTGGCAATGGTTGTGGCCACCGACGAGGGAGAGACCCATGTGTTCGGCGACACCGAGAGCCTTGTAGATGAGCTGACCAGCTTGCATGCAGCCGGTGATGGCGACGGGGCCGAGCCAGTCAATGTCGTTCTCGGGAATGTAGAGACCGCGGGGGCGATGAGGGCGACGAGAGCCTCGTGGTCGACGGGGTCCTGGTTGATCTTGCTGGTCCAGGCGTTGAAGCGGGTGGAGAACCAGACGTTCTCACCCACAATCTGGCCGGCGTGCTGGATGTTCTTGCCCTTGGCCTTCTCGTCGTCGGCGATACGCCAGCAAGCGGCACCACCGGAGCCAGACTCCTGGGGGATGGTGAGAGCAATACGCTTCTCGAGGGCACCGGCGATGAAGGCGCCCTTACCGTTACGGGAGCAACCGGTAACGGCAACGCGGGTGGGGTCGATGCCGGTGGTCTCGGCGCCGAGCTGCTCGAGGGCATCCATGATACGGCCAACACCCCAGGCCCAGGCGGTCAGAGCACCAGCGGAGTGGTCGCTGCCGAAGAGGGTGTAGAAAGCACCCTGACCACGGGAGTTGCCACCCTGCTGGGCGCCGAACTGGTCGTTGGAGAAGGTGATGGTGGCAACGTTGCTAGGAACGTTGACGGAGGGGAAACCGTAGGCAATGACGGCACCAGAAGGACCACCGCCGGCAGGCTTGGAGACGGAGGCGGAGAGGGTGGCGGTCTTGCCACCGACACCGATGGTGATGGAAAGACCAGTGCCGGTCATGGAGGCGGTGAGGGTATCCGGGGGCCGGGGAAGTCACCGAGCTCGGTCTGCTCGAGAGCGTACTGGAGCTGCTGCTGGCGGCACTTGAAGTCATCGATGGTGGCAACGGTGGAGCCATCCCAGAACTTGAAGGGGTCGGGGAGCGTCTTCTGGTTGACGTTGGTGGGGAGGGCGGCCTTGGCGTCGCAGGCGGCGTCCTGGCGGGGCGCGTTGACGGCAGGCATAGCAAGAGCCGTGCTCGCGAGGAGCAGGGCCGCGGCGGATCCGAGACCAGCAACCATGATGACGGTAGACAAGGTAGAAATCCTTTGTTTCTTCAAGTGGAAGGCTGAGCAGGAGAAAAGAAGAGACTGGAACCGAGAGAGGCTAAGGAGTGGACGGGGGCTCTGGGATGAAGAAGGAAGAAGAGAGAAGAGGGAGAAGCCTGGTTCCTGTCGAGGTGAGCCGGGCGTGAGATTCCTTATCAATGCCTGCGAAGACCAAAGAGGGCTGGTGATGGTTTCCGGAATATATAGAGGCGGCCTGGGGACATTGTGCGGGTTCCTCCCTTTAACCCTCAACCTCCGCACGCGATACGGTATTAAACGGGGGTGTGTGTATGTGTGCGGATGGCCAAGGCCCGGCTCCTCTCCAGGAACCGCGGAACTCTGGGTAAGTGGTCCGGGGGAGGGGGTATCATGTTCGGAGATTCCATAGACAGGTGAGGGGACAAAGGTATTCCTTGGGCTTTCCTTAGGGCCAAGTGATTTTTCTCTTTTCTTTCTCTTGGAGGGGGTGGGCCAGCCACTATTCCTCAGCACATCAGGCAACGCACGCCTAGCCGGAGTATTGGAGATTGAGGGAATCGGGATCAAGGTTTATTGCTTGTAGCGGATATTCGTGCCTGACCAGTGGGCGGGGAAGGGGAAGAAGGAAGAGAGGGGAGTGGGGTGCTATGCTGTCTATGTGTGTGTGCGTGTTTACCGTTTACCGGATGTAATCTAAAAGTGATGTTGGGGTCAATATGGGATGAGAGGGGCGCTTGGCCATATAGAGCAAGACGAGAAATTGATGTAGTTCAATCTCACTTTTTTACCTCTTCCCCTCTGTTTCCTTTTTTTCTTCTCTTTCCCTCACAAGTTGTCTTCCCTCCTTCCCACATTGTACTTTAGGGTGCGTATCGCTTCCAAGTTGTGTGAACATGAGGAAGATGAATCCCTTGTACAGAATCCTCGCTGTGAGGGCGAAGTGCTTGTATTAAGTGAGGGCCAAAAAGGACGAAGACGATGTGTCGGCGACGTGACGGCAAGGAAGGCACAACCGTGGAGGGTTATCCGGGTCTTGGCGCATGCTGCCGGCGGTCGTGGGTTGTATACGGGAATATGGAGCTTTTTCTCTGTTTTTCCCAGATAATGGGTCCATTATTGCCCTACTCACTTGATCCCCTTCCTACGCGAGGCTCCCTCTCACTCAGTGTTCCTGATATAATCAAGATCCCTCCACACCCCAACAGTAAGTGGCCCGGAGTAGACTTTCATGGGTCGCGGTGGGGCCGTGGTAATTCTCCTCTTGCAATGCTTGAGGCTCTCCTTCTCTTTCTCTGTTACAGGGGCTCAGGGGGCAACCGGTGCTGCCATGAAATAAAACAAACGGATCAAAGGGGGACAGAGAAGAAAAGGTGGATTTAATATCGGACATTTATCGAGGCGGCTGAAGTGAATACCTGCGGCGCCCAGAATTGGCCATCACCCGGCATGGGTCCTGGGCTTGCATTGGCCAAGAAGAACAGTGGGCTCAGGGCAACGAATGGAACTTTGGAACCTTTCCTGGGCGTTTTGCGGACTGCAACGTTGGAAACAAGTTTGCGGTTGCGTGGGGAAGAGCGACCTGGGGTACAGCAGGGCGGAGGCTCTGGGAAGAGTACAATAGCAAGAGCTGCTGAACGTGGGAAAGGCCGGGCGTTCAAATGGCTGACCTCCCTTGGTTTCGCGAAACAGCTTGGGCATTTGATCGACCTCTATCAACTAAACCAACAATGTGAAAGCCCGTTAAAAAACAGGCGAGTCTTTATCCGTTGCCAGGGGAGAAATGGGTCGAGGCGGGTTAAAGAGCAAAAGGGAAAAAGAAAAGAGAAATAAAAAGGATATTCAGCACCCATTGTCGCTAAAACTAGGCGCACAGCAACCGTGCGGACAGGGTATTGGCCGTGAAGAGCATCAAGATCATGGGGGATTTATATTCGGTACGGCACTGCCGGGCGGCCCTGGCATGCAGAGAGGGGCAGGGAGAGCAGAGCGGAAAGGCGAAACGAATAAGGATCAGCAGGTAGAGGGACAGCATCACCGATGCTCGAACCGGCCATCTTGATTCGATGATAGACCAAGGGATACCCGGACTTGAAGGCGATAGAGGATATAAATCCAATTCAATTGTTGTATATAGAGAGTACGGAGTATCGGGATCCATGGGTGGGAGGCGCGTCGTGACCTTACCTTCGGGGTACATCATATTGGTATTCATCTAACAAGTACCCCGGAGAGCAACGCATCACGGCCGTTTTACACACATTGGACCAAGCCCGGGACGGACCATGGTACGTATTCTTATTGGAGAAAGCGCTTTCTTGGACAACACGAACAAGGAAGGGACAAGGCCATTTTCTCTTCCATACTCGCACTTCTTAGAGGGAACTTTATGTTGAACCACTCGCTAGCCGGACGCACGGAAGCTTCAACCAATGCGCCTACCTTCCAGGTCAATCTTCCTTCAGTAGATTCCACGCTTTACCTTCCTCGCCCATCGTCAGCATGTCGATCTCCTCCTCGCCCCGTTTCCAGGGAACAAAGCTAGGCTGCGATATGTCAACTAAGTGGTAGGATTAGATACCGGACCAGCTAGGCCAATCATTCCATTTTTGGTAGTTGGCCAGTTGAGCATCCTCGCTTGAGTGCCGGCGTTTTCCATGAGGGTATAATACGCGCTCCCTTAAGCTTGGTCCTATTTACATTGACATCCCTTTTCCTGTGCGTTTCAACATTCAGTGCATGGCGACAATATGGTGATTGCATAACAACAATAGAGAAAGAGAGAAAAAGAAGAGCAAAAGACGAGGTAGAAAGAAAAACACGAGCGATGGCAGCAACACACAAAGTGCTTCCTCTAGTCAGCTAGAATGGCCAGCCCCAAGAAACGGGGCAGCGCCATATCCTAATTCTAATGTGCCTTGTCAACCAACTTTCATGGTGACGCACGGCAGGGTTCGTCGGGGACATATTAACACACTGAATGGGGATATTGGGGTGTATAGTATGCGGGGAGTGAGACGGACGGAAATGCCACATCATTTTCCACGAGTCAGAGAAGAGCCAGAGAGAGCATGGCGGTATGGGGTCCAAGGCATTTGCCGTGGGTTAATTCAACCGGTGGGGAAGAAGGCGATCGACAAAGTAGATGGCTTCTCTCTTACCCACCCTGCAAAAACAAGAGAACAACGGAGGGGCAAAAAGAAGAAAAGGACATGAAAATTAATTTATCTGGTGACGATTTCTTTGTGGCCGATTCTTCCCCATCTGATGCGGGGAGCGAGCGAGGAAAAGTGTGAAGCACCTTGCGAGAAACCGATGCGAACAGATGGGGATGCGTGGCAAGTGAGTGCGACGACTTTGAACCAACTCGAAACTCGGCGCGGTATTGGGCACCTTGGAGCTCCAAATCATCAATCGCGGCCCGCCTAGTATAGCTCTTTAGAAGAAGCGAAGAGAGAGTCGATCTCGCGTACCTGACATTAATCCGGTTGTCGATCGAGAGAGACATTGGGCTGATTGGGTCCGTCCTGCTTGGTAGGGAGGTGCTGTGAACCATGCCTTCCCACTTACACAAGATGCAGCACCTCTTCGTCGCTTCCTCATCCGTACCTCTTCCTCGTCCAATCCCCCTCAACCACAAAAACCAGGATGATAGACCCTCATTCCCATGCGGTTACGAGAGAAATTAGTCGGTGGAAAGAGAAGGTAGCATGAGAATGGTGATCACAATTCCAGAAGTAACAGATGAAGCCGCGAATTGCATCGACATTTCTCGCCATCGATTCTTCGCTCTCCTCGCAGCCCCTTGTGGTTGTATGATCGCCAGTCAAGCTTGCCCCAAAAGCAGCTGATTGATATATTGCAGGCCCCGCCGCCCTCCGCCGCCGCCCGCTGGCCATAGTAGCCCGATAATTCGATAGGGACATGCATCTAATAATACTTGATGAATCGATGAGAGACGAAAGAAAGCGAGGTAAATAGATCCATTAGGGCTTTCTGAAGCCGACGGGCCTCGATTGATGTCAATGTGGCCCTCGTTACTTTGTTTGCCATGCCCGATATTTTCAGGCAATCAATCTCGCCCACGCGTGCGAGTGGCGGAACCCAAGGGTTGCCATATGAACTGCCCCATCTACTCCCCGTTTTCGCCATGCTTGCGACTATTCTCCAAGAGAGGGCGCGCCAGACTGAAGGCCAAGGGCAATACCAAGGAGAATTGATATCAGGAAGAGCAACCCTCCCCTCTAGCCAAGATACGATACATACGGCAGATGAATCTGGCTGGAAGGGGATGCGATGGAGCAACTCATTCCCAGTATCGTCTTTTCATCTTCCCAGGTGTCGTCTGAGTCGTCGGGGTCTTGGTTGACGATTTGTTCCCACTTACCTTTCTGTGGTGGTGATTATTAGATCACATCCTCCACATCATCTCTCGACATACATGTACGAAGTACTTGGCACTGCCGTCGATCCACGACTCCCCACAAAATCCCGCCCTCCTGCGGCTTGAGGCGCCGTCGCTTCCCAAAATTTGGTGCCACATGCCACATGCCACACCATCTCCATCAATGCCTCGTGCCTTATGCCTCCGACTTTACCGCTGAACCTCAATTCATCCCGAGACCCAGATCCCCGCAGGTCCCCCCGCCGCCCGCTACCACCTGGGATACAATAGCCGTGATTGTCCTGATTAAACCCGTCTGCCGAGCCACCTTATTTCTTTCGCATGGCTTCTCCTCATCCTCCACTTCTCTCATCCCGGTCCTCTATTCTTTCATATATGCAATATGCGATAATGTTCTGTTTAGTTTATTGCTCGGCTCAAGAGCTACGTGGACACCTCCTTTCCGACCACGACCTCCCCGAGGTGTAGGTACTATGATATGTCTTCCCTTTCGGGTCTTGAGCAGCCTGTACGGATGAGGTCCACCTATTCCTTGTATACAATATCCAGAGATTTCGAGCATGTACCCATGAAGCGGAAATGTCGATTCGTGCAGGCAAATGCATCGGATTGCTACTTGCCTCCCTCATCCGGGACTTACATGCAACCGCGTGATAGCGGCACGCATTCATTCTTCTCCAAATATATGACTTCCTTCCAGAACTCGACCTGGCCTTCTTTCCTGAGCCCTTCCATCCCTCCCTCCCTCTCTCCTCCCATGTCTATGTTCTCTACACTTGGCCCAGCTCGGAAAATGGCAAAACTTGCTCAGAGTGGCCCCCTCCCCTCCCCCGGTCCCCATCCTTAGATAGACGCTCTAGCTCAAGGAGAGAAGCTTGCAGCCCACCTAAAACCTCTCCTCCACATCTTTTCTAGGGCCGTGACACCCGGACCAGCCTTTTGCGCGGATTCTCTGTTGGACGGTATTCTCCAATATCTCCATCTAGCTACGCTCTATGCTTGCCGCCTCCGCCGTGCCCGTGACATTTCTATCGGAAGCTGCGTGCCGGGAATTGGAACCGTCTCCTCTGTCTCTTTGTCTCTCTTGACGTTCCCGTGCGGATATCTTGATCTAAATCAATTCTCCAACGAGAAGCGGAGCCGCTGAGCAAAGAGATCCAGGTTCTTGATCCTTTCCACATCCAGAGTCGATGTCTGCACATTGAGAAGTCAGAGTCGTAGATATTCTTACCCGTTTCCCTTCTGGGATATCTCGAGACCTTTTATCTTTCCCTCCTTTGGCGACGTGTCAGAGATACACCGTTTGCATCTTCTCTTTTCATCCTACGCGTATCCCCGCGTCGTCCGACTTCGGTGAATAGAAAACATGGCTGCCGCGGCGCTGGGCTTGGGCGCTCTGGCGCTTCTGGCTGGACAAGTTGTCGCCCATGGAGGATTGAACAATTATACCGTTGGTGAGACGTGGTATCGCGGGTAAGCCTCTTGACTTGTTTTCTTCTAGTTCTATTCATCCATCCTGCTTTCGGCTCTCATCTTGCCCTTTTTTATTTGCATGGTACCTGGTAGACGCCCCCTCCCCCGTGTCTTCTTCTTCTGAGTAGTGCTCTCGAGTAAACTTGAGGAGAGCAGGGGAAGAATAAGAAGCAAAAAAGAGCTTGAAAGACCCTCTACTAAAACAAAAGAAAACGCAAAACAGGTACGACCCCAACGCGCCCGCAGAAGAGCAGCTCGGCCAAGACTGGATGGTCCAGCGCTCCTGGACCACCATCGACCCCGTCTTCGACTACGACTCCGAGTTCCTCTCCTGCAACAACCCCGGCGCCTCGGCCTCGGCCTACATCGACATCGCGGCCGGCGACAACATCACCGCCATCTACTGGTACTGGCTGCACCCCACGGGGCCCATGGCCGTGTGGCTCGCCGAGTGCGGAGAGTCGTGCGAGGACGTCGACACCAAGGAGCTCGAGTGGTTCAAGGTACGTGACACCCTTTTTTAAGAGACGGAAGAGAAGACATGATAGATCCCCCGAAAAACCTACGACTAACAAACGCGCCGCCGGGGTGCCACACAAAAAAATAGATCTGGCACGCCGGCCTCGTTGACGACGGCGCCCTCGGCCTCGCCGAAAGCACCTGGTACCAAAAGGCCTTCCAGAACTGGCAAGGCCTCGCCGCCTACTGGCCCATCACCATCCCCCGCCGCCTCCGCCCGGGTCTGTACATGGTGCGCCACGAAATCATCTCCATCCACGTCGCCGACAAGCCCCAGTGGTACCCCGAGTGCGCTCACCTCAACGTCACCGGCGACGGCGACCTCCTGCCCGACGCGGACTGGCCCCGCTACCGCTTCCCCGGCGCCTACTCGACCGACGACCCCGCCGTCTTCATCGACATTTACTCTGAAGAGTGGGAGAATCCCGTCAACGCTGCCACGTATCAACCCCCTTGGGGCCGGTATGGACGGGTGAAGACGAAGCTGAGGAGGTAGAAGAGGTAGAAGAGGCCGAGGAGGCCGAGGAGGCAGCGGGGGACGAAGACTAGTTCGGGAAAGGGAGTGGTGGCTGGCATGTATATATGTATACCTCGTATCTACAACAACTCACAAGGACAGCGCATTGAATGGGTTAAAATTATATCAGTTGAATATTTGTATTAGGAAGCTTCTATTCCTTCTTCATGTTCTTTCTCTACCAAGTCTCAAGAGTGACTTGTAACCCACATTAAGCTGTTTAATCGCTTGTCTTGATATGTAAATTGAGGTGTTGGAAGCAAAGACCCAGTCCCGAACCCCATATACCCCCGTCCAAACCCTACAGAGTCGCCAATATCAAATAGTTCAGAAAAGAAAGATGTAAATAGACAGAAAACAAGATCTCCCATAAAGCAAGGTCCCAAAGAGAACGCCCCTTCATAATTCCCGAGATCATCTCTAACCGCTCAAAGTCCTTCAATCGCCTTGAGAAGCACTTGGAGACCGAGCTTGCCAACGTCCCCGTCCGCCCTCAGCACACTCGCCACGTCGCTCAGCACGCCGAGTGGCACGTAGCATCCCTGCTTGGCCTTGTCGAGGCTCTCCTTGAGCCGGCTGGTGTGCTCCCACTCCTTGGCCGCCACTTCGGCACTCTCAACTACGCGCGCGGGAATTCCGCACATGGACGCGCAGTGCATACCGAAGCTGCCCTCTGCCACGCCGTCCTCAAGTCGGTACAGGAACGTGACGCGGCGCTCCTCATCGTCCACGTGGATCTGCATGCGGCGCGGCCGGATCTCGGGTGGTTCTCGAACTCGGTCGCGATCGAGTGGTAATGGGTCGCGAAGAAACCCACACAGCCAATGTGGCTCGCCACGTGGTGGAGCACCGCTTGCGCCACCGCGACGCCGTCGTACGAAGACGTGCCACGGCCGAGCTCATCGAGGATGACGAGCGAGCGGGGCGTTGCCTCGGAAAGGATCTTCTTGGTCTCGGACAGCTCCACGAAAAAGGTGGACTGCGCGGCAAAGATGTTGTCGTTGGCGCCGAGACGCGACATGATACGGTCGACAGGCGTGAGTCGCGCGCTGACGGCAGGCACGTAGCAGCCTACCTGCGCCATGATGACGGCGACGCATGACATGCGAAGCACGGTCGACTTACCCGCAGCGTTGGCACCAGTGAGCAGGCTGATGTTGGCCGTGTCGCCTCCGAGCTTGACATCGTTGGGAATAAAGTCCGTCACCGTCGTCTGCATGCACGGGTGGCGTAGCTCGCTAAAGTCTACCACACTCCTCTCGCTCTCGATGAACTCGGGCCTGCAGCTGGGCTGGCCGATAAACGACGAGGCCCTTGCCAATCCCACTAAGCAATCGAGTTGCGCCATGATGCGCACGGCCAGCAGCCACGTGTTGTAGTCTTCATCGAATCGAACAAAGAACCGCGATGCCGTCTCCTTGATGATCTGCGAGTGCGTCTCCTCCGCCTCCTGGAGCTCGCGCACGAGGTCGGTCAGTTGGGTGAAATAGTAACGCTTGACGCTCGAGGTTGCAGACATTTGCCGCCAGTTGGAAGGCACCTTTTGAGCCTTGGGCGCCTCGATCTGGTAAATCTCCTTGCCGATATCGGTAAACTTGAGGTTCCTGCACTTGAGTTCCTTCTTCTTCTCCTCCAGCAGTGAAGAGAGGCGCTCCTTGATCTCGGTGATGGTCTCTTGGCTCGCGTCATAGTCCTCATCGATCCCGCGCTCCGGGACTAGCATCTTGTCTGACTTGGCAAGGTCCCGCTTGAACGCCGAGTTCCAGTACGTCAGGGGTTCCGTAAGGTTCGGCATGCCCTTGATGAGTCGGTCCACGATGCCGCTGCCTCCGCGGAACGCGCCGAGGAGGCTCATGGTGTATTCAATCTGCTCAAAGCCTTCCAACACCTTGACGAAATCGTCGGCGCGGATGGAGCCGGCGTGGACTCGCGAGATCAGCCGCTCCAGGTCTGGCATCTTAGTCATCTGAGAGGTGAACTGATCTCGGAGGCTACGGTCGGCGTTGAGCATATCAACGGCGTCCAGGCGCTCGTTAATTTTCTCAATGTTGCACAAAGGGTGGCATACCCACTGCCGGAAGAGTCGCTTGCCAAAGGGGGTAACGCAGCGGTTGAGGAGACCGAACAAGGTGCCCTCGGTACCGCCGTCGACGTTGTTGGCAAAGATTTCGAGATTAATCAAGGTTTGGCCGTCCAAGATGAGGGTGCCGTTGCGCTGAATGGGGTTGTAGTGTTCAAAGTTGCCCTGGGAGATGAGGCTCTGTTCGAGCTTCAAGCTTCGCAGATACTGGATTAGTGCGCCCAGAGCAGACAAGGCGAGGTCCTTGTCCTTGAGCTCTTGCAGCGTCTCGGGCCAAAGGCCATCCGCCTGGCTAAAATACTCGCCGCTGTCAAGTTCCTTGCGTGTGCTATACGCGTCCCAGAACTCGGTGCCAGCCTTGCGGTAGTTCCAGATGGTGGTAGGAGATGTGCTATTTTTGAGGATGCGCAAGGCTCGGGTGGAAATATGTGACTTTTCAATAATGAGCTCGCGAGGACTAGTCTGGGCAACAAAGGTCTCAAACTTAGTCATATCGATGTCGTCCTCGAATTCAGAAATGGCGAAACGACCCGTCGCGGCATCAACGAAGGCAATGCCAAAAGCCGGCTTGCCATCAATGATGGACTCCTTGATGGCGGCGCAATAGGTAGCCATGTCATCCTGAAGCATACTGCCATCAACAAGCGTTCCACCGGTCAGAACGCAGGCAAGCTCACGCCTGATAATCTTGTCGGGCTTGGCAGCCTTGGCACCGCCGTCGCGCTCTCGCATCTCCTTGCCAAGAGCGGACTCCATCTGATCGACTCTGGCTACTTTGTAGCCCTTGGCCACGAACTGGTTCACCCACATGTCCAGTGAGCTTTCCGGCACACCGACCATGCGCATGTTGACGCGGTCGGTGAGCTTGAGGTCGAATAGCTGATGGCCAATGGTGGCATCATTCTCGTAAAGCTCATAGAACTTGCCCTTCTTGAAGAAGACAATGGTGTCCCAGAGCTTGTGCTTGATCTCCCAGTACTGCTTTTCAAAGGCGGAAAACTTGTGCCATGCAGCAGGAGGCACAAAGACCGAGGTGGGGTCATATTCGGGGTGGCCGGGGGTTCTTGTTGAGATCCATCATCTTCGCGAGCCAGGGATATCGCTGCTCCGGATCCTTCTCGTGAGGTCGCACCTTGCCGCTGCCGCCACCAGCTCTTGCGGCGGGTGCTTTGACGGGACACTCCTGAACCTCAGCATTCTCGTCAAACGCCCACTTCATACAAGTGGCTGCGGTAGACGGTACGTCGTCCATATCAATGTCAAGGTCGATATCGGGGCTGGCGTCTGTCTGCACACGCTTCGAGACTGGGGAGGCCCTCTTTCGTGGCTGGGGCTTGGACTCGGCTCGCTTTCGCTTCTTGGGCCTGGACTGAGCATCAGAGTCATCCGATACTATGAAATCGTCGATGTCGTCTGCTTATTGTGTTTTGCGATTGTTAGTCACCCCAAAGACATGGCGTACAAGATTGGTTTTATGAAGATACTACTCACCCTCATCCGCCGCATCAGCGACATTACCCGCCTCCTCCTTGTAGTCATCCTCGTCATCCGAGACGGTGGGGAGGGCTCTAGTCTTCCGCCGCGCACGGGAGGTCTGGATGCGCTGAAACGGGTCTTCATCTTCGTCATCAGACTCAGCGTAATTCACCGCCTTCCGAGCCTATCGCATCGAAGCACAACACATACACGGTTAGTCCATCGTGCCATTGGCGCCCGAGGCTATCTAAAAGTGGTTTCGGCGAGGGAGAACATACCTTTCGCGTGGGGCTACTACTCATAAACGGCCGGGAAGTGGTCCTAGTCTGCTTCACCAAAGCCTCAGCGGGAGTGACGGGCGACGGCAGGCCGGCGGCAGCGGCGGCGGCAGATCGTACCTTGGTTACGGTGGAGTCCATGTTCTCCTGCGAGCTGGGAGGGTCAACGGCATCGCTGCTGGGGATGGGGGTGATGTTGGCAGCCCTCGGCCTGGGCAGGGAGTTGGACTTGGTTGTCTCCTTCAGACACGGGACCGGAGAGGATTGGGGAGCGGCGGCTTTGGACTTGGAAGCAGCAGAAGAAGGCGTGGCTGAGGGCCTTCCGAAGAAGCTCATTATGCTCTGCTGCTTGCCAGCCGAAGCCGAACCGGTGGGCCCCTTCTTCTGAGAGGAGGGCGTCTTGGCCGGCGTGCGAGCCGGCACCGATGGGGCCTTGCTCGACATGGCGGAGGATTTCGTCGTTGTTTGGCGATGAGGAGAGATAACCAGAGCCTCTGCTTGTGGGGATGGTGATAGGCGATGTCTCTATGGAAAACAAATAAAAGGCAAAGGAAAAATTTAATCTATGTGAATGGTGGTGTTGGTGGAAGCGGGAAAGGAAGGAAATAAAATGTAGACGGCTCCAGTGGTTTAGAAAAGGAGGGAGAGACACCGGTGGGATGGAACGCGGTACCGAAGACGATGGACACGCTGAGACGCGCCTGCGCGATCCCCTGTTAAAGTGGCTCTAGCAGAAAGTGGAAAGTGGGCAGGTACAAGGGGGCCCAGCTTCCACAGGGATTCACGTCGCGAAAAAGAGCCCCACCAAGCAATGAACAATATGCATCTAAAGGTATATCCATGACTCGATGCTATCAACGCCGAACGCTGCCAATAAGTCGTCTCTCTGTTTCATCGTGAGCATCTATTAATCCCATCGCTTTGTCTTCGTAGCGTCTTTTATTTTAAAATATCTAGGTCCCCAGCCAAATATGAATCCTCGTACAAGCGCCATTCGATAAACCCAGTCAAGGATCGCTGGTCTTGACCACTTTGCTCATGATCATGTAGTCGGGGTTGAACACCTTCCCAAACCGAAGCGTTCTCGGAACGGGTGATATCTCGTCCTTGGCGAACCCAATCTTCTCGTAGAACTCGATGCCCTTCTCGTTGGCGAGGAAGCATGTAAGCATCACCTTTTCCACGCTGGGTACGTTTTTCCCAATCGTCTCGAGGAAGCCCATCAAGAGTCTGCCAAGCCCCGTTCTACACGGCCGTCAAATAACAACGAAAAAGGGTTAGAAACCTCTGGCAACTTTCTCTTTTTCCTTCTTCTCCTACACAATGGGCCATCTTTTTTCTATCGCTTTCACCGTCTTCCATTGACTTTCTTCAAGTCGAGAGGGCAGTTACTTACCCCTGCAACTCGGGTACGAGGTGAATCTCGTAACAGTAAATCACGGGCTGCCCCTCTTCAAAGCAAGGCATTAATGACGTGAAGCCCTTCACAAGACCGCCCTCATCCCTGACCAGGATATAGCGCAAGTCGTGGTCTTTCATCTCCCGCCTCTTGCTCCCCGGTGCCAACCTCTTGACGAGGTCTTGTAGTGCTCCCCGGAGGTCTGCTCCACAAGCCCAAGGCACGCCTGGAGCTCGTCCCGCGACAGCTCCTGTGATTGGCAAAATGCAAGGGTGTATCGGACTCCTGTTTTGGGGTGCAGCCATTGGTTGGCCCATGCTGGGCTTGAGGAGGAGAAATGTCAGGGAAGTTGCTTTTTCCACTCATTTTTTTCCCCCTTTCAACCCCGACTTCCCTGGGCTGGTCTGGTACAGACGAGGAAATACGCAACGGCTATCAAAGCTCCACGGAAAGATCTGCAAGAGGGGTGAAGGGGGACTCACTTCGGTGCTAGATACTCTGCGATAAACTCCTCGTCGCTCTTGCCATTCGCCACCTTGATCGGACTTTCAACACGTCTCCGGAGCATGGTTTCTCTCGCAGGGCTCGAATCCCTGGCATGCTACGCTTCACTCATGAGAAGGAAGAATTAGGGAAGGGGGTCAGGTCTTGAGCTGGAGAGTGGGTGGCTTGAGCTTGGCGTCTAGGAGGTCCAAAGAAAACGCGTCCATTGATATTCTTATAAGCGAGAAGGTCGCATGGGAGCCGACCCCCACGCAAGCCACGCTCCCGAGCTCCAGGCCATTTCTCGTTCTGGGGGCGGACTTCAACAGCAAGAAGCTGCTTATGTAACAAATCAAACAAATCAATCCGAGAATCTGCTGCAACTGCCAAGCTTGAAGCTTCCAGGAAAAGGCGAAAGAGCTTTCGGGTTCCCATTCAAGAAGGGAAGCTGGATTTCCTCCAATGGCCTCACATCTTGTCCAATTATACCCCCGGTAGCATAGGGCTTCTCATCCGCCGCTCCAATGCGTCTCTCCCTTCTTCACGCCCGCTCCTTCTCCAGCCGGCCAGGCAGTTCGCCTCGGCTCAAGGCGGCTCTCTCTCTCGACCATGTAAGATTTACCTTGAATCTAGCGCTCTACAAATCCCTGAGTAGAAGATCAACCACCGCAGGCTTGTTTTTTTTTTCCATTTTTGTTTCAATACTTACGTAGCTGCTTCCTCTTGACCAGTTCATACAACGTGGGCGCGTCTTGTCGCTCTATCGCACCATCCTGCGCGACACCCGGCGCATCCCAGACAAACGGACCCGAAAGGAGACGGTGGGCTTCGCGAGGGCGGAATTCGAGAGTCACAAGAATGTGACGGACCTAGTAAGTATCTCTAAGACCTCCCGCGGCCATCTTGACCTCAACTCTCCTCCCCTTTTCCTACGTTCGCCGCATGATCAAATGGAAAAGCTACGACGCTCGTAATATCACCCGGAGGCTTACAAGATGGCATAGCAACACATCCGATACCTTTGTCCACAGGGAAGACAGAGTGGGAGAAGATGGAAAGGTATATAGACGGGTTATAGAGTAAAAATAAATCCAGTAAATCCAGTAAAGACACCCTTCGTACGTGCAAGAGAGCGACAAAAGGCGGAGATGTCCGTGTGATGAAGGAGCCAAGGTCGCCGTCCAGCGTCAGAATCGTTCAGAGGTTGTATATTGTTACAAGAAGGAATGTCTATCCACGAGAAATCGTCGTCCGCACAACCAGGGCAACACGTCCTTTCTAATGCGCAGCTCGTTTCCTACAAAGTTCTAGCTCTCGTGTGCCAACCCCCTCAAGGCCGGGATATAGTACATGTCGTCCAAAATTTCAGTTCGTTCCCAGTTCGCCCATTCCCAACCCTCTCTAATCCTGTCGCTGCTTGTGTCGAGGGTTCGCCTTGCAAATCACGTAGAGGTAACCGTTGTGTCGCTTGCCACCCTTCCTTCGGACAATCTGTAGAAAAGGTATGTCAGCCACCAAAAACCAGACGAGATGGAAAGACGCCCCCTAGAAGAAAGGGAAACTACTAGAAAAACAAGAGGCGGAGGGATGAAATTTCCCCTTTTCCTCATAGCAACGCCAAAAACTCACCTTGCAGTGCTCGCATCGCTTCTTCACCGAGCTATGCACCTTCATACCCCGAACCTGCTCAAACACGCCCACGCTCACGGCCGCCGGCTTCACCGACGCCAAGGAGGCGGGCATCATCGCCCTCTGCGCGAGACCAAACGCCTGGCGAGGCGCCGCCATCGTCGCCCTCGTCGCCGCGAGGGAGAGGGCGCCAAACGTTCGGATGAGGGAGGAGCTCATGTTTTTGGGGGTTTTTCGTCGCAAAGCAAAAGGTTCGAGAGGCGTACAGGAGGTCGCGGTGATTTCGTTTTGGGCGTTTTCTCGAATCTTCCGGATGGAGAGGGAGGGCGGAAATGGTGGAAAATCGCGCGGCCGTACGGGTGCCTCGTGGGTGAATGTCGTCTTCGTGAGGTGAGGGAGCAGGATGTTGTCTGTTCGCTGGGAGCTATTTTTTCCGTCTCTCATCACTAGCTCGGAGTGGATCGGCAGATTCCGTCGCCAACCTGTTGAGTGTATTTATACCGTGCTTGATTTATTTCGCACGTTGCATAGTATGTGGAGTGTGGCACGCACAAGGAGCTGGAAGTCTGCAAGGCATTCAATCTCTATCTAACCATTGTTTTATGCGATGAATCCAATTGTTCTAACTCCAACCTCGTACGTACCCAACCTCTGAAGCTTGAAAGAAAAATGGGAACAAAGAAGTGTGCGGGGGCGAATGATAGAATGGCAAGAAGAAGCCAATAAGAAGAATAAAAATTCGCCATCAAAAGTCTAATCCTGTAGAAACGAAAACACCGTCCGTCATCAAACATTAAAGGAACAAAATATAGGAAAAAGAAAAGAGCAGGCGCTCGCGATATAGCCATATATATATATATGGTAGAGAGCAAAGAAAAACAAGAAACCTTCGAATTTACGAACGAAGGAACGTCTTGAACACGGTTGACTCGGTGCAATCCTCGCGAGGGTAGCCAATGGCGTCCAGAAACTTCTCCAACTCTGGCACCTCGTCGTCGGGACACAGGATGCCCGTCAGGATCTTGGCAACATCGCCACCGTAGTTGCGGTATTGAAAGAGGCTGATGTTAAACTTGGGCTTGAGGGTGGTGACGAACTTCTCGAGCGCGCCGGGCCGTTCGGGGAAGTTAAACATGTATAGCCTCTCGTTGGCCACGTTGGAGCGGCCTCCGACGAGGTAACGGATATGGGTCTTGGCAAGCTCGTCGCCCGAGAGGTCGGCGACACTCATACCACCAGCCCGGATGCGATCTAGGAGCCTTTCGAGCTCATGA
Organism: Parascedosporium putredinis; assembly: GCA_949357655.1. NCBI lineage: Eukaryota > Fungi > Ascomycota > Sordariomycetes > Microascales > Microascaceae > Parascedosporium > Parascedosporium putredinis. The sequence continues at coordinate 1,574,951 of CASHTG010000019.1, forward strand.
GCCCGCTGGTACGCCGGGCTTGTGAGCGAGATACCGATCAGGATGTTGGCGAGCTCTGGGGTGGCATAACGGTAGGAGAATTCAGTGATGGCGTGAGGCATGACGGCACTGATGAGCTCGGAAAACGAGCCAGGCCTTTCGGGGATGCTAACGGCAAGGAGGGCTTCCTTGCCCTCACCAAGGGCGGCGCGCTCGGCAACAAACCTGAGCCGGTCAAAGTTCATGTTTGCGCCTGAGGTGACAGCAATAAGATTCCTGTTGCGGTTCTCGGATGGGTTCTGGGCAACGTATTTCTTCAGGCCGGCAATAGAGAGGGCGCCGGCGGGCTCGAGGCCAGATCGGGTATCGTCGTACATGTCCTTGATAGCGGCGCAAATCTCGTCGGTAGTAACCTCGATAACCTCATCCACGACGTCCTTGCAGATGCGGAACGTCTCCTCGCCGACGGTCTTGACGGCAGCGCCGTCGGCAAATAGGCCAACATCCTTGAGGATGACACGCTCGCCCTTCTTCAGCGACTCGACCATGGCGTTAGCATCGTACGCCTCGACACCAATGATCTTGACGTGAGGTGCCATCCGCTTAACGTAAGCGCCGATACCGGCGATCAGACCGCCGCCGCCAACGCAGCAGAAGATGGCCTCGAGCTTCTGCATGTTGGTCTGACCGAACAATTCCATGCCAATGGTTCCCTGGCCAGCAATGACATACGGGTCATCAAAGGGGGATGTTGATCAAGCCATCCTGCTTCTCCCTCCTAGAGCACTCTTCTTTGGCAGCGTCAAAGTCGGCACCATATAAAACAACGTGGCCACCGAGGCGAGTGACGTTGAGGTGCTTAATGCTGGGGGTGGCTTCGGGCATGACGATGGTGGCGGGGATCTTGAGCTTGCGAGCTGAATACGCCACACCCTGGGCGTGGTTGCCGGCAGAGCAAGCAATAACTCCTTTCCAGCTCACAGCCGGGTCGAGGTGGGCCATCTTGTTGTAGGCGCCTCGCAGCTTAAAGCTGAAGACGGGCTGCTGGTCCTCACGCTTGAGCAAGACATTGCACTCGAGCCGGTTGCTGAGATTAACGGCGGGCGTCAAGGCGGTAACTTTGCAAGCTTCGTAGACTCGGGATGTCGCATTGGCGATAAGGCGGAGGTACTATGCAACCGAACCGGACCAGTGCTCATGTCAGTCTCGAAGCCTCATACTCTATTTTTTTTGCTTTTTGCTGCCTTATCGCTTGGGAAATCTTGGCGGGATCGGAGCTCTCCCAATCCCTAGGAAGTGAAGATGTAGGGCTTCCCACACCACAAGAAGGAAAAGTAGGGGAGGAAAACTGAAAGGGAAAAAAGAATTGTAGGACTAGAGGCTGCTTACGTCTGGGGTGCCATCGTCGAGCAAAAGTCGTCTGGCACAACGCTCTTGATGCGTAGTCTCTTCTCCGAAGATGGCGTCTTGGGGTTGGCACTATATTCGGTCAGGGACATGCCGCCGGTGTTCTTATTCGGCGGTGTGACGGGGCGGTGGTCGCCATTGACGCCGTTGGTATGGCCATTTCCATTTGTGACGGGAATAACCACAGGGGTCTCTTGAAAGTCTGTCATATCTGCTACAATGGTGTTATAAAGATGAAGGAGTGTAGAGAAGGAGACAGCAAGGTCAATGAGCCCCAATACAGAGCAGGGCGAAAAGGAGAGAGAGAGAAGATCTTGTTTGAGGAAGGTGCGCGCGGGTAAAGGCCGTTTTGTTGGCGGTCAAGATTTCCTCGGGATGAATTGGAAGGAACTTGACATTGAAGGCTTTTGGGGTCTGTGTTGGAGGGGCAATTTTGGAATTTTTCGGGGCCTGTGAGTAATCGTCGAGGTACTCGGCACGCTAAAATTAGTGTATGCGGTACCACACGTTGGTGGAAGTGCGGCGGGGCAGATCGGAGGGCGACTTCGGGATGTCTGGGCCCTGGCAGTAGTGACGTGACAGCAGGAGCTTCCAGGGGCCTAGAAGCAACCAAAATGAATCCCCGGACGATCGGGGGAGGGCTTGGGGAGATCTGTGGCCAACCACACGACAGCGAATTGAATATCTAACAGACCCGATTTGTTTTCTTTTCTTTTTTTCGGGTTGGAGAGAGGAGAGAGAAAGAGGGTACCTTGATCAAGGAGTCATCCAAGTGACTCTTCCCGACGTTCTAGCCCAAGTTTTTGCACTAGTCCATGGATCATTGATATCTAACACTATATGCTAGGCTAGAAAAAGGAAAAAGTGAAGTAACTCGACAGCACATCTTTGTGCTGTTGGATAACATTGAGCCAATGCACTTCTCTTAGAGTTACAGGAGAAAAAGGGAATCACCAAAAAAAAAAAAAAAGCTGAACCATGTGCCCATAATCCACCATTTTGTGGGCCGAGATCGCTTCGCTGATGCTCAACGCCAACCAAGGCAAGTACAGTCGCAGCTCTGGAGCTACAGTGGGGACATCCATCAATTCAGGGTGTCGGGTACATGTTCTGATTGAATTCAATGTTGGCAGTGGATATCGGGAAAGTGCACGGAAGTACGGCGTACATGCAGGACACGGGCCAGAGCTTAGGCTTTCAACGGGTGGACATGAGCAAATGGCTGCGTCGGTGCCACAGGTTAGACAAGCCTTGGGGACGCCTCATCCATCATTGGTCAGAACTGGCCAAGAGCTGTCTCTCGCCGTCATCCATGCCATTTCAAGCCTCGCAACCTCAGCCCACTTCTCAAAACTCGACCATCGCGACGACCATCGCCGACCAACGACCATCGGAATAATCGAGCAGTCGCAAAACGAAAATAGAAAGAAGCTTAAGGAGGGCGACAACCCCCACGCGGACCCGTCTTCACAATGTCTAACAGAAATTTCGACCAAACCTCGCTTCCCTCGTCTTTCGACTCGGACGAGTACGTGCTACCCTTCCATTTCCTTCTCCTCCCACCAACCGAGCCCAGACAGCACCATCGAGGCTAGCCTTTGGTTTCCGCGCGAGGCGAGAGCTAACCAAGCAACCCGCAGAAAATTCATCAACGAAAATGCCTGGCAAAAGGTTTCCCGCAAGCTCAAAGAGGAGCCCCTAATCCCCTCGGTAAGCCTACGCCACAATCTCTCTTCCGTCCCTCGCTTTCCTTTGGTGCACATACCTCCAGAACGACAAGTAAGCAATAGCGAGCTAACGACAAATGTCACCCCGTTTCCTTCTTCTCCGTTTTAGGCACCGCCGTCACCTGCTGGGCTCTTTGGAGCTCCTTCCGTGCCGTCCGCCGCGGCGACTCCGCCGGCGCCCAGCGCATGTTCCGCGCCCGTGTCCTCGCCCAGGGCTTCACCGTCATGGCCATCTGCGCCGGTGGCATGTACTACAACAAGGACCGCGCCAAGTCCAAGGAACTCCGAAAGGTCCAGGAGGCGCAGGATAGCGAGGAGAAGCGCGCCCGCTGGATCCGCGAGCTCGAGGCCCGAGACGAAGAAGACAAGGCCATGCGCCGGAGGCTGGAGAAGAAGCGCGACGCCCTTGCTGCCGCCGCTGCTGCTGCCGACCCTGCCGCTGACCAGACAGCGGTTAATGCGCCGAAGAAGGAGGGTGGTGTGCTTTCCGCACTGGGTGGCATGTGGGGTGGAAATAAGAAGCAGGGAGAAGAGGCCGCCGCCGCGCCAGTGCCTGATCCCGAGGTGGTTGAGACGGATAGCACGGGCAAGAGGAAGAAGAACCCCAGGAGCTCTCTCGACTCTCTGGGTGAGATAATCGGCAGCAAGAAGTCTCCTGAAGACATCAACCCCGAGAAGAAGTAAAAGGGAGAGAGCGGGACTTGATGGTGAGGTCGGAAGAGGAAGAATAGGATGAGGCATTGGCAGAAGCAAGTTGCGCCAATGCTTCATGCTTCTGCACACTAGCTGGGAAGAAAACCACGCCGCTTAAAAGTTTTGGATAACTTGTACATCAACACATCTATATGGTTCACCTTGTATGATCTTAATCAGGAAATGTAGAACGGATCAACCTAACGACATCTAACAAAGTCTGTCCACTGTTCACTAGGAAATGGAGTCACTAGAAGCCTCGCCATGACAGGCCAGGAAGCTTATCACCAGAGACAAATGAGACAAGTGGTAGGAGGGAGAGGAAAGGATAAAGTATCAGCCGATGCCCCGAGCGTGAGCCTCGAAACGATTTGCATTAAAACGAGTGTCTAGAAGCGCCCCAGGATGCCCAAGTTCGCAAGAGCCCGCCGTAAAGAGTCTTAGTCTAGCTAGTGTACACGGGGAAGCACGAAACGGCCTAGGGCCCATCGGCCAGTCTCGCCCCCATTGTCTATCGCAACGCGCCTTGCGCCAAAGACCGCCCTGGAAAAAACGCCTCAGAGAGAAACCAAGAAAAGTATGGTTACAATAAAAAACCCTCTTCTTTCCGTCAGAATGAGTGATGGAGGGAAAGAGATGAGGGGAAAAAAGATTGTGAAAACCAAAAGAGTGGAAGATTTGGATAAAACTTTTGTGTTCATATGTGCTTCCGAGATGGGCCGGAGACGGGAGAGGTTGATCAACCCCTTCGTTCCCGGGATGGGAAAGCCAAAAAAGAAAACAAGAAAAAGCTCTGTGAACTCGGGGTGTAAGAAGAGACCTAGTTGGTGAAAGAGGAATTCTTCATCTTCGGTGCATATTTTTGAAACTTTTCGTTCGCGTGCGTTTCTCTTCTCTCTCCTGATTTTAAATGCACGCATTCCGCCTTGTCCGAGTTGTTTTGACGCCGAAGAAAGAGCAATGAAACCCAATATGACGGAGGCAAAGCTCACCAACCGTCCACGTCGCTGAACTCGTCTAATGCAGTACGGACGCCGTGTCACGATATATGGCAGAAAAGAGGTTGGCCGATCCCCTTCGTTAAGCCGGGGAAGGGCTTTTGAAGAGAAAGACCGACAGCACCCCCTTCCTCCCCCTTGACTTTTTCTTTTGTTCGAAAGCACATGGTAGCTTTTGCGGCTGCGTGTAGCAGCAGCAGCAGTTGTAAACGAGTGTGGTGAAGGTCGAGGGCAACGGCGTGGTCGGGCGGACAACTTAGTTGTCCCAGCCGTCCCTGCCGCCGTGGTGGTGGTTGTCCCAGTGCTTGTGCTGGACGTTGCCGTGGTGCTTGTGATCGTGGTGGTGGTGGTGGCCGTGGTGCTTGTGGTGGCCGTGATGCTTCTGCTTGATATGGTGGTGGTAGTGGTGGTGGTGGTGGTGAGCCTTGTGCTCGTGGAGACCGAGGTGCTTGTGGTGGTGGTGGCCCTTGTGCTTGTGCTCGTGGTCGTGGTCCGAGTGCACCTTGTGGTGGTGCTCACCCTTGTGGTGGTGCTCGCCCTTGTGGTGGTGGCCGTGGTGGTGGCTACCTTCCTTGTCGTCGTCGAAGTCGCCGCGCTTCTCGTTCTGGGAGAAAGCGACCTCGGTCTCGTCCTCCTGGCGCTTCTCGTGGGGCGCAAAAGTGCTAATGTTGTTGTCGTCGTACTCGTTCTGGCGCCTCTGCACCTGGGGCTCGGTCTCGAGCACGGCCTCGGAGGCGAGCTCGACGGCGCTCTTGGGCTCCCGGGCGGCCAGGCCGTTGCCGGACTCAGCAGGTGCGGCGAAGGCGAGGGTGCCAAAGGCCCAGACGAGGGTGAAAGCGGTGGTGGAGACCTTCATTTTTGTGTTGGAAAGAGGGTTTCTTTTGGTGTAAGGAACGAGGAAATGCTTTCAAACGGTTCAAAGAGGGAAAGGAAATGTGTCTTTGGAGTGTCTGTTGGATGCTTGAGATGGAGCGAGCTTTTCGTTTTCCCAAGCCGGGAGCTTTCTGGCTCTTAAATAGATTTACCTGGGGACCAAGCTTGACGAGCGGACGCGTATGCGAGCTAGTTCGAGCCCTCAAAGATGCAAGAGAAGCATCCTTGAGGTCCGTCGTCGCCATCTCTCCGCATATCGCGATGCGACCTCAAGTGGTGTCATGATGTGATTTGTGCGGAGTTGTTGCCGCAAGAGAAGCTTCCACTACTTCGGTTAGCTGCTGCGGATGACTTGCTCCCCTCATCTTCCATACAACGAAGCTTCTTTTTCAAGACAGACTTTGCGTTCTCGGGACATCAAAAGGGCGAGCTATCCATGTCAAGTGGACCTTGAGCTGCCCCGACGGCCCAGCGGAAAGGCTGGAGATTCGTCGATCATCAACTGCAAGTGCTGGGTGACGCCTCGTCTCAGATCCCACAAGAACTCGGCGTATTAGCCCGCGGGGCTGATGGTCTCATCCCTCGACGGGCCTCCAAATCCTGGCCAGGGCATACTTTGCTTCTCCGCAGGGGACAGGCGGGGATGAACCCCTCCCCTCGGCGGTGCCCACGAGGCTGGAGATGAGTCGATAGGGCGATGATGCGGTGTGAATATCGGTGCGTTGCTACATCTGCAGCGGGCTTTGTTTATTGTTGTTCATCTTAAGAACCTAGAATCGGAAAACTTAGTTTGGTCATTCCTCTGAAAGTCTCGGATTGGAATCTCGGAGCGGATTGCGTGCTGTTTTCTCACAAGATGTACGTACGCATGTCGTCTTGTTTAGACTTCAGTGCGGCGCGCTCTCCCCGCCCGAAGCGGATCCCGCGCGGTTCGGCTCCGCGACAGAACGGTAGGCGAGTAGCGCCGACCCGTGAACTCAGTGAAGAGCCACCGTTATCGGGGGTTACCGTAAATCAAGCCTAGGCAGCCGAGCTCCCATAAAATGGGAAACTAAACTGGGCAAAAAGGGGTTTATATAGTTGGAGCCGGGGCAAGCCGGGCGCCCTCAATCACTTGTTAAACTGCTGCACTGAGAAAATCACAGGCACGAAGACTATCACTTTTGATCCTCCATGACACCTATGAATTTCACGGTGAGAGATGATCCCAAGTTATCCTGGATTCTGAAATGTCCCAAGATTTACATATGTAGGAGGGAAGTATCCACCATTGTCCCGGAATGATGCAAAATTTCACTTGAAGAAAATATTCGGCCAAGCGGATATACCGAACGCTACTTCATGCCAGATACCCCGCCTTACTGGAGAGAAGAGCACCGTAAAGCAAGAAGAATAAAACCAAAGTTTGCTTGAGAAAGTCCTCGGTGGATTGCCGGCCCCGGTCAAAGAGTGGATATAATAGATGATAATTTGCAATGACCACAAGACGGTTGTCGTTCCAAGTACACTCTCCTTCTTTAACCTGTAAACTAAAAATAAAAAACCAACCTGGTCCGAAAATACATCGGCTTATGGTGCCCAGCCTGCAAGTGAGAGGTCGTTATACATTCGAAGGTGGAAGAAGGTTGTGGAACTCGGGGGTCCCACCCGCCACGAGGTGCTCAATCTTGCTAATACGGTTCAACCAGGAACGAGGCCCTGTTGCGGGCTTGTTCAAAATGACGAGCCGTAGCTTCATGACCTGTGCTAGCTCTATGCTCGGCAACATCAAGATACTTCCAACATCGGTCATAAACAAGAACACTCCTGTAGCGGTAGCCTATGAGGTCATGTGTATCGCTTAGCAGTGAGCACAATAGCCAGGGGAGAATGAGCAATGGCCAATGAACACAGACTCAACGAAAAGCTCAAGGTTCACAAGAATAAATGTAGATTGCCCCCTTCAAACCTAGAATATAGGAGTGCAAGGCAAGGCAGATGTGGTGCCATCTAGTCCGCATCAAGGAAAAAGAAAACACGAATACACACATCCTAGCAGTCCCTGATCGAACAAGAAAGAAGCAGCAACAGCAAGAGGCACTTGAACACCGAACCAAGGGAGCCTCAAGACCCCGCGGAAAAATGAAGAAAAATGTTGGCCTCACATCAAAGGCGGAGTGTGGCTCGCACTCCAAGTTACCTCCATGTTCAAGACCATCACCCACACAGTTTCGGTGAGCACGCTATGGACCAAAGATAACCATAAGAAAAAGAAAAATATGACACGCAGAAACTCCCCATGTTCTCCTTTTCTCCAGCATGCGTGGGTTTCCTCTTTTAGATAAGAAAAGAAAAGGTGCTCTCCGGACCAAGGAAACAAAAAAGAAAAAAGGACAGGGCAAAGGGCGAGGATAAACGGAAGAGCGCGGTCGGGATCAATTCCTAGATCATAAGAAGCGCAACAGGGAAGAAGAGGTAGAAAAAGAAGAATAAAAGAAGAAGAAGAAGAAGCAGAAGCAGGAGGAAATATACGAGGGACGTGAGGGACGTGGGAGCCAAGACAGCTCGTGCCACGATGCAAATGCATGACATGGGTTGGGTATAACGCTCGTTGGATCGACTACGCCTCGGTATCAGCTGAAGTGGCGGACCGGATGAGTTTCTGGTACTGTTCCGCTTCTTCGTCCTCGGCCGACTGGATTCGGTGCTTGTCGGAAGACGACTTCCCGGCCTTTGCCGTCCAAAGAACCCCGGGTTTCGAGGGGGCCACCAAGGCTTGAGCATCTTTGTCTTTCGATGCTGCGCCGTTCACCTCGCCATTGGTTTCCTCGACACCATCGCCCTTATCTCCGGCTCGCTCGCGCATCAGCCGCCACGCCAAGAGGACGTACTCTGCTCGCGTCATGCTCGACATGATGTCATCCATGTACCGAATCACCTCCTCCCGCGGAGCTACCACTCTAGCGAGGTTCTCAAGGTAGCGGCCAGAGGGGGCGAACAGCTTCACCGTGATAGGTTCGTAGTAATCAACCTCGCGATCACCCCCGTACTCGCACCGGCTGCTCTTACGCACGAGAAGGAACGAGGCGACGGCCTGCTGGGGCCCGCGGGACTCAATGACACTAAACTTGGGAAACAGATAGCGATCTCCGTTGCCGCCGGCAAACTCTACCACGATGGCGGAGATATCAGGCTTGGGAGGAGGCGGGGTCCCTTGGACCGCAGGGATTGCGGCGTAGGCTGAGCGGGACCTGTTGGGGCCGGAGAGGCCTGGGATCCGCTCGCAGCATTGTTGGGTTGGGGAGCAGGAGAGTTGGGGGCGGGCTTTTGCTCCTTCTTCATCTTATCGAGCAGGAGCTTCTTGTGAAGATTGTCCAATACCGACTTGAGGGTCGTGGTGTCGCTGTACTCCGGTTTTCCGTTCGCAATGCGTTGGATGGCCGCCTTGAGTTTCGCGTCGTCTAGTGCCGCCTGCACCAGCATGACGATCAACGTGTCACTGCCTGCCGGCGGCCGCAGGTTGCTTGAACGCTGCTGGGGGTTGGAGGTAAGGACAATATGTAATATAGTTTTCACCTCCTCAGCAAAGTACTTGATGGATCTGCCGTCGACGAACAGCTTGTCCGCCGCTGGCGCAGGCTGCGTCTCCTTTTGTTGTGTTCCTCGTGGATCTGGTCAATGACGCGTTGAAATTGCGCAAGCTCAGTCTTACTGGCCTTCCCTTCAGCCACCCGCTTCATGAGTTCCCTGAGGTTGTCATCCGAAGTTGCGCGCTCCGCAAGGGTGGCGATGACGGCATTGTTCGCTTGTCCGGGCGGTGGGGCTGGAGTCGCAGGCTTAGGCGCGGGTGCAGGTGCTGCCGCGGCAGGCGCAGGGGACTGTTGGTAATGTGTGGACGATGTCGGTTGCGGGCCGATCGCCGGTGAGTTGGATGCCCTAGGAAGAGGAGCTAGGGGTGCAGATCGGACGTCGGCAGGGGCGATTGAGGGCCCCGCGGGGTAGCCAAGACAGACATGGAGGGTGACTGGGCTGGTGTCGGTTTCGGAGACGCGGAGACGAGCGGTGCCCCCGACACGGAGGGTGCTGCGGCATGGCTCCCCACGCGAGGTGTTGATTTGGAGGATTGCTGTGGCGCGGGGGACCCTCTCGCCGGAGTGGCGGCAACGGGGGTTGAAGGCGTTCCAGACACCTTCGAGGGTAGAGGTTTCTGAGGCATTGACCCACCAGGCGGGCCATATTGCAGGACCGGTCGCCCGGCAGGTGTCGTGGCTGGGGAGGCTTGGGATCCTTGACGGCATAGAGCGTGGCGTCGAAGATGTGAGGCTCAATGGTAATGGTGACTTGCCCGAGCTTCATCATGCTATCCTTGGGCGGGTTTTTGGGATCCTCGTTGACAACGCCCTTCCGCTTCGTCGGTTTCGTCCAGTATTTCTCAAAGATAAATTCTGTTATCCACTTGTGTCGCGATCGACGTATCGACTCGGCCATTACACCACTACAGCGCGAAAAAGAAAAGGGTCAGCGTAACTAAGAAACATCATCAATCCGAAGATAAGGCGGGTGCAGCGAGGCACGGAACCGAGCGGGTTATCTTTTTAGCGCGCACCTCTCTTGGATTGTTTGATAATCCTTGGCCGGCAAATTGTCTGGCTGGGGTTCCTCTACGGTTGGCAGCGGTTTCCCGGGCTGGATTGACTTGGGCAATTGCGGCGGTTCTTCGCTGGGAGCTGGCTCGGCGGCAGGAGTCGCCTCCTTCTCCTTTTCCTTTTCCTTCTCGGGCGGCGTCACGGTCCGCTTCTTGGATGCCTGCTCATTCCTCGCTGCTGCTCTCGCCGGGAGCTTCCGCTTTCGTTCCATTGCTATGTGGAGGACACCGCGCCTGGCGGGCAGGAGGGGGAAAAGGTTCGGCTGGACAGTTTGAGAGCTACACAACCGGAATTTGTACAGTCACGAGGGCGTTTGGGAGGACGGGGATGCGAATTATTGCGAGAGAGAGCAGGGCGGAATCATCATGGGCTTCGAAAAGGCAATTGGATTGCGAAAATGTTGACGAAGATCCGAGGCTCAGGTTGATGATGTCGAAAGAGGTTCACAGCGAGAATCGTGGGTATGTTGGTGTAGAGGAAGAAGCTACCAAGATTGGAGTTGTTGGAACCGCAACTGCATCAGCTCGCGGGACAAGATGCGCCCTGAAGTGGTCTTGAATGCTGGTCGTTGACAAGTGGAGGCTTGTATTAGATAAGCAGCAAGTCCCGCATCGGAGCTGGCACCGCCGCATTTGTGGCGCCTGGCTGGGCGTTTGACATGCACATCAACCTCAGGTTGCAACGCTGCAGGTGGCTTGCATGTCCGCCTTGACAAACGACGCTGACTAATTTTCTGGGAGCTTGCTGAGGAAGCTCCCTCTCCCATCGCTTCACCTCATTCCCCACAATTCGAAGTCGGCCTGACAGACGGCTCCCGTCACATGCCAAGGCGGCAGCGGTGTCTATGACGAGAGAGCTAACTAAACTCCCATCCAAAAACCCGCAAATACAAAACAGACATAGAGACATTTGGGGTCAAAATGGGGGTAAACGGCGCGTCTGTTGGGCAGGCCATCGGCATCGTCCTTGGGGTACCACTTGGGCTCTACATCTTGTTTCTTATTCTTGGTGCTATCCCTTTCTTTCAAAGACAGTCAGTGCTGGGTCACCACTTCCGTCCCCTTTGTGCGACTAGACGCAAGCTTACTGAGACAACTTCAGCTTCGTTTATGCCCATATTTTCAACACGCTCCTTTGGGATAATGTCGACAAGCCGGAAAAATGGGGCTTTGCTCGTAAGTAAAGCTGCCCAATGTAAGCGTTTTGCAAGTCCATTAATTTGTGCCGCCCAAGGATAGGTAACCAAGCAACTCCTTTCTATCTGAAGACGCCCGATGGACAGAAGATATACGCCTGGCACGTCTTGCCCCTTCCCTTGTACGCGAAGCATGAAGAAAAGATTGCAACGTCAAGAAAGCCCGGCGTCTGTGAAGATGTTACCAAGACAGAGTCATTCCGGCTCTTGAAAGATGACCCCAACGCGAAGGTCATCATTTACTGTAAGCGAAGACTTTCCCATGTAGACAAGAGATCTCGAGGCTGACCCGTCATGATAGTCCACGGTGTGAGTTTTTGAACAGAGCTGAGTGCTGTTAAATAGCAGGTCTCGGGCGGCTAACGAACAGGTCTACAGAATGCTGGCCATGTTGCCAATGGCTGGCGAACCGACACATATCATTCACTCACGGACACGACTTCGTACCATGTTCTCGCGATCGACTACCGAGGCTTCGGTCGCTCTTCCGGAACCCCCACAGAGCAGGGGTTGATCCTCGACGCTCTAACCGCCGTCGAATGGGTCATGAAGACCGCGCAGGTTCCTTCCAACAAGATTGTGCTGTTCGGGCAAAGCCTCGGTACAGCGGTAGCTAGTGGCGTTGCCGAGTTGTGCGCTGATGACGGCCATGAGCTTGCCGGCATAGTTCTCGTCGCCGGGTTCAGTACCTTGCCTACCATGCTCACTGGCTACCGTATTTCGGGCTACGTCCCAGTCTTTGGTCCGTTCCAATGGGTACCACTGACATCGAGGGGACTCCAGGCCCTCATTTATGAAAAATGGCCTTCCGGGGATCGCCTCTCTCGCGTGGTCAAGCAGACAAAATCGCGTCTAAGGCTCACCCTTGTTCACGCCAAGAATGACAAGGATATCCCATGCCATGAGAGTGATAAGCTCTTCAAGGCTTCTGTGAGTGCCTCTGTTCCTGGCGGCCTCGATGCAGCAGAGTTCGAGGCGTTGCAGAAGAAAGCGACGCGGACATGGGAAAAAGGAGTGTTCCAAAGAGTCTGGAGAGCAGAGCCCAACATCGTGATTCGGCAAGAGCAGTTTTCTCATGGAGGTAAGTGATCCAAAGCCGTTTGCAACTTTCACAAATCCCTGGCGGCACTATCACCTCTCTCACCAGCCGCAGGTTTCTTGGGGGTTGTTCACTCACACTCTCGTACAGGCCACAACCGCATCATGAAATTTGCCCCCGCATTACTGGCCATCATGCGGTCCTTCGAGGAGGACTGATTCACACCAGGCACCGGTTTCATTGAGCTTTGCAAGTGGACAAACCGTCGTTTTTGGACCGCGGCTCTCTACCCTGCGCCAACAAAACCAAGGTTGCACGCCCAGCACTAGGCCACGGCGGGGGCGCCATCTTCGGATCGTCAAGGAATAGTTGATGAGTGCGAGTCAATTGATCCTTGCTTCGTGCAAATCGATATTGAACGCAGAAGGGTTACACTGCTGCATCGAGTTCGGCCGGTAATTGGGGCGCCTGCATTACCAGAACCGGAGAGCCGCAGCTCGAAATCTGAGACTTCAAATCCATGGCCGAAGGAGTAGGTGGATGGGCAACCGAACCATGCGCCCGCGCTTCTTGGTCACCGAGCGGTGATTGTTTCGGCCAAGAACGCCAATAGATTAAAACATACCCACAATTTGGCGGAGATGAAGGTGAACAAAACTACGCAAAAGGGCCCGTAATATATCTTGCCAAAATTACGATGATAGTGACTGTGATTGCGTACTACTACGTTCTTTACGAATATTTGCGAATATCGATTGAAATTGATTTTGGAAGGCACGCCTGCCTCTCGTCCAAAACGCTCCTTCCTCCCCACATTCACTCGAGTGGAAAGAGCCCCGCGAAACGGGTGATTTGTGCCCCGCATTTCCCGCCAGGAACCCAAGCTTTCCGAAAAGGGCCACAAACCCGCACAACCTTGGCTTGGAAGTAGGCGAGCACTCACATCTGCAAGCTTAAGCTCCCACTCATCCTCTCCCCTCCGAAACAAAACCCGCCCCTTGTACTACCTATCCTGGGCAACGGGCTTGTTCATCAATTCCCATCCCAATTGTCCCTGCCAGCCCACCGCGTCAACACGTGTTCTCGACGTCAGAGCAAGGTTCCGAGCAACCTCGACCCAGCGACCCCGCCTCGCCCAATTTTGCGAACGAGTGATTCTGGGGCCGTGACCAACCCCTCATTTTCTTGCAGAGCTCGAAACCCCGAAAGCAACGATGCCTCCCGCCAAGAAGAACGACGCTCCTCCCCCAGGCGCAGATGACCCTGCTACTTCCAAGGGCAAGGAGCCCGAGGTCGTGAACGACTCCGAAGGCGAGGAGGACGACGAAGACGAAGACCAGGCTGGCGCGGAAGGCGCGGCTGCCGAGGGCGGCTCCGGTGGCAAGAAGAAGAAGAAGAGGAAGTCTAAGAAGAAGAAGGGCGCTGCCGCTGCCGCTGAGGAAGAGTCTGACAAGGTCGGGCCCGAGGCGGCGCAGAAGCTCGTCTCTAGCCTGACGGATGCTCAGCTTAAGCAGCTTTGGACCATGAACCCGGCGCTCAGCAATGAGATCACGGCGGGCGGCACCAGAGAACCGACCCGAGAGAACGTGATGGAGATGCTTCAGAAGATGAGCATACACGACCTCCTGACCGGTATGCCTTCTGGTCGTGGTAGCGTCAAGGACATGGGTGCCTTCAAGTTCTGGAAAACTCAGCCTGTGCCCAAGTTCGGCGAGAAGATCAAGGAGGAAGGCCCCATGCAGGTTAAGACGGTTGACGACGTCTCTCAGGAGCCCGACCCGTTGCCTGAGGGCTTTGAATGGGTAACCATGGACCTCACCTCGGAGGAGGAGTTGAAGGAGGTTCACGACCTTCTTGAGGGTCACTACGTCGAGGACGACACTGCCATGCTCCGATTCAATTACTCTATACCTATCCTTCGATGGTGCGTCTCCGGTTTCCCCCTCCCCTTCAGAGTGTCGCTTTACTCTGGGGCTGTCGCCCTACCTTCCTCCTCTACACCCTCATTTTCATATCTAACGCGATTATATTTCTAGGGCAATGTTGGCGCCAGGCTGGAAACCCGACTACCATATCGGCGTGCGTGCCTCGCAGTCTAGGAGACTCGTGGCTTTCATCTCCGCCATCCCCGTCCGCTGTCGCGTGCGCAAAGCTGTCATCACTGTGTCTGAGGTTAACTTCCTCGTGGTGCACAAGAAGCTGCGAAACAAGCGACTCGCCCCCGTCATGATCAAGGAGGTTACGCGCCGAAGCAACCTGAACGACATCTGGCAAGGCCTGTACACCGGTGGCAATATCCTCCCCACCCCTGTGAGCACCTGTCGGTACTACCACCGCGCTCTCGACTGGCAGAAACTCTACGAAATCGGCTTCAGTCCTCTGCCTCCTGGCAGCCGGCCCTCGCAGCAGATCAAGCGCTACCAGCTACCCGAGAAGGGGAAGCTCAAGGGTGTCCGTGAGGTTACGGCCGAGGATACCGACGCGGTTCTATCTCTCCTCACGCGTTACCTCGAGCGGTTCGACATGGCCCCGAATTTACCAAGGAAGAGTTTATCCACTGGTTCGTCTCTGCCACTGAGGACCGGGAGGAGAGGGTGGTCTGGGGCTACGTCGTCGAGGTGAGTTTGGACTCTTGTGTCCATGAACCATTTCCCCATGTGTCAAAACTGCTCCTCTAACCAATATCTAGGACGATAATGGTAAAATTACCGATTTCTTCTCGTTTTATGGCCTTGATTCATCCGTCATCAACCACAACAAGCACAAGTTGCTTCGCGCCGCGTACCACTTCTACTACGCCACCGAAACCGGCCTTACGGAGAAGCCGGATAAGTCGGCACTGAAGAAGCGACTCAATGACTTGATGCACGAGGCCCTGGTCTTTGGCAAGAAGCTCAAGTTTGACGTGTACAATGCCCTCACGCTCATGGAGAACTCCCTCGTTCTCAACGACCACCATTTCGGTGGCGGTGACGGAAACCTGCACTACTACCTCTTCAACTATAAGACGGCACCGATCAGCGGTGGAGTTACCAAGGCTAACCGCCCTGACGAGGACAAGCTTAGCGGCATCGGCGTTGTCATGCTCTAGAGAAATTCACCCAATTCAGGCTGGGTCACCTATTGAATAGTAGGAGGCACAGTCATCGTGAGCACCATGTCTAAAACGCTTAGCCTAGCTTTCAGAGTTGAGAGGGGTCTGCGGTCTGCAATGGAATAAGAGGATGCCTGGAGCTGTCTACTTTTGGGCTTTTATAGAACAAACATGTAGACAAAAGGAGTGTTGCTCTTGATGTATGCTGGGAAGTGTGGTTGGCTGTCAAAGCGAGCACAACCACGCATGCATGGGGCCCAAGGCCCAAGGGGAAGAGAGATAGGAAAGCCATAGTATACCAGAAACTAGGGGTGGGGAACAGCGACCAAGTAACAAATAACGGGGGCATCAAAAATTCAAATACAAAGAGAATATAAATTTTATCTATTTATCCTTGACTCTCCTTGATCTTTTCACCAGCCGCGATGTGCGTCTCTAGCAATTCGTTGAGCCACGGGCCCCTATCCATGATGGGAGCATGGCCCATACCCGGAATGATCTGGGATGTCCCTGGCTTGACCATGTCGATGAGCTTCTTGCCGAGGGAGACGTCAATCATCTCGTCGGCATCGCCGTGGATGATGAGGATGCGCTCGCGGCCGAGCTTGTCGGCGATCTCAGAGAGCTGGGCCTGGGACTTGTTGTGGACCATGGCGGCGCCGAGCTGGAGGGCGAAGCCCCAGGCGGTGTAGGTGGCGGGGTTGAGCTTCTTGACGAGCTCCTGGGCCTGGAAGCGCTGGAAATTAGAGTCGAAGGGCAGGTAGGCGCCGTCCTGGGCCGGGGTGGAGGCGCGGCCGCAGCGCGGGGTGCTGGAGGGGCAAGGGAGGGCGATGTCGTCGGGGCCGCGGAGCCAGTCCTCGGGAAAGAGCTTGCGGGCGGTGGAGAGGATCTGGTCGTCGAGGTTTTGGGGAGGAGCATGTTGCCGCCGTCGCGGAGGGTGTCGTACCAGCTTTTTGTGTTTTCGACGACGGCGGCGGTGCAGATGAGGGAGAGGCTGGCGAGGCGGGTGGGGATGCGGTAGGCGATTTCTTGGGAGATCATGCCGCCCATGGAGATGCCGACGAGGTGGAAGGCGCGGGAGGCGGTGGCGGCGGCGGCGGCGGGTGAAGAGTCAGCGGGGGCGGAGGAAGTGGAGGAGGAGGAGTAGGGCGGGTCAAGCCAGCCGACGTGCTCGAGGACCTCGATGGCGTCGAGGGCCATGGCGGAGGTGGTGTAGCGGCGCCAGGGCTTGTCGGACTGGCCTATGCCGCGGTTGTCGAGGATGAGGACGGTGTACTTGTCGCCTAGGTCGTGGCCAAAGTACTTTGTTTGTTGCTGCCAGGAGGTTTTTACGCCGGCGAGGCCCATGATGAACTATGACGAGGGTTTGAGCAAAGTGTTAGTTTGACATCATGAGCTTGCTAAATTGTATTCTGTTTGAGAGTGACTCCTGGTCCCGGCTGGGGCAAAGGGGAGGGGAGGGCACCGGGATTACGGTGAGTGGGGTTAGGAACGGACCGCGACTCTGATGGGGCCGTCTCCGTGAAGCTCGTAGGCGATCTGGAGAGGGCCACCGCGGCCCTTGGCTACGGGGCAGCGCCCCTTGGAGTGTGGCTCAAGCTTCCATATCGTGCCGGCAAAGGCCGGGTGTTTGAGCGTTTCGGCGACTTGGGGAAGGGATTCGGACTGTGGTCCGGAAGGGGAGACCCTGCGTTAATACGTCATGCGATGCTTTGGGAGTGAGAGACGTGGGGTGGGGGAGGAGGAGGAGGGGAGGGCTGGCTCTCTCAGCTGTGGCCGTTAGCTCGAGGGGCACAAAAAAACGTACGCTGGTGAGGTCATGGCTTTGCAGAGTGGTTGATCTGTATCAACCAAAGGCGTGGGTGAAGCGAGAGAGAGAGAGAGGAAGCGGAAGCGGGAAAAGGCGAGGGTTGTTGCGGTTGAGGAAACAAAGACCCTGGTCACGATCACCGACTTTCTTGTTCGTATTGGAACGAGGCGAATCCTTTCTCTTTGCGAGGTCAACAAGGGTCAATTGATTTTGGTCCCGTTGAACGAGGCCACAGCAACCAAGGTAAACTGCGGTGGCTTTTCGCTTGTAAATAAAAGATTTACAATTTAAAAGGGTATATGGTCAATTTGAGCTGGCAAGTTGGATGAATACGCGGCTAGGTTGCGTAATTGTACGGGTAGAAAGGCCGTCTAGCAAATGCGCTGTCGGAAGGGGAAACGGAGTGGCGCGGCACCTTTTAAAAAGTCCCTCGTGCTTCTCTTCTCCTCACGTTATCTTTGAAAGTCGAATTCCTAGGCAATGTCTATCCCGACCTTTGTGTTCGGAGGGGAGGCGATCGGAACGGGTTTGGGGTTGCTTGCTCAATCGCTCTCCTTTCTCGAGTTCCAGAGCGGCTTGGCGGGGACTCCTTGCACTCCGCAGTACCGTACCCCGACATGCCCTTTTTCTGGGGTACTCGTCAACGTCACACCTCGGCTGGCTCGGCCGGCTTGTATGGGGGACACTATGTCTGCATGTGTGTGTATGTGTGTGTGTGTGTGTGTGTAAACGTGTGGTGGGGTTGGAATGCAAAGATTTCCTTTTGGATAGCTCGCTCGTTTGCTTTTTAGTGTCGTGTAGAGTGTAGAGCTTAGTTCTAGAATGGAAATAGATGCGACGAGCCTGAGAAGCCAAGACGTGACCGAGAGGAGATGCCAATCCAGGAGGGACTCTTAGATCCTGCCATTCGATTGTCCGTTGCGCATCACATTTACAAGTGGATTTCGACCATTTCTGCTGCCTTGCGCATTCGATCAATCTCCAAAAAGCTCCGAGTGGCATTTTGCTATTCTACTGCCCCTCAGTTCTTTTTCGGGAAAGGCGTAATATTAGCCTCGCAGGCCACCATGATTCAAAACCTTTGTATGTTCGAGGTCTCGGTATTCCTGTTTGCCGGAAACCTTGGACACCTCACAAGACGAGGCGGAGAGGGGAGGGAGCTAACAGTTGAGGAAGGTACAAGGGTATGGAAGCTCGAGGAAGCTGTGCATGCTTTGTCATCCAAAATATCGGGCTCACCGCCCGGCAAAACTCTTTCCCCCTTTGCAGCTGGAAGCCATCTGCTACTGCTGCGCTAAACACCAACCAGCCTTTCAACATAATAATTCCAGAGATTTGGATCATCCAGCATCGCCATTCCATTTGCCCCTCTTGATTCTTCAAACAAATATTGATTACGATCCAAGCTGGAAAATTTTCCTTGAAAAACACAAGATCACGGCATACTTTAGCACCTCATGACCTTGGAAAGGTGACAACGGCTGAGAACCACGGACAATGTGGCCATCATTGCCGTCCACCGACTCCTTTGCGAGGCCGCGCCTAGTGGCCGCCGCAGCGCTGTCCACCATCGCCGTCGCCTCCGCTAGCTACTATTATTTCTACAGCGATGCCTCGCGCTTCGGCCATGCCGGCACCGGCCTCCACCGAAGCAATGCGGTACGACGAGCCCGGCGCGGGTCCCGTCGCTCGACCCCTGCACCACGCGAATCGAGCCCAGCCCCGTCTACGGCGTCGACCGATGAGGCCGCGGCCGAACAAAACAACCAGCAAGAGGTGGAGGAGACCGTAGTCGACGACGACGGCCAGAATGGCGTGGATGAATGGTACAACGAAGCGCCCACGCAGCGGGCGGGCCACAACATCGTCACCCTGCTCTTCCGCGTCTCCGAGGACAATTCGCGGCGCAATGCGTGTGTGCATCGCGGCTGCCAATGTAACTCATGCAGCATGGCGCCCATCCGCGGAATCCGGTACCGGTGCGCCACCTGCGCCGACTTTGATCTCTGCGAGTCGTGCGAAGCGCAAGGTCTGCACAACAAAACCCACATCTTCTACAAAGTCAAGGTGCCCGCGCCCCCTCGATCCTCCGCCAGACGCAGCCCGTATGGTACACGGGCGACCCGGACTCGGTACACCGCATCCTCGGGCGGACGCTGATGGCCAAGCTGTCGCGAGAGACTGGGTTCGAGCGGCCCGAGCTCGAGGCCTACTGGGAGCAGTGGACGTACATGGCGAATACCGAGTGGAGGGACGACCCAGACGAGCTCAACCTGGCCATGGACCGCAAGACATTTGAGCGCTGCCTGATACCGTCGGGGGCCTCGCAGCATATGGCGCCGAACCTCATCCATGACCGCATGTTTGCCTTTTACGACACCAACAACGACGGCCTCATTGGCTTCACGGAATTCCTACACGGCGTGGCGTTCCGAAACAGACGCGACAAGCTGGAACGGGTCTTCCGCAGCTACGACATCGACAATGACGGATACATTGACCGCAAGGACTGCCTGCGCATGTTCCGCGCCTACTACGTCCTGTTCAAGGGCATGCACAAGGATGTTTTGGACGGCCTCGACGAGCAGGCCATGGCGAGCACCGAAGCCCAACAGCTCGTCGCGAGCCGCCAGCCCCTCAGCAGCCTGTTTGGAAGAGAACTCACTCGCATGCCCCCGCCGACTACAACCCGGATCGACTCAACGGCAAGGTATATCACGGAAACGGCGATGTCGGTCTCCCGCCTGGCAGGTCACACGCAGTTCGGGAAGGCAGGGGCGACACAGCGTCGAGACGCCAGATCCTCAACCGCATATTCATCAATGATGCGGAAACGGCGGAGAATACCCGGCGCATGACTGCCCCCGCCCAGTACGCCGAGGGTCTCTTCCATCCTTTGAGCAACATTTCCGCCGTCCAGGCGCTACTATCCTCGCTCGAGGAGGGAACCCTCACTACAGATCACCTCTTTACTAACTCGGACCTCGCATCTGCTACGCCGCCAGAGGGCGAGTCGCCTCCCAACGAGAGTCAGAACGACGGCCAGGATATGGACTCCCCGCAGAGGCATCCACTCCCGTGCACGGCGACGAGCTCAACCAGTCGACCCCCGACAGCCAGCAGGGCGAAAGCTCGACGAGCGCGAGCCGTGGAACGCGGACGGTGCAAATGCGGACAGTGCAAACGGGCAACGGCGAAGGAGAGATACACGTTAGCATCTCAGCGTCTCAGCAGTTGCAGGACCGCGTTGAGCAGGACAGATCCATCAGGCGGCGCGCCCGTCGGCGGCTCCACGAGCGCTGGAGGAGACGACACTTTTTCCTAGACGAAGAAGAGGGCGCGAGGGCGCCTCGCGGGTTCGACGACAGCGAGGACCTCTTGGCACGGGCTATTGAGGACCTCGAGAGGGCCAAGGAGAAGCAGCGGGCGTCGGAGGCGGAGGCGGAGGCAGAAGAGGAGGGCACGGTACCCTCGCCCACGTCGCGCTCGAGCTCCAAAGTGCGTTTTGCTGGCGAGGATGCCGAGGGGCGGAGACGCGCTCCAACGTCTCGGCATCGTCTCGGGTGGTGGCGGACAAGTGGGGGCCATGGAGATTCCGGAGGCGGAACGCGACGCGGGCAAAGAGATCCTGTACCAGGTGGCGCAGCAGGCGTTCAACGACCTCCTCGACGTCCTCTTCAAGGAGAAGGAGACCATGACGATACAGGTTGCGAAGTCGCGGGAGGACCGCGAGAAGTACGCGGAGCTCATTGCCGCGTATGAAGAGGAATCGGAAGAGGAGGAAGAGGAGGAGCCCGCGGATCTTGATATCCAGTCGATCAATGAGGATAGCTTGGTGGATGTCGAGACTGAAGAAGAGGTGGCTGCTGCTCCTGCGCCCGTGCCCGTGGCCGAGCCCGTGGCCGAGCCGAAGCCTGAGGCACAGGTGGAGGAGGTTGAACAGCCGGACACAGCGGCGGGAGAAGAGGTGGCGGCGGCGCCGGCGACAGATGTTCCGGATCGCGCGGATCAAACGGAAACGACAGACGCCGAGGCTCAGGTAGGCGAGGAGCAAGATGCGAACAATGAGTTCGTTGTCGACTCGCCAGTCGAGGCTACCGAGTCGGTTGAGGAGTGGCGTGATCCTACGTTGCCTCAGTTCCGGCCAAATAGCGAGTCTGATATTCTGACGGCCGCCACGCTCAAGACCCTGGATGAAGTCGAGGCCAAAGAAGGGGAAGACGATGCGCGGGAGAGTAAAGAAGCCCAGGCGCACGAAGGGGGTGCCAATGGCGATGACAACCACGCGCACGAGCACGACCACGATGGTGGCAACAACGATGAAGTAGAGGTCGCGGCGGCGGCGACGGCCTCTGCGCACGAGGAGTCCCCGGCGACGGTGGAGCGCCGGCAGCGAAAGGAGGTTGAGGACAAGTATAACGACACGTTTGCCAACGTCATGGCGCGGTGGAAGCAGTGCGCGGAGGCGGAGGAGGAGGCGCTGGCGCGGGAGGCTTTGGCAAGTTGTCGTTTGCCGAGTTTGAAAAGATTTACCGGCAACTCGATGGGGCCAACACGCTCGGGTACCTAGGGAGCTGGATCGAGTTTTGCATTCCCTAGGTGGACATGCCTCGGGCGAAAAGGATCGTGAGGCTCCGACTCGTGTAGTTTGTAAGAAAAAGAAGCCGACTTCAGATGAGCGGGATGGGGATGGGGGAGAGGATGCATGAGGGGAAAGTAAAGGGAAAGCGGTGACCTGTTTACAGGGGAATTCGGCAACTTGTATGATACGCTCCCTTTCTTGTTCTTTCCGTTCTTGTACCAGCGAATGAGTCCAGGATCGGCCAGTCACTTTAAATCTAATCCACATACCTTCTATCCTTGGCCTATTTGCAACGTGAGCGGCTGCTAGTCGGATGATGGTTCCGATCCGACCGATGAATGTGGAGATGTTTGCTCCGAGTTATATGTGCTATTCAAACGCCGACTCACTCCTTTCGCTGGGTTTTTAGGGAGTCTTTTTCTCTCCGTCTTGTATGATTTTGAGACCCAGCCATAATGGGGGCAATGTAACGTGGAGAATCATCGGACCGACGATCGCCGGACCGGCCGTGCTGCCTTGTACGGCGCCGAGGTTACATTGCGGCATCGCCCGACGAATGGCGTTGCAATTTGTGTGGGGGAACCGCAGCGAACTTAGTTTCTTTGGACCCAGCTTCCGGAGGTGCGGAGGAAACATGCCACCGATGCGGCGAGACGGGGAGCGGAGAGAAGAGAGTGCTTACCCTGCGATATGTAAAAATGAGGGAAAAAACAGGTTATGCAATTCACTTGACTTGTTTGGACAAAGGCATTTTGGGCTCGTTGATCTTGGTGCAAGCTGAAATAGACACTTGAGAGAAAGAATTCGTGCGAATGCAAACAGGGAGAAACAAAACATAGCACCCGTGTGTCTGTCCCCAAACTTGTCTACGGCGGTCATTTCCATCATGCAGTGCCGGTACAGTCGTTCACGCAAGTCATGGCACAGGTTCGCGTACGCTTCTTCTTCTTCATCTACAAAAGAACCCCCCTCCTTGACTCGCTTGCCCCTTAGGTCACGCACTTCTACTCTTTCTCCGCCTTTTGCTGTTCGCGTATGTATGTAGCAAAAGAGGGAGAAAAACAAAGGGGAGAGTAGGAGCGGCGGCAGCGTTGTTCAAACGTGGGGAGCCATGATGCTGGGCTGGGCAGGCCGGAGATTTTAACCATATTTGGTGCCCTCCTTTTCACGGGAGAAGATCTGGGGGGCGAGATGGCAGAGCGGCACGGGAGGTTTTTTCGAGGGGATTTTTGATAGGTAGATTTGTTGGGGGTGTTTGGCGCATCACTGTCTGGTCCCGTTTTCTGGCTTTGGGAATTGATACGGAAGGAGGAAAAGGAAGAGGCCGCCCTAACAGAGCCTCGAAGATAACACGAAAGTGATGATGGCCCGTCGGTGGTCTTCTCAGGATAGGCTGGTTATTGCATCACGACCTTGGCTCTCTCAAAGACAAGAGCAACGCTGGGGTGGTAGGCTACCTGGAGTACGTTGAAGGGAGTTCCGGTGTAGGTACATGGAAGATAATTAACCATATGGATGAATAGCATTGGTGCAGTTTTCTTTTGCCCGGGCCATTGTACAAGGAAGGGATAAAAAGGGCTGTCGATCATCGAACCCGTATATCAGGACGGGCTGGGACTATATCACCTCCCCGCCCTTCTTAACATGGATGATACCTCTAAGACTGCCTCTACAACCTCGCATAACAGCAGCGAGTCGCCTAGGACCAGGAAAAGAAAAGAAAAGCAAGTCTCCTTGCCATATCTTGATGTAGCTGCAATATCATCCGACATTAGGTGGCTATTTTTGGCAGCTGGCCCCCTTGGAGAAGCGTCACGCTATAGCTTCTTCATCCCTTCTTCCCCTCATTTGGTATACATTTCCCGTTTGCCGGGCACCAAGCTTCTTTTGAGCTTTGGAAGGGTCCCTTTTTCCTCTCTTTGGGCCAGCAACAGCTACTTTTCTTCACATAAGAGTAGGGAGCCGGGTAACTGGCGTGCTCCCCCTCCAACACGTATCTAGTATGTCAATAAGACAGACAGCACGGCACACCGCCGCCAGCCTTTTTGTATCTGGCAAAAATGCGCCGATCGGTTGAAGAAGATGATATATAAAGAGCAGGAACTCAACGCGCAGCTCGCTTCTCTACCATCCTACCTGACTCTGTCTAGCCCTGGTTAGCACTTCCCGTCTAGTAGCTATAGACCAACGTATCGTCACCAGAGTGCCTAGAGAATCCATGGCGCGCTATCTGGGTGCATTGCCCGCGCTCAGCGTGGCCCTATTGGCCGCGCGAGCCAGGGCAGAGTGCGTTTGTCTGGGAATCGATTACACCAACGCGGGGACCTACTTCATCGACGACACTTCTAGCGAGAGCTTTAGCTTCATTTCCGAGTTTCGAGGTAACTTTTGAATGAAAAAACGAAATAGGAGAACTCGCGCGACTGACACAGGCAGACTGCGAGGCCGCCGATGTTACGCCTATCCTGGTGGCTCCCGACGGAGCCGAACATGCCTGCTCCGTGCTTGAGAGTGGCAAGGATGCAGTTGGACAGAGATCAAGCTGGTATGTCTCCTTGGCTCCTCAAAGTCTCCCGGTCTGGCCCCTGCTCCATCCTCGAGAAACAAGGATAGTTAACTTTTCCGCTGTATAGCGATATTTCCTACGCCGACATGGGATCCGGCCAATGGACAATCGTCATCCAAGGCGAAGAATTCGCCGCCTCCTTCCAGCGCAGATTCGAGCTCAAGTCTACAGCCCCCGAGAAGACTGTCGTGACTGTACGCCATCTTTACTCCGTGAAAACTCCTACCATCTTGCTCTTCCCCGCGCATCCTGGCTAACTAACCTTTCCAAGGTGACCCCAACCGTCACCGTCGAAATCACTTCCACCGCAAGAGCGCATAGTAGGTCCCTACCATCTCCCTCCCCCTCTTCGTCTGGCGAGCCCAAACACAAAGGCCTAACAAAATTGCGTCTACAGCCAAGACGGACACAGCCTGGCAAACCCTCACCCGCAGCACGCAAGCCCGTCCCGTGACCGCCTCGTGCGCCCAGTCCACCCAAATGGTCACCCACTACGTCGCCGGCCCCACCGAAGTCGTCACTACCACTTTTGAGCGCTGGTCCGACCGGGACGCCTCTACCGAGTACGTCCGTACCACCGCCATACAGTCAGCCTACTGCCACTATCCCGAGGGCGCGCAGACCCCAGCGCCGGATGAGACGCCGGAGGTGCCGGAGCCGCAGCCCGGAGATGAGTGCGGTGGAGACTGCCAGCCGTGGTGGGATAATGGAAGTTGGCGGTGGAGAAGACGCAGAGGAGGAGGAGGAGGAGGAAGGGGAATGGTGGAGGCAACGGGGGTAATAATGGCGGTAATAACGGTGGTAACAACGGGGGTGGTAATGGGGTTGGTAACGGGGGTGGGAATGGCGGTGGTCGCGGAGGCGGCAACGGGAACGGCCCGGGGAATGGCGGCGGGAGCGGTGGCGGTGGCGGAAACCGGGGTGGTGGAAATGGAGGCGGGAACGGAGGCGGGAACGGAGGTGGAAATGGCCGTGGCCGTGGCCGTGGTCGTGGCCGTGGTCGTGGTCGCGGAAGAGGCCCCAGGAGTCCGAAGCCATCGGTAAGTTTGCACAGCATGATTCCAAGATTCGGAGAACCCAGGGAGGAGAACAAGGAAAAAAAGCACCCCAACACTAACACATCACGCATCATAGTACCTCGACACCTCGTCGACCGCGGCGTGGCTGCCGCCGCCGCCATCACGAGTACCGTCTACGCCAGCGAGACCGCCACCTCCACCAGCGTTATCACGAAAGCCCCGCGGACTGTCACGGAGACAGGTAAGTCGAGTGCCTCCTTTCACAGCTTCCTTTCGTTCGCGATTGCTATCCTCCCATCTTCGTATCTCGGCCTTGTCTTTCTCGCCCCTATCTTCCGAAGCTCACAAGAAGCCGCCTCTAGTTTACTCGACCAAGACCGAAAACGTCGAGATCGCTCCCGAGACGGTATGCGCCAACCAGGGCGTCGCCACTCTTACCACCGTCATCCGCGGCGAGCCCACGACAGAACTCCACGCCACCTACATTACCCACTGGGCCACCCCCGTCGTCACAGCCTTGTAAGTTTGCGTCCTAGTCTCTCACTTCCCCCATCCTTTCCCTCCTGAGTTTCTTCTCTCTGGCGCTCTGTTCACGCGCGGTGGACTGCCCATAGCGGTAACTTAGCTAACCGCGAGGCGCGCGTCGTTCTTGCTTCATTCTAGGAAACCGTATATGTCACCGCGACCGACCCGGCACAAGAGACGCAATGCTGGCGAGCTGGAGGGCGGTATGGAACCTAGCAGTCCAGGGATAACGGGGAATAGTAGCTCATTTCTTTGGCCTGTTCTTTGGGGAAACGTGTGGGAGGGTCTTTCTTTTACTTCGACCAAGTGTATGAGCAAATAAGATTGCCACCATGTACTTGCATTGCCAGTGCTTGCCCAATTACGCCCGTAGGATACTAGGCACTATGTATATCAAGAAGTTCCAATGTTATCGACATATTAAAAGTAGACCCAGTCATTACGCTTTCCGGAAACGGTCCACCTTCCTCTCCGCGCATGTTACACCGCTACCAAAGCTGACAAGATGGCGCCGAGGGAACGGATGAGTCCAAGTCTCCCGCGCCGGCCTGATCTCCCCGAAACGTCCCACGAAATTGGATGCTCGTTAGCACCCCGAGGTTCAAGTCCGCACAATCTCCTATACAAGGTTATCAGTAAGCGAAAGCAGACGAGGGTCCTAGTTATCGGGACGGGCAACGCATTCCCTTGCTCCCCCAGCCTAATGCACCTTTGGCAAGCATTCCCTAGTTCCCTCGGGACCCCCAAGTAGAAAACTCCACGTATCACAAACGGCTACGCCCAACAACTATGCTGTACACGTTGTTACATTGCTACACAAGCTATCGCCCCAAGACGCCATACTCGTCTCCAGCCGTACGTGACCACCGCCGATCACCGCTCCAATCTTCTGGATGAAGCAAGGTGCAGTTGGCTCCCCACCGGTACGCGGAGATGAAGCAGACTCGTCTACAAGGACTCCTCACCTCTTTCCCACCCCCTCCTTTGCTGATCAATCCCAAGTGTTCCGTCCCGGAAACCAGTCAGAACTTGCTTTTCTTCTACATTGACTTTTTTAAACACTGCGCCGGCCTCACCATCTTCTAAGCTTAAGCCTCGGCATGAACGGTTATATGCCATCTCCGCACATGCGAGCTTAGATTTTAGTCTTCGGCCGACGGGCAAAGATGGACGGAGGGGTACGTATAAACTTTGAGCTCACAAGAGCTGGCTGGAAGCTAACCTTGTGTCACCCTTCTTCTGGTATACGTCGACTAATTGGGCGGTCCCCAGATAGGGGAACGAGGGTGCCAATACACCCGGCAAGCCCCATCAAGGTTGAAGAGTAACTTGAAGCTAGAGCTATCTATGCGGAAGCGAGGAGGGGAGCCTATTGGACACCTACTTAAACCAGCTCGGAAGCCGAGCACCAGATTTCCGTATCGTATGGTACTAGCTTTATTTTGTTCGCGAGCTCTATTAAGTCTCCGGGATGCAAGCACCTACAGGATATTGACTCGAGGAGTGAGCCTTGATGGCAGAGGGCTTTGCAGCATGGATCCCATCACAGCAGCAATACTAAATATATGATAACCGGGCAGTTGGGGCAAGCCGAGTTGATGATTTCATCAGGATTACACTCTCGCTGCGAGCCTTCTTGTCCTAAACCTGGTAGCACAAAGAAGGAAAGAGGCCTGGCACGATATACCCAGCGGGCAAGACAGACACATACAAAAGTGAGCTCGCACCCGAAACCTGAGGCCAAGGATACAACCTGTAGAAGAGTACGGGGCGTGCTCGAAACATGGGCCCAACAGCTATGGAGTTGGCGCAAATAGCGCGGGATGAAGCTTACCTCACGTATCCACCCTTTTCCCCCTCCCCTTCTAAAATCCCAGAGACGCTCCGGGTCCAATTACCTGAAGGGGGATAAGCAGCGGAGGGGCTTGGCTTCAACAAGGGGGTGGGGGTGAGGTTGACGAGTGAGCAAAACATAGCCGTCTTCTCCGTAAGGCTTGGGGCGGGCTCTTAATGCAGAAGCCGTGCTAAACTGCCCTCGCGCAGTGGACCATCGCGCCGGCTAGTCTTCAGAGCTAGGACAAAGGGGAGCAGGGATAGCGTGGGGTGAAGGACGCTGGTGAGGGGGCCGCTAAGCATCATTGCGGAATTGTCGAGACGTACAAAGTAGGTATCTCTATTTCTTTTTGTTGGAGAAAGCAGTTTGAACGTTATTGTCGCCGCAGCCATGTCGCGCTTTCTCCAAAATATGTCCTGCTCTCGATGCGACGAGCCAAGGTCTTTTTTCCGCCTCCCATCCCATTAGCCCTGAGTAATCGCTCGGCTACGCGATCCCGTGCGTGTGTCGCGCTTAAGGGCAGAGTGACTTGCATCCTGCTGCGACCCAAGAGAAGGAAGAAGCAAAAGGCCAAGACGGCAGAGCCCGGGTCTGCGTCCTGGCCCCTATCAAAAAGGTCCTGCCTCCCTTCCATCAAGAGGCTGAAGCGCGTTTCGGCGATCCATGCCAGTTTCTCTCGTTTGTTTTGTCAGCCTCACCCTCGTACCCAAAGAAGAAGCCGAACAAAAAAAAATGCGCAGTTCCACCTTATGCTTCGGGGTACTTGGGAGGATTCGTTCGACATGTCGGATGGGGCGATTTTCGACGCATAATCTAGTGAACCCCATACCCAATGCCGGGCAAACGGAAGAAAGGATAATTGACCCACAATCTCAGCAACTCGCTCTTTCCTCTACCCCCACCCTTCCCACCACAGGCACACCACAGGCACACCGCAGGCAGGCGCACCACCTTGACCACAAGGAGACCACTCCACATCTCTCCACCCCAACTCCACGAGCACCCCACCATGACATTTCCGCGTAGGCCTATGAGCGGGTACGAAGGACACAACTTTGAAGCCGAAGGATCGATGAGAGGGGAGATGGGGCAACACAAGCTACTTCCCTCATTTTTCCTTGTAATGGGGAAATTCGGAGAAGGAGGAAGCCACAGCCAACCCTAAAGGCCTGCCGAAAAAGGAAAGAAAACTCTGTTTCTTTTCGTTTAGGTCAAGGGCTTCCCCCACTGACCCGAGAAGAATATGCGGCAGCACCTTCCCTCAATCTGCTGCGTGCGCTTCTCCAACTTCCTCGACCTTTCCCTCTTGTGTTAGCGTACATGTAGGTAGGAGAGGGCAAACCTTATGCTCACTTAAACATAGCTCGACATTCGACATGGGGGCCTGGGTGATACATTGAAGTCAATGGTGCTCGAAACCCCAAGCCCAAAGGAAAAAGACCATTGAATCCAGAACGCGTCCCCCTAAAGTGAATTAGCCTCGGCGAGACACGCGGAGCTTTTTGTGTAGTGCCACGCACCATACCACCGCCCGCAGTGCATGCCCGCCGCCGTCGCACCTCGTGGCCCAGAGACCCTCCAGTACAAACGAAAGACTTCACTGTCTTTTACCTACCCGGGCTGATTACTTTGATTTGTCCGCCCCTGGCCCGTGTCCCCATTAGTTTGCCGGCGCACGCAGACGGCGCACACCTTGCATATTAGCAGGTGCGATGCGTGAGCGCCGTGCGCCTACCGTAGATTTGCTTCTTGTTCTCGTTCACCAATAACAATAGAATACTAGGGAGTAAAAGGCACTTGTGCTACAAGAGAAGGAGAGATGCGATCGGCGTACATGGGAGGAGGGACGGGAAAAGAATTGACCGTCCTCGCCGGTTGCTGCTTTGGACAGAACATTGTAGTTGGGTCCGGACACACCAGCTTGCGCACAGCTGGAGACGCGCCCCTTGGGAAGCGCACCACTCTCCGAAACCCCAAAGCCAAGGACTGTTCATGGTGTAAGCCGCCACGCCATTGTAGCACCCTTTCTTTACACGGAGCTGCTACATCATCGTCGTTTGCCGGGCATTGTGGTGCACTCGGCTTCGTCGGAGAAGCTCATCTCATGATACTTGCCACGATCGTAGAGGCCCCCAGGCCCAGCCCAGCTGTCCCGTGGGTAGAGAGATCCCCATCCGGAAAAGTGGGCAGAGTGCAGTTGTACTCGCTACGTCGCAGGAAGAGTGATTAAACCCTCGTGGTGAGTTTGGAATATTTGTACGTTGCACGAAATCTTGTTCCCGCCCGTGCCGTCGTATCCGATGCCCGCCAGTCAACGCATTTCCCCTCCCCAGAAACCAGTTCGAAAAAACTGGGAAGTGCAAATGTCATGTCCTCTTTTTGTTCTTTCCTTTTTCCTTTGTCCGTGGCTCGCCCCCTCTCAATGTCACCTCCCAACGGTCGGGTGCTGACCTTGTACGTTGCTCACCCAGACACTGCTCATCTGGAAAAGAGGGCAACGGAGGGGCGGGATCGAGAGGATGGGCGAGAGGGAAGGGGAGGGGAAAAGGGAACACTCTTGCGTCTCGCTTCTAAGCCCCATCGACCCATGAATATGTCCATGCCCACGAGGTTCGATGAAGGGACCCTTTGTTCCATGTTTCCCGTCTCTAATACCTTGCTGCCTCCCGCCCTTCTCAATCTCCCCATCCTCTCTCACTTTCAATCACTTCAGCGCGTATGAACGTATTTGAGTTTCTCGTGCCCGCGCCGATCTCGGATCGTCCGGATTTAGATGCAAAACAATCGCTCTATTCTACGCTTTTATTTGTGCAACGCGGCGGTGATGATTGCCCGGCTGGCCTCCTCCATTCGGTTTTTTTGGGTGGTTGATATTCCCCCGTTGTCAAGATGTCTGGATTTGGAACGTCGTTCGGAGCCGAGCCTCGCACGCCAAGACTTTGAGCCTTACTGAAGCTTGGCAAAATGACGCTCGTCTTGTGCCTCTTGCCGCAAAATGCCTTTTTGCTCGAACCGCACGCGCCGGCTTCCCTCTTTGTGGCTTCTACTTTTTCTTCTCCGGTCAAATGTAGGGGTTAAAAGCCACACCGTAACCTTTACCCATAAATATGCAAGAAAAAAAAAAAAAAAAAGAGAAAAGAAGAATAATCGAGTAGAACCAGAAATTACTAATTTGGGAACTCGCGTCGTGCTCGGATGCAAAGTTGTATCCAGCGCCCACTACCGGTTGAATGTCTTGGCATTGGAGGGGTTGGCTGTCATAATCACGGCACGCCCGGCCGAGCGACAACAGCGTTTGGTCTTTTGTCTTTTTCCCTTTTTGATGTTCCTTCCCGTCGGCGGCGTGCCAAGCCGGACGAAGCACGGAGCGATGACCGATTCTTCGAACAAGCCTCACCACGACCATTTCAACATTGTAAGATTACAGAAATCAACAAGAAAAAGGGCAAATAGAAGAAGATTATGGAAATAAAAATCAACAAGTAAAACAAAGAACCGATGTTCTTGGGCAAAATAAAATTATAATCCAAACGTCAACTTGGCAGCGCCGCGCTATCAAGGCGCTGGGAAACCTTCCCACCACACTCTGTAATCCTAGAGCATGGCTCACTTGAATTGACATCCTCTTCAAGGCGTCTCCGTTCGCAATCACATTATACTTTTAAGGAAATTGGCGGGGACCCTGCAAGATTTGACAAGAGCAAGGGTAAGCAAGGTAATAGACTAGTCCACACTCTGGGGAGGGAGCATCTCCAGCCGAGCAGGAAAGGGAACTTGGGCGCTCAGTAGCTAGTTCTCCTCACTGCCCTCTCACATGCGCACCGGCCCAAGGGGACGCTGAAAGGTTAAGTCGAGCCAAGTTCCAAAACTCGCTTTGCATCTTCGAAGTCCACTTGACAGAGTGTAACGGGGCGTCGCTAACAACCAACCCGCCCCGGAGCGGCGGATGCAAGAAGACTAACCTCTTCCTCGGCCATCTCTTAGGGTTGCGGGGAGGGTCTGACCTTGCACGTTCCGCAGCCCTTGT
Source organism: Parascedosporium putredinis (assembly GCA_949357655.1). Classification (NCBI taxonomy): domain Eukaryota; kingdom Fungi; phylum Ascomycota; class Sordariomycetes; order Microascales; family Microascaceae; genus Parascedosporium; species Parascedosporium putredinis. The sequence continues at coordinate 1,606,944 of CASHTG010000019.1, forward strand.
CAGACTGGCGCACTCCCCCAAGTCACGCCACAAAAAGCGGACGGGCGCCGCGAGAGGGTTCGAAAAACAAGAAACCAGACCCCATTCTCTTCCCCAGTCTAAATCGGATACATCATATTGAAAAGTGCGGAGGAAAGGATGCGAGTTGTAGGATCATAAAGGGAACCTAAGGTTATGGTAGACGCTAAGAGGCCCCATCTCTTTTTTGCTAGATCGTGGAGGAAGAGCAAGATGGATGAGGGGAGGACCTGGGGTAGAGTTTGTCTGTTACATTCGCGGAGGAGAGGATGTTTTGAGCACATTTAGAGTGAGAATGGTGGACCGGTGCTTCCCTCCCCCAGCATGTGCACCATCTGATGGAGAAGCGTGGTAGTGCTGCCTCATTGCCTCTCTTCGTCCTCGTATGAGATATAGGTATGGGAGGTTGGCCTAGAGCGTTCGTTCTCTCAAGAATCTTGTAATCATCTCGTGTAGGTAGTCACAGGGACAAGGGAGCAGCACGGCATCACCCACTCCGCCCAAGACTCTGGACACGCCCCGGAGCAAGCTATTCACAAACATGCTGATGCGTAACTACCCTCTTCTTGCCTAAATGACTTCGCCGCCTGATAGCATCTCATCCGGCATACCCAAAGAAACGAAGCTACAAAGCTATCTACCTGTTCAGCTAGCTGGCAATCGCTAGTGAGAAGCCAATGCTGAGTTCTCGAGCGAGGGGATCCGATGCGAACAGAAAGAGCCCTCTCCACGAACAAGTACTTGTACCTCTCAGGGGAACTGGAGGGGCGGCCCGGGAATGCTGCGGAGACCGAAGACGGTCTTTCGCAGGAAGAGGAGCACCCGTGTTTCCCACCTCGACTATCGGGGAGGGGGCCCTTCTCGAATCCTACACTCATTCGTTTCTCATACTTGCGCCCTCGGAAGTGGAGTGGAGTCTGAGGAGGCCTCGTAATTAGAGACCCAGAGGCATGCAGGGACTCGCAATCTCTCAGGCCGGCTACATTGCTACAGCCAATTGATCATCAATTACTAGTTGACCAGTTTTGTTTGGGTGTCAGTGGTTCGAATCCCTTATTGACTTGAGTGTGCTCTGTTTGGTAGGGGTTATTAGCAAGGGATCAATGTACACCAAGCTCACGATGACCTTGCGACTATTTTCCCCCTCTCTTTTTCCCCTATCAATCTTTCCGATCATCGCACATCATTACATGCTGCTGCCAAGACCATTCGAAACGTGGGACCGGTAAAGGAAGGGACAAAGAAAAGAAAGAAAAATTCTTTTCGCCGCAGAAACCAAACGAAAGGATCGATTTGATGGCGTAATTGCCGAGGAGCCATGCCGCGGACAATTCTGGCTTGATCAGACCACCAGCCAAGCACCGGCTACTGCACCGTAGGCGCAGCTGGCGTTCCCGGGTACGTTCTTGCGAAAAGCACGTATCTCCGCCGCGAAGCGCTGCCAGCCGCAAAGGTGTAGGTTTTTTTCTTAGTGTACTTTACGAAGAAGAACCCCAACGAGGAACATTGAAACTTTTCCTTGACGAAAAGGAAAGGGGAAAGGACAAGGGAAAAAAATACACTGGGCAAAAGGCACCACGAAGTTTTGACGCACATTTTCGAGCACAATTACAATTGATAGCAACAGAGGCACTTGCCGAAGCTTTGCCAAAGTAAACGAGAGGGGAAGGTGGAACGAGGACGCGCCCCTAGTGACGCTGAGGGTTCGTCTAGAAGGTCTTGGAGGGCCTTCCGCGCTTGCATCCGATGCGCTCAACTCCGGCCCCCTTTCCCTTTCCAGTTACGGCGCTGCATAAGGTTGTTTTTGCCACGATGAGATATCCCTCCTTGCTTACCCCAACTGGTTTTCTCCTCATGACGTGATGATTTGGAGATGTCGATTTTTAGCGTGGGGAAGAAATGAGGAGCAATGAGGGACGGACACAACATTCAAAAGAGGAGGGGACAAAAAGGGAAGAGAAAAAAATATCCAGCAACACCAGGGACTCTCAATCGGGTGTCTGGCAACCAGACCTCGAAGATTAACCCTTGAGGCAACGGTGGATGGCTTCAAACTCGCTCTCGTCGAAAAGTTTGGGGAAAACCAAAGTTCCTGCCAGTGATCCGAGACAGCCGTTTTGGTGTGGTGGATGGGCAATCAAATCAATTGCGCTTGATATTGCATCCCTTGAGGGCGCATCGAATGCTTTTCCGAGGCCGCCATTGCAACCGATCTGACTGCTCTGCCGGAAAATCGGCCTCGACGGCAGCGGGAAGGGAAAGTGATGGGCTGGTGCCCGATATTATTAATGCAGCTACTTTTTCAAGTACCTAATACGGTCTTCGCGTTTGACCAAGAGGGCGAGACTCGCAAGACCTTGAAATCAGCTTGGGCAAGGATCACCACTTGCAACCGCTTTGGAATACCTGCATGGTACTCTTGTTTTGGTGGGGATTGAGGAGCTATCCCTAGTTTCTACGAGGTGTCAAAGTTGGTGACCGACGAGTGTCAGTATCCCCCAGGTACACCTCACGAGAGTCTCCGCCCAAAGTCCTCTTCACTTGGCTACGTCCGATATGCCTCCGTGCGCTACATAGCCTCTTTGGTTTTTTTCTTCTTTTTCTGCGGCCGAGGCTCCACAAGCTTGTCCATGTGCGCGACGAAGCGGGCCCGTTTCATTGCTCGACGTGGCTGTTATTCGCCAACGGGTTTCAATTTATCCTTCGAGGCCTTTTTCCTTGCTTCTCCGGCCATCTTGGTTTCCCACCCTGTTTCGGTCTTTCTTTTTTCAAAGTGCAGGAAGACGCGTTGAATTGAGCGTTGGGATCTTTAATACCCTGCTGGGATCGAGAGTTGAGATCTCCTCGGGAGTTTTTGGCCGATTGTTATGGGAGAGGGTCCTTTGGCGTGGATCGGAACTGATATATAAACACGACTGACTGACCTGTGCCTCGAACAAAAACGAAATAAAAATCGAACCTGGTTTTGCATTGCGTTGCCTCTCCCCCTTCCTTTTCCGTCAGCTTTGAGGCTCTGGCCGTCCGGCTTGGCTGTTAGCCGCTAATTTCGCAGTCTTGGCTTGCTTCGGCAGCAGATAGTCGACCTGGGCAATTATTCCCCGAGCCTGCACCACGCGCCGAACTGTATACGCTGGGCGAAAAGAACATTGAAGGGACGTCACCACTTGCAGCGCCAAGCCATGATTCCCTCTCCCGAATCGGCAGCGGCCACTCCAGCCCGGAAAAACAAGGGCTCTGACGGCGGTAGGCGAGGAACCCTTCCGCAAGCCACACAAAAAGAGTGCCAGGAAATGGGAACAAAAGAGAAAAAGGGAAAAGGAAAAGAAAAATCTTGACGTACGACGTCCTCTTAGCGCGGCCGCTACGGCGAGATGGAAGTCGAGAATCGAGGGCGAGGAGGTTGCCCCCAGCCAGAAGAGGAAATTGTGGGAGTGGGATGTGGACGGAGCCCACCGACGTGGGCGCACTACTAGCATTTCGACAGAAGTGGCAGAAGAGGCGAAGAGCGAAAGGGCGAAGTGTTGGGGGTGCCAGCAAGGAGAAGGCCGAAACAACTTGAAATTGTGGACGCTAAACACTAAAAAAAGAGACGAGGAGACGAGAGAGAAAAAGAGGAACCTCTCCACATGAATCTCGGGACTATGTTGGAAACGGGCCTTCCGGTTGTGCGGTGGAAGGCTAAAGCGTTGGGCTTTTAGCTTTGGCTTTTGGAGAGACGCCCTGGAGTCCTGCCGGAAATCATCAAATTGATCGTTTGAGTTGTGAGGTAAGTACGGAATTGGTGCTGGCGAGTACTTTGCTCGCACCAAATCACCCCTTCCGAACCACTAGAGGCGCGACCGCCCTATCAGACAGCTCACCGGAGCGGGTTTTGCCTCCATCTGTCCACCCACGCCCTCGGCCGCGACTAACAAAACTCTGCTGGCACCGGGCTCAAGGAGGTCCACGGGCTCAGCGAGTCAGGAGCGACCCATTCCAATCAACCACTCCACTCCACGGCATGTTGTGTCGGATTGTGGGATTACAGGGTCCTGACCTTTCATGTCTTGTCTCTTTGTCATTTTTTTGTTGTGGGAGCAGATCGTCTCCGTCAAAATGGATCCAGATCTGTCCCATCTCACCACCACTCCTCCTAGTCCTCGGCTCACACGCACGCTGCGCGGACCACTTTCGCTGCTCCAACGGCAAAAGTCTGGAAGCCCGGCGGAGCTTAGTGGGAGTGGCTTTCCTGCTCCCCTTCGCCCCTTCCCCCGAATCTGTATGGTTCCCCATCTTCCCCGTGGGCCCCGACCACACCACGGCTACGACCAACAAAAGTAGTACTTGCAAGTGCGATGATGGGATAGATGAGGGAGGTTTCGATCTACTTGTTGCCTGCTCGCTTTGATACGTGAAAGCCCTCCCTGCCCGGGTTGTACCCTTTGCCTTTCCAACCGGCCGTAGCACCCTTGTCCCGGAGGTACACTGCTTGTCCCCCTTGTCCCCTTCATCTCGTCATCGGCCTTCCTCGACCGTTGTTTCTAGCCCCCTCCCCCCTCGCATCCGCCCGTCCAGCGGAGCATGCGGAGCGCCATTCCCATTCTTCCGCTTGATTGACATTTCATTGCTTTCTCCCCGTTAAGCTTACACACGAAGAATGTGTACTTTGACCTTCTCCACAACTCCCTTTCCCCGGACCTGGCTACGACCAAACAGAGAAAAAGCAGTTCGAGTATACCTCTGGCAAAGCTATCCATCTTTTTCCCCCTCTATACACACACGCCCCCTTTTTGCCTCCGCCTCTTACCTCTACCTTCATTCCTCCTCTCCAAAGACGTACTCTCGTCTGCCTCCCCTCGTGCTAGTCCTTGGTCCCTCCGCTTGTTCGAACCCCTCCCCTTTCTCACCCTACCTCGCTTTACTTTTGATATATAACCCCGGCGTCTACCCCGAAGGATAATAAGGCTATTTGTTGAATACTCCATCCCACAGTCACACACGCCCCACCCCCTCACCTCCGTCTTGGTAAACGATCCATTTCCTACTCCACTCAACATCTTTTTACCATAGCTCCCCTAGTTCTTGTTGAACATATAATAGCCCAGGGACCTTTCTCCAGGTTTTTTTCTTCCTTCTTCTTCGCCATCCTTTCTCAACCCACCTCTCTCTCCCTCTCCCTGCTCAAGGATCGACTCTGGTAGTTTTCATATCCAGCCTTGCTTCACGCCTTCCTTCGAAAATTTCGTACGTCGTCGTCTTCCTTCGATCACAATGGCCGAGCACGTTGCCCACCCCATCGAGAAGGACGAGCATGTTGCTGCTCCTACCAATGGCCTGCACCATGGCGGAATCAGGTACCATGAGCAGCCCGGGTCCATGATCCACCCCAGCACGATCATGCTCGAGCACCGAAAGTTCGCCAACCCTGCTCCTCTCGGTCTCTGCGCTTTCGCCCTCACCACGTTTGTCCTGTCTGCCGTGAACATGCACGCTCGTGGTGTCACCGCCCCCAACATCGCCCTCCCCTTGCCTTTGGCTATGGTGGTCTCGTCCAGCTCCTGGCTGGCATGTGGTACGTATAGGATTCCGAAACGCGAGCATAATCGTAAAAATGGGTCTCGCCGTGACGACTAACAAGCGCTCGCGGTACAGGAAATGGCTGTCGGTAACACATTCGGTGCCACTGCTCTCTCGTCCTATGGTGGTTTCTGGATTGCCTACGGTCTTCTCATCTCTCCCGGCTTCAACATCATCAACACCGAGGTTGGCCCCTACAAGGCTCACCCCTCCGATGTTGGTTCCGTTGTCGGCTTCTTCTTGACTGGCTGGTTCATCTTCACCACGCTCTTGCTGCTCTGCACCCTCAAGTCCACCGTCATGTTCTTCCTCCTCTTCTTTACCCTTGACTTGGCCTTCCTCTTCCTCGCCTGCGAAAACTACGCCGCCAACCTCGGTGCTGCCGAGGCCAAGAACGCCCTTCAGATTTGCGGTGGTGTGTTTGGTATGCTGGCCGCTTTCCTGGCTTGGTACAATGCCCTCGCTGGTATTCAGGACTCTAGGTGAGTAAACCCCCTCTCGATAAGGCACCACTAGCGGGTTTAGTTATGCTAACTTCCCTCTAGCAACTCCTTCTTCCAGGTCCCCGTCTTCCCCTTCCCTGGTCTGACAAGGCCAAGGCCGATCGCGCCGCCAAGGACCACACCGTCTAAGGAAACGATCGATGCGATTTCTGCGTGTTGGAGGGGCCAAATTCACCGGAAGAAAAAGGATTGGGGCATGTCGAGCTTAATTACCGAAACGACGCTACGACGAACTTTCGCTCTTTTCTCCAAAAACATCGGACGATTTACTGCCATGGCATTGTGAACAATTTTTCTTTTTTGGGTAGATACCTCTTGTTGTTTGGATTCTTTGCTTATATATATTTTTTTCACACAAACCCTCTCGTTGTGCTTGACACAGAGGTAATTTACGATACCAAGTCGGTTGGGGGATATATTCGTTGTGATATACCATGAGAAGAGACCGTCATGGGACGGACGGATCATTCGAGGGACATGAGTCGACTCGCTGGGTGATCTCTTTTACTTGGTATATATGTCGGGCCTCCAATTGCCTTTTATCTATTCAATTTACTATGGTATGGAGATGAAACTATCCCATTGAAAAGAGCATTCGATTTTTTGGGCCGTGGTGCTTTGTTGTTTTCCTGTGCAGGTGCAAGTTGTCTTCCCTTCATGTTTGTATTGGTGCACGTTGGTGCGCCTATCTCAAGGCATCGCTTGTCGCTTGTCGTTTACATGGGTTTCTGGGGAGAGAAGAAATGATGTAGGGTAGTTCATTTCGGGACTGCGAAGGGATCATGCGGGCCGCATTATTACAACGAAGCCCGTCGTCGATCGACGAACGTCGAGTGCCGTCTCTTGGCAAAGCTCGCCCGCCCCCAAGTCTTGGCGCTGGACAGGCAGGGTGTTGATTTAGAGTGGGTCAAAATGAGCGATTCTCCCCCATCCCTCCTGCTTGTTGGACGACATCAAGGACGCGAAGGCAAGTTGATGAAGGTGCAGCTCACACCTCAAGACATTGGTCGGGTTTCGGTTTCTTTTCGCGAGGAGAATAAAGAGGAGGGGATGTATTGGATTGGGGAGAGGCATGACGTTGTTCGTGATGCCTCTAAGCAAGAACAGGACTAGGGCGTCGTCATTTTCCACGAGCCGCGCGAAGAACGAACAGCGGTCCTTGCCCCCAAAGACTAAAACGGCTTTTGGCTTGGAAGATGAGAGGCCACTCGTCATCACGGTGGGAAGATGGCATTTTCGACCACTCGACGATTTCGTTTTTTATCGTCAGTGGTTGTGCGTTTGGTGTAGTGAATGGCGGGGTGGCGGAACGAGTCTACACTAATTTGGCAATCAATCGAGGGTCGTTGTCACGGCCGCGAAGAGTCTAACGAAGGGTAGATAGGGAAGCGTGGTGAGTATGTCGACTTTTTTTTTTTTTTTTCCGTCGGTGCGAGCTTTTCCTTGGGCCTCCAATCAGGGACTACGCACCCGCGAGACACAAGGGGCAATATCAGGTCGCGAACAAGAATTTGGGTTGTGAAGCAGGGTGTACTGGAGAAAGAGAGGCAAGAGGCCGTCCAACATGAGCTTCGCCGCTCCGAGTGTGTGGGACAGAAAGCTGACGTCGGTGCCACCCTCCCGTGCCGATCTATGACCACGGGCGTGGGGATGGATCGTGACATTGAGGTCACTCAAGAAAAGGGAGCCAAGGGCTCGGAATGTCTGTGCCATTGTAGATGGGATACCGACACGCTGGACACTGTCTACATGGGATCGTTTCTTGTTGCTTGAGCCCTGGGTAGACGCGGGAAGGCTGGTGATCCATACACAACCATATTTGTGAGCTCTTTCCTAGCGTTGAAATAGAGCCTAGCTGGATTCATGGAGCAGCACGATGGCCTTGATTTTATCACCGTGACGGTGCATAGAAGAAACCGACAGCTCCCAAGGGAAAGGGGCCTTGAACTGCCGCCACCCGCGAGCAAGATGATGCGATGCGCAAAAGGAATTGACTGAATCGCTTCAATCCTTCCGACCCCATGTCCAATGCTTCATTTGCATGCCCGAGGGGAGGCATGTCCTTTTAAACTGTATTATTGATGACGGGCGCTCCCTCGAGTTCTTGCATGGGCGTTGCGGGGAAATGGGATGCGGGGGTTTAACACAATGGATTGTCCACATTGAGAAAATCGAAGGACGGATTTGTCGGGTTCCATCGAGGGCAGCGGATTACCCCGCGGAAGTGGATATCGGGGCCCATCAGCAGGAACGGCCGGGAAGCTGAAATGTGGGGCGGCTGCCGACATCAGGCCACCGATGTGATGCCGTGGAAGGTGGAAAAGGGGAACATTGGCACGACACGAAGAGGTGGATGAGCGCGTGCCCTCGTAAATCTACGTGGAATTACTGATTGATAAAGCCAGATATTTTGTATTTTCTTTTTGACGTTCCCTTTTACTTCCATCTCTCTGAAGTCTTGCCCCGGTCGTCTTGCTATATGTGACGTGACGGGGAGCGTTGATTGGTTAATAAACGACCTGATGTACAAAAAGAGCAAAGGCTAGCAAAGCAGGGCTGCCACAGCGCTGCATCGTCTCGAAGATTACGATTTAAGAAAAAGTAACAAAAATCAATATGAGAGCGTGTAACCGAAAAAATCCAGCCAAGTGGTTGCGGCGAGTGGGATCCCTGATCCTGCGACTTGCAAGTTCATGGCTGCCGTGAACTGGATGGTGCGGTTCCTGGGCCCATGTGCACTGACTAATGGCGGGTTGTGGTACGATGCGTGTTTGTCTGCCCGTTTTCGTTGGCATCAATTGATCAAGTGCCCTCAGTGTCCACGCATCGGAATATTGTTTTAGAGAAGGAACAGACAAAAAGAAAACCACGCCCGTCGCCGATCTCGCTTCCATAATTAGAAACGGGAATCACTATATCTCTTCTTTAGCTCCCCCTTCTCTATTGCTTTGCGCAAAAAGGAAGCGGCCGCGAGAAGCTTTCCACCGCACTATGAGCAGGCGCAGAATATTGCTAACCACGCTCCTCGCCGTATTCTTCGCCTTCCTGGCTATGCTCTACAGCCGAATCATCAACCCGCACATTTTCCGATCCCCATCCTCGTTTTTCCCATTTAGGACCCAATCCACCACCCACATGGCCCAGCCATCCACCACCACCGCCTCCACCCGCGGGCCCGTCATCGTCGTAGGGTCCGGCCTCGCGGGTCTCTGCGCCTCGTACGAGGCCCTCCGTGCCGGCGCCTCCGTACGCATGATCGACCGGGCCGCGAAACCAGGCGGCAACAGCATCAAAGCCTCGTCGGGCATCAACGGCGCCGGATCCCGCTTCCAACAGGCGAAAGGCATCACCGACCACTCTTTCCGGCAGGACACCATCCGGTCGGCCGGCAAGCGGTACGCCGAGTGGGAGAAGACGCGCGAGGGCGTCGACCGCGGCGGTCTCGTGGATCTGCTGACCGAGTCGTCGGGGAGCGCCGTCGAGTGGCTCGTCGACGAAATCGGCGTGGAGCTCAGCGTCGTCGCCATGCTAGGCGGCCACACGGTCGCGCGGACGCACAGAGGCGCGGGAAAACTACCGCCCGGCGCGGCGCTCGTGAGCGCGTTCCTGGCTAAACTCAAAGAAGACCCCAATTTCGCCCTCGAGAGCGGCGCCCAAGTCACCGAGATTACGCAGCAGGCGGACGGTGCCGTAATAGGCGTCGAGTACACGCACCAAGGCGAGACGCACCGCCTACGCGGCCCCGTCATGTTCGCCACCGGCGGCTTCGCCGGCGACGCCCACGGCCAAATGGCCAAGTACCGCCCCGACCTCCGCGGTATGCCCGCCACCGCTGAGGCCCGCCCCGGCACGCACGCGCTCCTGTCCGCCGTGGGCGCGGGCCTCGTCGACATGGACAGCGTGCAGATCCACCCCACCGGCTTCGTGGACCCCGCCGACCGGGGCTCCATGTCCAAGTTTCTCGCCGCCGAGATGCTCCGCGGCGAGGGCGGCATCCTCCTCGGTCCCGCGGGCACGCGCTTTGTCGACGAGCTGCAGACCCGCGACCGCCTTAGCGAGGCCATCATGGCCCTGCCCCCGCGACGGATGCCGGCGACGGCGCTGATATTCGCCAGTGGGACGTCACTATACTTCTCGACCCGGGCGCTGCCGAGGCCGCTAGCACCCACCTCGGCTTCTACACCTGGAAGGGTCTCATGAGCAAGAAAAAGGTCCGCGACCTCGACCCGGCCGTTATCCGCGCCGTCGACGAGTATGCCGCCACCGTGGCGGCCGGTGAGGCCGACCCCTCGGCCGCAAAGACTACGGCCACTGGTCCCTGCCCGCGGGCGAGGCCAACCGCGACCTCGAGGTCGTCGTCGGTCGCATTACGCCCGTCGTGCATTTTACTATGGGCGGCGTCGCGTTCGATGCTCGAGCCCGCGTCCTCGCGGCGACACTGGACAAACCCATCCCCGGGCTATTCGCGGCCGGTGAGGTTACCGGCGGCTTGCACGGAGATAATCGCTTGGGTGGGTCATCGCTGCTGGAATGTGTGGTGTATGGGAGGATAGCGGGGCGGGAAGCAGCCAAGTTACTCGCTTAAGAAGCCGGCGTGGAACTTGGTTGGCAAACAATGTATACCTAGATTTGAAATTCCCCAATAACAGCACCTCCCCGATCCGTGCGGCGTATACAATCAAGTCTCTTGAAGATAGTCTGGGTCTCACGACTACACTTCAACTTCTACAATGAGAAGCTACGTTTTCTTCTTTAAAAACTCCTACCAATGTGGAATACGTCTGGGGAACTAAGCGAGAACATCAACAGATGTATCTATGTCTCCCGATTTCCAAACTCCCAGTATGGCTTCATAGGGGGAGTATTCGGCCTGGTTAGTGGTCACCGAATTTCTCTCGCCGTATGGATCCAACTGTATCGCAGGGAGAATATCTCGGGAGTTGATTATCTCTGCCTCCCGAATTCTCAACTCCCAGTCTAGCGTTATAGGGCGGAGGGTTCGGCCAGGTTACCGGTTACCGAAGTTCCCTTGGCGTACGGCTCCGAATATATCGGAGAGAGAATGATTCGGGGGTAAATCTAGATCCATGTCCTCGGGTCCCACAAAGAGCGCTCCTGAGCCCATGAACCCAACTGGGTCTCGAATCCAGATCCAATACCTATGGAGAAAGTATCAGCTCTCGTCCTGTCGCTAGTAAACCTTTCTACCCTTCGCAGTGTCCATCGTGACCCAGGCTCGCCATGGTCTCTCGCCATGTGCCTATCGCGGCTTTGTATGGAGGAAAATGATGAATATAAACAGCCGTCCACGGGGCACGCAAATTGGTTGATATGCTCAAACTCATGGTTCCGAAGCTCGGGCTCGGTTTCGAATCCCATCAAGGCACGAGGGCATAGAGGTATCCGACAGGTGAAGAGCGGATTCTTCGCGTGGGAGCTGAAGAAATCAAACTCTTCCTTTGATATCCCGTGACAGTATCCTTGGCGAAGCAGCTGAGAAACGGTGTCGCGATAATTGCTCAAGATCTGAGAGACTACGTCGTACTCGGCCGAAGCAGCCTGGGCCGTGCCTGGGGGCCCGTCTTCCGCGAATACCGCACTCTGGATTGCTTCTTGCGACTGCTGACTGAAAGCACTGACAATGTAGGGCTGGATGCTATGGGGTAGCAATTCGAGGCGACGGTCGCGAGATCTCAACGTTGAAAGGCTCTCAACACTATGGATGGGTCGCAACGCACAAAAGATGGCGGTAAGCCTCTGGAGCGCCTCCGTGAACGCAGAGCAAGGATGTGACTTGTGTCTTGGAGAGTCGATATAAGAGAGAACATGCTCCACCCATTGTTTCGACGCACAGTCGAGAAAGCTGTAGATTCCTTTGGCCACTAGTCTCTGGGCCCTTTGTTGATCATTTGATTGGACGAAAACCTTGGCCGCGGACGTCAGGCAAGTTACGATAGCTAAGCTGCGTTGCCGGTGGGCTTCTTCCTGGTTGATCGGTATGGGACTCTCTTCACTTAGCAGGAATCTAGCTCGCATGGTACATGATTAACAAGGCTCTAAGAATATGGTCAAGGGTGAAGCGCAGGAAGGAAGGGGGGGCGTCTTCCTTGAACTACTCACTCTTTGACTGAAGCATGGATAAATCCGATGCTCTTGTCAGACTTCTCCTCTAGTATATATGAGCAATCCTCCAGGAAGAAAGACGGGACCAGTCGCTCGACGTCGTCCTCTCCCTACTAAAAGTAATGGCGGAAAGAACCTCAGTCCGTTTTAGAGGAACTTTCGACGTCCCAATCGAGCCCAGGACGCATTTAACACTATCCACGGAATCTTCGTCGAGATGGAGTAGGATGGTTGATATAATCTTTCGGTAGCTGCACCAATTCCGTGAGAAGATATTTTGTTAATATCACGTTCTTCATCCCGATTCGGGTAGACATATTAAACATGTTTGCAGATAGACTTACAAGTCCTTTAGTTCTTGTGGAGGGTTATCAATTGCCTCTTCTAGCCTGCCCGCTGTTGGAAAGAGCTGCCGGGAGAGAAAGTCGACGATAAGCCGCGCGTACAGAAACATTCCTACAGAGTCGGGCCGAAGGGAGCAACATAGAATGAGGGTCGTTAGTTGTGTGCTCGAAGCGTTTTTTTCTTGTATCCTTAGGGTGGCTCTTATAATCTTGTTCCACTTACCGTCTGCCTTGGCCGTTATCTTATTCCCCAAATCGGTTACCTTGTCCCCATTGATATCCAGCTGCCTCAGTCTCTCAGCCATCTCTAGTGACCGAAGCCGATTCAAGACATAGAGCTGGATCGAAGACTTCAGATGCTCCTTGTGCTCACTGAGTAGGACTGTGGGCGGTCTGCGGGACGAGTTGCCGCGGGGCTCGTCGCGACTTGTCAGTAAAACTTTGCACTTGGTCCCGGACTGCCTGTTCTTGGAAACAAGCGAATCCATCAGTTTGAGGCATCTATCTAACGTCGCCGCATCACAAGAATCCACTCCATCAAGTATTACCCAGATTACTTTGTGTTCCTTGGACGACCCTGAGATGAGAGGTACTAGAGCCTTGACTATCCCCACGAGGATAGGATTAGTCAATTTCTTTTGACCCATGAGGATTTCGTGCGTATACGCTATCGATTCACTGCTGAGTTCGGCGAGTTGACTAATGATGGACTTGAGAATTTGGTCGTAATCCGTAGAAGAATCATATAGCTCGCTGCAAAAATGGCAGACTACCACTTGGCCCTTGAGGGTGAGATATTTCGCAAGGTTATCGGCAAGGATACTCTTCCCTGACCCGGCTGAGCCTTGCAGCCATAGGGTATGGGTATCGTCCGTTTCGCTGAGCCATGCAGCTGTTTTGCCGTGCTTCCATATCCAAGAACAGGTTCCATCATGCTCGCCCTGGGCTTTAGCCAAAGACTTGCAGATAGAATCCTGGTCGGACTCGGACTGTTGGACCTGAAGTTGCGATATAATGTCCTTGTACTGCCTGTTGCTCTCCTCTTTTCGGGCGTTCTGGACCCGTCTTAATTCCTCATTCCTTCTCGATTCAAGGTCGAGCAATTTTTGTATCGCAATGGCGTTTTTCGTATTGGTTTCCTGGTCGATCAGTTCGCCATGCCGCTTCAGGTTGTCCAACGTGGTAGTGAATTGCCCCTCGAACCGGCCCCACGTTGTGCGAAAGAACAACCTCCAACCTATGATGCACACATAAAGTGTGGTTAGAAACCCAATTTCAGTTACGATATATGGGAAGGAGGTGAGTCCTTTTGTGTAGCTTGATGCGGTGCGGAAAAGGGTCTTCTACGGAGTATAAAAACCTACCATTGACGCTAACAAACTTGTAGGCATGTTCATGGAATTTAGCTATGTCGCGATAGTAGATGGCGAGGATCTGCTGGAACCCGAGGTCACTTGCGAAGGCACTTCGTAGTCTCTCGAATCTCCCTAGCGACTCGCCGATTTTAGCATAGGCCTTGATGAGGGTTTCGAATGCCTTGATACACTCGGAGCTGAGCTATTCATGCTCTGGTTAGAAGTCATACCTCCCGCAATGTGCTTTCTTGATCAATGGACTCTCCTCTCGGAGACCGCCAGCACACTCATAACCGTCATGTGAAAGGCGCAAGAATCGAAATAATTACGGAGCGGATAATCCAGACTAGGGTACTAACTTTGAGAATGACAGTTATCGGTGCCCATATCCAAGGCAAAAATGGGGTACCTTGGCAAAGAGTTTCCACGGCCTTGCCATAACATTCGAGCCCCCTTAAGAAAGGCTGTAGCCGCCCCATGTTCCGAAGCAACCCCCGCGCCCCAAGTTCGTTTTCGATGCGCACGCATTGCACTTGCACATCCTGAATGGTCGTGTTTCGAAATCGCCGGGCGTCGGCTACGTTAAAGACCAGCTCAAGTTCCGTAAAGGCTTTCTGGATAAGCGTCTGAGCCCGAGGCGATCTCCTGCAAGGGAACGGCATCTCTAGATACGAAATAAAGTATGATAGGCTAACAATTTGTCCTTGATGGGTTTGGTAGTGCTATAACTACCTCAGCACGGGCTCGGTGATGAAAGGACTGGGATCTACGAGGAGGAAGAAAAAGAAAATAGAGGCCGTTGAAGTATTTGACGAGAATACTGAAGCGTGTAGGACGAGGCACAGGCGCCGACCTAGTGCGGCAGGGACAAGGGACGAAAATGTCGTACTGGAAAAGGGGCGGGCTTGTACGGGGCAATGTCAGCCCAATGACCCAGATTTGACACCGACTGACATGGCACGTAGCCGTTTTTCCACTTCACTTCACATCGACAGCCACGAGGGTATTTTGCGAAACCAAGACGTGTGCACGATGGTATCTACATTATGCAGTTTCGGGCACACTTTAGTCGTGTCAAGCCTTCAGGCAGCCAATGGGCATTGTCTGCACTTGTGCGACCGAGATGGATCCATGGCTGTTATAAGTTGACCAGGCTCTGGGGCGGGCTTGGCAGGCTCGACACAGCTAGAGGCACGGAGAAGGACACCGCCCTTTACTCGGCCTTTTTGGACTTGACTGATCTACTAGTTTCAAATGTGTCACGAAACGAACTGCGAAAGTGCGGTCTAAGAGTCCCATGTGTGGCTGAGGCAACCGAAATCAATGGCGAAGCGGGCAGGCCGAGCCTCCCTCGACGCCCTGTTATAGTGAGACGTAGCCCAACGAAAGTCGTTGGGTTTATCTGGTGCCCCGCCACAAACCCGACAAGGCTGCAACGGCATACATGTTGTTGGAGGTATCCATATAATAAGTATGACTACGCTCTAGCTATCGACGTCCATTCAAGGACTCAGGCCCTGTTTTCCTCTTGCAGCGTAGGGGATCATCTAAAACCTCAAAGGGACCGACGTTTTGGTGCTTACATGATGAGCCATTCGCCAGATTGTTCAGAAGAAAGACAAGCTAAGAGACGGCGAGTTACTTCAATCGTTGATTATCGCGCTACAGACGCCCACTCCCTCGAACAACCAGACGGCTCTCAAGCCTGCCAAAAACGCCTCTTGATCTCGCCGAGCCATGCTCCCTCGCCGATTCAAGGCTGGATGATTTGGTAGGCTCCTCCAACCTCGCCGCTGGCTTCCATCAGTATGGCTGCGACTATACATCGAATCTCCCATCTCCATACGCGCCATCCCAAATTGCACCCACCAGCATGACATGGAATGATGACGCTCTCACATGCCATCCGGTCCTGCCCTGGCAACCGAAAGGGTTTGGTGACTCTATGGAATCCACGCAGTCGCGAACAGCCTCACATCTTCCCGATCTTAGCCCTCTTCCGAACTCAACAATGTTGATCCACGATATATTATCGACGCCAGTCTCCATCGTCTCAACCTTCCACCCAACCAAATCAGAACTACATCAAGTCAATAAGGTTCCCGAGGTCACTCCATGCATTCAAGAAATATCTCACGAACAAGGATTCGTTCCTGACACTATCTTGGGTCCAACCGCGATTGACCCAGACGAGATAGTGTGTTACGGGGCTGTAAGTAGAGCTCTTGTCCTATTTTCAAGCCTATACACAGCCCAGGACTTGCTTTTCCAGTGCCACCTAGTGAGAACATTGAAGATGGCACAAATTTCAAACATCGCGCGTATAAATCCACTAACTAATACGGCGCCTTCTGTTAAATCGCACTAGGTAACGAGCATTACTGGAAGGTGCGAGAAGCCATCGTCCATAACGGTGTTTTCGGCGGTTGAAGTGTCGTTGGACTCTCCAGAAACTTTCGTCATCGGCTGCAGTCCTTCCACTCGAGGTCACATTGAGGTCGAGCATGTGTTTCTTCTACGAGACCTTAAAGAATCTGGCGTTGAACTGCAAGTTTCTTGTACCTTTCAACCGAAGGAACACACAAAAAAGCGCGCGAAGGCGCGACAACCCGAGCTCTCGCCATGTACGCTGGAGGTTGCAATATACGCCCCTATGTCATGCGTGAGGAGCTCAGGGAGTGGTCCGAGATCAACGAGGTGTACCTTCAGGATCCCACGAACCCGGGTCTCAGAGATGCCAAGTATTGCAACCCCCAAAGGCTTTCACTCTGTTCTGGGAAGCCACCAATGCTATCCCAGGTCATTCTGACTCGCGCCTCTGGGAATGCGATGCATTTACGAGATATCGTGGAGGGAGATGGCTTTTTGGATAACTACTTGAGGTCCAGAATTGACCTCATCGAAACAGAGCCACCTTCCGTAGTGAAAACGATTTTAAAACGGCAAGTGGCAATAGATCCGCCCTCCAATATCTGCACCAGACCTACACCCGTGACGTAGAATATAAGGTACTAACCACTGAGCGTACGCGATGTGTGTATTCACCTATACAGACACCAAAAGCAAGCACTTACTTTCATGCTTCGTCGAGAGCAAGGATGGGCCTTTACAGGGCCGGAAGCGGATCTCTGGAGCATCATTGATAATGCGAGGGGAAGATTGTGAGAACCTCCTACCCCAAGAAAAGCCCTCTACTTCATGGTCCATCTCCACAATCCTTGACTAGGGAGTAGTACTGACAAGTTGGCGGTTCGGTCTGCGCCTCAAGTTATGTCAATGCTGTCTCGGAGGTCGTGGAACAGAAGCCCCCACATCAACTACGGGGCGGCATCATCGCAGACCCCGTGGGGCTCGGTAAAACCCTTGCCATGATAGCACTGGCTGCTACTGACCTGTCCAATCGACCCCTCGCGGGTCATACTAGCGGAGCTAGCGATCTAGAAGAGCCAGACGAGCAGAACCACTCTGTATCATCCACTCTTATCATTGTGCCTCCGCCTCGTGAGTATCGTGCTGATATTCTTGCGTGAGACAACTTGTTGATAATGGGTTTTAACTAACAACTAACAGTTCTAGCTACGTGGGAGAACCAAGTAGCGGAGTAAGATCCCTCGGAAAATGCCCCTTTTCTATTTTTCTTCTTCTTTTTCCGTACACTTTGTACTAATAAAATGTGACTAGGCACACATATCCGGGGGACTCAGGTGCATACGCCATCACGGGAAATCACGGCTCACTTGCTTCGAAGATCTCGACTCTGTTGACATCGTGTTCACGACATACCATACAGTCTCAGCGGAATGGAATAAAGCGAACCCGTCCGCGTCCCTGCTTTTCTCGGTCAAGTGGAAGCGAGTCGTGCTTGATGAAGGTTCGTTTCGCGGTCCTCCCCTGGAACAGGTAAGATGACAATGGCACATTTTCTAATCCCGACCAAGCTCACATGATTCGTAACGAAAACTCTCGCATGGCCAAGTCTATCTGCGGCCTAAAGGCCGCGTGCCGCTGGGCTGTGACGGCGACCCCGATTCAAAATCACCTCAATGACCTCGCGTCTCTTCTCAAGTTTATTCGCGCCTACCCCTACCATACCCGAGCCAACTTTGAGCGCGACATCTCCGACTACTGGAAGGAAGGCCAGGACAAAGAGGCTGCCAACCGCCTCCAGAGGCTGTCGTCGTGCCTGCTGCTCCGCCGCCCCAAGACTACAGTGCAGCTGCCGCCCAAGCACGACATTGAGTGCCCCATTGAGTTTAAAAGCGAGGAGAGAAGAGCTTATGACAAGCTTAGAGTGGATGCGAAGGAGGCAGTCGACAAAGCCCTAAACCAAGGGCAAAGTCCGGGCCCGTCCAAGGCATACGTCCACATCTTGCAGCTGATCGAGTCGATGCGGCTATTTTGCGTATTGGGAGAGCACTACCACTCGCGATATCGCCGTGCATCACTGGCTTCAGGTACCACGGCATCGTGGGCGACCATCGCGCAGCAGACGTTTAGAACGCACCTTGATATGGGGTCCGTAGTGTGCTCCCAATGCGAAGCCATCGCCCACCTCGACCATGGTTTCTTGAATGGCTCCGTTTCCTCGACTTCACAGTTCTCGAGGTGCGGGAGATTTGCGTGCGCGGAATGCTCCGTAAAGCTCACCCGTCAGAAACTCACCCTAGAATGCGGACATAAACCCGCATGTCCCACGGCGCCGGTTTCTACGAGTGTGGAAAGCCTGGACGGCGGCACGCACGATGTCGAACCGGAATTCTTCTCGGGGAGTTCTTCTGAGATGCCATCCAAGATCAAGGCCCTAATTAACGATATTCTTTCTCAACCTTCTGACGTGAAATCGTAAGCTTTCCTTCTCTCGCTACTCCTTCTCTCGCTACTCCTTCTCTCGCTACTCCTTCTCTCGCTACTCCTTCTCTGCTTCCATGCCCATGAGAGACGGGTCCTTTTTTTCTTTTATAAAAGAATTTGGGACCCGCCTCTCAGGGTGCATTGCTCTAATCACAATACAAACCGAATCTAACATCTAGCAACTCATAGCGTGGTGTTTTCTACGTGGCGCTTCACCCTCAACGTTGCAGAGGCTGGTTTAACACAGGCGGGCATCCGGTGCCTGCGTTTTGACGGAAAAGTGCCGCCCAAGGACCGCCCTGGCGTGCTGAAGGCGTTCAAGACGGATCCTTCAAAGAGGGTGTTGCTTCTAACGCTTAGCTGCGGTGCAGTAGGGCTAACGCTTACGGAGGCGACAAGGGCGTACCTGATGGAACCGCACTGGTAAGCTATCCCAACCTACTTGTACTAACTCAGTGATGGAAGACTGCAGCCCTCCCGCGTAGGTGCCCATGCAGGTTCCCGAGGCTCACCGTTTCCGGTTTATAGGAACCCGACTGTTGAAGAGCAAGCCCTGGGAAGAATTTACCGACTTGGCCAGACAAAAGAAGTTAAAATGACGCACTTCTTTATCAAAGACTCTTTCGAAGAGGTAACTTGATCCTTGCCGCCGCCCCGTCCCTCACCTCCCTGCCTCCTCCCGCCTCGGTCAAGCTAACCATGGCGCAATGCCCCCTGTTTCCCCCTTCGCAAGAGAGTGATTGAGATGCAGCAAACGAAGAAGGATCTCGCGAAAGTACTCTTATCACCTCATACCAGCGGAAATGCAGAGACTAGCGTAGAAAGACTCAGGGTATGACAATCCACGACCAGCTCCCCGCTTCATTTCTACAGAAGCAAGGGAATTCTCCGCCCGTTGCTAACCTTGAAAATGCTCTAGAACCTCCGTGCTCTTTTGTAGACCCGCCTGATATTACTGAAGTGGTGGTAGCAGAAATGAAATCTGTCAGCGTCCTGCGCCAAGGTAGTCAAACATGCCAAGTTGTCTTGGGCCCATCAGGAAGCGCAGCAGATGGCCGGTTGCCGTTAGATTGTATTTCTTTGTCCCCTTTTGCTTGCTTCAATTCTAGATTTTCGTAGACATCTCCGCTTTCCAATGTCTCACCTCTTGAGTTGAATATACCGAGCCGGCCCGGAAACCAGTCTGCACGGAAGACCCTAATGTGACAGATGCGGGCGCAATTTTGACAGCAGACAGGGGTCTATCGATAAGCCGCCGCCCGCAAGCCCTCCTTCGTTCGGCTCCCACTGGACCACGGCGAACGAACGAACGCTAAAACGGGAATGGGCCCCACGGCGTCTCTCTCCTTCTCCCGAAGAGGAAAATCCCGTGGGCTTGCTCCACATGACGTTTTCTTTGTTTCCTTCAGGGCTGTGCCGAGCAGGCGGGGACGTGGCCATCGCACATGGCATTCCTATCTTTTTCGGGTTGGTACCGGGTTGTGCACGGCTTGGGAACTCAAATTGGGGAAGGGACGAGGGGCGCCGTCCGGAGTGGGGTGGTTCCTTCTGGTTGGGCGGGTGGGGTCCGAGAGGGTTGCTGATAAGGAAGGATTGGCAGAGCTTTGCATGACATCTGGTCAAGGTCAAGGGGGCTTGCACCTGCCTTATCTCTCGACCACAATGACGGGTCGGGTTGGAGATATCAAAAGAGGGCTAAGGGAAAGAATCAATGGATAATAGCAAGGTCCGCGGTGGTGATTCTTTTTCCCCTTCTTCTTTTTCCCCTTGACTCTGTCAACATACCATCCTTTGATTTTTGTGGCCGTTGACCGTCTCTGTAATACTGGAATCTTTGCGTTGAAATATTAAGCGCAACCTCCCAAGATCTTGTTTTCCCACCCACCCCCGTTCGAAATTTTGCCCTAAAAGGGTTGGTCGGTGATCGAAAAGGGAAAGGGAAAAAGAAGGAGAATATACAAATTTTGCGAGAGAAGAAATAAAACAAAAGGGGGTTATCATGTCTGGCCGCAGCGCACGTCCGCAAAAAGAAATCCGACGCCAAGGGCTCCTCATCACACCGACCCAACACGTCGGCCAACAGCTCTCTCCACGACGCCAGCAGCAATAGCACCATCGACTCCCCGCCAGCCCCATCCCCGTACCGGCAGGGACGGGTATTGGGACAACGAACGCGCGCTTCCTGCGGTTCGCAGACTCGTCGGTGGATGTGAGCTACGACGGTACGTCGCCATCGTGGTCGACGTCCCCGGGGTTCCGCGACTATGACCGCTCCCGGCGGACGACGAGGATTGGCAGCCCCGGCGGGCGGGCTTGACGACTACCACTACTACGGCGGGGGAGGAGGTGACTGGTACGGTAGCGCGGGGTCGGCGCATCGGACGGAAGGGGTCTCGGGAATTGAAAAGTCTGGTCTGCGATCGGTGATAGATCGCAAGAGCGATGATGTGCGCAAGGGAATCGCCAAGACCTTTATGCTTGGGCGGAAGAAGAGCCGCGAGGACAAGGGAAAAGGGCTGGAAATCTCGCTGGGAAGGGGTGGTGGAGGGGCGGTGGCGGGGGCAGCGACCGAAGCTCGGAGCACGGTGGGTATCACCCCCGAGACGGGTTCTTTGCCGAAGAAGAAGACCGCGAAATATACGGCAGCCCGAGAGCGGAGCATAACATGTGCACATCACCCCCGCACCACGGGCCGCCGGTTGCCGGAAATGTGGGGAGCTCATACCACGGACATCAGCATCTCGCGGACCCATGGGATGCCATGGGGTCGAGGATGCCCTTGCCTTCACCGCCGCCGCTGCGAGAATTGCCGCCGCTACCGCCGCATGCGAGGAAAGGGCACTAGGCCTCGGAGAGGGAGGGGGCGAGTTACAAGGGGAAAACGGAAGGAAATGGAGGTTTCAGGTCTTTTATCATATTCCCCTCCAAGGGTTGCGTTGAGGGAGGAAAAGAGACTATGTACTGTAATGTTTTGACGACGCATGGAAAGATAAGGCATGACGCCGCCACGGTTTGGTTATGAGGATCGTCTATCTCCTATCTCGCTTGCAGGAGGGTTTCCCCCTCTAGAAAAGTTCCCTTGTGTGTCCTGATTGGGAAAATTTCAACACCGAGAGCAGGGGGCCTATGCGGGGATTCCAGAATTTGCAATTGACCTATTAATCCCTAAACTATTTCTTTATCCTCTTCTCGACCTCGGTAGACTTCCGATACCTTGAGTGATTGATGTCAGTTGAGGTTATGGTGGATGAGGCGCACCTCACAGGCGCCACGCCCCGGATATGGCGGTTTGCCGCCGCGCCAGGTCACGGGATATTTTCGCTGTGTACGCTGCTCTGCGATTTAAACCGCGCCGAGTCTTTTTTGTTTACAAAGAAGCCATCTCGAGTTTCTTGTCTCAGTAGTATAGCAAAAGGAACACGGAACGTCGGAACGCTCGGGGAGTCGTCAACAGCGCTAGGCAGATGATCGGGATTGTGGATATGGATCTCTTGAACCGGAGCCCCGCCCTACCCGTTTGTGGAGAAAGGGTCATGGGGTCTCGGTCATCAGGCCATTCCCGAACGAAACTGGAGGAAAGTACTTGCGGGTGGGAGAAAAACAAAAAAGGCTTGGAGGGAAGGCGCCATGTTGGGAGAGAGGGAGGGGGAAGCACGCCTGGCGTTGGACTGCTTCTTGCCCTGTCTTGGCGTGGTGAGGGGGATCTGTGCTAATAAAGTACCGCTGCAGGGAAAAAGGAATTATAGAAAAAAAAAAAGAAAAAAAAAGAAAAAAAAAGGGGTTCTGGCTCTAGGGTGGACTGTGGCGTGAAGCGAGTCAACGACAGTCAAGAATACCACTCAGAACGACAGGTACCTCAAGCAACAAAGGCAAGCTATAATAAGGATGGGAAAATAAATCAATTATACGGCCTCTACAAGCCAGATGCGACGATGAGGAAAACAATGCCGCCGGAAACAGAGGGGAAAAAACAAAATAATGGTTTTCAGCGACGAGGTTGCGGCCGAGCGATTATTTCAGGACAGGCGCACCCCCTTGGCCGTGGCAGGGCAAATTCATCTTGGCGCGGCGCAAGATTGTGTAGCTCGCATGGGCATGGCATGGGTGGAGGAGGATTAAGCGCCAGGGTCCAAGATTCAACTCCTCCCCTCTCCATTTGGTCGCAATCTATCCCGTGCGCGGTGGGATGCTTTCATCGTCCTGTCCCTTTCACTAGCTCTCTCTCTCTCTCTCTCTTTGCACCACCGCCCTCCATCAGAATCCCAACGACCCTCTAGTACTGGGAACTCTATGCTATTCCTTCGATGGCACAGCTAGATCATTGTCTGTGGCCCTAACATCGTTCTCCTGTTTCAGATGACGACCACTTTACTTGCCCACATCTACATGCGTATTTCTTTTTCATCCGTCTTGACCTTGGTGCCATTCTCATCCCACGATATTGCGATTGGTTCGTGATTACCGGCAAATTTCTCGCCATCAAACCACAGCTCGAATCTCAAGTCTGCCGGAGCCACAATGACCTTGACGTCAAACTGGCAGACGTAGAACTTGTACCCCGGCCGCAAGCATAGCCGTCTCTTCTTCTTGAGTATAAATTTCGCTTCCTCCACTCCAGTCAGATTGCTCTTGATATCACAGAGCGTGACAACTCCCGCTGCAGCAAGGTAGAAGAAACATCGTTAGCACTACCCCTGATAGACTTTAGAGGTTCTTCTTGGGAGACGTACGATGTTTTCGGCTTCGGGGTAGAAACTCTGGTTCGTTAGGAGACATCACAATCGTAGAGTTCCAAGACCGGGTGGTGTCACCTGCTGAAAGCCTGATCTCGAATGTTTTGGTCAGGGGCTCGTTCGGATCGATTGTATCTCCCTACCTCGTCGATTAGCAACCCCTTTAACGGTTCAGTCTATAGCGTTTCGTCACCTCTTCACTCACCTTGCGTATCAACCATTGTATCTGATGCATCGCCCAAACCGTGCGTGAATCGAACGCGTCCGTCTCCCTGTCCTCGTTGTAATGGACTTCGGGCTTGTAGACCTCCCGAACCACCACTCCGTAGCTCGCCCTCGCTATCGTCGTCGCTAGCGTGGGTGTTTTGGTATTCGACTCCATCTGCTGCTTTCTGTTCAAAAGCATGCCTTGCACAACTACAAGCTGCGGGTTTTACAGGGAAGCACGCTCACTTGAGGAGCGTTGGGGTGCGGGAAGGACATGAATCTTTGTTGTAGTTGCTGGCGAACGTATGCGGAGCTTCAAGGCCGCCGGATAGGATCATGTAGTGCTAGGTTTGAACTTTAGCTCCTCGTACGATCTAGGGAATTCCTGGGATACTTGGGAACGCCGGAACACGGACACTCACTTACCACTTGTTGAGACGGGTGATTTGCTTTCAGCCAGTCGAGCTGCTCTACAATCTTGTTCATGATGCCTACTATTTGCTGGTCGAATAAAGACTGAATCTCTTGACTGCATTCCGCGCGCGTAGTTCAGCATCAGCGAGCCTACACACAAGTCCGGAGCTATAAAAGAAAAAGAAAAGAACGTACCGCGAAAAGACCATCTTGCCGGACTCGATCCCAACCCCGGGTGTGAGAAATTCGCCGCCACGCCTTCCATTTGTATCCTGAGCACCGGAAGAAGCATCACGGCCTGCTCGCCAAATTTATGCTTCACCTGCTTAAACGCGTGGCTCCGCGCAAACCGAGCCGGGTAGTCCAAAGGAAGCAGCTGCATCACATCCGGGCACACGCTCAGCCTGCGCGCGACGAGGTTTGCAAACGCCTGGTCGATCAGCGTCGCGCCCACGCCCACTCCGCAGACGGCGCAGAGCTGCGCCAGCTTGGGGAAAGCCTCGTCCGTAGACGTCACCTGCATCAGGGCGAGGTCCGTCGTCCCGCCCCCGCCGTCGACGGTGAGGAACACCGTGCCCGCTTGGAAATTAATGGTGCTGTAGAGCAGGGTCGCCACCGCCGCGGCCTGTGCCTCGGTGAGATCGACCAGCGCCTTGTGTCGGGGTCCTTCGCGCCCGAATCCCGCGTCGTAGATGATTCGGTTGAAGCTGTTGACGATGCCCTGGTTCGTCCACGTCGTCGGCACGCTGAAGAGGAATTCTACGGCCAAATGGCCCCAGCTGCCATACGGAGACAGGCCCATCTCCGACTCGATCTTGTCTTTGACGCAAGCGTACACTTGCTTTAGATAGTCGGACACAAACCCTTCCGCCTCGGCCGTGGAGCTTGGGAGGTTGGAGACGCCTTTGCGCTGGGCTTCTTCGAGGGTTGCGTGGTCGAGGAAGATTTTGAAGAGCTCCCGGCGTCTTTTGCTCCCGTGGGAGTCTTCGTCATCTTCGCAGTTGAATCCCCACGAGGATACGGTGTTGTTGGCGTTGTGGATTAAAACCGTCGGTACTTTTTGTTCAACGAGGCCTCCGCTTCCGGGCCACTGGTCAATGATGTGGACTGGAGTGCGCCGTGATGTCCATCCCGCACCTTGGTGCTCGTCAGCATTAAAAACTCGGTTCTCCCGTTAAAAAATAAAAATAACTCCCTGTGTGATTATGGCATACCTGTGTAAGTAGTACCTAAATCAATAGCAACTACGATATCCGGTTGACAGTCCATCTTGGCCAATAAGACGGTTGGAGGTGTGGCGGAGGCAAGACGATGCTGTAAGCAGCCAGATCTGAGCTCTATCTCACCTGTAAGGCGCTCTTCTCGCCCTTCTTCACGGGAATGAGAGATGAGAGTACTGGGATGGAGAAGGATGGATGTTTCTGTATTATCGAGAAAAAGATCCAAGCCAGAGATCGTGTTCGGGGCTTCGGGCTCGACTTCAATTTCAAAGAGTAGGGATGAGAATTTCCTACCTGAAAGACCCAACAGCTTCATCACCAACTATGACCCCGGCAAGGCTCTAGATATTGGATATGTGCCAGGCTGGCTAGCGCCTAAAGCTTTGCATAACGCCATGCGCATCCTGGCACCTACGGCTGGATAAAGGTGGCACCATTGGTGCTTTGGCCTGACCAGGCTCGAGCCCTGTTGAAGCCGATTCCCGGATTAGCCTTTGGAGAGATGGCTCCCTTGCAAACGTTTGCCGGTGTGGGTAGAGACCCCTGCAGGGGTCTCGACTCGTCAAGCCCAGCCGGCCAGCCACCGAGAGGAACGGGAAGGTTGAACAAACTGAAGGACTTGAGATGAGGGGGTCCGGAGTGTAGATTCGTCTTGAGAAAAGTTATCCTCCATAAAGGTACCTGCTAGACTTCCCCAGCCGCAGTTCTTTTCGACCCGGCGTCTAACTCTTTGGATTCTTCCTCTCTCCTCTTATTCCTGTTCTTCTTGTTCTTCAGAGCCCGGCTACTGACAGTATCATCTGAGTTGGCCTTGTAAGCATTAGCACTTTGCGTGTTAACAAAGTCTATCAAAGGGAATCAACAGCATCCCAGATGGCGACACAAGAAACCACCCCCATTTCCGACGAAGTCCCCTCTCCTTCCTCTTCCCAAGTCTCTTCATCCTCAAGCGATTCTGGGTTCCCGAATACTTCTCTATCCTCGAGCACCTCTGGATTTCTATCCTCAAGCACCTCTTCCGGGGTTCCTTCACGTAAGTCGAGCTCTATCACCATCCGCTACAATGCTCGCTCGCAACGAGGTAACTTTGAACGCGAGAATCTGTATTTACTCCCAACGTAGCGATCAACACGACCGGGCTGAACAGCACCCTCGCCTCCCATACGCCTGTCCCTACTGATAATGCTCCGCGTCACGGCCTTCCGCCAGGATCGGCTGCCGGCCTAGCAATAGGGCTCTTAGTCCTCGGTTTCCTCCTCGGCGCCGCAGCCGCCTTCTTTTCTTCAGGAGAAGGCAGGCCCCGCGCCCGGTAGAAAAGCCTACGCCCCCAACAGCGGCAGCACAGTCGCCTCACGCCCTCGCGATCAAGTCGACGGAGCGCGACCACGTGAACTTGAATCATTTTCTGCTCAGCGCTACGCCCGAGCGGGAAATCGTGTCCGAACTCTCCTCGATCCGGAACCTTTTGGAGGCTCACGTGGAGGAACACTACCATCTTCAGCCGGTCCGGTGCGATGTGGCCCTTCTCACCAACGCGGTCTCGAACCTTGGTCTGGGGAGGCAGGGGAGTCTGTCTCCGGCGGAGGCTACTTCTCTCGCGCTGAACCCGCAGACGCGCTACGCGACACTTCGCCATATCCTCTCCGAGGTCATCTTCAGCAGTGCAAGCCTCCACGGACAATGCCCCATATCAATTCTACCTGCCCCCATGGCCATGTTCGCTCAGTCCATCCCGCCTGTCGAATCAAAATTGGGCAATGCGGAGGGTACGTTCATTCCTCTTAAATAAAGCCCCCGGGTCTGCTGTAACTAACACTTATATAAACGTTCAAGCTACCTTGCTGGCACTAACAAAATGGCGAACGATATCCACGTTTCTTCTTAGCCCATGCCGCAGCGATCGCTCCCCGCTCCAAGTCGACAAAGTTGCGTCAGCGGGTCAAGTAGACGCTCTCGCCAGTTCACTAAATGGGTTCCTTGAGCCCTTTATCACTCCTGACCCCTCAGGCCGCCTCCAGCAGGTTGAACACCTGAAGGCCGTAATCTTGGAGATCGCTAAGCTAGGCTATATTATACTATCACAGCCCTCCGAGTGGGAGTTTAGTCATAGGGAAGATCTTCGCGGCCAAGGGACCTTCGTCTTCTCTCCCGGCCTCGCAAAGACCCGCGATAGGGAAGGGAGAGCATACCAGCCCCTAAGAACGTCGCGGATGCCGTTGTAGTCCATATTTGAAAGGATCAAGGATCTCATAAAGTAGTCTAGAACCCACAAGGTCGTAGAGTTGTGTTAGTACGTGAAGGGCGATATTAGTTGCCTGGCTGTATGTTCCGTGCTCTACATTGTTTGGGGCTTCTTTCTGATGTTTGTTCATAACCAGAGTGCTTTTTTCTTTGTATGTAGATGTTTCGGTCGTGAGGGGTTCATAGACGACCAGGCTATGTGCCCTCTACGTTGGGCTTGTCTCCTGGTTCAATCAGCGACTAGATCGATCCCTGTAGCCATCGACGGAGGCCTCGCCTAGGCTAGCTAGGCCGGTAGGACTCAGTAAAGATATCAGCCACACGCCACGACATGTTGATTGATGGTAATAGGCTAGCCCGAAGCTTGACTCGACGAAATGCATTCAATAAATCCAGCCCCAGGCGCAGCCTCGGGAGGACGCACCTCCCACCCCTGTACCGTAACATGGCGCAGATGTATTTGAACAAAAGAGGGGTGGGTGTGCCCTTGTAAGATAGATGCAGTTGTGATACGGCCAGGCCAGCCAGCTGCATTGTCCATTCCCCTCCTTTGGGGCCATGTTCTATAACCGGGTAGGCGCATGCTTTCCCGGTGGCCAAGACTCCCCAGAGAGGTTCGGACCTGGGAGGATATATTACCAAAGTACCTCGACTTGCGAGGGCCCTGAATCTTCCCTGGGTCATCCAAGCCCAGCCGTAACTTTCGCTCGGAAGCAAGCCAACATCCCCCTTCATCTGGTCCGGGATATAAAACCCGTATGGAGTATTGGTCAGACGACATGGAGTCCATTTGATTCCAGCGGGCGTGAAAGCCCTATACCACGCCGTTGCCTTTACTATCGAGTTGGATCAAGTGCCGACTGCTATCCGAACATGCATCGAACTCGTCCGTACCTGCCATGCTGACCTGTGCGACCTCATCGACATGCGCAACGAGTACCTGCCTCTGCTCGAAACCCACCCAAAAATACTGGATCGCATGAATGGAGTCATCTCAAAGGCCTACAAGAGTCTCCAAGACGTATGCCACCTTGTTGAGAAGTGCCGGCCCGTTCCCGGAAGCAACAAAACGACCTTCCGGCGACGGCTGGGATGGGTTCTCGTGGACTCATCCACTTTTAAGCAATACGAGCCCGTGATCAGTCGGGACCACAGCACCGTCCTTGCCGAGTTCAACTTGTTGAGGCACTTGGCCATGAACTCTGGAACTTCTGGAGTTCAGAGCGAGGGCGGAAGATTCAATGGAGAATCGACGCCCGCCGCATATCGCCCAACATTCGACAACATTGAGATTCTGGGAGATATGATGGGAGGGTCTGCTAGTGAGTAGTCTCTTTATGCCACATTGATCTATGCCTGATCAAATATGTTCTAGAGCTGACACATGAGTAGATCGGAATGCTGGGGCCCCTTCGCTAGGGCAGAGTCTTGCAAGCTTAGGAGCCGCAGTTATGGCGGGACCGGTTCCGCCGCCGCCCTATCGTACCACCTCGTGGGATAACCCGACCGCTTCCTTGGAGGATACGTTTCTGAAAACCGGCGTTTATGATCGAAAAGAGGCTGCAGACAAGGCGTCATCGCCCACCGGTAACTCGATGTTTGCCCTTGCGGGCGAGCCCCTTGACCACGCGCCGAAACAAACGATGCCAGGGGCGAGCAAGAAAGAAATATTCCTTTCGAATGAGCGGCTTGAGGCGTTGAAGGCAGCACGAAATCTATCAAGGGTATCTATCACATCTCTTATAAATCAAGATGTAGTCACATCGGTGACCAGTCCCCATTTCGCCGAAAACCACGGACCCGCTTCTCTCTGCGCTGAGGTCGGTAGTCGTGCCTCTCTAATATCGCCGTCTCGGGACCTGCCAGACACCCTCCAGGTCAGCAACACATTGCCGGCCTCTGGTTCGCCAGATGATGAAAGCAAGGACGAACCGCGGGAACCGCTAAGCTGGGACCTAGCACCAGAGGCGCCTAGCCAGATGCACTCTTGGAGCACGGATCAGATCAGCCGTTCCGAAACAGAGACCGGGCCAATAAATCAGAAACCAGTTGCTAGGAGCATCGTGTCCCATGCCAGCTTCCTTGGTCTCGTGCCGTCCGTCGTCGAGGATTCGGCTTCAGCCTGTGCAACCCCGCTCTCATTTCCGCAGTCCCCGGGCCATCGGAGGCCCGCGGGCAGACAGTATCTGATCCAATACTTGGGCACGGCACCCGACATTGGATAGATGCCGGAACAGGGACAACTCAGCCAAATGCTCCCATGCGAGCTAACAAACCGGCGAACAGGAGCCCGCTCGCACGACTTTTCGGTTCTCGACCCAAGAGTTTACCGGCACGACCGAGGCAGCTCGCCAACGTGCCAACTGTGGAATCGGCGCAGGCGGCTCTTTTGAGCCCCACAGCCTCCGAAGCTCCCGAACGCCCACGGTCGACTGCGGGGTTTGGGGGCTGCACCGGCCAATGAGTGGCCCTTGGGAGTCGCAGTTATCGCTAGCGTTTCAATCTTCTCAACCCGAAAAATCAGGCGCTGCCAGTGTGCACGTCTCACAAGTCCAACCTACCAGCCATCAACGATTCAACGACCCGGCGTACATTACAGTTCATAGAGAATAAGTCGAGGGTTAGCGGGTGATACGTGGGCTCGTCATTTCAAAGCTGGTCAACGATGATAGCCATGCCCCTCCACAGCAGTTGAGGCAGGTTGTTTTCAAGGTGCATGATACTCGTGCATGATACGCGTACAAGATACAAATGCAACAAGACGCCGTGCCTCTCGTCGAGTGCCAGATGCAGTGAATGTTTAGTGTGGTGGGTGTTGGTGCTTAAGAGTAGCCTTCTAACGTGATGCTAAAGTTGGATCACGCAGGTCGCAAGCCCTCGGATAACGCAATGAAGGAGACCAATGATATCGCCTCATTTGTTGACGATTTGGACACTGATTCTTTTAGGAGTCATCCCTTCCGCCGGGGCTTTGTCAAGACTGTTGAGAGCCAGGCAGAAAGTGCCGTTGATAGATGCCCTGCAGCGATCTAACTATGGGACATATATTTCGGAATTGGAAGCGAGAATCAATTTCAGATAAGGGGTTTTCACTGGCCATTGGCGAGCACTGAAATCAGCATAAGATGGAGTTAAGGTGTTAGTATTATAGCAAGAATACATAGCAAGGTAGATCCATCATGTTGTTCCATGAGAGCGGGGTCATTGTATATTCGCACTGTCAAACAGCCTCGATTAATATACACACATGGCCAAGCTGCTGCACCTCACGGTGCGTGCACAGTAGACTACGAAGTACCGAGGTACTTTCGGCACCTCCCGGTCCGCGTGTTGGTGTCGAGCCTTGCCATTCCCATTTTCGGCGGTGCGCGAGTACGTACTTCGCACTTGTCCCCTGCCAAACATCCTGCGGGGCATCAATCAATCCTCTTTCCTCACCAAGACAACAAACTCGCCCTCTCGAGATTGCGTTCCATCTGATCACAAGGCAAAGACAGCGCTCTCCATCTCCTTCAAACTGGTCGCTTTCTAGGGCGCCTAGGACGCAAACTCGCTTGCGGGAGCTGGGAAATAAAAACCAAAGATTATTTGACAAGATTGCAGTGTCACACTGTGAGTCTCACTCACGTACATATCGTCGTGAGGCGCTACCATGGTGGGGGATGCATGGAGTGGTCACTCGTCGCAATGGCTGCCCCACGTGCACCGAGAGGAGAAGCCACGCCAATTGCGTTTGGGTGGGAGGGTTGGTGGGAGGAAGAGCCTGGCATGAATACAATGTGGCAGACAGACAGACTGCAGTGGTCGAGAATTGGGGCGAGATCGTCGAGGGAACACTTTGTGCTCAAACCAGAGACATTGGGCCTGCCTGATAGGGCGCTAGCGTCTGTGGGCGTCTGTCATTCCTCCCCGCGGGCGGGGCACGAACACAAAGGTATTGTTTTCCAAGGCTGATGGACGACTCGGTTGAATCCCACCATCCTTATCGCCATTGTTGGAGATGGAATACGGTAAATCCACGAGAAATTTAGGAGGCAGCTCTTATATTCATCGCCGGCCGGTCATGATATGGAGCCGGAAACGGGTCCTGACTTTGACGCAACTAGAATAAATTGGCGGCTAACCGGAGGCGGGAGCGCAGCCGATGCCTGAAGATCACGACGTCATGGAGGACCCCGTTGTCGAGGCGCGACAGGGCCCTGGGCCAGGAACAGAACCATCGAATTGACTTTTGAGGCTGACCTATCCCATCACCGCCCTGCTCTTGAAGTGGAAGAATGGCAAAACCAGAAAGGGAACATCGACTAATAAACGGAGAATTGCGATCTTCTGTTTTCTTCTTCTTTCCATCTCGCCAAATCTTACGAAAAGTTATTTTCTTTTTCTTTTGCACTTCTCCTCAGTTCTTTCCCCTACTTGCGAAACACGCCACAGGCTCGGCAGCTCAAAAGTGTTGCGTAAGCTTAGGTGTGGAAAATAATGGTGGCTGGGAGAGCCACCATCGAGCGCTTTTTCTTCGTTTTCTTCCCCTCTGGGGAGTCTCATGGCTAGCTGATTTTCTCTGGGATTGGAAAATCGATATTGTAACAGGGCCGGAAGAGGGCGAAAGGTGCGGAGCAACCGTGGGAAGGGTTTTTGTTTCAAACAGTGATCAATGCTTCGCAGGCAAGGCCAGCATGGACGTTTTGTTTCCTTGCAGGAGCCTCACCTCAAGCGCATCCACGACAGACACCACGAGGGGTTTCGCACAAGCAAGTGTGACTTACATGCACTTGACACAAGGACAGAAGATATCACGCCAGCTAGTCCGAGACCGTGCAGGGCCAAAGCCCCAAAAATTCTTCGCAGCTTCATGCTCGCAGCTTCATTGTTCTCAGCGCATGGAAGAATAAAAAGACTACAATAGCCCAGACTCTTTTCCTTGGTGGGTGGGTGCACCCTGCGCTTGGCCAGCCAACCACCCAACCACCAGGATTTCTCGTTTCTCACCAAACGACGTTGATCCGTCGGATGCCACCCCCTTCACCGTCGAATCACAACGTCGGTTCATCTCACCACCCCTCCCGGATACCACCGTCAGCTTGAGCCGGCAACCACCCCCGCCGACCACGCCCCCTTTGGCGCAAAGAAGCTCCCAGGTTGTATCGAGAAAGAAACCGCCCCTCCCTGTCGGTCTTCCCAACCTCATTACATCAGGGCCCTTGGAAAACTTCCTTAATTGCTCACCCACCTCGTAGATATCCGACTCGTCGGGTAATTTTCTTCTTTTCCTTTTCTTCCCCTACCCTTCTCTTTTTTTTTTTGGTTTGCTGTCTCTTATCTCCTTGAGCCTTGTCGCAAAACAGATCAAGACAACCCGAATTCTCTTTGCGCCCGGGTTTTCAAACACCTACCGGACCCCAGCTAGACAACAACACCCTCTCTGCGCCGACCTCTCAAGCTCGTTGGTCGCACCAGCCCGTCTTGCAGCGAATCGACGTTTGTCATCGCCTTGTCCCGCCGCGCATTCCCCGCCCCGAGCCGCCCTTCCTCCATTTTTGCGAGAGGTTTCCCCCCTTCTCCCATCGTGTGCGACTGAGATTCGCGAACGTTGAACCCCGCCAACAAACTCGAGCGAGGATAAGAGCAAGGGGAAAAGAAACCACAAAAAGAAAATAGTAGCGTAGGAAGCCAAAGAACAGAGGGACACTTGGCCCCGTCGCAAATATGCTGTTCGCACTCTTCTTCGTGCTCTGGCGCGTTTCCCAGATCATCATTTTGGTAAGCCATTCTTTCGCATGCCGCCGTCGCCGCTCCTTCCCCACGGCCTTCACTTCTCCCCTCCTCCTCTCTCCACCGTTGCCGTCAACGGCGGCGATCTGGCGGGAGGTGTAGCTACTCCCAAGTCCCACTTTGTGAAGCGACGCACAAAGCAAGAAAAACAAGGGAATAAGACATCGAAAAGAAAAAAGTCTGAGCTGAGATGGAGCGCTAACCGCGAGGTCCGTTGTTGCATATAGATTCCCATGGTGGGCATGTTGGCCTGGTTCGTCGACCGCTTCCAAACCGAAAATTTCCTGACCCCCAACTACATCCTCATCATCTTCATCGTCTCCGTACTCGCGCTCGCCTGGGCCACGTTCACCGTCTTCTCCTACCACCGCTCCTCGGCCAACGCCACGTTTGTCGCCCTCGTCGATATCGGCTTCGTCGGCGCCTTCATCGCCGCCGTCTACTTCCTCCGCCACATCACGCGCGCCGACTGTGCGCGCACCACCCGCGACGGCGACTGGTCCTTTTACTTTGGCGGCGCGCTCGCCGTCGCCAACATCGATATCACCGTCTCCAAGCCCTGCGCCATGCTCAAGGCCACCTTTGCCTTTGGTATCATGAACATCATCTTTTTTCGGCACCGCCATCCTCGCTTGGATGCACGGCGACCAAAACTACGAGAAGAAGGAGCGCCATCGGTCCCACTCGCGCAGGCGATCGCACTCTAGCAGGCACTCGCACAGGAGCAGGAGCGAGCACTCGAGGCACAGGGTCTACGTCTAAGCTGTACGCCAGATATTTTGCTATCACTTCTGGTCTCCCCTTTTTCATGTGTCAAGACTTGATAAGTTTCGAGCGGGGTTTTCATCTAGCCTGCTTGAAAGGATCCTATTTCCTCTTTGACTATCCACGCCACGCCCTTCTCAAAGTGCGACTCCCGGCCAGACGGGGTATGCGCGCGCTAGCTGAGGGCGGCGGGTAGAGCGAAGAAAAGGAGACAGGCCCTCAGGTCCGAGAATCAAGAGGAAAAACGAGACGAGAATCGAGCTAGAGGGGTTTCGGCTAGGGAAATGAGTATTCTTAGTGTTTGTTCTCGCCAGCGAACCGAGGCCAAGGGGCGAAGAGATGTCTGAAGAGTCGGCATCTCCACGAATGGTCATGACGCCATATGAAAGGAATCAGATCGGATGCTATCACGAGCCGTTTTTGCTTTAGTTTTTTTTTCGGTAGTTCACTTTTCCCGTCTTTGGAGAGGGACGTGGGGGAAGGGAAGGGAATTGGGATGGGGAAATGGCGTATTATAGGAACTGATTATATCTTGAATGAATTGTATTTTGATCCAATGGACGGCTTTGCGCCGTGCTGGGCCAGTATTTGGATTTGTGTCATTTAACGGTCTATCAAGCATGTTCCCGCTGCAGGTCCTTCCCCACAGATGATGAAACGTACGGCCAGCCAAATTGGTTTCCTTGAGCCCAGGCCTGTCCTCCTTGGAGACGGCCCTTGGTAAGAGTACTTGGCCAGGTTCATATGGATACACGTTGCAAGCTTCTTCACTACTCCTTGTTCGTGAGCATGCTACTCTATGCCATATCCGCCTGTGGCCTTTTTTTCTTTTTTTCTTCTTTTCCCATGCTCACCCTCACGTCCTCGTCTCTTCCCCAACAGCATAGCCCCGCGCCACGCCCTTACGCCCCTCCTCCACCACCGTGCTCTCCTCGGCGTCGAATTCGGTCCCGAGCCCCTGCCACGTGCGCCGCGACCGGAGGTACTCGGCGCCCGTGCTCACGATGCCGTTGATGGTCGCGAGCTCGCCGCCCGCGTCGCGCTTGACGAGAGCCAGGCCGCTGCTGTTTGCGGCGTCGGATGAGGACGGGGATGAGGCGCCGCCGTTGATGGCGGCGGGGCTGCTCGGGGAGAGGGGTGATCTTGCGGCGGCGGCGCGACGCATGGGTCGGCTGTGGCTGATGAGCTTGCCAGTGCGGAGGTCGAATTCAGGAGGGGCAGATTCTTCGCCCTCGACGCCGCCCTCGACCTCCTCGGCCACGGGGTAGTCTTCCTCTCCCGCCGCAACCGTTTCTGAGTGTCGCGTCTCCGCCCCGCCTCGCGCGTCTCCTTGGTCCTCAGCGCCACCGATCCTCAGACCCTCGATACCACCCCACCACTCCCCAGCCCACGTGCGCTCCGTCTCGTCCATGAGGGCGACCTCGAGCTCAAAGGGCGTGACGACGGGCATAAAGTAGGCGCGGTCGTCCTCGACGAGGCCGCTCTCCCAGCAGCCGACGACGACCCAGCCGTCGATCTCGGCAAAGTTGGCGAGCTTGGCGGGGTTGAGCTTGCCGACGACGACGGTGTAGCTTTTCTTGGCGGCGCGGGCGAGGCGGGCGCGCAGGGCGTCGATGGAGGGGAGGTAGTTGGCCACGCTGAGGGTGTTGACGAGGATGCCGACGGTGCCGGCGCCGGCGAGGGAGAGGACGCGGGCGAAGCGGCGGCGGAGGAGGGCGGCGGTGTTGGTGGGGGCGAGGAGGAGGTGTCTGAAAAAGTGGGGTGGATGTGGAGGGTGAGGAGGCGGGAGTGCAGGGCGAGGAGGAGGGAGGTGGGTGGGGTGGAGATGTGAAAGGCGGAGTAGGTTTTGAGGTCGTAGGAGGAGGAAGAGGAGGGAGAGGAGGAAGAAGGCGGGGTAGTCGTAGGAGGAGAGGTAGGGGAATCAGTGGGGCCCACGGGCCTTCGGTTGGGAATGGTGCCGGAGGGGTCGTGGACGACGGCGGTGGAGAGAAGGTGGGTGTACCCGCGGGAGCGGAGAGCCGAGCAGATGGGCTCGACGTGGTCCTGGTACGTGACGTCGGCGAGGACGATGAGGTTGGCGTCCTTGTCGGGGTAGACGGACTCAAAGTCGCGCACTACGGCGTCGTGGTCGAGAGGGTACCGCGTGAAGACGTAGATGACGGGCAGCCGCGCGGTCGGGGACAGGCACGAGCGGCCGTAGTGCACGACGACCTGGGCGTTGGCGTGCTCGGCGGCGATTTCGTCGACGCAGCAGGCGCTATATGCCGTGTCCGCCAACACGTATAATCTCGTCTTCTTCTTTTTTCTATCGTTCTCGTCATTGTAGCATTCGCATCTGTCGTTGTCGTCGTCGTCGTCGTCGTCGTCGTCGTCGTCGTTATCTCGGCCGTGGTCTCCGTCTGCGCCTCGCGGTAGCCCGCGTCCACGGCCTCGCCCAGCGCGGTAAATACCCAGGGTATATCGCTCAGCATGGAGTCTGGAAACTGTAGCGCCACCCTCTCCCAGCCGCCGGCGCAAATCTCGCGCGCGGTGCGGTCGATTTCGTAGATGCTGCGGAGCTCATGGTCGGGTCGGCGCGGGCGCGGCGCGAGGTCGGCGGCGGGGGCGAAGTCGAAGGCGTCATCGGCGGGCGTGGAGAGCACGGGGGCGGCGGCGAGCTCGGACATGGTGAAGACGAGAAAGGAAAAAGAACAAGAAAAGGGAAGAAAAAAGAAAAAGGAAAAAGAAACAGCACAGAAAAAGAATTTGGCGGGGCAGGTGCAGCGAAGGGGGTTGATGGTGGGGTTATTTGATGATCCTGGTCTTTTTCTGCCAGTTCTTTTTTTGGCCACTAGCTCTGTCGAATCAGAGTGGCCAGGGTAAGCAATGAGGAAAGTGGGGTGAGCTGCTGGAAAGTCATCCAGAGCCGGGCCAAAATGGCTTAGAAAGCTGTCCGCTACTAGTACCACCCGTGCTGCCGCTGCAATAGATTGACCCATTACAGTGGATGTTAACTAAGCCGATGTTTTCTCGACTTCATCGAGTATCAATACTGGTATAAGTGATGTGTAGAGCCGCAAATCAACCTCCCTCTCTGTCAGACCCCTAGGTTGGAACCCGCCGCACTTGCCGTCCTTGTACCGCAAGGTCTTGAGGTCTTGCAGGTTACGAATAATAAGTGTAACTGCAAATGGGTGAACATAACATTCATTGTTAAAGT
Source organism: Parascedosporium putredinis (assembly GCA_949357655.1). Lineage (NCBI taxonomy): Eukaryota > Fungi > Ascomycota > Sordariomycetes > Microascales > Microascaceae > Parascedosporium > Parascedosporium putredinis. The sequence continues at coordinate 1,644,245 of CASHTG010000019.1, forward strand.
GTTGGAATTTCAGGAACCGCGCAAAGCAACTACTACGCCAACGCCAACGTCCACATACCAGGCCACAAAAACCACTGTTCCATCTACTTCCCTGACAAAGTGGGGGATATAGTGGGATTCACAGATGTCTTGAAAAGTAGCTTGACTGAGCTGCTCCCAAGGTGGGCTAGCACCAACCATGCCAGAATAGCCAGCCAGCCTGGTCCCAATTCCTCTCACCAAGAAAAATGCTCCTTGCACGACAAAACCACTGATTGGGTCCGGCGAGATATCCTGTAGTGTACAGACCCGATGGGGTGACGCGCGACGACTGTCCTTCCTTTTGCACCCTATCAATCGTCGCAAAGTCCAAAGTGTACATTGCCAGCCACCTTGTCGACAAGCTGCACAGGCACGTCCCGCGTCCGACGTGCGAGATTCCCGTCTTGGCCAACGAGAACAATGGATAACCCCGCAGTCAACATTCCTCCAGCGCATTTAGGATCCTTGGGCAGAGATACATGTCCTAACTTCTGGACGGAGAGCCTTCAAGATTGGACAAAAGGTCGGCATCCGCTCGCTCCGCCGGAGAACTCCCCGTCTACCCTACAACGGCAGATAGCTCACAAGAGGCGATACTTACATATACAGTATTGTGCTACGTCAAACTAGTGCATGCGTACGTATCTACGGACATCTATATTAAGGAGAGAGATAGCCCCAGTATTACCCCATACCCCGACTATAGACCTGGCCACCAGTCCTTCCCGACCAACTCCAAAGCCACACCGATTCAAGCGCCCCCAAGCAGAGTAAGCCCAATGGTCCAAGGGGCTTTTCTTTGCATTTAAGGATAGAGTGCCACGACTAACTCATAGCTAGACACCACACCGCGATTTCCCTTGCGCTCTGTACAGAGTCGATATATATCTAGATATATATATATCTATAGATATATTTGACAAAACCCCTTTATTCTACGACCTCTTGACCTCCCCACGAAAACACCCAATTGACGTTGACTAGTCATCATCAGCAGCCTTGGGAATGCACCATACCGCACCAACTCAAGTTTTTGTCGACATGGCCGTAGCCCCGACAGATGAGTTGGTTAATGCCAGGACTCCCAAAGTTGTCGAGATACGGTGCATGAGTGCAGACTGCCGCTGGATAGTTGAAGTAGGAAAGTTCTGCCCAAGGTGCCGTAGCGTAGATTAGCCATGCCCAGGCCGTATCCACTCAGTGAAGGTGGAGGGTGAAGATTCGTCATGTAAGGGGCTTGAGCCCTGGCTTGGGCATTGACGCCAGCCAACCCGCGGAGAGTATAGAGGAATATAGCTGGCCCAATCTAGTGCCAATGCCTTTCAACACCGCCAGAGTTAAGCCACATGTAGTCATCGCAGTCTGGACAAGTCGAAAAGTAAAAAGCCCCCTTCGTTCATTTCATCAGTGGCTCTACACCCATTCCTACTCCTCCCGCCCCCAAAATCATCCTCCTCCGCATCCGGCATCCACCCTTCCTCGTGCTCCCCCTCTGAATCACCAACCTATACCCCAACACCTCCACCTTGCGCACGCTCGCCCGCATCGCGTCGAGCTTCTGTCCAAACGCCTTCTCCGGCACCTTGGGCAGCGTCTCGAACGCGCAGCCCAACGCCTGGATGTCGTCCAGCGTGCTCCGGCCCCGCGGGCTCTCCTCCGCCAGCAGCACGCCCTTGGCCCGCGACTTGGCCGTGGCGAACCGCATCATCTCGCCAAAGAGGTCAAATACCCCGTACACGTAGTCCTTGTCCGCCAGCGTCACCCCGCACGGCACCGCCGCCCGCGTCTCCGCCGGCGTCAGTAGCGTCTGCGTGCGCAGGTAGTGCGCAAACGTGAGCGCTTCGACTAGCTCCTCGAGGCACGGGAGGTAGTAGCGGTACCGGTAGAGGCCCGAAATGTCTCCCGCGATGAGGGAGAGCGATTTCTCAATGTCGGCGAGGCGGGTGTTGACCTCTTTTTGTATGGCGGGGCTGGGCTCTTCGTTGATGGCGTTGGACCTGTGTTGCCACCGAGTTAGAACTCATGGTCTCCCGAAAAGGAGAGGCGTGGCGCATGCTTTGCCGTTTACCTGTGGAGAGCAAAGATTCTAAAGTAGACGTACGTTAGCGGTGGATTCGTCAGATAGGCAAAATCCGATATCTAGGCAAGAGGCTAGGAAACAGGGGCCTTGAAACAAAACGAAGACAAGAAGAAAAGGCGAGAGGACTGCGTACATCTTTTGCTATGGGCGGTGACGTCTCTAGATGATTTGACAATCCTCTCTTTCCGGTCATAGTGCTCGTCCAGCTCCGCCCGGAACCCTTCAAACAGCGTAGTGAACCTTCCGCGAGGGGCAGCCGGCCCCGGCACCACCGTCTGCCCGGCGTGATCCCTCTTGACGCCCATTTTTAGAGACGGCAGGAAATACTATCAGATTATTTGATGGCGAAGAAAAAAAAAAGCTGAGGGGGTGAATATCACTAGCTCCTACAAGAAAACTTTTCTATGCCCTGCGAGTTTAGTTTCTTCTCATCTGATTGCACAAGCTCTCGTCCTCCGGCTGGATACTCCATCGAGTCCTCGCTTCGGGCCCGAGTCAGGTTCGACAAAAACACTGGAGACCGAAGTTCTGAGTGGATCCCTCACGTGATTCCGTGGAAGCACTGAATTACGTCATCATACTATTATGCGGGCGACACAGGGGAAGGACACGACCACTCCAGGGGGTGTGCAAACGCCCAAGGAGGCCAGAGCGACGCCCATCCCGCGCAGCTAAACGCGACCTCATCTCATCTCATCAAAATTATGGCCGAATTTCTTTTGTGATTCCGAGAGCTGATATCCGGACGGACGACCGCAATTGATTTGAAGCTACAGCTCCTCACGCCGCTTCAAACTCGCATGAGCAAGTCTCAATTGATGATAATACCGGGACCGGAATCGTTCTAGTCCAGCCACTCCTTTCTTCCGTTTCCTCTTTTGCATCCAGTTCTGCTCCCCTTGAGCCATGAGAACCGCGGCCAGGGGTGAAGCCAAACCATTTTGATTTTCCCCAGAGCCCCCAACACTCAGTCCTCCGCCACCAGCCAGGTTTCAAACTCACCTCTCCCCACCCCATCGGTAAACCAGTCGGCCCCATCACCTCTCTCCCCTCCTTCATCCCCGAGCTCTCAGCTCAGCACCTCCCACAACCATGGCCCCCTCCTCCTCAACCTCATCTCCAAACCCCTCCCCCTCTTCACCCTCTCCTTCCTCCTCCGCCTCATCCTCTTCGCCTACGGCCTCTTCCAAGACGCCTACACCCCCGTCAAGTACACCGACATCGACTACCTCGTCTTCACCGACGCCGCCCGCTTCGTCGCCGCCGACGCCTCCCCTACGACCGCGAAACCTACCGCTACACCCCTCTGCTCGCCTGGTTCCTCCTCCCCACCGCCACCTGGTTCTTTTCCTTTGGCAAGCTCGTCTTCGCCGCCGCCGACTTGCTCGCCGGCTGGCTCCTCGCCCGCATCCTCATCGCCGGCGATGGCGGTGGCGGTGGCGGCCATCCTCCCGCCGATGCCGGTCCCGGCTCCGCTTCCGCCGTCACTCGCCGCCGCGCCCCCATGGACCCCGCCCGCGCCTACCGCTTCGCCGCCATCTGGCTCCTCAACCCCATGGTCGCCACCATCAGCACCCGCGGCAGCTCCGAAGGCCTCCTCGGCGTCCTCACCGCCGCCCTCCTCTGGGCCGTCTACCGCCGCCGCTTCGCCCTCGCCGCCCTCCTCCTCGGCCTCGGTGTCCACTTCAAAATCTACCCCTTCATCTACGGCCCCGCCATCATCTGGTGGATGGACGAGGACCGCCTCACCGGCTCCAGCCCTACTACTACCACTGCTACCGCAACCAAGCCGCCCCCGCCTTCCCCCTTCATGCGCGCCCTCTTCTTCATCACCCCAACCCGCGTCAAATTCGCCATCATCAGCCTCGCCACCTTCACCGCCCTCAACCTCCTCATGTACTCCGTCTACGGCACCCCCTTCATCCTCCACACCTTCCTCCACCACGTCTCCCGCGTCGACCACCGCCACAATTTCAGCCCCTACAACGTCCTCCTCTACCTCTCCTCCTCCCGCCCCGCCGGCCACCACGCATCCGCCGCCGCCCTCGCCATCGAATCCCTCGCCTTCCTCCCCCAGCTCCTCCTCTCCGCTCTCCTCATCCCCCTCGTCGTCGCCAAGCGCGACCTCGCCACCTCCATGATGGCCCAGACCTTTGCCTTTGTTACTTTTAACAAGGTCTGCACGAGCCAGGTAACGAAACCCCCCTCTTTTCTTCCAACGTCTGCCGACCCCCGCTAACCTCCGTTTCCAGTACTTCCTCTGGTACCTCATCTTTCTCCCCTCTACCTCCCCATCTCCACCTTCCTCGCCTCTCCCGGCCTCGGCCTCGCCGCCCTCGCCGCCTGGATCCTGCCCCAGGCCCTCTGGCTCCATCAGGCCTTCCAGCTCGAGTTCCTCGGCCGCTCCACCTTCACCCCAGGCCTCTGGGCCGCCTCCCTCGCCTTTTTCCTCGTCAACTGCTGGATCCTCGGCATCGTCGTGTGGGATGGCGCCGTTGGACCCTCCGCCAGGCCCCGGCCAAAAAGGCGTAAGCCGCCGCTAGCGAAACCGACAACAAAAAACAGAACAAACCTTTCCGTCTTTTTAGCACATTAGCAAACCTCTCGCGGCCACCCACGCCTCTTCTAAGAAGCTATGCCTTCCTCCTTACCTCTTGGCCTCCGTTTTTCCTTAATCTTGTTTCTGTATACTAATTCGGAGGATATAAATTTCTTCCTAACGCATCTCAGCATGGCCCTTGTTTCTTTCCATACATGTAGCGATAGAGCTGATAGAAGGCGTCCGAGGCCGCCGCACCTTGGAACATACAACATCAACACCACTAGACAATGCAATTTAGTTTCTTCAAGTCTATCTCTATCCTCACCATCAACTCGTAGCACGACTACGTACACACGGTCAGAGAAAGGACGGAATCTTTTGTAGAGAATAAGCATAACTTCTGTTCGTCCGTCTGGACACCCATTATCTAGCCTGACCCTGACCCTGACCCAATTATTGGATGGGCCGGACCCAACGCGGCAAAATTTAACTCCATGGCCGTAGGCTGTCGAGGTAGACAAGCATTTGATTGATGCAGCCCACCCTCGCTCCCCGTTGGCTCATTTTTGCACCCGTTCCAAACCCCTCCGTCCTCGACCAAATGCACTAAACCTCCCGGGCAAGGCAGGAAGACATGATCGCTTTCCACTTCGCCTCACCATATCTCTTACTCCCGAGTTCCACGGGACGTTAAGTGAACCGTTCCCCAAGCAGACATGACAATTTATCGACCTTGACAATGAATGGGTCGATATCAAATGGAAAGAAAAGTAAGAGAAACGAAAGAAAGGAATTGGGGGAAAATATGACTGATCTGCAGTCAAGAGAAAGAGAGAGAGAGAGAGAGAGAGAAAACGGAAAAGAAGAAAAAAAAAAAGCTACCGTTCCCTAGGGTATGAACCGAGTTCCCATAAACCTCAGCTGCGAGATGTGCTCCTGGTGCTCGCCCTGCCTTGTTATTTCCTGTATATGATTCCGCCTTGAACGCCGTCGTCGTGATTTGGGTTTCAAATAGAAACGAACAAAAACAAAAGAAGAGAAAGAGAAAGAGAAAGAGAAAGAAAAATGCCACCCCGAAACGAAGAGCACCTCCTCGTTGCCCAAGATACCATCTTAGTTAGGTTACCCACAAGTGGGATAAAAAGGCTGCCTCGGTCTCGGCGGCAGTCCAATGTATTCACGCTGCTGGGCAAGATTGGCCGCGAAAGGGATCACAGATCCAGTGCACCTCAATAGCTAGAAACGTCTCGAATCAGGCATTAAGGGCGGGAATTTGATTGAATGATCCGATAGCTGGAGATCTTGAGCGATCGAACGCGGAGGCGATTTCCCTGTGTGCTAACGTAAAGTCTTCCGTCCTTATTCCAGGCAAGATCTCCAAAGTTTTCCGTTAGCTCTTCGTACTGAGCCATGGGTCTGACGCGAGCCAGCTCTCTAAGCAATGTGTCGCTCCAAACACCGGTGCATCGTCCATCCCTCATGAGGAAGTAGGGGTTCAGTGGAGGCACAGCAGACTCTGCGAGGCCGGTCGTTAGCATCAAGTGCGATTGGACAATCGTGGCCCAGTTGTGCATCGTGGACTTACCAAGATCAACGTAGCGGATTCGCAAGAAATTAAGAGCCGTCAAAGCCTCCATAGAACGGATTGCGCCGAGAACGAGATTCTCAAAGTTTTGTATGAAAGAAACGTCAAAGATGCCGGTGCCTGAGCTCTGAAACTCGGGGGAGCGGCAAATGTTCTTGACGGTCAAGTCAATAGACTTGAGGCGTGTAAGGCGAGGATTAGCCTTTAGCGCAGCCACGTCGAAAAATGCTCGGCAGATGCGACCCGTATACGAAAGGTGCTCGAGCGCAGGGGTTGCCTCGGCTAGCTTCGCACAAAAGTGAACCTGCTGGGCCACCTTGTACGCATATCCGGGCGTAGACATTTCCCGTCGGTAGTCGGCTTCGAGGAATAGGCTCAGGTGGGTAATTGTGGAGGGCAGGCGAGGAAGGAACCGCGCCATGGTCAGGTAGCTCTTAGACTTGGGCCTACTGTACGTTCCATGCCACTCACAAAGGTTGGGGAAAGCGGCCATGAGGAAGGAGAAATCGCAATCCTCCCTCAAAAGATTCCACTGCCCTTTGGTGACCAAGGTCCGTATACTGGCCAGGACAGGGACCGATTTGGAGACGAATCCGCCAAGGCTCGCCGGCGGTGAGTTCCTGACCTTGGGCGCCTTCCTTCGCTCACCTCCTTCCAGAGTGAGCACCGAGACGCCGGGTAAGATGAGCCCGATAAACTCAAATACCTGTTTCAAACTGGCGTTGTTATACGGCAACTGATAACTGGCTGCCGTGGCTAGGCCTTCCTCTCGTGCCGCGGTTACAACAGGCGTCGAGTTCGCATCCGTGGCGGACTGACCGTAACGGGGCTGGAAAACGGGAAACCAAGCCTCTAGGTGTCTGACATAGTTGGCTAGGTGAGGATGATCCATGAAGAAATTGGCTGCTCGAACAAGGGAATCATGGCTGCCTTGAATCTTGATATGGCGATAGAGGCGGCTTTGTATCAATGGGCGCCAGACCCGACTCACAAGAGCCAGCTGCGAGATCTCCTTGCGCCGAGAGTACCGGTGCAAAGTCCCCCATGGCTTAGTCACGCAGGCCAGGTCGACGGAGCTCTTGGACTGCGGCGAGATGCGGAATCCAAAGAGGTGGTCGAGGATAGCCTCATGTATTTCTGTAGGGAGGCCGTCTAGGCCTACGGAAGCAACGGCGTAACTTGACTGTTCGGGTAGGGTCGCGGCCAAAGAGGTGGCGTCGGGAGAGAGCAAGTAGAAGTTTTCAATGTCGGCATCGTGACAGAGAAGAGGGCGTGGGTCGTTTCGGAGGAATGGAGTGCTGCTAGGGCGCGCGGGGGGACGAAATCCGCGGGCTTGGGCTGGTCGAGAGGAGGACTGGAGGGCCCGGGCGAGACGGGATTCGAAGAGGTGCTATGGGCGTTCGCTTGGGCGGCGACGATTGACGTCAATTCGTCGTTCGTCGTTGACCTAAAGGCATCTTCGGACCTAAAATCTATGTCATGCTGCGGAAAGTCGGACGATCTCGGCGTGTACGTGAAAATGGCGTCGCCATCTGCATCCGTGATCAACGACTGGATATCCATGACGCTGAGACCAGGGAGAAAGAAGTCGGGCAGAAAGAAACGCAGAAAGTGAGAGGTAACGGGAAGAGTATCAAAGGAGAGGGAGAGCAAGCCACGAAGGAGGATACTGGCGATACCGGCTTCAAGATGAGGGAGAGGATGGGGGAGGGGCATCCAAGTTGGCATGGCACGTGTCGGAAGGTATGGTGGTTCGGTATGTCGTGCGGAGGGGGTATCGGCGGAGATCAGGAGACTAGACTTGGGTAGTGGAGGCGCTCGAAAGTTTGGCAGGAGGATATTGGTGACGAATAATGGCCAAGTGCTTGGACAAGGTTGGGCCGCAAGGCGTTTTCTCAATTTTCGTCCACTCTTTCGGTTCGTTCAAATTTCGCGGGGGTGGTCGTCGGATGCGCAAAGGAAGCGGGCGAGAGGTCCGGCAGTAGGCTTGCGTCTGGTTGCGTGTACAGTGTCGGTGGATTGGGGGAGGGGAGTTTTTGGGGCCGGGTGGGCGAAGAGGGAACGGCGGAAAAAGTTTCGATTGCGTTTACCTCGACGGAGCGGGGTGGAATGGTCTCCGAGTGATGATCGAGGAAGATGAGAAACAGATCTCAAGATCGTCCACAGTTCAACTTCTGCAAGGCCAAGGTTGGATGATCCTGCTCAAGCGTGGCCGGGGAACAAGGAACCGGTTCTTCTGGCAAAAGAAAGAGGAAGGAGAGATCCAGGTGGGCTAGGATGTGGAAGGCGCCAAAGCATGGGAAGGCGCGGCGGCGAAGGGTTTAACTTCCGGGTTGCCCTTGCGCTTTTGCTTTTTATGTCTTAATTCCGGGGACTCCTTCTAATAATTGCTTTTTCTCCTCTTCGGTTCATATAGTGTAGATATTCGACGCAGTCGTGATCGAGACCAGGGAGTAAAAGAAAGGAAAAGAAAAAGAAAAAGGTTCGAATGGCTAGACTGGTTCACAAGGTGAGAGTGGGTGGCTTGAGTGATGTATTTCTGCAGGAAGTCTGCGCAAGGCGTCAAGTCGCGTGCTCCAGAGGCGAGGAGGGGAGAGACGTCTTTCAACAACGGGCCTCGAAGTATCGGTATCGAAGATGCCCAGCGAGGCCTGGCGTCGGTCTGAATGCAGAGTCGCCTACCGTAACACAGTCAAGGGAGTGGGGGAGGGGGAGAAAAAAGGCTGCTGAGGCCTCTAAGAATTTTGGGGAGGGAGAGAGGGGCGCCTCATTCGGTAAGATTGGCTCTCATCATTTCCCTTGTCTAGGGACGCATGATTTCGTTGGGTCTTCAAGGCGCGGGGGTAGGGGAGGGAGGCGGCCAGCGAAATTTGGGGTAATATTGATATCTCTTTTCGACCTCCAAAGAGGGGGAGGGGAAACCATTGGATTATTATCAAACAAAGTCGCTGAAATCCAATGTCGGTTGACAACGCCTCGCTCGTGGGAGAAGAAACCCGCGTTCCCGCGTAAATTGGCTGCAGGGTGGGTACATGCAAGAGCCAGGGATATCAGGGGACTCTAGTCCGTTTTGGCACTGTCTATCCACCTCGGCAGCGCAGTCGCAGCCCTTTTTCCTCATCAATTGAGCGTCGTTGCGTTAATCCAGTTTGCGAGCACAGGCCAAGACGAGCCCAAATCGCAACATTGAAATCTTCCCACCGACTTTTTTGGTGTGCATTCGGATATCCGTACTGTGCCAGCGCCTCATTTGGTATTATTGGATTCCTCGCACGCTGCCTTTGTTCGAAGGGCAGCAGCCACAAATTCGATTCCAAGCCACGCCTGGAGCATCTCATCATCCCACCAGGTCGGCAATTCTTCCGTCGTTTGCTCGAAACCCAGCTTGCCAGCCTGATTGAATAGAAGAGAGTCTGCCACACTCACACGCATTATCCAAGGATCGCGCGGAAGGGGCTTTACCAGAATCGACGTGGCACAACCACGTCAACTAATGCACTTTGAATGTATCCGTACCTAACTAATCTTTCCACATCGTGATCTTTCTCTTGGTCTTTAGATCTCCGTGTTATGAGACACAACGGTGCACCACCGATGTCCGCTAACGGCGATCGAATATTATCAGTCTTACTTCCATCAAACAAGTCTTGGTTCGTCTCAGGGTCGAGCCTCGTCGCTCCCCAATTCCCCTTGCACGTCCGTGTTGATCACCCATGCCTCCCCGCGATGTCCGATCTAGCCGGCGAAAAGTTTATCGCAAAATTGATTATATCCCGTGCTTTGTGGCTACCAATTGCTGCCAAATAAGATGCAGTACAGTACATTACCTATTTCGCCGGAGTCCTTGTCGTCCATCGTCTTCAGACTTGTTTTCGCTATAGCCAGCATCATCATGACACCTGATGCGACAATTGATGGTTGTTCACTGAACGGCCAACAAATGTTGTATGCAACCTTAACATCGGTACATCTTCCCCTTTCCGCATCACCTAAGAAAGCCCAAAAGAGGTTGGGGATGCATGGGCCTTATCTTGATAAGTGTCTCGATTTGAGCCCGAAAGTCCAGACCCCGCCCCTACAAGAAGTGCTTTCTTCCGCTACTGACACTTTAAGTCCACGTCCTACGTCACTGCCCATTGCCTCATGCATTAGTGACTGCCCTGACCCTCCATCTCCATTTCCTCCCCAGCGGGATGGACAAGGAAACGGCAAATGCCCGAAACCCGTAGGTTACACGGCGGCTCCCCTTACTCTCGAGTAGCCCTCTGAATTATTCCCTGTCGTCGCTAGTTCTGACTGTGGGCACAATCTCTCAAACCACACCCTATAAGAAGTTCAAGACCAACACCAGAAGAAGGCGAAGTAAAGAAAGAAATGGCCAAGCAAGCACAGCTAATTCGGTTCACAGAAGCACGGTGTCATGTAGTCGAGTGTAGGACATCGTCTCAGGGCGCCTATCAAGGAATCCGGCGTGGGCGGCCTTGAGTCTAAGATGTCGTGACCTTGTATGAAGCATCCATGTAAGCCATTATCAACCATGTCTGCCTAGTATCCCAGCTCCCATTCGAATGAGAGTTGAGCGTTATACGTAGTCCTAAACCAGCCAGATGGGCACGATCGCTGTATCCTGTTCCTAAACTCTAGTCTGACTGGTGTCCAGTCGATAAACTAAATGTCCGCATTCTCTGATGCATTCGGCCACTATAGCGTAAACTCATCGAACTCCGTAACAAAGGCTCTAGCCTATCTCGCCAGTTTCGTCTATGCAAAGTTGTCGTACGTCGCGGGATCCCCACTTCCTAGGGCTCAATAGGTCAACGAGGTAATCTATAATCCCGCTGAGCTCTCGTCCTCGCGCAGGAGCAAACGCGGAAGAGCATTCACTCGATCGAGGAACTAGAAGCTGCATCGACCTGCGAGACCGCTTCACGGGTTGAGTCGGAGATGACAATATATCCCGGGATGCCGGTGTATGGTTCCGCACGGACCCGTCCGGTGCCCGCCCCGCATCCCGGGATATGGATCCGGCTCAGACCGGCCCAGGCATCCGTTTGGACAGCAGCCATACCGGCGACGCCAGCCAAATAAACCATCGCTTTCTATTCCTCCATACACTGCACTGCGACCAATACCCTCGCACAACTACTCTCTTCCGACCAGCTGACAAAAGAGCGGTCACTCTTGCAGGTGGCCAACAGTGGACAACCAGCGGCGGTAAGATGAGAGAGATTTGAGACCAAGAGCAATTCAAGTGTGTGAATAGATGTTAGCATCATTCAGCGGGAACTCTAGAACTACATACAGCACGTGTATCTAGTGACTTGGTTCCTCTTCCAACGCCCTTCGGCAGGCATGGCGAGGGCCAATGTAGAATCCACCCGGCCACTCCAAAACAACATCGGAGTTCAGATATGGGTGTTCCAGTTAAGACTCGGATAGTAGCTGGGGGTTAAGTCCTTTTCGAGTAAATATAGTGCATATTCTTCGAACAGCAGACCCATTAGGCATCTTAGATGACAGGATTCCCCGGTTCTGATAGAAATTATGGAGCTGGAAGAATATTGCCGATTTGAAAGGTCCAATGTTGTCACGGTATCCCTGGCAGATTGGAATCTAAGAGAGAGCAGTGAGAGAATAACCAATAAAGATAATTCGTAGAAGCTACTCACTATCCTAAGCGAATGATAGCGGTCTTCTTAGCATATACAAATCTGACATGAACTTCCCCGCATCAGATCCTCGACAGCCATTCCAATCTCGAATCCCCATCCATCCACAATATATACTCAATGCATCGCGAAACGCCATAGATCCGCGTCAGCCAAGTCTCCCATCAGATGAGGCTCTCTTCGAGATCCGGTTCGCGATCGCAAGCTAGCGTAATGGTAGGTCAAAAATGGGCTTCATGACCCTCACTCAAACACCTCTAAAGGCTAAGCCACTGCATAGAATGGTTTCAATGATAGAGCCTCTCTTCCTCACTCTCTTCCTCATCCCTTCAAATTTCAAAAGAGTACGAGACTTCCCAAAAATAATTAAGGGCTCATTACTTGTTTGAATCAATATGCTTCTCTTTTGAAAGGCAGCTGCGTAGCAACCTTCTCTCTGACTCTGAATATAGATGCTTTTGATTCTGCCACCTACATGATCAATCATACATACATGTCACGAATCTATCAAAGCAATTAGAGCACAGATACTCTGAGTACATAGTGGTCCGAATGTGCTGGCCTACCAAGTGATCACGCAAGGAAATGCATTCATTCATCCATCACCATCGCTTTTCGGGCCATGTAGGACACGGCTCTCGTCGAAAGGCCCGAGAAGTCCCGGTCGGTGAGTGAAGAGAGACGTTAGCAGGGCTACTGAATATAGATATCGATAGCAGGTATCTATGATCAGAATGCGTTGATCGCAAAATTTTAGTCTATATGGCCATCGCCATCCTCACGGTGTTCGGCTTACTACGAGAAGCCCAGTCCCTCGCCAACAACACTCTCCAGATAGAACCCGGTCACCACGCCCGCAGCGCACTCCCGTCAGTCTTGACTATTCGCAAACGTAGGATTGTTTATGTTTATGCGTATCGCTTTTCTAGATGTTGTGATATCTGCGAGTGATAGTCGATACCAAGAGCTGTCAGGCCGATACAACTAGGTTGCAGAACCAGAAGAAAGGTATAAGAGTGACACGGAGAGTACAGGTATGCTCTTAACTCTACTATATCGCATCGACATAACTACGGGCCCTCCGAGCACCACGAAGATGTACCATACCCGTCCCATCGACACAAACAATCGCGGAGCCAGGCTAATCCATCGACCTCATCTTGAGAGACCGTCCTGTTTATCAAAACATCGCAAACAATACCTCACTAAACACTAGCCTAGGTGACGATGTATCACGCCCACCATGAGTTAAATCCAGCCCTTATCAGATCGTTAGGTTGTCTCCGAAGGATTATGTTTAAAAGAGGGTCGAGGGTCCCTCCATGTCTGTGTTGGTGGCTATGGAATCGAAGCAGTCGCGGAGATCGAGGACGAGAACACTGAGCTTTGGAATGCAGGTTATCGTTCGCGTCCACCTCTTCAACCTCTTGGTTTCAGCCTTGGAGGTCCGTATGAGATGTTCGGGATTGCGCAGGGGATTCACGAGGGGTCACTCGGTGGATAGATGGCGCTAAACAGCTGAACGAGGTGATTACCCACGTTATATACCACAGCCCTCTAGTTTTCCTCAAAATCTAAGGCACCGAATATGGAAGGCCGCAAAGGAATTACAAAAGATATGCCGGAAGGAAAGCACGCATATAACAGCACTGACCTGGCAACTGGTTAGTGATAGAAGCATATAGTCTAAGCCTAGATGAGAGTGAAGAGATGCGGCTTCGTAGCCCATACAAGCTTGGTTGTCATATCGTCGTGATCGTATGGAATGCCTAGATGAGACCCAGCCTTGCTTGGCTAGAGCGATATGGAAGCTACGTATGCTGCGATTAACTGCCTCCGCTGTTACTACTTCCCCGGAATTTGGAGATGGCAGAAAAGAAGATTACCTTGTTGCCTCAAGGCTTGCTTTCCCAAAAGCAGGAATGACCGGCAGACAGGCCCCGATTCCAGCAGCAAATCGCGCATCCTCCGCCATCACAAAAGAGCAAACTAGCTCGCCAGACTATCACGGATATTCCTTCACCTTGAACAGATAGAGGGCCACGCGGACCACCCCTACGGCCTTTCTTGTCTACGTTGGCACGGCTTCCTCAGACATCGAGCATCATGCCTATCGATAAAAGCACACGATCAAGTTGTTTCATGACCGAAGCGCGAGCAACGACCTCGTTGATGAACTCGGAGCTCTCTCCGGCACGATATGTGCTCCAAGGCTAACAATCTGTGCGGGACATGACACTGTAGTCCAACGATCACCACACACCTCTATAAGCCAACGGTGCTTTATGGCACCTACGAGAGACTGTGCCGTGAGGACGCGTCAGCTAGACTGACGAGTAAAGGTCACCACGGAGTTTACGCTCACGATGGAGGAAAGAAAAAGGCCATGGTTCAAGGTGGACCTGGAACGAAGCAGGGTGTTCAGGGTCTGCCAGGGGCCCAGACACGTACGCGTGGTCGAAGGGCAAGGCTACATCGAATTTCTGGATATGTCGGTATCAAAAGAGCCTGGACTGTTTCTCCCCTTTCTTTTCATTCCCTTGCTCAAGGCCAGGTACTGTACCATGGGGAGTTATGCTCGACGGACTCTCGAGCTGATCAGGGAGATGAAGATGCCAGCGCATTGCGTCCTCTTCAAGGTCCACTACGACAAGGGGGAGAACGAAATCAAGAGTTTGAAGATATATTACAACTAGCCAAGATTTATTTCTACGCTAGAGAGCGAAGTTTATTCAAGACAAGCACTTGGCAACAGGTTGCGTCAATACCCACACTAGTGGGACATGTCGAGGCAAAACCTGCCCCCAAGGGTAAAACTTGCCTCATCGATGGTTCACGAGTGGGAGTCCCATCTGACAGTATCTCGAGTCAACCCCTATACTTTAGGACCGGTTTCCAAAGGGGCTCATTAAGCGGGTTAGGCAAACTTGGGAATATTCTCCCTTTTTATATGATGTCACGATATCTTGAGCTCACTGTGACCAGTTGAGCTTCCCATTAAACGAGTTTTTTTCTTTCCTTCTTTTAATTATAAAAGACAACATCCCGAGATAGCTGTGGACTGCTTTCTTAAAAGACCTCCAAGATGAAGCCATCATAAAGAGTACCTACACGGCATCTCCCTTTCAACATAGAAAGAAATGGGTGTGGTGGAGTCGGGCACCGTTTGAGGCATTGGTGGATCTTGCTCATCATCTGTGACGATCAGTGCTGGCCCTGCTTCATCTTGGTTCCCCCGGCGTCTCGTCTTTAGGGCCCGCTCGCGTTGCCGGCTGACGCATAGGCTCCTAAAGACGGGCAGGCTCAAGTCATGACAGCCTATTCGTTGATATCCTAGTGAAAGAGTTGGCTTAATGTTCGAGGTAAACACGATGTTATTGAAAGAGCACGAGAAGACGACAAAACTTGGAAGTCTAGCCAAGCCGTCCGCGGCGTACATGGCTGCACGCCAACTAGGAGCCATAGTTTTTCTTTCTCTCTCTCTCAATCTTTTTCTTTCTATCAAAGCCACAAGACGGGCTCGTTCCCGAAAAAAAAAAAAATTTGCCACAGCGCCCGTCAAAGAATCTACATGACGGCTTCAGACTCGGCTGCCTTTTAGTGGAGAAAGATGCCCGATTTACATCGGAATCCCTGCGAAGATTGAATGGCGGAGGACTCCGCGGCGATAGGATGATGGATATGATCGAGCAAGCATCAAAAGGACAAGCGAAAGGGCAGAACCTTTGGGACGACAAATGCGGAAGCAGGCCGGCTGGGCTGGGATCGCCCGCGACCATGCCCGCTCTTTTTCCTACGTGCAATATCCTTGCGCGCTATTTTGATCCATCGCGAGAAAGGCCTAGATCCTTGTACTTGCGAGCATCGTACAGGCTCACAGGGTGTGAGACAGAACCACATAGGTCGTCGAACGAGTGGGAGAAGAAAGCCATGCCCCAACCCAGCTTTACGGCTGCTCCCCTGGCCTTGGTGGAAACAACGGGCATGGCCGCGCGTTGGCATCCCCGTCCATGTACGATGATGCAGGCAAAGGGAGAATGGGAAAAAAGGGGGTGAGGGAGGGAAAGAAGCACGAACCATGCCCATCGTATGGGCATTGAGGCAGCTGATCCAGCTCGATTCTCTCTCTAGTCCAAATGGCAGAATCCATGTTGTTTCTCAGGCGGAGGTGGGGAGGGGAGGCGGACAGCCAACGATGGAGGGCGACACGACATTTGCGGAGTATTTTCCCATGTTTGTTTCACATCAATCCGCCAAGTTGCATCACTCCCCTTCAAACAAGCCCCCAAGGACCGACATGACGGGGCCCGCACTGGCGTTCGGCGCCGAAAAAGGACAAAGGGCGCTAGGGCAGGGGCCGTGGCCAATGGCAGCTGGGACCAGGGGGTCCCGCCGCTTCGACAGCCTGGCCAAGCTGATTCTCGGCTACGCATGCCCAGAGCCCCCTCCCCGGATCGTGTTCACGACTCGGAGGGATTGGACAAGACCTCGCTTACGTTGAAGTGTGCAGGATTCCATCAAACAAAGCTCCCACCGAAGACCTGAGCTACTGAGGAGTGCCATAGAACGAGAAGCTTATGAATCGTTGATGTCATTTCAACCACAATTCTCCGCTCTATCTAGTCCAACGATCAAGTCAAGGCCGATTGGTGCTTTGGCGATCCTTGAGTCAAAGGGCGGAGAATGTCATCCATGGATGCAGAGACCGACAGCAATTAAAATAAGCGCCGTTCCGTACATGCAATATTCCTTGTGTATAGATCCGTTGACCGTGAGCCAGCAGTTGCTGTCAGCATTTCTTGGGCCCGGACAAGTCTAATCATCTCGTTGCTGTGCTCCACCCGCCACAGGCGCTTCGAGACGCCATCGTAACCTTGATCGGTTGGACCATAGTAACTCATGTTTTTCAACCCCGTCACTCCGTGAAGGGCGAAACAACATTTTCTTCCCGGCGCTCCAGACCTTCAGGGCAAGCTCCTCCTTCGTCCAAGAGCGAGCGCAGCAGCATAGCCCAGACTCGTTTTATCACGATGTTAAAACTATCTTCCATTTAGCCAAACGAAAGAGCGGAAGGGCCCTGCAGGGAACCCCCACCTCTGCCACAATCCCCCAAGCGCAGATGCGATTTCCCGTCTGGTCTTTCTTCTCCTACCCAAGTATGAAGCCTTGAGCGGGCTGCAAACCCCGCGAGTCCGCAAACCCGCCTACCTCTCCTGGTTCCCTTCTCGGCTCAGAAGCCCCTGGAGTCCACGATTGGCCGAAATAAGGCTACGAGAAGCGGGAGAGAAGATCTATCGTGTAAGAGGGAGCGAGACACGAGGCGAGATACTGTTTCCTCACAGACTCCTTATAGCTGTATCTGGCAGGCGGATGGCCCTCCCGCCGAGAAACAATATGTAGGTAGGGTGTGAGGCTGCGCCTTCTGTTCCCGTGCAATATTCCGATGCACATCTGATGCACGGGCTCAGTGAGCAGGAAACAGATAGACGATCGTGCTTCCCCATCTTTTTGGTCTTTAGTAAGGGGGTGACAATTTCCGGGGAGGGCAGATTTGGCCAAGGAAGGGGTAAAAGATACCGTGCCTTCCACTCGCGCCTCAACTACTCTTGGCTGGACGGAAAAACGGTTTTCCTTTTGTTTCTGCAGTTTCTGCAGAGCACATGTAGGCAACCCTTCTAACCCTCCAACCCACCAAGTCTGCAAGATGGAGGAGTATGACACTCGTCAAGATGCACGACCGCAGCATCAAGGCACGATAGAACGGGTTAGAAGGGGAATCAATGTTTTATCTCGAGATTTCTCCCCTCCCGTGCCGGAAGACCGAAACGGTGGACGGTAGCTCGTTATTCAATTGCAGACGTTGCTCGATTGCTATGTCTACTAAGACTTCTCGATGCCCCTTTTCATGGGCCAGCTTCAAGAACACCTCAGAGAATAGAAGTTCAAACAAGGCGGATAAAAAGGAAGAAGAAAACCCTCCGCTCCTACAAGCCAAGCGAATGTGCTTTTGAGGTATAGCTCGAGGTGTGCGGGGAATAGCTAGGACTGGGATCGAGTTTCCAGAAGAGTTTCAGAAATCAGCTCCTCGACCAATACGTAAGCTGGCCACGAAAGGAAGGTGAGCCTGCGTGTCTGTGTCTGATAGCCAACAGCGTGCACCGTTACTTCGGGGCATCTGCCATCGCATCTTGTCGCCTGTCAGACCAGATCTGTCTCTCTTCTGGGAGTGTTTTCGAGGGCGGCGCTGACTAACTCTGGCAAGCCGTCGTCAACTTGCTCTCCTGGGACAAGACATGGTGGTGCATTGACGTGAAGCTTCCGCAATTGGCAGCTGGGCTTTCAGGATGCAGCCATCCATTGTATGCTGGCATGGAAGCGTTCATTGCAGCAAAGACGCACCCCTGCCAAAATTGGACAGACGGGGACTGCCGAGAGAGTTTTCGAAGATCACAAAACATCCATCGCAAATTTTACTAGTGAATGGTTGGCCTTTTCCCAGACCTTTGTTTTCTTCAAGCGCCCTCAAATTTTACCTTCTTTTAGCGCACGGCAACAAGGCGCGCCTAACGGAGATAGACTGAGGCCCAAGGCCCATTAAAGCAGCCACAAAGCACCATCCAAAAAAGGTTCGCAGCGAGCCTTCATTCTCATTGGGTGCACCGTTTGATGCGGACCGCTGGTGGCGCGTTTGAGAGAAGAGCATGCAGGACCAGCCAGCGCGCTACGGACGCTAAGGCAAGGAACAGCGAACCCATTGAGTGCTCCACCCTCCCAAAAAGATCCCAGGGGCATGGAAAGCCAGCACCCATTCAAAAAAAAGCCTCCATCCTGTGCATGCTTTGTTTAAAATCAGTACACCCCCTACTCCTCCCATGGCGACCTCCGTCGTAATTACGGAGAGACATGGCATTGGGATTTAGATGCTCGTGTTGGAGCGAGCCAAGCATCTCCGCCGCAGCAGAAGGAACTGAGCACTGACGGCCCTGAACCCGCGGCGTTACAGATTGAAGGATGCGGGCAGAATGCGAAAGCGCATTGGAGCTGCTAATACCCAAAAGACACACTCGTAAGTCAGCGCGCGCAAACAGGCCAAGAACCGTGGGTAGCATGCACGTCCGTTCCTCCCCATCTCAAAACCCGGCATCTCGTGGGGAAGGGTGGGGATTCCTGGTAGCCGTTGAGGAAAGCAAATTCGCATCAATAGGAAAAACTGGGCTTGAGGCTCTGCCAAGCGCTCAGAGGGGAAAGGGGTGCTTGAGGATGGAACTGTGGCCATGGAGGAGGGGCACCTTTTCTTCCACCATGACGGGCCATCGAATTAATATCTTTTTCGCACATAAAGTGCGTAAAGAGTGGTTGTGTTCAAATCGTGACCGGGGAAAAGTGGCCCGGGGGAGGAAAGGGTTTCACAGAGTCGTATGCATTTCGCCAAACCTGGGGCTGCACGACGGGTGCAATTTCTCGTAAATAGAGTTGTACACTAGGTGAGGTAATCAACGCCCAGGACGTTGCCAAAAGGGTCAACATCCGAAATGTCGGTTTCCGCTTCTCTTTCCCGGAGGCCCTGGATAAATGCAAGAAGGACCGGGCTGGGCCGAGAGCAAGCCATGAGATCTTGCTCTTGATCCTATGGGCGTTGGGAGACATCATCGCTTCTGGCTTTATTATTTAGGGTATTGTCGCAGACAAAATGAGGAGGGTCGCGGGGTGAGTGCTTCATTGACCAATTGAGCTCGTGGGGACGGGATTAAGATACAAGTAAGATTTGGATGGGCACTGGTAGTTGATATCTTGATGACATCAAGCCAATAGCGCTGTATATGACAGCTTCGGCAGATGCGTTCGAGACGTTGGGGCCGAGATGGGGAAAAGGGAAAAGGAAGAACCGCGGGAAAAGAGCACCTCGATGACAACAAGCGCCGATGCGAGTTGACTCGAGAGGCAACGGCCTGATCAAGATCTTTTGTTCCGCGTTGGACCTCGTAGCAATATTGTGATGTGATGATCAAAGTCAATGATCTGTGAGGTGAGTGGCTGAACGAGTTGGCATCGAGTCCTGACCGAACCAAGAACGATTTTCCCCAGGCCCCTCCTTCCAAATTTCGGCTTCAAGAAGAGACCAGGGCATGGTGGCGAACCCTCAGAGTAAAGAGTTCCCAGCTGGACGAGCTGAGCCGATTGGCAGATCAAGGCTTCGAGTGTAATCTCCCCCAAAATGGCCCACATGGCCAGGCGCGCTAAGTCGGAGATATTTCTTGGTTTTTTGCGGCGCAATGATGTGAATTCATGCCCATCACTTCTCCGATAAGCAGGAGTCCATGGTTCAGAGTATGTGTGTCTCTCATCCAAGGATGTCTGGCCAGCTCTTGAGTGAAGGGAAGCCGCCGCACCGCCGCCGCACGAGGCGGCACCAATCATGCCTTGTAGAGGCTGTGTTGCCAATCACAAGCCACGCCGGCAGTTACAAAGTAAAAAGAAAAAGCACGGCCATCTTGGTTGTTGGTTGAGCATGATATCACACGCATACATACATATGTCAGGGGAGGGAGGCGGAGTGAGTGATGAACCGAACCCCATTCGGGGAAATATGAAGAGGATCTTTATTTATTACTGAACAAAGAAAGAGAAAGGGAAAAGAAAAGAAAATCAAGGGAAGCAAAGCAGTGGACTGCCAAGAAATGCTCCCATCGATCAATGGACCAAGGAAGAGCAGGTCGGCGGCGATCATCGAGGCTTATTCGTTGGGGCGAGAACAAGAGGCTGTGGACTAGGCCTTGAACCTTTTAGCTTGTACATTACGACATTGCAAGTACATACACATCAACTCGAGTCTTGCTAATATTGATCTGACAAGACGCATTTTAGGTTATCATGCAATGAGTTGATCTACCCTCCCTCTCCCCTCTCCCGTTTTCCATGCCTCCCAAAGGATAATGCTTGGCATCAGGATCGTAGGTTGTGGGAAACAAGCTTTCTTGTGATCCTCCATGGCCTCGTGCTCTACTTCGGTAGTGAGCGCCGTTCTGAATAGATGGGCGGCCGACATGTTGGCCTGCCTACTTTTCCTGCCATCCCTTGGTGCCCGTCCACTGTTTCCTATCCTGGGAATATACGCTGTTCATCCTTGAGTCTATGTCTCAATGCACCATGTGTCAAACAGAGCACGCGGCAAGGGAAAGGAGGGAAGAAGGAGAAAAAGGTAAAATCGGGTAACTCGGCCGGTGATGGCAGCATCTCACGATTTGAATTGGTGGAGTTGGAAAAGGCCTCGAGGGGTTCTGCGAGTAAAGTTCGCGCATCTGAAGCTGATGGAGCCCGCGTGAAGGGCGGGACCAGGAGGTCTAGGGGCCAAAGGGGTCTGGAATCAGATCCTTTGCCGTATTATCCTCGCTCTTGATCTTCTGTGCCGACTTCCATCCAATGTACTCACCTGCGGCCAAGAGCCCGTCATCTACTTCGTCTCTCGTGCTGAGCGAAACGACCCAGCACTCAACCACTCGCCAAAGCCAGCCCTGGTCAGGGGCATTATTACTGATCCCATCTCCTAGCAAAAGAGGTTGCTGCGCTGCCGACTCGCTCGCACAAGGCCAGCCAGAGGCGTGGGGAACGGTAACAGTAGCATTCGACAAAGGCGCTTGGGGTGAAGGGAGCTCGCGAAACTTCGTGCAGGTTCCTTGGGGGCGACGCCCGAGAATTAGCCCTTCAGGCTTTCGACACGGCGCCTGTGTTTGAGGTTGAAGAGGAGAATTTACCGGAAAGGGAACTGCCACGCCCCCTGGAGTTGGATCGCCAGGGCCTGGCAGCAATCCCCGTATTTTAATTGGCCCCTTCAACCCCCTGGCCCCACCCCTTTGTCACCTCCTGCACGCCTTTTCCCCGTCCGGGCCCCTGCCCCCTGCTTCCCACTCCCCCAGAGCCGGCGAACTGGCCCTTCCCGATTGATGGAGCCCACTCAGTTCGACTCCGTACCTCGATCTTGTCACGCCCGTTCACGGCGGCTTTGTCGCTGACTTTCTTCAACGGTCGCCCTTGCCCTTGTTCGGGGGCAGAACCTCCCTTAATCTTGTCCAACAGCCTGGTTACCCCACCGCCACGCCACTTGCCCGTCCACTCAGCGTTCGCTATTCACATGCTTGGCATCCTTCCAGAGCGCACTTTCCCTTTTTTGGCAAGTAAAAACGCAGCAACGCAGGAACAGGCCCCCAAGCTTCAGAGCTTCAGAGTCTCGACTTATTTTCCCCATTGACTGGATCCCGCTTCGTCCAGACAAAACGTGCACGCCCATGCCGCACTAGGGCCTCGAGCTCCTCCGTAGCACTTGCCTTGTCGACCTCAGACAGCTGAGCTACTGCATATTGATTGCTCGTACCTTCTTCCGTGCTCTTTGTTTTCAATGTGCCTTGTTCCCTCTTCAGCCCAGCGGCTTTGCTCTTGGGATTTCATGCTTTGCGGGCCTCATGCGCCTGGAGCTGGTGGATGAACGCCTTCCTGGTCCTTCCTTCTTCGATTCACCTTTCTTTTTCTTTTCATTTTTAGCAGCCACTTTTGCTTTTTTTCTTCCACTCCTTAATGCTCACCTTCCAGCTCATGCTTGATACAAACGAGTTTATTATTGTGTCTGATTGATTTTTGAAACGATGGCATTTCCCCCACTTCGGGGAGAATCTTTTGCTGCCAACGAAGGCGGGTTTCTCTGAAGCATGCCTCGTCCTCCAGGCTTGCGCGGACATTACAGGGGAGATACCACTTTCCCAAGCACTCTCGAGGTCAATGCTGGGATCACGCATGCGCCCACTTTTCCCTTTGCCCCATGGTTTTGGCTAGCCCCCTACATCCATGTACACTACAAGTGTAGCCCTTCCTGTTGGTTTCTGACGTTTGGCGGTAAATAAACGAGGTTCCATTTCACAGGTAAGTGATGGGTCCTTCACTTTCTTTTGGCGTCTGACCAGCCTTGGCTTCGAGAAACTCGGCCTTGTTCCCTGCCCTGAGGTGGGGTGGGATCTATGCAGTAGGCAAAGTACCTCCCTTTTCTTTTCTCTATTCGAATTGAGGAACAAAGGGTCATGAGTAGGCACCATCTGCGAACCAGTGAGGCTTCAAGCCTTGAGTGGGAAACGCTGCACATGAGGGAAGAGTAATCTTAATGGAGGTTCAAAAGGTCTCCTAACGGGAGATCACATAACAAGGAGGGGTGGTGAGGCCAGGCCATTGGCGATCCGGAATAATACATACCAAAGATTCGAAAAGAGCGGGACTGACGGGTGATAATGCGAGTGAGAGGGCGAGGACTCCACGAGAAGGTCCAGCGGGAGCAAAAGACCCCTGCCAAAGAAAGAATGAGGAAGGAAGAAAAAAGGAGGGATTGAAGGGCAAAAAGTCCCACCAGCAAGCATGAATCGAGCAGAAAGAGGCGCCGTCGTATCCCCAGGGGTGGAACAAGCATAATGCTGTGAACAGTGCTACGGCTCCTACTCGTGCAACATGGGGAGTGGATTGATGGATCTCTGTGTGCGATTGCATGGAGAAAGGAAACGGACAGCCAGACGAAGCAGGGACAAAGACCGAGAACGGGACCTTGGACCAGGGCTCAGGGCCAGGGCCGGATCTGACGGTTTCTCCCCAGTCGTTGTCAGGCTTTCTGGCTGTTCGGATCGAGAGGGGGTGTGGGATGGACTGGGGGAGTCTGTGGCGTGCGGGAATCCAAACGAACATGCACAGCACCACATACACACACACACACACACAGACTGAGCGACACTGAGCGACGCAACGCAAACGCGGGTCTCGTCTTGTCTGCTCCAACTTCAAACGTATACATGGGGAGACTGGATATATCCCCATCCCACCCCTCGCCCACCCCTTCTTTCCCTCTCTCTTTCCTTGTATTTCTTTTCTGGAGATATTCAATTTGTTCTTTCTATATTGTTTCTCGTTTGACTTTTATATCTTCTCTTTTCCCTTCTTTTCTCCCCTCCCTTTCCTTCATCCGCTTTATTTCTTCCCTCCTTTTTAACACCCCTCCCTCCCGCTTCCAGTCTCGCCTTTCCTCCTCGATTTCTTCTTCCTTGTCAGGACTGGGTCGTGAATCTTGTGAGAGAGCGCTTCAAGGGGTTTCTTCTCTTCTTCTTTTCCATTCTTATTCCATTCTTTTTACAATCAGGGCACCCTAGTGGTCTCTCATTGTGTGGTTGGAACATTCCGGACAAACAGAATCCCTTCACCAGCCTTTTGTTGTTAGTTCCTTCCAAAGCAGGCCTTGGACCCTCGCTTTGCGCCATTCATTCATCCTACCGAACTTCTCAATACCGACAATCGAGTCCTATTCTCGCGCCATTCAATAGCCATTCTTTTCCTTGTTACCCAATCACCCTTCAGAGAGCTCGACGATTTCTTTAGGAACAAAAAGGTTGGTTCTCCACAAGCCCGAAAATTGCGATCTCCCGCCTTCCCTCCCTTTTTAGTGCAACTCCACTTACACGGAACCACCCTTGACAGAGTCAAAGAAGAAAACTCGAGCCAGACCCGCAAGAACAGAACGTCGAACATCGAGAAATAATCAAAAAGACGAACCGAGAAAGTTATCAAGATGGCTCCTCAGCAGCAAAGATCTAGCCTCTCGGCCCTCCTTCTCTTCCTTCTCCCACTTGGAGCCTTCGCCCAGCGCCTCGGGACCCTGAACTTCATCGGCCTTCCCATCTCCAACCCCAACGCCGCCAACATCATCCCCGACCGATACTTGGTTGTGTGGAACAACACGTTCCCCAGCGAGCAAATCGAGACCAAGCAAGCTCTCTTCACCGCAGACATCAAGAAGCGCAATGTCCAAAAGCGCAGCATCTCTGGTTCTTTCCTCTCCACCGCGGTGCAGACCTACCGCTACAACAAGTTCATGGCCATGAGCTTCGATTCGGATTTCGATATGCTCCTCTCCATTGCCGACCAGCCCGAAGTTGCCTACATTGAGGCCGTGACCCGTGTCCAGGCCTCCGCCGTTGCCGCCCAGCAGAACGCTCCTCTTGGTCTCGTCCGCCTCTCCGCCGAGACTCTTCGCGAAAACAACCGAGGCACCCCCGGCTACATCTTCGACACCAGCGGTGGCGAGGGTATCACCGCCTACGTCGTCGACACCGGTATCCGCATCACCCACACCGAGTTCCAGGGTCGCGCTACCTTTGGTGCCAACTTCATCAGCCCCGGAAGGGACGCCAACGATGACAACGGCCACGGCAGCCACGTCGCCGGTACTATTGGTGGCAGGACCTTTGGTGTCGCCAAGCAGGTTGACCTTGTTGCTGTCAAGGTTCTCGACGCCGAGGGTGGTGGCGCTACCGACGGTGTTCTCCAGGGCATGCAGTTCGGTAAGTTTATTCTTGTCTTAGAATCCATGGACTCTCTCTCGCCATCGTGTACAATGTATCCTGGAAATATCTAACAGCCTCTATTAGTTGTCGACGATGTCCGTGCCAACAACCGCTCTGGCAAGGCTGTCATGAACATGTCTCTTGGTGGATCTTTCTCTCGTGCCATGAATGCTGCCATCGAGGCTCTCCGTCAGGCTGGTGTCGTTCCCATCGTCGCTGCTGGCAACGAGAACGTAAGTTGGCCTCCAATCTATCACTTGAGCCGTCCCCGCCAAAGGGGTTGGTTTCCTCCCTTGCAATTACATGTTGGCTAACGTTTTTGGCAACAGGTTGATGCCGCCGACACTTCACCTGCCTCTGCTCCCAACGCCATCACCGTTGGCGCTATCAACGCTGCCGATGACCGCCGTGCCTCGTTCTCCAACTTCGGTGCCGTCGTCGACATCTTCGCTCCCGGCGTCGACGTCACCTCGGTCGGCATTGACAGCGACACTGCCACTGCCCGTCTCTCGGGTACCTCGATGGCCAGCCCTCACGTTGCCGGCCTCGCTGCCTACCTCATGTCCCTCGAGAGGATTACCGAGGTCGATAACGTCGTGGCCCGGATGACCGAGCTTGCCGGCACTACTGGCGCCAGGGTGCGCGGTAACAGGGGTTCCACGACCAATCTGATTGCCTACAACGGTGCTCTTGAGCTTCTGTAATTATTACGGCCTCTTTCCACCTGGAGGGGTTTAATGGGGGCCCTGGAAGGGCGAGAGTGCAGCGGATGACTGAATTGTGCATATAAGACCACGGAATATCTTCTCCATTTTGTTTTCTCTCTCCCACGCCCTCCTTCCTTCCTATCCTTGTTGCGTTCGTGTTTGGCTATCCCTTGGAAGAGGGGTAGCAAAAAAGCAAGGCTAGATTCTACGTCCAAGTGCCCGCCTCACCACTATACCCTTCGAAGGAAGAGTTTGTTGGGGGCGATGCCGCTGGGAAGGGGGAAAAGGGCAGTGGGACCGGGCATGCATGACGTGACAAGGTGTGTCTGTCGGTGTGTAGGCGTGTGTGTATGTGGAAGTTTGGGCTCCTGGTCACATAAGGGAAACAGGCAAGGGAAGAAACAATGCTTTTCAAGGGAGCGCGTCTTTGTCATTTTACCTCCCCAAACCGGGGATTTTTCTTGCTTCTTTTCTTCTTTTTTTTTCTTCTTCTTCTTCACATATAGAAAGATGCTCCGAAACCTGGTCTAATCCTGGCGAAAGATGGCAGGGCTTTGAATTTAACAAAATATTCTCCATTTTTCACTGTCTTTGGTGTACGAGTTTTG
The DNA here is from genome assembly GCA_949357655.1 of Parascedosporium putredinis. NCBI lineage: Eukaryota > Fungi > Ascomycota > Sordariomycetes > Microascales > Microascaceae > Parascedosporium > Parascedosporium putredinis. Next base: position 1,670,821 of record CASHTG010000019.1, read on the forward strand.
CAACCGATATTGATTACATGGAGAGGCTGTATGCAGTACAGTTGAGATTACTTTCAGCTGCCGAGTTCAATGTTGACCATATGGGCTGGCCGTCACAGCAGTATCGACAACGATCTTCTGGCGTGTATGCCTCCACCATTGAACCTGTCCTTGCGCAACACACTATCTTGGCAGCGAGTAGATTTGTGAAAGGCAACAAGTCAGCAGGAGCCAAGGCAGCAACCTTTACCAATTCGCCTCCTATGTAAGTTGATACATGTAGGCAGTACGATGACTGCGGCGGCTGAGCGCTAACAATGAATCAATCTTACCAAAACTATTTGCGTCGCCCTGGATGGCTGGCGCATCTACTACTAAGTCTCTACTAAATCGGCATACGAAAGGACTGCAAACGTCTGGATCGATGGTAATGGCAAGTGTTGGGTCGATCTAGAGCTCGACCTCCTTGGTTCAGAACACACACCCCCAGTCCCCCGCATCGTTTCCAAATTACCGTTTGGGTACCAAGATGACGGGGAAGAAAGGAGGAAAGGGGTAGGGGGAAAAGGAGGCAAAGAAACGGAAAGGAGACGAGCCGTTTGGGAAAACAGAGAATTGTCAAACATTCAAGAAGAGGTCTTTCCGGGGAGGATCGTGAATTGGGGGCCATGAGGCTTTGTCCATTCGATCCGGGGAGGGCACGGGTCTCGACCGGAACCAGAGGCCGAAAAAGTTCACGGGCTAGAGCGGAGGGAAAAAGAAAAAGAAAAGAAAAAAAGATGTGCTGCAGTTATCGGATGAACCATGAGCATGAGGCAAGGAAGGTGACAAAAAAGAAAGGAAAGGAACAAGACAAATCCGAGCCGGTGCCTCCGTCCCGGAACCAAGCCGCACGCGCAACAAAGGAACACAGAGTCGAACATGTCTCGAGGCATAGGCTAATTGGACGTCAAAACCTCGGCGCATGAGGCATCGCCGCCCGCGGTGATCAATTCCGCCGGTTGACCAGAGCCGCATGGCAAGGGGACACCCCCATTTTTTCCCGCTTCTTTTCCTTTTAGGCCAGCCCGTCGAATAGGAAATCCTCTTTGTTAGATTTATTGAGAAGGGGAGCAGAGCACGCGGGACCAGCCGCGGGGATAAATTGCTGGCTGCGTCTCAAGGACGTTTCTGCTTTTCTGCTCCGTTTTTCTTTTTCTTTTGGTCATCTTCTGGTGTAATAGGTCGTTCTCTCTCTGCCTTTTTTTTCTTATTTCTTTCTACATCTCGTCGGGACTATTCCATGCCGACGACTTTTCATTCTCGAGCACCTCGCTCCCTCGCTCTTCCTGTTCGGACCCGCTCCCCGACAAGGAAAAAGGACGAGATCGACGGTCCTAGCTCGGGCAAATCTCCACAGCCAAAAGAATAGAGAACATGGGAGACGGAGGAAAACCCACGGAAAGCCCTTGCGAGGCTGGGGCTTTGTCCATGTCGCTCGCTCTCCCGGAAAGGGAGCCGGAGCTAGGATGCGCCGCCGTAGTAATCTGACAAAAGGAAATCATGAAGTGAACTTGTCCCAACTTTGGGAACAAATTTCATCTCGTCTTTTGGATCTGCACAACGCATTTCTTCCTCTTCGTAAAGGTGCAAGGGCAGGGGCGATCTCGGGATCGGAAGGTAACTGGCGAGAGAAACCCCTAAAGCTCCGGCTTCGAGATTCCAGTTGTTTGTCCAATCTCACCTACGAATATGGCACGGAACAATGGAATAAGAAGAAGGTCTGGGCACGAGGTCTAAAAGGCCAGTTTTTATTATGAACAATATATATGCTTCGTGTTTCCAGGCTAGTTTTTGACATGATAACAAGCTCAAGCTGTGCTGTCCGTCGAGCGCACGATGCTGGATATGGACTGCAGTGAACATTTGTATGGGTGCCAACAGAAGGCCGTAGACATGAGCGATCCGGGTGGAATTACGAGGCACGCAACGACATGCGTGCGTACAAGGTTCTTGATCGAAATTGTGTGAATCTACAGGGGAACAGGGAGAGGAAGAGAGGTAAGTGTGAGTATGTGGGTGTTTGCACTTCAGACCTGGACAGGCTCCAGCGAGAGAAAACGCATTGGAACCCGCAGGTCCGGCCTGCCATCAGCGAGTAAACTTGGTGCAATGGGGGTTTGATATAAGCACTTCTTCGGCACAACCAACGGCCATCACCCTCTTACGAGGGGGCCGGATTGCAATTTGACATCCGTGCTATCAAGAGAGAAGAAAAAGGACAAAGGCAACGAGAGATTGATGCTTCCGCCGAAACGACACAAAGAATCACCAAAGTAAAGCCACCACTGGCAGGCTGGGCGACCAGGTGTTTGCCAAAGGAGCCACAAAAAGGGGACGTTCATAGCACATGACAAGGCCAGACGGTCAGTAGAAAAGAGCAAAAAGGTATCGATGGGTAGCGTGTTATTAGTCTTGTTCCAACAGAGAAAGCGCAGACGTGGTGCGCAGGTAATCCACGCCGTTAACTTTGTACCAACCTCCGAAACTCCCGTAAAGAAAGAAATCATCATATCCCTGTAACATGAGAAGCAAATCTCACCTCTCTTCATGATGTGGTAATTGTGGCATCCGAAATAAAAGCGCAGAATGAAGAAGAAAAAAAACACGTCAGACCGACCATTCAAGGCCTGGCAAAGGGCTTGGGAATAAAACAGGATAAATCAACCCATAGGTGTTCCGCGGGAGGCTGGAAGAGGGGAGGAAGGATTAAAGAGAAAGAGAGATGTTAGAGAGCCGAAGGTAATGGGAGGATATAATTCGGAGCAGCGCAAAAGGAGTCATTAGTTGCCTGCTTCAGTCGGTAGGGCGCAAAATGAAGAAACCGCGGAATTACAACTCGTCGCGTCCCATGGTCGTGGTTAATGGGCCGCTCTCGTCGGGATAGTACTTGGTAAAGAAGAGGTTGGCCAGGAAGGCGAAACCAATCTGTGTCGACGGAGAAAGTATCAGGTTAGCTTCCCAACTGCGGCATCCGGAGTGATTGTGGAAAGAATTGTGAAAGGGAAAAAAAACATGATTCAGATCAACTTACCATGAGAGCGGCGATGAGCAACATTGTGCCAATTACAACGGCGACCAGGAAGGCGCCGTCCATGAGGTCCATGCCCTGGGTATCCGCCATTTGGTCGTTTTCGTATCGCTTCTTGGCCCGCTCGGCCGTCTGTGGAGGGAAGATGGTGTCGATGAACTGCTCGATGCGGCTGCATTGCAAGCTGATGGCGACGTAGTTGGGGTCCCTGGGGTCGTTCTTGGCATGTATCCTCTGGACGTAGGTCCTAAACACCTCGGTCACTACCTTTAGGTTTTGTGTGGACTGGGACATGAGGCTGCAAGCGTCGCCCTTGGTGATCTTGACGTTCCTCTCAAACACGTTGGGGTTGTTGAAGACGAGTTCCAGAGTCGCAATGGCCATGCTTTGGGGAATGGCAACAAAGTTGAAGACGCTCTGGTCCTTGATCGCGGCCATATAGAAGAGACACTCCTCGCAGTGCTTGAGGGCGTTGAGCACCATGTGATTGAGGCACTTGACGGCTACCGCGCGGTTCTCAGGCTTGAGAAGGTCCGGGTAGTCCTCGACGTACTGAGACCAAATCTGCTTGGGCCAGAAGCGGCGACCATCCTCCCAATCCTCGTGGATATCTCGGATGATGTTTGTCTTTTGGAGGAACTGACCCATGGACTCGGTCAAGCTTGGCTTCTCGAGGAGCTTGGGGATGGCGAGTTCCGACTTGACAAAGAGTCGGGTAAGGCCGTCGCCCACGAGACCGGCAACGTAGTGGCAGTAGAGCTCGTAGTCTTTGATGGTGTTGACGCCGTTAGCGTTGAACTCGGCATTGAGTGCGTAGTCGGCCATGCCATTGCCCATCTTGATCGTGATGTCGTCGATGATTTCGAGATATTCAGGCTTGATCTTCTTGAGCTCCACGACGACATCGGAGAAGCGTACAAGGAGCTCCCTATCCTTCTCGTTGGGACCGCTCTCGGTGAACGTCCAGCCATCAATGACCATGTTCTTGTTGAAGTTGCGCAGCAACGGCTCCTTCTTCTTGATGTCAATCGTCATGTCATCCTCAATTGTGTCGAGACCGCGAAGGACGAGGTAAAAGAGAGCGACGGGGACAAGAAGCTCGGGGTTGAGCTCTTGGATGACGGCCGAGAAGCTTCGGCTTGTCAAGTTAAGCAACTCGAAGCATGATTTAAGGGTCTCTGACTCTGTCGAAGGGTCCCTCTTGTGGACGGGGTCGTGCCATAGCTTCCTAATTGATGGGAGACGAAAGGGTTAGCAAATATCGCGCATATAGCTCCTCGATCAAGGGAAAAAGACTAGAGAAGACAAGGAAGAAGAGACACGAGAACGAGTGTCAGCAGGGAGATGGGCGGCGATTGGAAAGGTACAAACCATTGAATGACGGCCCTAAGCTGATTAGGGTGTGCGAGGAAATAGAGAGCACCCATGATGGCGGAGAAAGTGAGTTGATGTGTTAGGAAGAAGAGCGGCGATGAGATTTTATTTTTCTCTCCCGTTGTTGCTTGCAAGTTGGGAAGGAAGCCACACGAGATGCAAGGAAATTTTTGGTGTGTGAGACAAGGCACACAGAAAAGTTCAGGTCAGACGTTCGTTGGACCCAGCCAGTGGCACGGGGCAGGACAGGGGGACAGACACGGCGATTCGTGAGCGCAGGAACCGAAGGGAGGAAAAGTGATGATTGATGGTGATGATTAGCTATACAGACATGGCAGGTGGAAATGACCTCCTAAGAAGAAAGGAAGGTCGGGGGATATTATCACAATTGAAGCATTGGGAATTGAAGGAGGAGAAAGATTGAAGAGAAGATGAGATGAGCCAGGAAAAGCGGGCAACTTGAACCAGGGGAGAAGCAAAGACCCGAGACCACGCTACAGATGGGGAGTTAATTTCTGCACCTGGACACACTGGAGCCAAGGGGGCAGGATTTTCTAGCGCCTGGTGATTGGGCCCGGTAAAGGGTTGACCCCGTTGACATGGACAGCAAAAAATTGTGGCAGCCTAGCTAGGGGCTCAATGTTGGGGAAATTGGGGCTTTCTGTCCTTTTGCCGCAATTGCGGGTCGTGGAGCCGGGTAATGGGTGTAGGGCCGCTTGCTGTCATTGTCCGCACTCCCGCTCTCCTGCTTGGATCCTTGGATGGAACGGTCCTCCCAGTATTGGAGTCTGGAGGATGAAGGAAGGCGTGCGTTGCGCACGAATTATCGCGTGCATCTCCATTCTTCATTCTCATCCCGCCCAATCAGATATCTAGTCCAACTGAATCCCCCGCGACTAGGAGACCAAGGGATCGATTTCGAAGCTTGTTCTGCTTCTAGTCGTGCTGGTGTCAAAGCAGAGCCGAAGCTGGGGAAGGGTTGGCAAGACGGGTTTTGTAGCTTCGTGCCAAGCCCCTGGGGAGGCACCGAAGTGCTTGCAGAGAGACCCTTCTAGCGACGAAATTGCCGTGACCAAAAAAGAGTTGCAGGCACCGTGTCCTTGAGGCCAAAGTCAATGGCTCCGTCGAATCCGGTTGGCACAAAAGTGTGTTGAACGCAGGCAGTGCATGGGCCAATTTGATCTCGATTGGTGATGGCTTGCCTTTCTGCGCTCACCCATCCAGCGCACCCTTTGCTCCTGCCTGGTTTCGGGCATACAACGCTTTCACTCCACTTTTTAGTAAGAAGAAAGCGAGGAAGGAGGTTCACCGAGGACTCGAACCCATGTTGCCCATTTCAACGGCAAGAGCCGCATTGTCTACAAGCTGGCACGGTGTCTTACTGTTTATGTAACATGGTGTACCTCGGTAGCGTACGGCAACTGAGGCCTGGTGGGGGAATCGTCGAAGGGAGGGAGGAATCAGCCAAGCCATCAGCGTAGTCGTCATGACGATAAGAACCTGGAACAACGTGTCGACAAAGCAAGCAGCATTTCTTCAGCGTGTTGCGCGGCAAGAAGGGCGGTGCTGGCCGAACAGTGGCTTTGTGGCTTTGTGGCGCCCGGTGCCCTCCCGTCTCGCTTTTCCAATATCATCTATATTTATAACTTATTTCCTCTGGGACAGACATGCTCCAGAGGGCACGAGACACTTTTGGGGAAGTTCCTTTCCGCAACAGACGGGATGAACACGCAAGCCCAACCTCTGGGCTTCCTCGAGACAACATGATGAATGTTCCTGCTGTTTGGCGTGAAAGGCAAGCGCCACATGCGATAAGCCCGTGATTAGTTAAGCATGCGAAGAACGAAGCTTTTGATTCCTTGCATGCAAACGTAGATATCGAGAGCACACTATGTTCCAGGCCCCTTTAATGCATGGGTGCCTTAACGCCTATTGAATCGAAGAACAGGCTTGAATCGGGGGTTTTTGAGTGGAAAATCGGCGGAGAATGGTCGGCGGATGGCCTGGCGATATGGGGTGTCTGCCAAGCAAGTATACTCAATAGGGACAAAGTAGGGTCCAAGTATAGCTACAAGCTTGCGTCACCCTCCTCGGCGTCCCCCACAAGTTCTCGGTACGTTGAGGAGGATCATCCAGCCCATCCTGTTCCCTCTCTGACGACATGTTTCCAGCGCTGCCTGTGCTCCTTCACAAGTCAGAAGCTGCCCCGCCGTCACCATCAACTTTCCGCCAGCCAAGGGAAAACACTACTGTCATAGGTGCAAGGGTGGGAAGGAAAAAAATATCAACACCGGACCTGTTGGTGAACCTAAATTACCTTACAACTTCCCCGTTCCCTTTTGTCGATCTTCCTAGACCTCTTTTCTATTTTCGCGAGACATCTCTTTGACACTTTTTTAACCCCTCGACTTTTGGTTTGTGCTCCTTTTATTTGCTGCATTCCTTGTCGTTCTGAGCCCCACCCTTTTCGACGCTCCCAACGCCTTCCCTCAACGTCCGCCCCGTGCTATCCGACTAGCCACCCAACAGCAGCCCCTCCCCCACCGTTTCGATATCGTCATGGTCGTGGACAAGGCCTACTACGACCTCCTCGGCGTGGAGCCAGGGGCGACCGACATTGAAATCAAGAAGGGCTACAGAAAGGCAGCCATCATCCACCACCCAGGTTCGTAAACACAAAGGGGCCCCCCAAAGCCTTGTTTTGCTTGTTTTCCTGTTTTTTTCTTCTTTTTGTTTCCTCGGCACGTCACATGAAAGAAACTCGCCCGCCCCTGCTAACCATCCGCCCTTACCACCTCTACAGACAAGAACCCCGATGACCCCAGCGCGAGCGCCAAGTTTCAAGAAATTGGCGAGGCATATCAAGTCCTCTCCGACCCTCAGCTCCGTGCCGCCTACGACAAATATGGCAAGGAGTCCGCCCGGCCCTCGGAGGGTTTCGTTGACCCCGCCGAGTTCTTTACCTCCATCTTTGGCGGCGACGCTTTCATCGACTGGATCGGCGAGATCTCCATCATGAAGGACCTGACAGCGGCCATGGAGATCGCCATGCAAGGAGAGCTCGAGGAAGGGTCCGAGGGCGAGTTCCCGGAACTGAGGAGGCCATGAAGGAGAGCGCAAAGGAAGCTGGCACGGCGCCGCCTACCGTCGTCGTCGAGGACGAAAAGGTCGACCCGTCTGCTCCTCCAGCTGCTGCTGCTCCTGCTGCTGCTGCCGAGGCCAGCTCCGCCGGTGCCGCTCGTACTCCCAGCCCCGCCGGACGGGCGAGTCCGCCGGCAGCGCCTCCCGCACCTCTACCCCGCGGCCCACCGCGATACCTATTCGTCCCGCCCTCATGGATAAGCCGTCGGACGAGGTCACCGCCACGGAAGGCTCATCCGATGACCTTGCTAAGAAGAAGAAGGACAAGGACAAGAGTGGCCTAAGCAAGGAGCAGCGCGACCAGCTCGCCGCCCTCCGCAAGGAGCAGGATCGTGCCCGCAAGGAGCGCATTGACACCCTGACGGCAAAGCTTCTCGACCGCGTCAGCGTCTGGACCGAGACGGACAAGGGCCCGGATGTCACGGCGGCCTTCAAGGAGAAGATGCGGCTCGAAGTTGAGGAGATGAAGATGGAGTCGTTCGGCCTCAACATCTGCCACGCCATCGGCCAGACGTATATCAGCCGGGGCTCGACCATGATCAAGAGCCAAAAGTTCCTTGGCATCACGGGCTTCTTCAGCCGCCTCAAGGAGAAGGGCGTCATGATCAAGGACACGTGGAACACCATCTCCTCCGCCCTCGACGCCCAGGCCGAGATGAAGAAGGCTGCCCTCCTCGAGGAGGAGGCTGGCGAAGACTGGACCGACGAGCGCAAGGCCGAGCAGGAGAGGAGATTGACGGGCAAGATCCTGACCGCCGCGTGGCGTGGGTCCAAGTTTGAGATTCAGGATATTCTCCGCGGCGTCTGCGATAACGTCTTGAACGACGAGGCTGTGCCTCTGACCAAGAGACTCGAGAGGGCCCACGCTCTCGTGGTGATTGGTGAGGTCTTTGTAAAGGTACGATTCCACAGTGAAATCTCTTGGTTCGCGATTACATATCATCATTTGACTAACTTTTTTTTCCCCTTTGTTAGGCAAGACGTTCTCCCGAAGAAGACGGCGACTACCTCGTCTTCGAGAAGCTCGTCGCCGAGGCTGCGATGAAGGATAAGGAGAAGCACAAGCACAAGTCCAAGTCCAAGGACAAGGAAAAGGATAAGGAAGACGAGAAGCACAAGGTTGCCGCCGACGCGCCCAACGTCCACAAGGCACCTTGAGCGGACCTTGTCCCCCTTGCTTCGCTCTTCCGCCATCTCCTGGACACCACTTCCCGCCCTACTCTTGACCCTTTTTTCCCCCTTGTTCACCTCGTCGGAATGCTCGCTACAGAATCAAATAGCCCCCCCATACCCGAAACTCTCTTCCGTGAGCGGGCGGTCTCACCAAGGAATGTCTTGCTTCCTTGAACTGAGATACCGCTGCCCCGCGGAATAAGTTTCTCCTCGTCCATTTGTTTTTCTTTTTCTTTTTTGGACAATAGCGAACCTGTGTTTTTTGACTTGCTTGTCCTCTCGCCCCCTAAGCTAGTCTCAGCCCTTCCCTCGGCTTAGTTAGTCCCGCCATGAATCAAACTTTCGGAAAGCCTCCTCCTCCCTTTTTCCCCTTCACCCTCAACTCGCTCTCGCTCTCTCTCTCTCTCCAACGCACCCTCTCGTCCATTTTCCCTCTCTTCACTTTTTTCCCGGGCTCGCTCAAGAACCAGTACACACCCCTTGTCTACCCTCCTCTCTTGTTTTTTTCCGCGTTACGTTGACGATAGACCTCTATTTCTTCTTTTGCCTCCCTACTAGGGCCATGTCTATGTTTTTTCTTCCTCCTCGTTTTGTTTTCTTTGTTGCCTAACACACTCATTGCACCATGGTCGAACGAGGTGGTTGGATAGCAGAGTTATCGGCCAGGCTAATACATGCACAATATAAACAAGACTTATCAGGAACCCGGATGGCACCCTTGGTATTTATTGAACACGTAGAATTTTTGAATGGACACTACCGAGGTAGATGCACCTTGGCTATCTCTTTTCATCCTCCTTTCGCAGCACTGATTACTTCTTTGGATGCGAAACGTATGTTGGAGAGATGGTTCCATGGAGTATATTAAAACTCTTTGCTATTTTGACTTTCTGTCCCACTTACACCGTCTCGGGATCAGTGGCAACGTTTGGTCGGGAACCAACGAGCTCGAGCAACCAAAGAAAAAAAAAGAAAAAAAGCAACATCAAACTTTTCTATATAGTCCAGGCCACACTTCAACGTGCCGATGGCATTCATCGACGCATTCCATTGGTTTCGTTAAGAGTCATGATCAAGATTAGCCAGCCCATTTACTTCTCTTCCTCTAACCCGACATTCATTCATATACAATTTAGTTGACGCCGCTGGCCTTCATGCGCTCAAAGCACTTCCTGTAGGCCTCGTGGATCTCGGGGACCTCGTAGTTATACTCCTTGAGCTTGGTGGTGAGCTTGGTGGTGTCGAGCTTGCAGTTGCTGCGGCCGGCCTTGATGACCTTGGACTGCTCCTCGAGGGTGAAGTTGGCCCACTTGAACTCGGGGCGGACAATGTCACGGAAGAGGGTGAGGACCTCGTTGTGGGAGATGGCACCGGGGTTGGTGAAGTTGTAGACACCAATCTCACCGTGCTCGGCGAGGAGGATGGAGGCGGGGAGGAGATCGGTGAGGATGGTGTTGGAGTTGGGAATGTCAACGACACGCTCGTACTTGGAAATCTTGGTAACGAAGTTGCGAGAGTGGAGGTCGTCAGAGACGGGCATACGGAGTCGGAGGATCAAGGTGTTGCTATAGTTCTTGATAATCTACATCATAAGAAGCGGTGGTTAGCTACCCTGTTTCTCTTCATCCCCTTTTGTAAGGTGGGGGAAAACAAGTTGAGGGAACAAAACTTACGGCCTCGACGTAAGCCTTGGTCTCCGAGTAGAAGCTGCCATCAAAGTTGGCGCTGTCGGTCTCGAGGAAGCCCTTGCCGCCAATGGGGTGCTCGTCATCGTACTGGTAGATGCAGCCGGTGGCGAAGACGGTGCAGTGGATGCCGCGGAGGAAGCAGGCGTCCGAGAGGTTGATGGTGCCAATGACGTTGGAGCGAATGGTGGCCTCCTTGTTGTCCTCGCACCAGTCGACGTTGGGGCGGCCGGTGCAGCCGGCGGCGTTGAGGACGTGGGTGGGCTTGACACGGTCGAGCTCGGCGAGGACGGCCTCGCGGTTCTCCATGCGGATGGTGGTGCTGTGGACCTCCTTGCCCTGGGACTCGAGGAGGGTCTTGAGGTGGCCGGCAACCCAGCCCTCGCCGCCCCAGATGAGGAATCGGTTAGCAGACATGATGTTTTTCTGGTGGTAGAAGCGGTGGGAGAGGGTTGATTGTGTGTGTGTGTGTGTAAGTGTGGATGCCGAAAGGTGCGGTCAAAAACACTTGCAAAGTAGTTGTCACGCGAGATTGGAGCTAGGAGGAGAGAGAGAGGGATAGAAAGGGAGCTGTAGAGGGTATGGAAGGGATAAAAAGGGTCCAGGAGGTCTGTACACGGCGAGATCTCGTACCGTGGAGCTGAAAAAGGGAAAGGGGAGTGGGGTGGGCGAGAGAGGGCCACACAGTGAGGCAGGAAGGGGGCAATGGGGCAATGGGGGCAATAGAGACTGGCACCTCAACCACGTTGCGGCGAACTGAGCTACTAGCGCATCATGACTAAAACTACACGCTACGATAAGAAGTAGGAAGCCAATCTTATAAATAGATACATTGGCTACAATGCCTTTTCCCTTTTGTTTGGTTGTCACTGATTCTCACTGATTCTCTCGTTTGGAGGGGGCAGGAAAGAGTCGGTGAAGATGGTCCAGCCCATTTTTCCCTCTTTGGTTTTTGCTGCTCTGGTCCATCTCCTAGTATTTCCCTTTGCTGGTTTAGGTTCAACGGAGGGGAGGGGCGGAGAAGAACAGGGACAGAGGCGAGGGGTAGCAAGGTTGTTGAATTGGGCAGAGCTCGAGGTGTGTTACCCCCAAGAGGGGCAAGGGTTCAAAAAATAGAACCGGGGGACTCCAGCCACTCAACAGCAATGGCGCTGCTGGGGGTTGCCGAAAGAAGGAAATCCCACTCCTTGCTCACTCGACAGGGGGAAAGGGCGATCCTCTTTGTGGTCGTCGTATGGAAAGCGCCATCGATGAGGTTTGGTACCTTGGGCTTGGGGTGACGTGCCCCGAGAAAAGTGGCGGCGGGGCAAAACGAGGCAGTTTTGATACTTTGATGGTCTTCTTCTTTATTGCCCCTTTTTTCTTTCTAATATACGGAGGGGCCTGATAGTATGGCTAACTGGTAGGCTTAGTCCTCTTGTCATCCCAAAACCCTAGCTTCGAAGCTTCCCACCCACTCTAGATTTGTCTACCAGACTCTGTGATTAAGGCTCGCTCGCAGGATACAGTACCAAGATCCGAAAATGGTGAGAAAGGGGTGCTGCCGGACTACTCGCCGGATGCCGGGACAGAACGAGATGGGTGAGGGCAGGAAAAAGAAGGAAAAATACAAAAGAAGGTTCGGGCACCGGCCGGCCGCACATACCCAACGCGCCCTCATCCACACCTCCGTAAATGATTCTTTTTCCGATAAGGAAGCTAAGAAAAGGGCATCTGTTGCCGTTTACCCAACTACGGTCCCCGCCGGGCTTGAAGCGCCGCACAGGAAAAGAAAGGGTGCTGAAATAGTGCTCGGGTGTGTCCCTGAAAAAAAAAAAAAAGAGAAAAAAGAAAAAGAGACATGGAGAGCGAGCTTCACCAAGTAGAGGACCTCGAAGCTTGGGGCCAGCTCCTTCACAAAGCAAGCAATGGTACGAGGTTCGTATTCGAGCGAGGGGCAAGGGGGCTGGAGAAGGTGGGATGTGACACCACCCCAAAATCACCGCCGCACAAAAGCGCATGGCAACGGAGGGGTTAGCTTTGCCCGGAACAGCATGGGTGCCCACATGCACGCGTTGGACCGCAAAAACGACCACCTCCGCAACCCGTGAGTGGATGAGCCAAGCAAGAGGTTTCCGGAAGCAGTTGTAAGTTGCTTGAGCTGCTACCTGTAGACAATCGAGCGGGTTTACCGAATAGCTATCCAATAGTTTCATCGAATACATGTAGATTCAGAAGCTCACAGTCGTCCTTGCATCGAAGCTTTGCCATCCCCAGGTGATTTGGGAAATTATCATTGTATTTGATTTTATTTTTCTTCTTCTGCCTTGATTCCGTATTCCGTTTCTAAATACAAAGGCACGGGTCCCTTCTAACCCTTCCCAAAGACAAAAGAAAAAAATGGTTGGTGGCCAAGAAAGCTAGGAAAGGTGGTTATTGGGTATCTGTTGGTACAAGTAGCTCAAAGAGCAAGAAGCAGGAGGGAGAAGAACACGAGAAAAAGGGGAGTCCTTGATTTTCGAGGCCACGAGACAAAGGGAAGATAGAGGACTCCAGTAGCCTAGCGGCTAGATGGGCCGCTTCCACGAAATAGTCGGACTTTTCAATTGGGGCATCGTTCGGAAAATAGCAAGGCGGACCAGCAAGGACCCGCGTCCTCCCAAGATTCCTCCCTACTGGATGCATCCACTGATGCGTTATTCGCCGTGTATGGGCTCGCTTCTTCTCGACGTGGTCCCGGAGCGGTATATGAAAGACGTGGAAAAGAACAGCAAAGAAGACTAGAAGCATTGATGCAGATGCAGACCCGATGGAAAATGCGAATATGCAGATATGCCAAAAATGCTAGTTCCCCTGATTATTCTTTCTCTTTGCTTTCGTTACGGCCATGGATTCGTCATTAAAGAAAGGAAAAAAAGAAAAGAAAAGAAAACCGCCATCTCCCTTGGATGGGCTTGTGCTGCATGGTTGTCCGTCTTGGGTATCTTTGGTATGACGAAGTATGAAACAATCCGATCCAGACGAGCGGGAAGCCGTGGGAAGCTAGATGAGGATTCGGGCATCCTAAGGCGAATATGTATAATAATAATAATAATAAAGTCCATCGTCGGACGTCAAGGTGCTGATTGATGAACAAAAGAAATAAAACGGGTGTTGATCGTCAAATTGGGTATATATGAGAGTGGTGATGTTGGCGTCCTTGGAAGGAAGAGAAACAGATGAAAGAAAAAAGGTGGACAATCTCAAGATGGCGCCCCAAGAAAGAGTATTTCAGTACATGGTGGTGTTATAATGTTGCTTCGGTCGAGGCAAGCCGCGGGTAGGGCGGTCTAGCAATATCGTCGTCGTCGTTCGCCGTGGAGAGGGCCTCGTCGGAAGACTCTTCCCCATTCCGGGCCCCGTGGATCGTATCTTCGGCGTCCGGGTCGAGCGTCACGTCGTCCAAATCATCGCCAACGTCGTCATCGCCCACGGCGTCCGCTTCCTCGGCGGCAGCGTCTTCCTCCTCGTCCTCGGTGACAAGGATCCGGCCGCCCAGCTTGATATCGCTAACTCGGACCTGGTACTCGAGCGCCTTGCGCCCTTCCTGGATCAGCTCCTCGGTCCAGTTGAGGCACTTTCTCAGGCTCTGGTTGATCTTTTGGCTGTCCACGAGTAGCTCGCGGTGCTTCGTCAGGTCCAGTTGCAGGCGGCGCTCGTCCCGCTGGCGGTGTCGTTCGTCGCGGGCAGCCCGGGCCTCGGGGCTCAAGCTCTCCGACCCGGAATCCGTATCGGAAAAGTCGCTCTCCTCTTCGCTCTCCTCCTCGGGTTCCTCCTCGCTAAGATCGGAGAGGCTCAGCGCTGATACGCCCGCCTCGGAGACTGCGCCTTCCGAGGCTGCCGTCGACGCCACAGACGCAATGGAAAGCCTGCCTGCCCGTGACAGCCGCCTGTACCTCCTAATCTCTGCGGTTTGCTTCCTTAGGCGTCGCTCGAGGGACCTATTGATGGCCGCGAGCGACGCATTGGTGATTTCCAGATCCTGCACTTTACGCTCCCGACGCGCGTTGGCGATGAGCTCGGTAAGATGATCGGCCGAGTGCGTGGCTTTGGTTGGGCTGTGAAGCTCGCTGTAGACTGCCTCGTGGTGTTTTGGTTCGTTATCCAAGCCCATGCGCTCCTCTACGGTCTGAAGTTGTAGCTGCAATGGTTGCGGTACTGGCATCGTTGGGCTCCCCATGCTAGCCGACGTAGAGACATCGGACACTGGTGAAGAGAGGGCCTTTGATGAAGGAGACGAGTCGGACACCGTCAAACTATTGGCAACAGTGGGAGTGGTGGTGGCAATGGTAGTGTTGAAGTTAGTGTTGACGAGGCTCCCCGTCCTAGAGTGGCCTTTGTGATGGGGCGGCCCATTCTCGAAACTAACCCTCCGCTTCGTGGCCGATACCGTGGGGAAATTGAAGCTTGACCGACGACCGACGTTCGATTCGGCGCGGGGAGGGACGATTGAGTTGAGCCTCGCAGCGTCGCTATCGAAGGCAGGGCAGCCATTTTGATTGGCGAGATGGGCCTCGGCGGTTGCGCCTGAACCGACGGCTGGTGCTGCATGGCGGCGTGGTTCAGTCTGGCAGTCGTCATACGCGAAGCCGTGGAAACCACAGATGGCGTTCTCGATGACGTGGCCTGGCCGTGGGAAGGACCAATGTCAGGCACTCCATTGGCGTAAATGAACTTGCTGGCACGGTTCTCGGGTGTGAGGCCGAGGGCCGGTGTAGGCGACGGGGCGCTGGCCCTGTTCTCGTGGAGCCCATTCGCGTAGAAAAAGGTCGGTCCTCCTTGGCGAGCAGGTTGAACGGGGGTTTCGGTTGTTGGACCCCTTTTGCGTCGCTGGCATAGAAAATTTGGATTCCGCCGCAGCAGGGGCGGCATCGGCGTTGGACTGATTGCCGTGATGGTGTTGGGCAGTTAAATCAGCCGCCACAGGGGTGAAGGCTAGCGGCCTCCTAGGACCGGCGTCACTGTCATTACCGGAGATCCCCAAGCCAGATCGCAAATCCCACGCGTCTCGTTCTTGGCTCGGAGTGCCGCTGGGACTGTTGTGGCTGCTGTCGACACGGCTCTGCCGGCTTCCCGATCTCGGCGTAATATTATTGCTCAAGAAGGAGGAAATCGGCGACGCATATTCGTCCCTCAGCGATGGCGTAGACACAGTCTGGTGATTAGGGGAGGTTGCGTTCGCCGGGCTAAGGGCGTCGTTGCCCCCGCGGCCTGGGCAATTCTGGGAGCGGGAGTAGGCGTCGTGGCCGTAGTCGTATGAGTCGACGCGGCAATCTTGGGCGTGAGGGGGCCCGATTGATTCCCTTGATGGCAGAGGCGGCCAGGTGTGGTTGTCGCGGGTGAGGGCCGGTTCCTTGTCGGGGGCCATCTTAGCGGTAAAGGTTTTCTGTTGGCGTGTCATGCCACCCGTATGCGCATTGTGGTCTTTGCGGGAAAGCGGTGCACGAAGAAATGCGGCGGCAGCGGCAGCAGCGACGGTATTTTTGGTGGCAGTGTTGGTGGTGGAGGTCGCGGTCGAGGCGTTGCGTTTTTGGCTGGACGAGACGGTCGCGTTGCGAGCCGACGACAGCGACGAAGAAATTGCCGAGACGTTGGTGGAGGAGCTAACAGACGAGAGAGACGAAGGTGGACGCGTCGAAGGGCGGGCGAGTCTCGGGGTGGTGGTTGCGGAAAGTGCACCAGAAAGCGTGGTCCTTGGGGCGGAAGACAAATTCGAGATGACTGTTGAGGGAGTGGTCGTCGCCGTCACGGGACGTCGCGATGATCGGATGGTGGAGGATGGGGTGATGCTATGTCGGGAACGGCCGTCGGCGAGGGCAGGATTGGTAGAAGCAGGCAGGCGGGGCTTGAGGCAAGCTAGCGAATTTTTGGAAACGAGATTCGCCGCCCGAGAAGATGCCGCGTGAGTTTTCGTCGGGGTCGGCTGCGAGGGCGAATAGAATCCGGAGAGCGGACGCAGCAGGGGGCTGTCGTGCGTGTGCGCGTGCGTGATGCAGCAGCGTCCGTCCGAGAGGATGTGGACACGGTTGAGGCGGAGGACGATAATTGTGGTGGTGGTGATGATGATGATGATGATGGTGGTTGTGCTGATGTTGATGATGGTGACGGCGTCGTCGTCAATGTGTTTGTTGTTGTTGTCGCGGGTTGGCGTTCCCGTGCCCCTGGCTCAATTGATCGGGAGAGACTGGGCGCTGAGACGAGACGGTCTCGGTGCTGAGGCGTCGTCGACATGCTGATTGCTTTGGCGGCGGGCGACGGTGGGAGGGTTGTCGCCAGGCACTCTCAGAGGCTTCTTACTGGCTGACATGGCCGGAAAATGACAACTGGAGAAGGCCTAATTTAAAAAACGATCCCCTATTATTTGATTTTCCGACTAGTTTGGGGGTGTCTTGGTGTCTTTGGTGTCTTGGTTGTTCTCGCCCTCCTTGGCGGATCCTCGAGAAGAAGAGGAAAAGTCCACTCTAGGAGTGGGCAAAAATTCCACTCGCAAGATTAGATATTGCAAGGGGAATAGGAGGGGAAATAGGAAAGAGAGAGAAGGAGCGAGGGAAGCCCGTAAAGGTGAGGTCATCGCCAGTCTTTCTATTCAAATTGTTCCACGCAGGCTTCTGAGCGCCCACCCGCGCCACGGGCCAGGCTCAACGTTGGAGTGGGCTAGGGGTCACCATGGACCCAAAATGCGCACTATAAACGCGATCTTATGGAGGGTGAATTCTCGCCCCTCCAATCGGTAATGTTTTGTAGTGTATAAACAGACGGTATAAAAGGACCCTGATATAAACATTGCAGGGAAACATGGACGAAAAGACCCAAACGTCATTTCCGTCCGTTGTTTTTATTCATGCGTTCGATGCATGAACAGTGCATTCCCGCTCGAGCTGGGCCCAGCTCCTCCTCACCTAGCTTGCCTCAACATTGACTGGATTAATATTCCAAGTGTGGTTTTTTCTTTCAAATTCTATTGAGCCCCATCCCAAGCCAAGGGGGTGACCCAACCGGGGATCCGCCAAAACGCTCCACCTAATATTATTATTACAACTCGTGCCAAAAATTGATCCGTGATCCTCAGACAGATGGTTGGATTCGCGTGCGGGTTGGTTCAGGGTATATGTAGGGCTCAACCCTTGGGTCCATGGAGAGCAATTGGATCTGGGCGAGTCGAATGGGGAAGATTGTGATCTCAAGGCGCAGGCTCTGAACTCTGGAAACACTTGAGGAGACTGAGAACTTGAGACTTGCAAGTTGTTGCTTCTCGAGATAGTTGGGTCGTGCTACCTGTGGACGAGTTATCCCGCGACGAGCTAATACGGCCCGGCACGGGTTGGGAAAATGAGAATTACCCCATCGATAAGTGGATTCACTACTCAATCCCACAACAAACAGAAACATTCTTACGGCTTTTCGACCTTATCGTGGCTAGAATCTCACTTGGTTTCCATAGACCATCCATATAGCAAGAGTTATTATATCGTGCGTGGCTCTAACACACAGCCCTGGAGCCATAGAAGCCGGGCGTGAGAGCTCCCCCACGATGTTCTAAGGAGCCTCTTTTGGCAGATGAATGGGAACCCGCGTGAGTCTTGGCTTGCGGGGGCAGGGCAAAAGGCAAAATATCCAGCCAACGAACACCAGGCGATAGGCCTTTTATGATGATTCGTCCGCGATCTATCCTCTTTTATTTTCTCAACCATGCTCGCAGAAAGGAGGGGGAAATACTCAACGATGACGATCACCCCGAGATTGCCCCGAAGGGAGCTGTATAATAGGCACTCCTCGGGACTTGACTACCGCTAATGGTTTTATCTCAGTCTTCTTGGCAGCCCTCTTGCACAATGTCTACTTGGAACAAAAGCTCTTTGTAGGGAAATATAATCCGGACCTGGGGCTTACAAGGACTGAAGGAGCCTCAAGAGTTGCCGAGCATCTTCAATTTGCCAATCCGCCCCCTAGGCATCACCGGCATACACTTAAACACTGGACATGTTCCTGCCTCGACTAATGCT
Source organism: Parascedosporium putredinis (assembly GCA_949357655.1). Lineage (NCBI taxonomy): Eukaryota > Fungi > Ascomycota > Sordariomycetes > Microascales > Microascaceae > Parascedosporium > Parascedosporium putredinis. Next base: position 1,689,264 of record CASHTG010000019.1, read on the forward strand.
GGTTGTTAATACCAGCTTAACTGTGGCTGCTATTGTCTGGAGACTAGATTCATCCAATGGATCGATCTATTCCGTTCAGAACTAGATGCACCGTTGAGTTCCTGATGTAAAGAGCTGACAGAAAAAGTCCAGTATGTTGGACGCATTCACTGATACTAATCGTTTCCACCCCACTGATGTGGGGGACGGAAATGACATTGAAGAGCAACGGTTTCAAGCTTGTTTACTTCCGTGCCAAACCCGTCAAAGTACATGTATTTTAGCATGCGCCCCACCATCATGTAGAGATGGAAAGGAGGGAAACACGAGAGAAGATTTGGTTAAATCAGAAACACGTCTTACTTTTTCTTCATAAGTAAAATAAACTAGAGTTAAGCAAAAGCAGGTTGGGAATCTGGTCGATATGTTGGACCCCCACTTTGCTCGTTGGACTCAGGTACAGGCACCAAACCACCCTTCACGCCCCCACATTCTCCCCACTGCACCCAACAGAGTCTGAAGAATTACCACTCAGCTCCACTCGGCTTCGACCACAGCCAGTCACGTGAAACCGCGCACTCCACTCCAATGTCCTGGAAGCCGTTTACTCCCTTCTCTGATCGAGGGGCACGAGTCATCTCTCGACAAAAGGCGTCAGCTCTCGAATCCCTGTTTCCTCCAAATAGGACAAATTCGGGGTCCAACACATTCTCCCCCGAATCACCAAATCCGGGGAAATAAACGAGGCCTTGACCTTCACCAACCTGCAGGTTCCAACTCTTCATCCGCCCTCCTTTCCCCGGGCTGTGTGTGTGAGTGTGTGCATCTGCGCGACGACCCTGCATCCCCGTCACAAGATTGTAGAAGAACAAAAAGTACAAGAGAGCCATGGCCGTCATCGGTATCTCTCTCATCGTCGCCTCCGTCCTCTGGGTCCTGGTCCGCCCGCCCCCTTGGCTCGCGACCTTCCTTCTCCCCTGGCGCACGAGGCGAGGCCTCGGAAAACCTCCCACGCGCCGCCCGTCTCACGGCGCCAGCAGCGATGGCGTAACCCCAAGCGACCAGGGGACGGAGCTGGATAACCAGCAGCCGCCGCGCCCTCGGTGGAGGTGCGCATCCAAGAGCCAGAGCCGGAACCGGAACCGGAGCCAGAGCGAGAGCCACACCCTTCCTCCAGCTACTCGTCGAGGACGGCGAACCCGCCCCCGCCCCCGCCCCCGCCGCACCCACGATACCACGCACCGAGACCAAAGCCGCCCAGGACCGCCTCGCCATGCCTCCGCCCCCACCCCCGCCGCGCCCACAATACGACAACAAGACGCCTCCACCCCGACGGGCGAGCAGCAAACAACGCCCAAAGCCAAGCCTACCCAGCCACCGCCCTCTTCCATCCCGAGCTTCTCCCTCTCCTCCGGGTCAGCCGGCACCACCACCACCACCACCACCACCACCACCACCACCACCACCCCGGCGCTCAACCTGCCCGGCACCCCCAACCTCCGACCCCCGTTCCCTCCTTCCCCGCCGCCAACTCCCCGCAACGCGCCGGCGGCAACGCCATCTCCGCCATCCCCACCTTGCAACCCCCGTGCCCTCCTTCCCCGCCGCCAACTCCCCCAACGAGCCGGCGGCAACGCGGCCTCTACCGGCCCGGGCCCCAACCGCCTCCCCTCCCTCTTCCCCAGCGGCGCCCCTCCCGCCCAAACCCTCCCCAACCGCGGCGGCCCCGCCCCCAACCGCCTCTCCTCCTCCGCCGGCTCCTCCTCCCTAGCCCCGCCCTCCTCCTCGTCATCTCTCGCCCCGCCTCCCTCCCACACCACCAAGCCCGCCAAACCCTCCCGCAAGGTCCTCCTCGCCCCGGGCCACTCCCCTCGACTGGGCCTCCATCTCCGGTCCCAACGCCGACCTCCGCAACCTGGCCCCCGAGACCCCGTACCTGCGCGTCTCCCCGCCATGCTCAAGCGCCAGACCGGTCGCCGCGGCACCGACGCCTGGACCGTCCTCGGCGGCCGCGTCTACAACATCTCCCCTTACGCCCCGTACCACCCCGGCGGCGTCCCCGAGCTGCTGCGCTGCGCCGGCCGCGACGGCACGAAGCTCTTTGGCGAGGTCCACCCCTGGGTCAACTACGAAAACATGCTCCAGGCCTGCTTGGTCGGCATCTTTGTCGACGACCACGAGACCCCGAGCGGCATGGACGACATGGACTAAAAGTCGGTAGCTGAAAGATTTACACCTAGGACGCAGCGTAGAAAGAAGAAAGACGAGGAGAGGAAACGAAAGGAGGGGGCAAGAAACATCCCGAGTGGTTACCCGCTCGTGTTTGGCTGTTTTGTATCATCATTATATAGATGGAGGTGGGGAGGGGCAAGTTCATTTGCATCAATGATACCCATTCTGTGGAAAAATAAATAAACACTATGAATAGATTTTGGTTTTCATCATCAAGCAATTCGCCCAGATCGTAGGACCTCCATCTCAGGACCCCTCCAAGATGAAAAAAATGAGTAGAAACGCCATTGCCATAGCACGCTATATCGTGCAGCTGCAGGGCCGAAGCCAAACAGGAAAAGAAAAACAAGACAAGAGGGATCGTAAACTACACAGCCAATACAATGGCCTTTGTTGCATCTCTCTGCCTGCGCCTTTCGCTCGCTCTCTTCATCTCCTCATCTTCTCCTGCCAAACTTGAATCCAACCTCCTCATCACTATCCTCATCCTCGCTCTCAGCCGCCGCCGCAGCTCGTCTCGTCTGCCTCGGCCTCTTGGCCAATTGCTCAACCACCGGAGCCGCGGGGGCGGCCTCTTGGGCTGCGTAGACGCCCTGGTCTGGCTCCGCGTCGGCGCCGCCTGCGACGAGGTGGTGCGCTGCGTGTTCCTCGTCGACCGCGTGCGCGTCGAAGAACCGTGTTCCAGACCGCTGATCCCCAACGAGATGTGGTCGTCGGCGCCGTTGCCGACATCATTGTTATCGTCGCCGTCATCGTCGTCGTCGCTATCCTCAGACACGACGGTCCGCCTCGATACGGCCCGCCCCAAAGAAGACTGGGTACGTGTTTGGCCGGAGGCCGTGGGCGCAGGAGCAGCACGGCTCGCTTCATCGCCGCGCGAGGGTTGACTGGGCCCCGTGGCCTGGCTGGTATTCCGAGTGGCGCCGCTCTCATCCTCAAGCCAGTAGTCGTCTCCGATGCCAAACTCCTTGCTCTTCACCTGGACGAGAGAGATGATGTTGCGGTTGGTGGGGCGCCCCATAGCCTCACCCCGTGTGCGGAACTTCTTGAAATTCTTCCTGCCGTTCCACTTTGGGTCCCATCGCCCGTCGGCAATGTCTTGTTCCCGGCTTCGGGCACCCGGTGGTACACGTACCGTCATCTCCTCAACGATAGCGAGTTTTCGAATCTCGGCGAGGTCGATATCCTCGGGAAGCTTGTTGAGATCCTCTTGCTCAGCACGAGCGCGGGCTTCGGCTTCTTCGCGGGACTTTCTCGCAACCTCCAGCACATCAATTTCCTTTTTAATTTTCTTGGGCTTTTCAGCCTTCTTGGGTTGTGTTTCAACATCCATGGTATCGGGTGTTTCCTCCCGGATGAGGGGATCCTCGCCCATCGCTATCCTTCTGCGCTTTGCAGCCGCTGCTGTGGGTGCAATGTCATCCATGACGTCGTCCTCATCATGTGGGTGGCGTCCTCTTCTCTTACGAGTGGCGGGTTGCGCAACAGCAGCAGTATCCTGGCTCGCCATGACAGAACCTTGTGATACGAAGAGCCCCTCCTCTTCGTCATCGCGAGAGATAATGACGGGCTTTTGCTCCTCGGTGCTTGGCGGGCCAACAGGCGCCGACAGGACTGATTCTGGTATGGAGGGGATATCGTCATCGTCGTCCAAGTCAAAGCCCTTGAATCGCTTGGTTGCCGGTTTTCGACCTCGCCCTCGTCGGGCTGGAACTGGGGCTGGGGCTGGGGCTGAGGGATTCTGATCAGCTTGGCTGGGCTCTTGAGATGTGCCCGTCCCTGTATGCGCCGAATCCGCCATTTCGCTATCCGCCGGGGCGCTAGCCGCATCCATGGATTGCGCAACAACAGACGACGCCTCCGCTTGGTGTTCAACTGGTCTATCAGCCAGAGGCAGTGGCCGTCTCAGGGTCGAAGCATCCTTGGAAAGGATAGCTTCCAGAAACTCCTTTTGCTCTATTGGCCGATGGTCCAACTGAAGCGATACAGTTGTCGTGAAATCCGTGTACCACGTTACTTCATCTCCTTTTGCTGGGATATACCGAACAACGACGGCCCCCTTCCCTCACTCCCATCCTCGAACGAACCGAGGCCCTTTTCACCAGCAATGGACTTGACGTAGCGCACAAAATCATTGACCTGTGTCTGGTGGGGACGACCTCGAAGTACAGCGCCTTGCCCTTGCCGTTCGTAATTGGCGCCAAGAGATTGTTCCATTGTGCCTTGTCGTAAAATACGAACGTGTAGCCATCAAACACGTCTTTCCTCAGAGGGTCGGGGGTGTATTGTGAAGCTGGGTTTTGGGTCGCCTCGGAACCCCGCGGCGGGAGGTAGTCTATCTCGTTTGGCCAGGCAGCCGCGAAGTCCACTTCGAGCGGGCTCTCGTCGCCCTCTTGTATGGTCGCACCTGCGATGATGGAGTCGGTGAAGGACCCCGACACGATGTACTTGCCGTTAATCAAGGCTTGCAAGCCCTTGGACGTGTTGCGCTTCTTCGACACTACGTGGGTCGTGGCTTTGATGTTGTATTCGGTGATAAACTTGATATCGAGTTGTTCGAGGTCGGTTCGCAAGGTCTCGAGAGGATTATTTTGCAGCTCGCGACTGGTAAAAGAGTAGGTGAGGACCACCGGCACCCAGGTGATACTACCGAAGCACTGAGTTAGTGCCTAGCCAACGCGCGCGAAATCCCGTCAACCAAAAAGAGCGTCATGCCCTGGCTTACCGAAATAGATCAGGGCATTTTCCTAGAGTAAGCTCAATGCTTTCATTGGCAAGAATATGAGTCTGGTTCTGGATGGACTGTCCATCGACAAACGTGCCTTTGGAGGTGTTGAGATCCTGGATCGCCAGGCGGGATCGGCTCGCTAGGTTTTGCTAACACTCTTTGTGAGTTTGCGATCGCAAGGAGCAAGGTAAAAAGAAGACCAAAAATAGATCTAGTCCTGCGATATGCGGTGTACGTACGGCATCCCCCTCGGGAACGGCATCGACGGTGATGGAGAGGTGCTTGCGCGAGATCGTCTTATGGGTGATGACGAGCTGGCCGGCTAGCGCGACGACGGCATCAGTATGGACGAACACAGCCTAAACCAATTTAAAAAGTGGCCCATACCTTCAGACGACGTCCGGCCGATCAGATAACGCTTTCCTGGCCGTAGCCAGAGTTTCCTGCCTATGAAGCACCGGAACACGGTCAGTTCATACAGTTGGGAATTTCGGGCGCGTGGGAGAGTCCAAGGGGCTACACATACCCTGGAAGGCAGGTCCAGAGCTATCGAGGACCCACATTCTAGATGGGTAAAGGCGAGGGCATCAGCATCCCAAGAAGCGCTGGTGATGAAATGCCGGGCCAAGGTCGGCCTTGTCGTCGTGCGCGGGGAGCAAGGCTGTGCCTCGAAGCTCTAGGTTGACAGCTTCACGTGCTGTACCTGATACCTCCAGCGGTGCTGGCACTATTTTCGTGTCGCGGCGTGCAGTGCAAAACGCCAAGTCAGGTGCCTCAAGAGTGGGGTCCAATCCAGGGTCAAAGGTCGACGGTCACGGCAGGCTGACATGTACGGACTGAGGCGTGGCTGGCCTGGCCATACAAAATTCTATGAGCCCTATAATCCGTCCAGGCCAGCCAGCCTCAGCTCTCTCAATTAATCGCAAGATTATTAAAATGCATTCTAGATCGTTTTCTATCTCTTCGGATCAATGCCACTTTCCCGCTTCACTTTCATTCCCCCTTGGCTCTTTTGCTACGTGACGGTTTTAAACCTTTCTGTCCCTTTTTTCTTTTGCCCTCCAGCTGTTCTCCTCTTGGTAAATCGCCGGCCGAATTAAAAGGGTGGAAAGGCTGGACGGGCATTTGATCAACATGGAAAGCACCTGAACATTGAACTGGTTGACGTGCTGCTCTTGCTGGGCTGCGCGACAGCCCTACGGAGCCGGCAATGGGACTTACGAGGTACACAAATCGGATAGCACGGCACCAAGCCAGTGGAGAGCAAAGTTTCCCATCCGGGCGGGACGGGCAAAAATAAGCCCTTGGATCGAGTTTCTCTCAACCTCCACCCAGTATTGACGTAAGAACCGAACGTGCAACCCAGTTTCCACGCTGCTGCATTGGCCACTCGCTGCATCGGTCTGGCGTTAGCTCCTGGCTGGGCTGCAGGAAATCTGTCGGCGAGGCCGGTAGTGGCTCTTGGCCCTATATCAGGAAAGAAGAAACCCCATCCAACTGCCAGCCAAGACTAGTCACGATTGGCGGCGCGAAATGGCAGATGACGAGGCCCTTGATCGCAAGCGGCGAAATAGCCAAGGAGAAAGAAGGTTCTGTCACTCACGTTACTCTTTCAACGTCCACGAGCCGCCCACTGGGGATAAACGAATTTAGGTGCTGGAGGAGGGGGTATAGGAAAGGCTATTGGCCGTTTATCCCGCTGGTGGCGCTGGCAATGGCACTTGTCAACGGAACCTTTTCGTAGTCGTAATCATTTGATCCAGCCATTGGATATTCATACTTACTTTTGGCGTCGGTGCCTTTCTCGTCTTCCACACAATATCATTCTGCAGCCCTGAGCAAAACAAGTCCCCGAACCGTTCTAGGCATTGGACGAGGTGCGTCAGATCGGCACCAAGGAGAAATCTGCGGGGTGGTGGGAAGGGCGCAATCGGTGATCCGCTTGGCACACTGAACTGAGGGGTGATGCGTCGTCTTTCCCCTCATTCGAATCGTCTCCGAAACCAAAGTTACCCTACCATTGCCCAGATTCGTGATTTCTCCAACTGCGAAGCAAGGCACAAGCGCAGTGGTGGGTTTCCGCGCAGGCCGTACATCTCTCGTCAACGCTAAGCCCGCACAAGACCAAAATAAAAAGGAGGGAGAGAGAAGGATAGAGAATGAGAAGAGTAGTACAGCAGGGACTCGACAAGGGAACGCAACAAAAAGTGCTAGTAGAGCGAATACGACTTGATTTGCAGCCCCTTACCGAAGGTTTGCCCTGCCCATCGCTATCGCTGGTGAACCAGTCGCGTGGTAACGAGAATTCGCTGTGAATGCCTAAATCAGGATCCCAGCGGGATTCAGCCACCACATGATTTTAAGCAAGTGCCACAGTACATCAGCATGTGCTCCGTTCGCCAACTTACCATGTAGTCAACGGTGCGCTTCATCAGTAGTCGTAAAATTCAATGTGGCTCCCTTGTCTGTCTAGCTGCATTATGCCTTTGATTCTCCCCAATCATCTTCCTTGTCGAGAACAGGGCCGCCGCCATGTCGCGTGTTCTACAAGTGTCTTGAGCCGTTTTGCCCATCTCTCCGAGTAATAAGAATAGAACTTCCGTCAATCGTCGATCAAATGGACATCTAATGTCTCGCTCCCTGTCCGGTGCCCGGGGTCCGGTGCTGGGCCTATTTGCCAGGTCCTGGTGGGCTCCACCCAGCGCACACTTGACCGTTTTCAGCGTCGCCTCGGCCTAAAGCTGGAGAAGCAGAGTTGGCCGATCCTTTGCCCCTCCTTCCCAACTGCTCCTTCCTCATTCCCCACCTCGTTCGCCTCCTTCCAAGCTGACATTGGCCTGCAGCCCACCGAAACCACACAGACTCGGTAAATGGCACCAGGGAACATTGAAGCGCCAGGGCCAAGTGAGCCACGACCTTCGCCAGGAGAGGACCACATAAGCGGGTGAGGCTCAGCTTGTGCTTGGAGTCCCGGCTTGCACTTTTCGACGTGCTGCACTGTGCCTTCTCCAACCACAAAAACAAAACCCCGGCTGACAACCTCCTTCCGTGGCACACTCCTCCTTGCGTCTCGTCTCGTCCTTTGCACTTCTTCCCCTCTTCCTTCTTTTTGTTTTTCCCTTTTCTTTCTCCCTTGTTTTTATCGTGAACACCTCACCGGTTTCTTCACTCGTCTTCCGCTTCCTTTTTATCCAGCCGAACCTGGGGTTTCCTTGCGCACTTTTACTACCCCGCCAAATCTCTGAATACCTCGAAACACGCGCGAGATCCATGTCTGGATATCCCGGCTCCCAGTATGGCCGTGGCCATGGAGGCTACGGTCCGCCTCCTCCTCAAAACTACGGCTACGGGCCCCAGCAGGGCTATCACCCTCCGCCTCAGCAGCAATACTACCAGCCCCCGCCCCAGGGAGGATACCATGCTCCTCAACAGCCGACCTACGGCCAACCTCCGGTCCCTCCGCGCAATTACCCCTCCCCGCACCCACCCCAACCGCAATATAACCAAGGCTACGGTCATCGCCCAGGTAAGCAAGCTCGACGGCGTTGGTAGGGTAGGAGGAGCGACACTCTTTGTTTTTTCTTGTCTGCTAATCGGCTCGTCTCACTCTCTGCAGGCCCCCTCCCTCGCAAGCGTCCTCTCACTATGGCCAACGCTCTGGACCGCCCCCGCCGCCCTCGGGTATGCAGCAATTTGGTCACGGCGCCCCTCCAACTACTCGTACCAATACTCCAATTGTACCGGAAAGCGCAAGGCCCTCCTGATTGGCATCAACTACTTCCGCCAGAAGGGCGAGCTTCGCGGCTGCATCAATGATGTGCGCAACTTGTCGGCTTTCCTCATGAACAAGAACCGTTTCCGAAGGGAAGACATGGTGATCCTTACCGACGATCAGTCCGATCCGAGGAGCGTGCCCACGAGGCAAAATATTCTGAGAGCAATGGCTTGGCTCGTCAACGGCGCGGAACCCAATGATTCACTCTTTTTCCACTTTTCCGGTACGCTAGTTTATTCCTGCGCCATAATCGGGCCCTTTGTTTTCTTTTTCTTTTTCTTTCCTTCAGTTCTTACTTTTAATCGGCGCTGTCCTCCACTCCACCATTTCCGGCGTGGACGGGTGACGGTGAAACGGCGCTAGCGACTAAGCTAACAACGACTCTTGGCAGGCCACGGCGGACAGACTCGCGATCTCGACGGCGACGAAGACGACGGCTACGATGAAGTCATCTACCCCGTCGACTACAAATCGGCTGGTCACATCGTTGATGACCAGATCCACGATATCCTCGTCAAACCTCTCCGGCCCGGCGTCAGGTTAACGGCCATCTTTGACTCGTGTCATTCCGGTTCCGCAATGGACTTGCCGTATATCTACTCTACCAAGGGTGTTCTCAAGGAACCTAATCTCGCCAAAGATGCCGGCATGGGCCTTTTGAGTGCAGTATCAGCGTATGCCAAGGGAGATATTGGTGGTGTGGCGAGCTCCATCTTCAAGTTTGCCAAGAAGGCCACGACTGGCGACGATGCGTACAACAAGACGCTGCGTACCAAGACCTCCCCGCCGACGTCATCATGTGGTCCGGCAGCAAAGACAGCCAAACTTCGTAAGCTTTTTCACGGCCCTTCCCTCGCTACCTCCCCACCGAGAGAGTTGTGCTAGCCGGGCAAACTGGGCAAGATGTTGTATGAGAGGACGACAAAACTAACTAGCCATCTTTAGGGCCGATGCGACCATCAATTCGCAAGCGACTGGTGCCATGTCCTGGGCATTCATGACGGCACTCGAGAGGAAGCCTCAGCAGAGCTACGTCGAGCTTCTCAACTCTATAAGAGACTTGCTAGAAACCAAATACTCCCAGCGCCCTCAGCTGTCTTCGAGCCATCCCATGGGTGAGTCCCCATAAACAAGAAGTCGCTGTTTTTTGCTAGTCATGGAATGCTAACGCGGCTGCTAGATACAAATCTTCTCTTCATTATATAATTTTGGCCTCCGCAGCCCATCGCGGGGAAAAGGTGGATCGGATGATTGAGCAGACATATTAGGGAACTGGCTTTCGGAGAGCCTCGTTTTTTGTCGATATCGTATACCCGCCATTTCAAGTGTCCAATCACGGCCAGGGCGCCAACAGCAATTTCATCTCAGTATTTCTTGGACATGTTGCTTTGCGGCCAGGTTGGATTTCGTTTCTCGCTCTTGGCGCTATCTCTTTTGCCTTGTCAGTGTGCGGTGAATGATGATGTTGGTTCCAATCTAGTTCATTTGTTCTTTTCTTCTCTCGTCCGTCCGGCCGGTCTTCTTCCTTTTCACCCTTATACCTTATCTTTTTCTTTTCTTTTCTTTTTGCTTCTTTCATTCTCACCATCTTCATGTGAGCATTTCTTTTGGGAGCTGGGAATGGCTTTTAGTGTGATAGGTTTCAGCCCATTGGACATTGGAAGAATGGATGTTTATGCGATATGTAGTGACACACGACGTTGATTTTCTCTCTTGGCCTCTGTGGAATATTTTTGACTCGCCACTAAGAACGTTGTCGGTTGCGCCAAACCGTTAGGGCGGCTTTAGATACTTGGTGAAACAGACGGTGGAGACAATAAGAGACTTTCACAAATTGGTTGGAAATGGATTCATCATAGGTGTGACATGTGTCGTGTAAACGCATTTCGTTTATATCCTAAACGCTAGGGTATCTAACTGCAAAACAAAAAAAAAAAAAAAAAGACCCATTTTCGAAACTGAATGCTTGTAAACTCCAACCATAAACCCCAAAAATTTGGCACTTTGCCTCATCACCACCTCACCTCACCTCACAGCATCGTCCAGCCGACCCTTCTCGGCCAGCGCATCGTCGGGCGAATCATACCCCATGCTGCCCCTAGCAGCATTGACCAAGGTGGCGAAGAGAACGACGGCGGTGGCAGCCCAGGACCCCCACTGGCCGACCGACTTGATGGGTTCCGACTCTGGGGCCACGGGCTGCATGCGCAAAAGGTAGGTCTCGGTGCGGTGGATCATGACGACGACAAGAGCGGGGACGGCGGCGGTGAGGAGCTTGCGAAAGAGGGAGACGAGTCTCTCACCGCTGAGAAAGGAAGACTTGGGCTGTATGATGTCGGGGGAGGAGTTGTTGTTGGAGTGCGACGAGGGACCGAAGCCGAGGTCGAGGACCTTGGACTGGCTCTGCAGGTCGGCGGCGGGGCCCTTGGCGGTAATGCAGCCGAGGGTGAGAGCGGCGAAGAAGAGGGTGGGGATGCCGACGATGCGGAGGATCTCGCCGATTCTGTTGCCCACGAGGCCTAGGGTGGGGATCTTGACGTCGGTGGTGCCAAAGATGGCTTGGGCGGGCATGAGGACGGCGTGGCCGGGACAAGCGTGGGCGTCGGAGTCGGCATCGGCGAGGAGGAAGGGGCGAGCGCCGGCGAGGGCGGTTTCCTTGAGGGCGACAAAGGCGATGACGGCGGCGATGGCGACGCCGACGCACCAGGCCTTGACGAGGGAGCGGGCGGCGGAGGCGCTGGCGGTGCGGGAGACGAGGAGGAGCCAGGCGGCGACGGCGCAGGCGAGGCCGAGCATTTCGAGGACGACGACGAGCTCGAGGGGTAGCGGGGATGATGTGGATGACGAAGAAGAGATGTGCTTGCGGATGTGGGCGAGGTGGACGATGGCGTCGACGGCAAAGATGGCGGTTTTGGTGGTGAAGCCGGCGAGGGCGGCGCGGAAGAGCCAGCCGCGGGGGAGGGGAGGACGAGGGCGAGGCACATGGCGTAGACGTGGGTTCGGGGGAGGAGGGTGTAGGGACCCGCGAGGGGGTTACGCAGATGTCTTGTTGGGAGGACATGGCGGCGCGGGCGCGGTTGGTTATCTTGAGTCCAAGAAGAAGAAGAATTTTGCTCGGTGGTGGGCTTTAAGAAGAAGTAGGAAAGGCGGGCGCGTCGCTATCCAGGAGCCGTTATCGTGAAGGGGCGACGAGGGAAAAGGAAGGTGAAGGGGTGAAAGAGTGAACAGTTTATACTCGTCGTTGAATGATGGGTTAGGCTTCATTCATCCTGGAAGCCTATTTCATCCGTCGAACCTGCGATCCTTGTTTCTCTCAACCCTCTTTTTTTTTTCCACTTTGAAACGAGCGACTAGTGGAAATCTCTAAGGAGGGAAAAGGGAGAGAATAGGAACACCTCGGTAGTTTACGCCCTCTTTTACCCTACTAGCTGTGAACCCACGAGATGACGGTGCGCGAGTGCAGAGGGAGGGGAGGGGGAAGGGTGCGGAAGCAAAACCCCCATTTTCCATTTCCGCGAGCTTTTGGCTTTGGGCCCTGCCCGCCAAGGCCATCCGTCTCCAAAAACACAGAGGAGCAGGGGTCTGTCCCTGACAGAGAGAGAACGATTATCGTGGTTGCATGCACCCACCCCGCCTCGAGCGGCTGAAGAGCGCGCGCGCGGAAACGGGAGGGATGGAAATTGATGGGACGAGCGTGGAAATGATGCCGCGCTTTTTCCTTGGTCCGTGGGTGAGGCGCAGCAAAGGAACGTGAGCGCTTCAATGTTCTTGGGCTGTGGCTTTGCCTCGGAACCAGGCCCGCCTTTTTGGGTTCCTTTTCTTTTGTTTGAAATGAGGATGAAGCCGAAACGAAACAAAAGGGTGGTTGTTTTTGAGGTTGTCGAGAGAAGGGGAGTCGGAAGTGATTGTTGGGGAGCGTTGGGCTGGAGGTGGCTCGATCTGATTCTAGTTCCGCCCTTTTGGTGTTGGATCTCAAAGGCAAAGAGGAAACAAACGCGCAAGGCAACAGCTCTCGTGAAGCCTCCGAACCTTTGATTTCCCTCGTAATATTTATCAGAAACCCTCTCGTTTTCTAATTGAACGCAAAGAAAAAAGCCTTACATGTGATACTCTATCCCAACAATCCGCAGCCTGTATCCACCCCTCACCAAAGACAGGGGCACCCATCCGTAGGCAGCCTTTCCGCAACGAACCAAGATCGAGATCTCCAATGAACAAAATCCCAATTGTAGGGATACAGCTATAGCATCTACCGAGGCATGTGAAAGTCATGGCACCGCAAAACGAGGCTGAGGGAGAGCTTGCACCACGGAAAGAGGGAAAGAGGTTGCGCCCCTACCTCCCTCCCCCGTTTTCGGAACTGAGCCGACGGACCCCATGTCTCGGGGCCCCAATCCAGCCTGACGTCCGGACGCCACGGCGTAGCTACCCGGGAGCGGGGCTGGCCAAACATATCAACGCCCTGTCATGCCGATCAAGGAATCCAGGCCGAGCGAGGGCACTAATATGAAACTTGGGAAGAACTGGAAAAGGGTCACTAGCTCGTCAAGTGTTTATACTAGTTAACTGCGAGATTCGCTTACACGCGCCTACACATCCCGGCTTCATCATGCCGATAGAAGCTACCCTATTCTAATGGATTTCAAGTATAGACACGTCTGCGAGCAAAGGAAAAAGAACATAAAACAAAAAGAATTATTCGTATATATAATATCATCAACATCATTAGGTTGCGCGAGTCGGGTTCTATAGGGTCTACATAGGTATAAAAGGGGGTAGCCAAAAGGGACATGAAAAAAGAAAGGACAAAGGAAAGAGGTGAAAGGCAAAAGGAAAGGTTCTAGCTTGTCAGCTCTTCTCATAAAATCCGGCAATGCTCTCGAATCACAGCCAAGACCTTTTCCCGATCATCCCGCGTATTGAAAACCTGAGCATGGTCCAGACTAGGCAACCACGTAACAGCCACTCTCCCCGGCGCAGGATGAGCTTGCCCGCCACTAGCCCCGCCGCCGGGCAGGTTGAGCTCGATGCCAAACTCGTCCTGGAGGTACTCGAGCACCGCGGGCGCCGAGATAATAATGTCCCTCTCGGCCAAGAAGACGGCCACACGACGCCACGTCTTCTCCTCCGCCGCGCAGTCCCCGCCACTACCCCGAGCCTTGTTGTCCTCCATCTTCTTCTTTTTCCTCACAAGCAAGTCGTCCTTCCACGCGATGCTCTCCCGCCAGAAAAATGCCGCCCGAGCACGTAAGCCACGCCCGGGTCCATGCGCGCAAAGAACCAGAGCTGCCACTCCGCCGTCGTGCGCGGCGGCCGGCGGGTAAAGTTGTAGGCCACGTACGGCTCGTGCAGCAGCAGGCTGACGGGGTCGACGAGTACAAGGGAGGCGATGCGAGGCGATAGCGCGGGCGAGCGCAGCAGCTGCGTCGAAACGGCGGTGCCAAAAGAATGGGCGACGAGCACAAAGTCTCCGATGCGGTGGTGGTCGAGGATCTGGCCGATCTGGCGCGCGATTTCGGCGTGGTCGAGGGGCTCGTCGAAGCAGAGCCGGGACGAGATGTGGAGTATCTCAATGGCGAGGATGCCGATTTGCCCGTGGTCTTTGTCGTCGTTGCCGTTGCCGTTGCCGTTCCAGTTCTTCCCATCCTTCTTCTTCTCCTTCTCCTGGGCTAGGTCCGCTATAGATCCGCGCGCCGCAGCTCCGCCGTCGAGTTCGGAGAAGAATTGCGCGTAGGTGCTCAGGCCGATACCGATGCCGTGCAGGAAAACAATGGGTAGCTTGTCGGGAGCGGTGTGCGGACGGTACCAGTACGTGAGGTCCGAGGCCGTGCTCCGGTCCGTGGGGATGACGTGACTCAGGCGTGGCGGGAACACGCGCGCGTTCTTGCGCAAGTCCTGGCCGTAGTGGGAGAAACCCTGCGACCAGAGGGCGACGTGGGTCACCGCATCGATGGCGAAGATGGTCATGTACCAAAACAGGCTGCGGTAACAGTAGTCGACGTCGTCGAGGGAGAGGCGTAAACACTTGGCCGTCCCGCGCCCGGGCTCGAGCTTACGGCCGAGCTTGTCTTCGATGTGGCCAACGTATTCATCAAGCTCCTCCCGCACCTCCGCATCGGCATCGTGCCCCTCGCCCTCACAGCCGGCGGGGAGGGGGCCGTACACTCCGCCAAATCTCGGTCAAAGAAGCCCCACATCAAAAACTCCCGGACGTTGTCGCGGCGCACCTCGCGCATGTCGGGGCAGTCGAGGAACCAGAGCGCGAGGTACTCGTCGCCATTGGACACGTGGTGGAAGCACTTGTAAAAGAGGGCGCGGCGCTCCGCGCGCGTGCCCGGGGCCGGGTGGTGCGCGGGACGCTGGATGCTAGCTACGTAGGCGCGGTAGACGGTGGCGGCGAACAAGATCTCGAGCAGGAACTGCGCGGCGACGAGGCGGAAGAGGAGGGAGGAGGCGAAGGCGGCGCGCCAGCCGCCGTGTTGGTGGGCGCGGAAGAGGAGGAAGGCGAGTTGGAGGAGGGCGGCGTAGCGGAAGAGTAGGATGAGCGAGCGTAGGAAAAAGTACGCCCGGTTCGATGAGATTATCATGGTTTGTAGGGAGAGACTTTTTCAAGGGAAACGGTGAGAGAATATAAGAAGCAAGGGAAGAGGAAAAGAGAACAAGACAAAAAGAAAAGGGTGAAGGTAACGACTGGAAGTGTGCGCTATGCTATTCTGCTAGGATCTGATCGATGAAGGGGAACAGGGGTATCGAGATGGGAGCAATGTGGAGGGGAAGGAATCTATATAGAGGCAAGCATGGGTAAAGATATTTACATAGGAATAGGAAAGGTGGTTGTGTCGAGATATGGCCCCCGAGGTTGCGCAACGGTCTAGAAGCAAGAATAGGGAAGAAAGAGAACACAAGTGTTGGGCTAGAAGTTCATCCCCAGGAAATATACACACGGGTTACACATGGACGCGAAGCCAAAAATATGAAATCTTTCAATCCCTTGACATTTTCGCCATCGCAGCCAATCGTTATTAAAAGGCTACTCGCCATCACACTGATAAAAAGGCGGCCTCCCTCTCCATCCCTTCCCATCGTGCCAAGAGGGGGTCCCTCTTCTCCAGTTGCAAACCAATACAGGACTAGTACGCACTATTATATGACAGGAGCGATGGCCCAAAACGACGCGGATGGAGAAAGATGGACGGAGGAAAGAAAGTGTGGCGTCGTCTATCGCGTCGGGCAGGAGCTGAGGTCGAAACTGCCAACACGTCGAGTCGGGATTGGGAGAGTACGTACAGCAACGGGGGAAGTGACGATTCGATGAGCCCCCGGCGTCGTGGGACTTGGCCTGGCCTGGCCTGGTCTGACTGGCATGCGCGGACAGGGGAAAGTTCGGAGGCCAATCGACTCCACTCGGGCCCCCAAACCGGGTTTAGGGTGGCTCGCCCGACCTCACCTGAAATTGTGGCTAACAAGCATGATTTTTTCCCCATTATCGAATCGAGCAACGGAGCAAATCCTCCCTGCGCAGGCCCGTTGGAGCAACACAGCACAAGGACGGCACTATCTGAGGGGAGGCCATCTTATTATTATCTATCAATCTTCCTTACCGCGGGAACCCTTCCAGCGAAGGGGAAAGTGGGAACGGGACCTGGCGTGCATGATCTATTGATCCAAGGAGCGTCAGCTCGGGAGGACGCTCTCTAGGAATAGATATTGGCCCCGCTGACAGCGAAACGCTCTTTTCCCATCTTTCCTTCTCCATATAATTATCCTTCTCCTTTTGTCCTTCTCCTCTTTCATACTCGGTTAGTATAGGTCATGGACTCTTGCGCAAGACATGGATATCCAAATATATCGAGCCCTCGGGGTGCGCAAGGCTTGTTGGTGGCGTCTCGCCGACGGCTCGGCAGCGGCGCCCTAAACGTCCGATCGGGGAAGTCATCGAATGTGTTGTTTCCTCTTTAGCCAATCGAACATGCTCGAGAGTTCTAGGAAGCTGAACTAGGAAGCTACAAGGACCGCGAGGCTGCGCTTGCACACGTCCCCTTGCCCACGAGCGTCGATGATGCGTGGAACTATGGGGTGTACCTGGGAAAGCCTCCTTACGCCTAAACCGGGGTCTTCGCTGGTATGCGAGGCTGTCGTCTCCATCCGGCCGAGACGGGCTGGCCGAACCCTTGGACATGGAAACGACCTACAGCTTAACTTGGATTTTCCGGGTCTTTGCCCGTTTATTCACTTCTTTTTCTCTTCCTTCTCTCCTTTTCTCTTTCCTATATGTTCTTATTCTGTTACAAGATGAGGGACTTGCACATATATTTATTTGATATTGATTGGAGATTGCAAGAAGGCCATTCCGGCAAATCAAAACTGGAAAGGACTCTTTTATGTGGGGTTGAAAAGTCTTGTCCGAATTTTGCTTCCTTTTTCAGCAGCAAGATTGACTCCGAGCCCTGTGCCCCACTTTTAGCCTCGAGCTGACAGCCCATTGATCTGAAGAGAAAGGCACATGTACTCAGCTAATCCCTACCATCGTCACCAACAAGTGGAACCCACAGCATTGTAGCTCAGGGGTAGAGCACTGGGCTCATAACCCAGGGGACCTAGGATCGAAACCTAGCAATGCTACAAATCGTTCTTTTTTTTTTTCCTCCCCTTATAATGCTTAGCCCATATCAACCTTCACCACACCACACACATTCTCTTCTTCTCTTGATATATTATAATACTTGATTATTTGTCCATCTTATTGCTATATTTTTTTTATTAAAGATTTGCTCACCATCCTTCTTTCAATAGCCATTACTTTGTTCTCTGCAAAATGTGTCCCATAGATAATCTCAATCTTCATTCTCCCACAAGCAGACATCGCTGTGCAGTGTCATGACTCCTCTTGTTAATCCACATCATCAATACTTGTATCCCCAGGCACATCCACCTTCTGCCCATCCGGCAGCCGGGCTGCCTCCCCGTTCTTTTCCTCCTCCTCGCCCTCCGAAGAAGCGGAGCTCGTAGGCCGACCCACCGCCGCATTCTTCCTCGCCTGCGCCTCGGGGATCTTGAGCGAGCCGGCCTCGTCCACGTCTTCCCGGAGATACAGTGAGAACATGACGACAAGGTACACGTCCTTGGTCTTGCGGTTGCGGAGTACGTATCTGCGGAGGCATTAGCAATAGTTCTTCTTCCAAGTCAAGACAACACGCCATCTGCGAGGCCCTAGCCCTTTTGTAATGAAAGAGAAAGAGAGAGGGAGAGAGAGAGAAACTGATACTCACCGAAGACCTTGGCCATCCCAATACCTCAAAATCGACAACTTGAACCCCGGCAACCTCAGCGCAAAATTATTAAAATCCAAATACGGGTTGAAAAAGTCCAACCCGTACGTCCGCCCATACTCCCACACCCACGCCTTCTTATTCACCTCTCGCAGCGCCCACTTCATCCTCTCCTTGCTCGTGCCCGGCATCCCCACCTCTTCCCTCCTCACCCTACCGCCTCCACTGCTATCCTCGTTGTCGTCATCGTCGTCGTTGTTGTCGTCACCCCCTCCTCGAAGAGAAGCCCCGCCCCCTCCGCATCCAGCGTGCCCTCCCCGCAATACACCGTATTAAACGAGCTCAGCGCCGGCCCAAACAAGTACGGCGCATCCGCATGTGCATCCCCTTCCAGCCCCGGATCGATCCACCACTTGACAATGTTGAGCGCCGTGTTGAACCCCGGCGGGAGGTGGTCCCGAATCGGATGGTCAAAGTCGTTGCCAAACTGCAGATCCTCTCCCGAGATCCCCGTCTTCGTATCCGCCTCTGTCGCCGTCGCGTCCGCTCCCGAGGACGATGCCGACGAGGGCGCCTTGGGCCTGAACCGCAGGCAGATGCTATACTGGTCCCCGTTGGCCTTGTGGGGCTCCGTCTCAAAGTAGGCCGACGTCGCGGGCGATCCCCGCGGTAGTCCCCCGTAGTCCCGGATCCGCACGTTGAGCTCTACGTCTGCGAGCGCCGAGCTGATCTTGACTGGCTTCGCGGCGTTGACGGGGACGGTGACGTGATGCGCCGCGTCGTAGCCGGGACCGGCTGTTACTTTGAGTATGTACTTGTCGGCCATGGCTGGATGGTTCAATATCTCGAACCGTCTCGGATGTCCCAACCCTAATTATAAAGTCACCACTATGGAGAAACTCTTCGGAAACGGAATCTCTTTTTCCTTACACTAGGGAAAGCTTGAGAAGGAAAACTGAGATGAATCCGAGCTTGAGGAATGCAGAATATCCTCTTTCGAGTAAAATATGGAAAAGTAGGCAAGAGACGATAGATTCTGGTGTTGGAATAAACAAGGTGGAAGAGAAACATGGCCCCCGAAAAGATGTCGATCAGGCACATCCCCCTCATGGCACTAGCCCGTCTTTGCCTCTACCTAACCCTCTCCCTTTGCCAATTGGATGGGGCGTTTATGCCAAGTTATCAAAGTTGGGGTGTATCTCCCGACTTCAGCTCCTCATATCCGTCATATCTTGAGAGTTAGCGACAAACTGGTAGTTTGATGCTCTCGTTGCGTTCTTTTTCGTTACATTTTCCCCTTTTTTAGGCCGCTGTTCATGGTGGGGAACAATCGGCATGGTATGGAGGGGTCGCAAGACATTGCTCAATGATCTCATGGCTGGCAATTATGGTCCGACGTCATCCTCACCGCTTTGCGCGTCGCCCGCAGCCCGCTACCCACCAACGCGCAATATCAACCATCTTTCCACCGGACACAACCGGGTGCTCACATCCCATGCCTGGATTCGTCTGCTCCGTACTCGGGATATATCTAAATCTAAGTGGTTGCTGTTGTCAGGTGGGGTATGCAGGAGCCCAAGAGTGCAGTGTACTTGTATGTGTAGTGTGCCTTCACCAAGAAAGTCAAATCGGTGATGAAGCCAGAGAGAATAGTCACATGTTAGGGAAAAATAATTTTACATTCGCAAAATTCGTCAAGGGGAGGGAAAGTGTCGTGTTCGCACTCTTTAAGAAGAGAAAAAAAAAAAAAGGTATCTTAGCCCTGTGTCCTGTTTATGCATGGGTATCCGTCGTTATAT
The DNA here is from genome assembly GCA_949357655.1 of Parascedosporium putredinis. Classification (NCBI taxonomy): domain Eukaryota; kingdom Fungi; phylum Ascomycota; class Sordariomycetes; order Microascales; family Microascaceae; genus Parascedosporium; species Parascedosporium putredinis. Next base: position 1,709,046 of record CASHTG010000019.1, read on the forward strand.
CATATCGATGACCGTCCGATTGGCTGTCTAAAAGTTCTGTCCCCAGGTCCGGCATGTGAAGGTGAGGCGCAATGAATGAGAGAGGCAAAAGGGGGTTTTAGAAAAACTGAAAGAGTAAAACCCTGAAAAAGTGAAAAAAGGAAAAACAGAGTATAGGTATGGTACGATACAATCAAGGTGCGAAGTGATCTGCATAGGAGAGGGTAGGGGAGTGATGGGACTTGGAGGTCTCAAAAGCCAAAGAGTGCCGACATCACAGTGACTGAGATTGTTCCGGATCTAGGAATTGGTCGATATCCACCCTTTCGAAGAAGCTGATATGCCCAAACCCAAGCCAATACTGGGCAATTCTGTTGGGGGAGATGAGCAAGAGTCGAGACTCCACAAATTCGTCTAGACATGATGCAACGTCAGCATTTGACCATGATTAAATGGGTACGCACAAGGGCGAGAAAAATCAACTGACCTCCTTGAAAGCCACTCCTGGCGATGTGGCCCTGACTGCGAACGACTCTGGCCCCATAGAAAGGGTGCTCCTCCGCAACGCCGACAAACCCTCCAAGTCCGAGGTCTTCTGCCACAAAGGTATACTCTCCTCGTGGAATGTTAGGATCCCCCGTCAGCTTGATGGCCTCAAGTCGGCCGCGATAAATCCGCGCATCGCGCCGGCGCTTCTCCCAGGCTGCTTCGGGCTCCCCTCGGAGCGAACAAGGCCGAGGTCTTCGTCTGTCGCTACGACATCGTCGGGCTGGTGGATGAGAAGGAACTCGCAACCGTGTGCGCTATAGTCTCCTACCCAGATGCCCCTCCACGGCTTGAGGTTGGTTGGTGTGTAGAGAGCCGGGTCCAAAGTGGAGTACGTAATGACCTCTTCGCCGAGATTCACGCTCGTGAGTCCGGGAAAGTCGACGAGATGACTGCCCGTACCCGGTCCGCGGGGCGGCGTCACTTGGCCGGTCAGAGTTTGCATGAGTGTCTCGAGGCCCTGTCCGTAGATAAGGCGGGTAGGTGGGCTGCCGCCCATGTGAATCCACTGCCGGATCCGGAAAGTGACGTCGGACGACTCTGCGCGGCTTGTGGGAAGTTCGGGGCGCGCAAGTAGATGGTGCTCATCGTTGAAAGCCGGCGTACCCGTAACATGCTGGCGAGACGGTATCGCCGGGGGCGGCCAGAGATGCCCGTAGGGGAAGGGGCGTCGGGCGTTTTGCGTGATCGCTTGGGATTCGAGAGGGCGGGTGAGGAGGAAATTGCAATGCATGTTGTTAGGGTTCTCGTCGATGATCATGGGAACCTCGGCTTGAAACCCCCGCTTCCCTCCCATGAGCTCGTGTGCCCGGGATGACTCGGGATTGATAGTAGCCGAGAATTTGATGACGGGCTTATCCTCGTGGAGCATAACCCGGGGCTCAAAGGCGTGGATGATGACATGATGGTTTTCGGACCAGTTCTGGTGATGTGTGTGATTTGACACGGCCACGAGCTGGTGGCCTTCGATGCAGCCACGACGTTGATCGTAACGTACGATGATGAGTTTCCCCACGAGGTCACGGTCGCAAAACCAGACCTTGTATTTGGGCAGGAACCACTTGGGGTCATGGGTGGAGTAGAGCTCCCTATAGCTCTTAAAAGGATAAGGAGATCTCAATCTCACCCCGGCACGTTTTCTTGGACGAGAGGCTGCCATAGTGCGTCAGAGATAGCATGCTTACGTAGAGCGCGGCAAGTCTGCGAGATGGCCACGAGGTCAACGGGCGAGAGGAAGGCGAGGATTCCATCCACCAACTCTGCGGGGAGATTTGCCAGGGGACAGGATAGCTGTGCATCTGTCCGCGGCATGGGGGCTTTTCCGGCGGCGGAACCCAGCAAGGTCGACCCTATTACATGGAATGTTAGCTGAATGAGTTACCTAGTGGTTGAGTCGACGATGCCAGGTTGAGTGGCATGTGAAAAAGTAGGGTGTTGAGAAGAATAAGAATGAGGAAATGAATTGAATACGAAGACCAGTCCGCATAAGTGATTATTGGGGTATGGTAGGACAAGAGGTTTTTCTGACAAGAAGATGATCCCCCTCTCCCCTCTCTCAACGTGGCATTACCAATCTCACGCCATCCGGCAGGGTACTGCCAAAGAAAGGGGACCGTCGGACATCGGGAGGAAAGCTTGATACATACCTAATGCTACCATAGGTGGGGCCGTGGGAATGCCTTCTTGGGCCTGGGGGTCAGCGAGCATGTGGCAATCGCCAGGACACTCTGCCTCATGCCAAAACCCGAGAGACTCGCGCGAGGAGAATCTCGGAGAGTAAGCAGCAGAGCCATCTCCGTCATTCCCGGCGTAGGATGAATGTTGAGTAGGGTCCATGGTGTTATGGTGTTGGGCGTGGGGAAGGCCCCAAAGCCGAAAGCAAAGGGTTCGCCGTGGTGGATCAGTCGGCTCGCGGTTGGAGTGGCGTGTCGTTAACCTTCGAATATGCCTCGCAAAGAGGATTGATGAAGGGCAAAGTAGAGAAGTGTGTTTGGTGAAGAAAAAGAGAGAGGTAACAGGGAGAAGAAGAGACGGGAGAAAAGAACAGAAGTAACAATGAGAAGAAAGGCTGTCTCCGGTGATTTGCTCCTTCCGTCCCTCGGTCGCCAGAGAAATCCCCTTCAGGGCCCGCTGAAATATGCTTTGTGGGTCATTCAAGGCTGCTAGTAGCACCTGCCGGCAGCAAGAAGCTGGGGATGTTGGGGGCAAATCGTGAAGCGAAACTCTGTCCGAGCAACAGAGACGAAGGTTGTTCCCGGAACTTGGGCAAATTAACTCTTGGGGCCCGAGGCAACGAAGCAACTTGAAGTTGCACGACGGTTGAGGCTAACGGGAGGTTTAAGTAGGAGTTCCTGGGAATGGCCAACCTCTTTCGGGATGTGTGGAGGAAAGCCGCACAGCAACAAGGGGGTCTTCAAGATTGGCAGCCGTCCGTACATGCATCCAGCTCTAGCACAAGCCCACGCCCACGCCACACTACCCGGGTTTAGAGGAACGAGGAAAGAGGCGTGAAATCTAGAGGTCTCTCTCATAGAGAAATGCCCAAAGAGGTTGCAAATGGAGACTGCGATAAGACACCGTGCTGACGGTGGCTATTGTGCGCGTGTGTGTGGGGGACCTTGGGGATTGGGGCATCGAGTTGATCAAATGCGACTCAATTTCTTAGTTTCTGACCAGCCGGTACCCACAGAACCCCACTAGAACGGCCACTTGGGCTTGGACGGCGTGTGAGGGGTACTCGCCCCCTCGGCGCGTCGATTGCGACGAGCTGGTGGATGCGGCTCAGCGGAGTCTCGGGAACTCGAGAGGCGACCACAGAATGGGACTGGCAAGTTTTCGGGAATTCGAGCCGGTAAGTGAGGGAAAAAGAAAAGAAAAAACTGGGGAATCGCCCCATAGACACAGCTTCCACCAACAATCAGTGAGACGGGGAGCTGAAATGGTTCGAAAGTTGAATTGAAGACGGGAATCAAGCCTCAAAGAGCAACCGGGCCTTTTCAGAGGATGGGACAGGATCAATCAAGAGCTGATTGAATGGTGGCTTGGAACCCGATGCAACACGTCCACGAGTTTCTGGACGGCACACATCGAACAATTGTTGCTTCGGCCGCTGCTTGCGTCGTCTGGTGGGCCGGCACCGCTTCGAGATCAGGTTCGGCACTTGGAGCCCTTGGCGGAGGTGTGGTTTGCTGGCATAGCATTGAAATTGTTCTACTATTGGGCCATTGACTGCCGATGCTATGGCGTCAGGAGGTACCCCGTATCTTTTTTCTTTTTTTCTTTTCTTTTCGTTCCGGGACTCCACTTGATCAAATTGCTGAATAAAGGGGAAAAAGAAAAAGAAAAAAAGAAGGGAAAGAGCCTAAGTGATGCCGATCTGTCAACGGCTCGTCGCCTTGAACTGGGTAAACCAAATCAAATCTACAATACAAGCTGGAGAGAGCTATTGAAACACAAGATGCCAGGAGCGTCGAAAGTGTGTGACGGGGTGCAAGTGCAATGCAGTCAATCGGTGCTTCAAAGGTCCATCAAAAGGAGCCAAGGCTTGACGAATACTTCAAACCAAGGTTGATACTCAAATTCATCCATTGATCCATCGGGCTCCTGGGGATTGATTCTGCACCTCCCAACTTCCAAGTCGCTCCTTCGCGTTTACAGCTCAGCCGGTCGACGCCTTCCTCAGGGTGCTGTCGGCAATTTGGGGGTACAAGAACATAGGCACAAATATCTATTGATGACCCAAGTCACTCTGACAGCCAAAGCAGCTAACCCACCTTTGTCACTGGCGGGTTCTCCCTTCCCCGCCACATCCAAATTGGGCGGGTTTTTGACTCCTCGGAAAATACTTGATAGACCTCCATCGCCTAAAACCGATTAGCGCAAACAAGCTATCACCGTGAGGAAAGGACCGAGGAGCTCCAGATGCAGATTGATCAACACCGATGTTCTATGTTGTCACTCCGGTGAATGAAAATATCCCCATGTCCCGTGAAAGCTACTTTTACTTCATGCAGAGGGGAATTACACCACAGGGGAACTGGGAGCTAGACCCCTCCCCTCCCCCACATCCTTCGTCTGTTCCTCGCGATCAGCGGAGGCACCTAGAACTCTGTCCGTCCCAATGGCAACGTGTCGAGAACCCCTCGAGGATGGACCAAAAGTGCCCCAGATCCGCCAACGTGCTGTTGCGGGCTCCGCGCTGTCACGTCACCATACCCCTTTGGATCATCACCCCTACCTGATCAAGAAGGAGATATCACACATCCTCCCCGGAGGATGGCGAACCCCGGATTCTGACGAAATCAGCTAGGGGTTCCCTCAACTCTTGGTCTGAACGGAGCCTCGTCGAAATAGGTCTTGGCCCAGCTAGACAACGCCCTCCCGCTCACTTCCATCGCACCCGTACACACACGCAAGAATCAATGTCCCCTCCCCGGTGAAGAATAGTGGGAACGCAAGCTCCACCCGGCCTCGGCTCCATACAAACGATGACGGGGACATTGGATGTCTTCCCGAGCCGATCCATGCTCGGCCCCGGCGCATGTGCCCCGTCCGCTTCTCCCACATCCCCGTCTAGCCGCGGGCTTGAGGCGCAATAAGCTCGCCTCGACTGCAGCGTGCCGAACCCAAACTATCCTTCCTCCACACGTACTTGTACTCGTTTCTGTAGATGAGTTCCCCGGATAAACCACTCTTCGTATCGTGCCCCTGCATTGCTTCGCTCACCCCGGCCAAACGCGTCTACCTTTCCGTCGCTTCTGTATTAATCCCTCTCCTCCTCATTGTAAATTCTCATCTGCTCCTCTCCCAGCGAAAGCCCTCTGCACAAGCACTCACCATGAAACCGGGTGCCGGGGACCACTATGGCGGGTGTTGGTGCTGTTTTGACGGGTACGTGGCAGCGTTTCCGCCCGTCCGTCCCTCGACTTTACCCGCTGCCGGAAGTGACCTGGGACCCTACCTGTCAGACTCGCATACCCGAGTCTGGATGCTATAACATTTGGGAGGGTATTTTCGTGCTGGCGGTGAGCGGCTGGCTCGTCCGCGACTCCTTCCCACAACAACGTCCGAAATGAGGTAGTACTCGTGCAATCGCGGGGTGCGACGTACTGCAACTTATTCCTTTCTCCCATGATGCCTATAAGCCTCTTATTCTTTTGCAGTTGAGACGTGGTAGTCTCCTCACTTCCTCCCGGTGTAGCCTTGTTTTCGGTCTGGTGAATGCCAAGTCCTGTAGCTCAACCCTCCCCATTTTGCTTGCCATCCTCTCCTTTCCTCTAGCCTGGGCAGAGATGCGACGAGATTCAGACTGGGAGATGTAAAATTCAACTTGACTGCACTCTCGCCAATTCTCGGATGCATGTTTGCGCTTGCCTTGAACACGTCGAGTATTCATCGGCCATGGCACCGTCCCTCCGGCGGTCTCTTTCGCTTCCATTGAGCCGACATACCCTAACTCCCCAGCATCCGATATCATAAGCGCCGAACCACTATTCACCTCCAAGGAGTAAAAGCAACAAATGCCACAGCACGCGCACCCACTTCACCTTCTTGGCAAGCAACTCTCCAGGGCCCCCTCGTCACGACACGAAGCGGGCATCACACGCTTTCGCCGCCTCTCGGAGGCTTGATCCGAAGGCTCACCGTCGTGGGGAAACCTCGTCTAAAGTAGCTCCATGCAAGCAAGGCCACCGCTTTCTTTTAGCGAGATCACATGGGAATGCAAGTCAGCACTCGGCTCCTCTTAGACCGCCTCGGCGGGCCCTGAGCGTTCGGAAGCACATACGATAGTGAATGCCAGCCTCCATAGTCATAACTGGGAGGTCCCCATCCGGGGTCCACGAGTCTATCGGTTACCCGGTGGCGGTGGAATGTGGAGGCGGGGGGACAGGTAAGTCTTCCAGAAGATTGTATTGAGGGGTATCATGCGAGGGACTTGTTGGAAATATCACCTCTTGGCAGAAACTCAGCAGGGGACTCGGTGGAGAGCTCGATACAACTGGCGAGGTAAGACGAAGTCAAGTCCGAGGGAGGAGGGAGGCTTGTACGTCTCCCCTTCGACTGGGACATGGCTTGCCAAGTTCGGACGGTACACGTAATTTCAACTCGCCTAGTAGCCTAGGGGTTGTATACGACTCGTGGCACGAATGCAAGGGCATCGTCGACTTGGATGTCGTTCCCTTTCTTGACATCAAACACACATTGCAAGACGGCTAGGAGAAGCCTACATGCTGCACTATGAAGAGAAAAGATGTGACAAAGCATCAAAGAAAACTTGTATTTGATATGGGTATCATAAAAGCTAGGTCGCAAGCCGACTGTTGAGAAAACAGAAAATGCACCTCCCCCTGAATTAGCCTGTGTTGCCGCCCCCATGCGCTTGGCTCTATATATGCTCCAGGGACTTAGTGCTGGCTACTTGAACGACGACCCTTTGGGTCACCAGTCACCCTGTAATGATCATCCATGGCGCGAGAGTTGCGCGAGACGCCATTAGGAAGGACGCTTTGGTGGGGGCCGTCGACGTCAAACTCTGGGCTCGTGGCACGTGGGGAGGCGAAACCTTCCATCGTCGGGTAAGGGACGTGTAAGATGCCTGGGCCCGGCGTGGGAGGTCGGTAATGCACGCTAGAACCCCGTCTGCGGTTGTTTCGCCCGCTCGTTGTGGCGGCGCCACGGGACCTCTGGCTGGCGTTGGCGTGTTGGTCGTGATGGGGAGACTGCGAATGGCCGCCGTGGCCGGAGGACGAGGTCGACTGAGCTGCGGATAATTCGGTATCGTCTTCGTGATCGTGTTCCTGCTGGCCACTCCTCCGTCCCATGCATTGATGAGCCAAGTATGCCAAGCTGAACAGCAGAGCGAAGATGGCGAGGACTATGACACCGCTTACGATGCCATTGACGATTTGGCCTGTGTCGAAGGCCTGGGAGCGGGATTGGGCTACGGGTGTAGTATCCCGAGGGACGTTCGAATCCGGAAGCCTCATCTTTATATATATTTTGAATTGGCTTTATATTTCGATCCTTTTGGAGTGAGGTTAGAGATGCAAAGGAAGCAAGAAGGAGTGGGTGGGTATGGAGCGTACTCTGATATACTTGAAAGGTGGCACCCTTTCAAGCTCTGGAACCACTATATACTTAGGATGCTGGACCTTGTTAGGGATGAACGACGAAAGGGTTTGCTGGAGTATAGTCAACTTACCTCTTAAGGGAAGGATGTTGAGAGAGGTGGAGGAGAAAAAGATGTCTAGAGGAGAACAAGATGCTGCGATGGCCTCAGTTATATAGCTAGAGGAGTGATGGAGGAGACCCCTAATCAGTCGCACTTCAGAACAACTGGAGCAACAGGTTATTCAAGAATGGAATCATGGATGATTCACGCTCCAATAGAAAATCAGGGAGGGCAGGGCATTAAAGGTCATGAAATTGAGAAAGCTAACTACTTCCTTCTGGGTATCAATCTGCTGTATATAGCAAACATGGTCGTGCCTTCCCTCTCTTCAACATTCACTCTCCGCTGAAATCACCTCCACTAAATCATCTCCTCCTCCAAACTACACAGGGCCAACCTTTTCAGCTCCACATTCTTCTGGAGCAACTCAGCAAAGGCAAAGTAATCATCAAGTTCGGTTCCCACCTGGCTCGGTGCGGAGATGAGAGAGGCGGTTTCCGAGTCACCATCGACGAGCTCGTCACTTCCATCTTCGGTTTCACTGGCGGTGCTTTCCGGCACGGGAACATCCGCCCTAGGAGCGGGTAGTTGGTAGGAGCCGTACAGTGCTCTTGGTCTCGACGCCGAGGGTAGTTCCTCGACAGTCTCTTCCCGGAAGATGCCGCCGCCGCTGTCGAAGCAAATTCTTTGGTTCTCTAGCCGGGGCCAGGCTGTTGAGGGGGCGACTTGGTAGCTGTGACACTTGATGGGGTGTGTTGAGTGGGGAAAATGGATTTTAGGAGAGAGAGGGTGTAGGGTTTGGAGAAGCCGCAGATGCGAATAGAATCGATGAGGCCGTGGAGGGCGATTAGAGGGTCGCAGATGCGTAGGAAGTGGTTAGGGCAGTACTCGACTGTGTTTTAGTGTTAGCCCATACCGGCGTCTCATTTTTTATCCCTAGGACATGGGGATGGGGATGGAAAAATGTCGAGCAATACCTTGAGGGTGGAGAGTACCAGATGGTGTGACGTGTTGAGGCCGCGTACCGTGATATCTCCTACATAGTAGGACAAAACTGGACATGGTCGAAGCCGAGCTCCGCTTCTTCTGGGACGAAACAAACCTGCGGATCCGATCTTCCAGGTTGGATGTGCCGGGCCGAAGGAGTTGAGCATTGGGGGTGGAAGAGAAGCCGTTTCTCGTCAAGTCCAACTCGAACGTCAAGTGTTGCATGTAGGGTCCATACTTGTCGAGCCATTTGGTGGCTAGCGGGTTCAAGGCAGGTCCGACATACGGGTTGTGGATGACGTGAAAGCGTCTAGTCATGAGGAAGCACACCATTGCGTCGGCGCGGACGTCGAAGCTCGCTTCAAGATAACTTGTCAGGGAGCTAGGCTCTGGCCTAGGGTGGTGAACTCGCCGGGGCGCCATACAGGTTTCGCCCAGCGGGCATCGGTGAGTAAGATAGGCTTTGTGGACTGCGTAGATGAGGAGTTGATATCGGCGAGAACGTGTTGCCATATAAGCAGCCTGACTTCGTGGGGAAGCGTGAGGTATCCGCGGAGAGAGCGCTTTCGGGGGCGGTTGTGTTCCCGGCGAAAGAGGGTAACGGAGCGACGGTATCGCATAGACGTGTCGGGATCGTAGGTGCCGCGAGGGTATTGGTGGTAGACCACGTCAAGGGTGCGGTCCCAAGCTGGATTCGAGGGAGACTGCTCGGATTCGGAGCTTTGAGAGCTGCTTGAGAGGGACAGAACCGAAGTTGGAGAAATGAGTAAATCTTCTTCGGAGACCTCCTTGGATAAGTTGGATCGATGCGGTTTGCCGATGGTGAGGATCGTGGATTGGACTTGGTAGCCCACCGGGGTAATAGAAGAAGAGGAGGAGGATCGGACCCGGTCGACGAGCTGGGAGAGCGAAGGTCGGTTTCTGAGTTTCTGCTTGAGATACAAACCAGAGCCGACGCCGCTGAGGGCATCCGAAGTGGAGGACCTGAGCAGAGGCACCCGAAGACTGGCGGTCCTGGCCATGCGCTTAGGCGAGCCCGAGGAAGGCCTCTCTGGACTGCGTTCGCAGTCGTCCATCTCGACGGGGGACGAGGTGAGCGGTGTCTCTGGCGAGGCAGGGCCTCGAAAGGGAAAGAAATGGGTTGATAGCGTGGTTATATGGCCGTGGGTCCGACGGCGACCGTCGCCCCGGTGAGACTCCATGATGTTTGTCTGAGAGGGTGAGAGAGGCAGGAGTGAGACATGTGCTAAGGCACGGGCAAGGGCTTCGTTGTCAGGTTGGACCGCAGGAGGGATCACGTCTCAGCCACGCAGCTCTTGTTGGGAATTCGTCGTCGTTCCTGCATCTGTCGTAGCTTCTTTTCTTCTTCATGCTTCTTCAAATAGAAACGCAAAGGGGAGGGGAGGAGAGGGAAAAAAACAAGGTGTGGGAAGCTCGTTGAGTGCGTTGCTTTTGGGCCGTTGTTTTGACTATACATCTCCATATAACGAAATCTATCACGTTCAAATACAAGTATGTAGGTAAGACGGGGCGCATCCAGCAAAATAGAAAATGGGTTACCGTGCAATACAAGACAATGCAATACACTATATAATCAGGCTGTCCCTTACAGATATTTTTCGATATGAAGAAAAAAGAGACAGGAGAAAAGGTCTTGATAATTATTGCAGCATACCCTTGGTTGACGAGGAACGCCCGCTCGATATACTGCGAACTAGCAAAAAGATAAGAAAAGGGCATCTATCGATGCAAGAATAAAAAGACCAGCATCGCGGTAACCACGGCGTTGCTTCAATGGTAATTTATGCTAAACTGGTTCGCTCAAATACGAAATAGGTACTGGGGGAAAGTGGCCGAAATGGCGCGTGAGTTTACTTGTCGAGCCATTCCATGGCTCAGTTCATGTAAGTCGGACCCAAACTCGCATTCGCGCCCAGTCAGGGCCTCCCATGGGCGATATCCCCAGAATAGATTCCCAGAGACAGTCATTGCAGCACTCACGAGGTCAAGGTTGGTGTTTACGGGTGGGGGAAAGCTAGGAAATATTGTAGGGAAAAAACAAGAAACACATGGCACTTTCGTGATGTGAATGGTACTATTTCGAAACTTCGTTACTCTCTGTTGTTCAATTTGTCGCAAACTGTTCTTGACCATCAACAAAAAAGGCTCGTAAGGTCTCACCTCAAAGATGTTGGATTAAACAACATGTGAAGTCGTCGATTGCGAGCCTGGACGGTCCACGGCCCGTAGGTACCTAGTAACCCGCTTATCAGCACGTGATGGGTTCCCGATAAGAGCCTATGCGGGGCGGGGTATCTTTTTTCTTCTGGGGGCCAATGTTGATGGTATTTTTCTGGCAGCTTCCTGAAGGCGCCAGCAGGTGGACATTTAGCTGATTTCAAGAAGCCGACCGCGAGACCAATTTGTACTTGACAAGCCTTTTAAAAGAAAAAACCGAGATTATCTTCCTTTGCAACAGGAAGGACAGGAGACGCGACCTCTATTTCTCAAATAAACCTAGCAAACATGTCTCTGGGCAAATCGGAGGCCCCTGTGCCCAAGGATTTCAAGGCTGACGATGCCGACAACCTCGAAGATGTACGCATTCATGATCCCTGGTCCCCCAAAAACACTCACTACTCGCTGCGCCTGCACCAAATATATGGATTTACTAACACGACGTTGTAGATTGAGAAGCAATTTGCCGTAAAGGGTGAGTGCGCCTAGATCGAGGTCTTCCGTCTCGTCCTCTCTTCTCCCTTCCCAACCTTTGCGCTCGTCGGTCGCGGCCACCCACAAGATCTCGCGTGGGACTCTAGCAGAAATTTCGGAGAAATGAAGCTGACAATCTTGTTTTTTTCTTTTTCCCTCCCGACAGCCGTCCAGCACATGCAGACCTACTGGTCCATCCTCGAGAAAGTCAAGGGCTCCGTCCTGCGCCTGACGCGGTGGGACGACGAAATCTTTGCCCACCTCAAGGAGGCCTTCCCCGAGTTCGACCCCGCCGAGACGATTAACGAGGACCAGATGAAGAACAAGGAGGGCAAGGACCGGTGGCGCAACTTCATGATGAAGTACGACAAGCAGGTCAGCGAGTTCAACTTTGGCACCATGCTGCGGTCTAACCCCAAGTTCGAGTACGGCCGTGACGAGACTATTTTCGGTACGTTGTGTTCCTTGCAACCAGCCCCCGATTCTTCTACATTGAGAAAAAGAGGGCCTTTTCTTTCTATCGCGCGTGGAACTTGCATAGGAATACTAACACATTTCTTGCTTTTTTAGTCCCCGCATGCAGTTTTACGCCATTGAGATCGCGAGAAACCGCCTTGGATTGAACGACTGGATATGGGAGGCTGCTCAGAAGGAGAAGCAGAAGGCGTGAGGAGACTAATATCCTTGTTCCGCAAAGCCAGGCCCTCCAAGCAGTAGAACCAACAGGGACCAACACAAAAGGTGTCTTAACACCAATGATGCGACGATACCAACTATAGATGGATGGAAGAAACCAATTGGAAATCAAAATAAAAGTGAGGCCAGAGTAAGGGAGAACACCTATTCAGGAACAAGCTGGACAGGCAAGATGTATATATGAGGGGCGGAGCATAGCACGGGGTTTCTCGTCTTTTGAGGATCCATAGCGAGGCGCTGCGTCGCGGCTGTCGGAAATCAGGTTTCCTTGAACTTCGCCAATTCCAATCGAAAAACAGTACCTTCTTTTCACTTTCAATCCCCTTGATTGCTTAATCCGGAAAATCCCCTTTGCCATGGGTAGCATTGGGAAATGCAGACCCGGCGTCATTTTATTGTCTTTCTGAGCCTCATTCAGCCATTCTCTCTCCCTTGCAGGACTGGATATCCCAGCAAACCAGCAACAATCAAGGACTCGGATTGCTATTTTCTCTCTTCTTGGCCTCTCGGCAACAGCATAATACCGACTCGCACTCTCTCTTTTTCTCCCTTGCCTCAATTATTCCCTTCCCCTGATTTCCACCTTTTGACCATTTCCCTTCTTGGACTCTCTGCCCCTTTCTCCCTTGCCGGGTATCATAGGAGTAGTTATCTGGGGACAGACTTCTTGGGATGTATCCCCTAGACCAATTGATGGATGAGCAAGTAGTTGGAAACAATGGAACTATGAGATCATCCCCCATGCTGTTTATATGTGTACCTGGTGTATCTTTCCATGTCTTCTTTGTAGAGACCTCTTGCAGTCCTAACCTTCCTTCAATAAGATGCCTAGCTCAAAAGCTAGCACTCCTCAAACCAAGCATCTAATATACCAATGGTCGCGATATATCTACCTAAGCTGAAAACACACCTCTAGCCTTGGCCCCAGAAAAGCCAATACCACTGACGCACAACCCAGGAGAGCCCAGGGAGGAGGAAGGTCCCATGGCTTAAAAAGAAAAGAAGAAGAAAAAGTCTTTGCCTTGATGTTCTTCTTTGAAGCTCTACCAAAAGGTACCATCACCTACACTCCTCCCCCTTCTCACCCCTGCACCTCTTCACATTCTCCCTCCTTCCTCTCTCCACTCCCATCCAACTCAACTCGCTCCAGGATTTCAATCCCCCATGAGCATGAGTCCCTCCATCTAAAGAGTTTCTCTTCTTCCCCCATCACCCTTGATGTCCTCTTAATCTCACAGCATCTTTCCTCCCGTCCACCTCCAGTCAACCACCAGGACGAAGGAAGATGGCCAGACTTCTCAGGAAGATCCCTTTCCTCAAACCCTCCTCCCGGAGCGGCCCATACCCAGCCTCCACCCGCACACCTCCCAAGCCGACGTGGCGACACCTCTTCGCCTTCGCCACCCCGCGCCAGCACCTACCCACGCTCCTCCCCGCCCTCGCCACCTGTTTATTCGTCAGCGGTCTCAAGTCCTTCCTGCCCGTCGCCTACGGCCACTTCTTCAACGCCTTTGCGGCCTGGGGGTCCGGACAGATCACCGTCGATGAGGCGTTCGTGCGGGTCGTTACTTGGTGCCTCATCCTCGTGGCCATGGGAGCCGCCACGTGGTTGTCTAATGGACTCTTCATGGCGGCGTGGATCGCGTTTGGCGAGAGCCAGGCAAAGACGGCGAGGCGGGAGGTGTTTGACGCGCTCTTGAAGAGGGAGATGGCGTGGTATGATGTGCAGGCTGACGGTATAGCAAGCTTGCTAACCCGGATCGAAACGTAATTCCCATCCCATTCCTTTATTCTCTCTCGCATGGAATCGGACGACTGACACTAGGCCCAAAAATGACCCATCACAGCCAAACCCGCGAACTCCAGCTCGCAAGCTCCCAAGTCTTTGGCTTCGTCGTCTGCGACGCCGTAACCAGCATCGCGTGCTTCGCCCTCGCCCTCGCCTCCTCCTACCAGCTCACTCTCGTCCTCGCCGCCAGCGTCCCCCTGTCCTCTCTCATCTTCCACTACGCCACGAAACCCCTCGACCCCGCCATCGACGCGCAAAAGCGCTCCTCGCCGAGGCCTCCAAGCTCGCCGCCGCGTCCGTCAACGCCGTGGACACCGTCAAGGTCTTTGGCGGGTTCGACGTCGAGGCCCACAAGTACGCCTCCGCCGTCCGCCGCGCCGCCGTCTCCTACCTCGTTCAGGCGCGGTGCAACGCTCTCCAGGTCGGCTACGCCCAGATATGGGTGGTGGCGCTCTTCGTGGCGGGCTTCTGGTACGGCATCGCCCTGGTGGAAGGCGGCGCGGCCCCGGGCGTCGTGCTCACCACGTTTTACGCGACGCTTGCCGCGCTCCAGGGGTTCGAGGCCCTGATACCCCAGTGGCTCGTTCTATCCAAGGGCATGGCGGCAGGGCTGGAGCTCAGGCAACTTACAGACGTTCAAGGGGAGGAAGGGAAATCCGGAGAAGGGAATGATCATTCGGGTGAAAGGGGGGACAGAAAACCTGGCCGCCTAAGTGTCTTGGCCATGTTGTAGCAGAAGAGGTAGGTATCCCCCTTCCCGCGTCCCATGCTTCCCATTCCGAACATCTCAGTTCCAGACGCACTAACACCAGAGACACTGTGCCCGTCTATCCCAACTATTAGATTAGTTTTGCCTACCCTTCCAATCCGTCCCGGCAGGTATTATCTTCGTCCTCCTTTGTCTTCCCCGCCGGCCAAGTCACATTCCTCGTCGGCCGGAGCGGCTCCGGCAAGAGCACCATCGGCAACCTGATGCTGCAGTTCTACCAACCCACGACTGGGCGTATCCACATCGATGGGCGGCCACTCAGCTCCCTCAGCCGCGTATGGCTCCGCCGGAACGTCACGCTCGTGCAGCAATCAAGCGTCTTGTTTCGCGATACCCTCTTCCGCAACGTGGCACTGGGCCACCCACAACCGGACAGCACAAGGCACGACGACATCGTGGCGGCTTGCGAGGCGGCGCTGCTCCAGTCCACCATCAGCTCGCTACCCCTCGGTGGGGACACGGTGGTCGGGCCCGGAGGGTACGATCTCTCTGGAGGGCAAAAGCAGAGGGTAGCCCTAGCGCGTGCCAGACTACGGAACACGCCCATCCTGATCCTCGACGAGGTCACCAGCGGCCTTGATCAGCTGAGCCGGACGCTCATCATGGAGGCATTACGGGAGTGGAGAAAGGACAAGACGACGATTGTCATCACGCACGACGTGTCGCAAATCGGAGACCGCGACTACGCCTATGTCATGGACAACGGACAAATTGTGCAGCAGGGTTTCAAAGGCGACCTTCTCGAGGAAGCCGGATCCCTCTTCACCTCCTTGCTGGAACCTGCGCTCGAAAAAGCCACCAGCACGGACTCGAAATTGGACGCGAATGAAAAAGAACCAGCACCAGTATCAACACCTAGAACGAATTCTCTGGAGTTGGAGAAAGAGGTAGCGGGACGACCAGCTAGGAGCAGATTGTCCCTTCGACTCTTGGAAACGATGGAACGCGAAATTAGCATCTCGCGGCAATCGAGCGTTTCCCGGGGCTCCTGGCTCGTAGGCCATCGTCAATATTCGCGAAGCTTGCGCGCCGGCCGGCGCCGAGAAGCGGAAGTCGTGGATTCATGCAGCTGCACCGAAACGACGCTTACGTCTGCCGATTCAGAAGCCACCGCCCTACGGCCACTGACTCGTTCCAACGAGCTGGTGCCAATTTCTCCGGTCCGCGAAGACGGATTGGAGAAGCGGTTGGACGTAAAGACTCGCGACAGCGAGGGGACTTTACCCAGTTCAACTTTACTAGCGAGTCGGAGCAGTCCAACTCGCGTGATTCAACCTTTGAGTTACTGGAGGCCATGGGTCGATCCACGCAAGACTCGCGCCAGACACGCCCCGAGCTGAGAATAACGCCGCCCCAGGGGAAGGGTGATGATAAAACAGGTTGGAAATGGAGAAAGGGAATGAGCGCTGGCTCCGATATGGAAGCCGACAAGAAAATAACGGGGGTAGGACCCGAGAGCAGCCCTGACGCTGAGAAGTTTGATAGCAACACATCCATCACTAGCATCCTTCGCACCGTGTGGCCCCAACTCGGAACACCCCAACGGATCATGCTCATCCTCGGCCTCGCAAGCTGCGTCGTAGCGGCGGCGGCAAATCCTGCCTTCTCGTACTCGTTCTCGAGACTCTTGGCGGCTTTCTGGGAGCCGACGGGCCGCCTAGCGGCAGGCCAACCGTGGGCATTAATCATGATTGGTGTCGGGGTGGTGGACGGGGTCTCGCTGTTCGGGAGCCGATATCTGCTCGAGTACGTCGGACAGGCGTGGGTCGATGGGCTCCGGGCAGAGGGCTCAAGCGCATCCTGCACCAGCCCAAGACGTGGTTCGACACCTCGGGCCAGGACGCGGGCAAGGTTATCGAATGTCTAGACCGCAACGCCGAGGAGATGCGCAATATCGTGGGGAGATTCCTGCCGAGCATCGTCATAGTCAGCGGCATGGTGGGGGCCTCGATAACGTGGGCGCTGGTGGTGTCGTGGCAGCTCACCCTCGTGGCATTGTCGTCCATTCCCGCCTACGGGCTGGTGATAGGGCTCCTGTCGCACGTGAGCGGGAAATGGGAGAGCAGGTGCAACAGCGCAGCGGAGGAGACGAGCGCGGTGGCGCGGGAAGCGTTCGTCAACGTGAGGGTGGTACGGGCCATGACGCTCGAGAGGCACTTTTCCGCCACGCACGAGAAGGAGGCGGCCAAGATCTTTTCTCTCGGGGTCAAGAGGGGCGCGTACACGGGGATATGCTACGGCTTGCAGCAGTCTCTCAACCTATACGTCACGGCGCTGGTGTTCTGGTACGGCATGTGGTTGCTGACGAACACGAACTCGGTCACGGTGGCTGGAGTGATGCAGGTGGTCAACTTGCTGCTACTCTCGATCGGCACGGCGGTGGGCATTCTCTCGTCGATACCGCAAATCTCGGGGGCGAGGGCGGCGGCGGTGCAGATGCTCAACTACGCGAGTCTCCCGGAAACTTCGCCGCGCGAGAACGACGGTACGAGGATGGCGCTGTCGCCGTTTCCGATCTGCTTCCGGAACGTTTCGTTTGCGTACCCTTCGCGGCCGGGCCAACAAGTGCTCAGAAACTTGTCATTGCAGCTTGAGTGCGGGACCAGAGTTGCCATTGTGGGACCCTCGGGCTGTGGCAAAAGCACGCTCGTGGCCCTTCTTCTCGGTCTTTACGAGCCGTCAATGCCCCATCTCTCTGAGACCGAAGGGGAAAGGGGGCAAATAAATCAAGAAAAGGAGCAAGAGAACTTCAATGCGGGGTCGCTCTCCTTTGGAGGAGTTCCTTCCTCGCAGGTCAATATTGCCCATCTACGATCTTCCATAGCATATGTCCCGCAGACGGCATTCCTCTTTCCAGCAACCATTGCAGAGAACATTGCCTATGGCATCCCGGAGAAGCACCCATTGCGTTCCTTGGACAATATCGCGCAAGCGGCACAACAGGCGGGGGTCCGCGAGTTCATCGAGAGCCTCCCAGAAGGCTACTGGACGCTTGTCGGAGACGGGGGTCAAACGCTGTCGGGCGGCCAGGCGCAGAGAGTATGCCTAGCGAGGGCACTGGTGCGGAATCCCCGGCTCCTCGTCATGGACGAGCCAACGAGCGCATTGGACGGAGAGAGCGCGGAGGCTGTCCGGAGGACCGTCACAGAGCTGGAAGGGGTGAGGGAGGGCCGGATGGGGGTGGTCGTGGTGACGCACTGTAGGGCGATGATGAAAGTCATGGATCGGGTTGTTTGCCTGGAAGGGGGTTGCGTGGTGGGGAAGGCTCGTACGAGGGGTTGCTGGAGAAGAATGCGAGATTTGCCCAGTTGGTGGGCTGAGAATAGGGCGAAGCGATGGATAGGCTATCGGGAGGATTTGGAGGAACTGGTGACTACGAATGGATCAGGCCACTGGGCGAAGCTGGATTGTATTTTTATTTGGTTCTCTATTGCTTGAGGAGTCGATTACTCGAGATCGCACTTTCCGTACCTAATTGCCCCTAATGAGAAGAATGCCGTACATTATATCATTGCGTTCAAGTTATCTTCACGATCTAGACTACTTACATCGCCTGTGTCAGGTTGAAGGCCTTGCCAAGGCGCCACCCTTTACTCCGATGTGCGAGTCCGCTTGTAAGTGACGATTGTGTTCCCCCTTTCGCGGTGCATGGTCAAAGGGCCGCCGTCCCTAACACCACCTGGTCGGACATGCGCAGGTCATGGACGCAATAGCGACATGTCGGCGCCGTGCATTAGCCATCCCGGGGTTTCAATTTCTTCCGGCCCGTCAATCTCGATCACTGCCCAAGGCCGGGGCGGGAGAGGTGGGCGCGTGCCGTCTAGGCTCGAGGTGTGGACCGCACGACCCATGGAGGCACGGAGCCAACAAAATTCGAGGAGCTTGGGCCCTGCCAGGGGCCAAGAAGCGACTTTCCAGATTAGGACGAGGATACGCGTATTCGCTCTGTTTTCGTTCGGTGCAATCTCACTCATCGTCTGGAGAGATCGAAACCCGAAACCCGGTGGACTGGAGATTGCTCAAGGGACGGACTTAACGACGGCAGCAGGGGAGGGGTGTGCCTTGGCAACGGGGAAAAGCTTTCGCGAAGCTAACCAAGCCCCCGGACGGGACAGGGGCCGGTCAGGGTGAGGACCGGGACGGAGGACGTCCTCATCTCAAACTCGGGATCACTTGAAAGGAACGGCGACCATCGTAGGCTCGACGCAGACAAGGATGGATTCGGTGATGGCGCTTTCGAGACCACATTCCTCATCACCAATGTCCTTGGGATGGAGCGGCGGACCCAACCGAGGAGATCCATCAAGAAGAGACCTTAATGGGGTTTGTCTTCTTGCTAGTGGAGAAATGGAGAAACTGGGGCACCTTTCTTTTCCCCACGTCCCACAAAGCTCGATGAATCCACTCAAGGTATTCTCTCATGGCCAGGCTAATGTGGCTAGAAAACGCAAGCCGGCTCGACTCTGATAACAAGCAAGTGATGTTTCCGCAGGTCTCCAAACGTGTTCATGTCCAAGGATACGGCATCATCCAAGAGGACGCGACAAAGTCCCTTGTGCTGTCAAGCGGCATCCGCGTTGTGAAAGCCTGGCAGCTCGTTATCTCCGTCCTGTATTATCAATAGGTGGCTTCTTTCTTTCCAGTCATGTACAAGAGAAATTACTCAAGTCGGTGCACAATGCTGGGGGTAATAATAGACGACTGCTAAGACTCGCATCAAGAACCCAGAGGTATGGCGTCAATGGCGATTTGTTCCTTTGTGGAACAGAACATTGAACCCGTCGGAGTTGGTGTGGGACGGGCCATGGGTATTCAGTCTCACAGGCCTCAGGGCAACCGGAATTGGGGGTTGCGCAATCTTGCCCCAAATGAGCGCCAATCACCGGGGCGCGGGGTCTTGTAAAACCCCGATACCTTTCAGGGCGTTAGTACGTGCAGACAACGCGTGGACTAGACAGGCAGCTCGTAGTCCACAACCACAATGTTGAAAGAGTCACCGAGTATTATCGATCCTTCCTTCCTGCATTTGGGTTTTCCAAGTCTCGACGAGATATTCTACATCTAGCAGCCCTGAACACTGCCTCAATCTATTAATTCATGCTTTTCAAGCAGAGAGCTGAAACGATCAACAAGAGTATAGTTTAGTTTAGTCGGGGGTCAGAGCGGATAGGCTCGATGTTCAAGTCGTCTTGTACCACGTCAAGACCATGTTAACCTTTCAAGAGAAAGCTCCATAATAACTGGGTTGATGGTCCCATTCTTGGGCATTCGTTCGATCTAACGAATCGTCAAATCATCCTGGATCCACGGATCAGTGGGACCATGGGCATTTGATGAGCCAGACCCGCAGACAACCCCACTGGATTCTACCTTAAGGGGTTGAACCCGCAGTCTAAAGCTTCATCCCCGGCGCCCAAAGGAGAGAGATTCAGCGGGTTCAATCTCTCCAATAGATGCATCCATGGATCCATTGGTTGGATCTCTGTAATAGGCTGGCTTTAAGCCAAACTAGACCTCGCCATCCAACATCAGATCAATTGTTCATCAAGTGCCTCGAATGGTCTTGCGGCAAACGTACTACCGAATGAATGAGTGAATGACCCCCTTCAATTGATCCTTCATCCCCTCATGTGCCTCCCTCAGGTGCACCTTCCTTTCATCTTCATAGGCGTTTATAAAGTCCGAGGCCAGTTTCTCTTATCCCCGCTTCCGTGGGTAGTACCTGCCGCGCGTGGGAAAATAGGATCGAGGCAACTCTTCCATTGATGCGGGCAGGCATACTAGCGAGTGGTGTCGCCAGGCCGGACATCGATATCCGAGAAAGCAAGTAATTTTCTTTTGTCTGGTCGAGCCACCTTTGGAAAACCATCCTTGGACTCGACTGGGAACATTCGTCGCCGAGTCCAAGACACTGTTTTCCTTGTCCCCGCTCCAACAACGTGGAAGAGAAGAGACGAAGAAGCAAGGCAAGCGCCAATAATACTTGTACTCCATCAAAGTGGTACGAAGTACTTGTAGTTCTGGTTCCTGTGCTCTTTTGGTATCGAAAGTTCTTGCCATCTCAACCAAAACATTTGCTTGGCCACCGCCTCCGTGGCGTTTTGTTATTACCCTCGACCCCTGAACTATTATCGGCCGAGTTGATCTGGTCTGCTCCGTCAAGCCTTCTCCCTAAATTACTCAAGGAAGCCCATTTATCCTAGTCCCGAATCCCGGTTCTTCTTGAGCTTGGGAAGGTAAACCGGGAATCTAACCAAGAAAGAGAGACAGAGAAAGACAGAGAGAGAGAAACAGAAGCCGAATCAAAACGAGGTTCGAGAAGTAAAAAAGAAACCCGCCCAAGACCTTCTTAACCTCGAGAGCTAAGTCCCATTTGCACTGGTCTGCAGGCTCAACGCACCAACTCTCCTCCGGCAAAGGGACCCTCCCCCGGAGCCATCCCACCTTCATGCAGCTCCCAACTCCGATGCTCAAAATGACAGGGGTCGAGGAGGGGGTGGGAGTCAGGGATGCAGCCCGCCTGTGCAGAGGAGCAAAAAGAATGAAACCGAGAAAAACGAACTCGGGTTTTGTTTGTTCTAAATTCCGCCGGCCGAATCCCGCCCCTCCTCTGCCACACACCTCATACGGCTTTGGCGCGTGGGATCCTTTTGCCTCTGCTTCTTGTTCGCTGTCAAGGCGTGAAATGCTGTGAAAGTTGACCTACATCGGCACGTCTTTTCCGGGTCGGGGAGGGACATGAAGCAGTTTCCTTTGCAGCCCTCTCCCTTGCCTTCACTGTTCCTCCACCCCTCCCTCTTTCGGAGCAACTCTTAGGAACTCTGATCTGAATAACAATACCTTGACATTATCAAGAAGAAAAACGAAACAAGTGAGTTTATGACGGGGAAAGGAGGAGCAGACAAAAAGAGAGAGAATAAAAATGAACCAGGTGAGGTAGGAATCCGGAAACAGTGAAGCAAAGGGCTAGAGAGCACGAGCAAAGAAGCGCCACCGGAAGCGCTGCAAGTTTGCAACCACACACACCCCCTGGCTCCCGTTCGATGATACAAGCCTCATGTCCCCATTGTATTTTGTTTAATAGAACCAGCTCATGTCAATACCCCTGTCTGCTGCTTTTACTTGTTGGAGCTGTCACTTTTTTCAACCCTTCTATCCTTCCCTTCCCCCATCTTTCCCGCTCGTTCTCAGACACCCACCGGCTCTCTCTGCCCTCCTTTTTCTCGGGCTAGACTTGTTATCCGCTAGCCGACACCCCGGATCCCGTTGGACCCCAAACATAGCTCGCTCCAACTATATACATATATACATGAACCTCCTCCCTCTTGTCGGATCTCCTACCCCCATCCCACCACCACCAAAACAGCATTTTTAAGTCCATCCGATCACCACATCACAAGGACGTGAAGACGAAGACGAGCTCACACGCACCTATCAATTGCCTTGCGCCCTATTTGCTACGTATGTAAGCTAGTTTCTTTTCTTAGTTCCCCGCTCCGGTGGCTGTCCGGTCCGTCTTGGCAGTCATGTCCCGGCGAGGAATGGCCGGGGCAAACGCCAGCGTCTTTTGGTCTTGGCGAGTGGCGAGTCTAGCGCACAGGATACTTTTTCGGTTCAACGACAGGTTCTTCAAGAATCTAATACCGGTAGAAGTGAGAGCAAACCGGGAATGCCTGTGGCCTCCATGCGCCGCGCAGCGGCCCGGGAAACCAGCTAGAAGACGCAGACGAAGACTGCTAGAACACTACGGAGCTCTCCAAGATCTTGGAATCGTTGTTTCTCATGCACAGGTCGCTAACATACCACTAGACAAAAGCAGCACAAAACAAGGCATCTCGAGGCCTCATAATGGCTCCTCCAGCCGAAAACGACGCGTCCCACGCGGCGCCCCTCCACCGCGGGCACCCTCTCGTCCAACGAGCCCACCCTCGCCGAGAGGACGGAGCTCGCCCTCGCCGAGGGCCACGACGCCGACATCCCCTCCAACATTGGCTACGTCCTCGACGAGAGCGGCGAGAAGAGGCGGCGCCAATCCATCTCCGCGCAGCGCCGCGCCTCTCTCCAGCACCGCACCTCCACCTCGTCCGCCGTTGCGCCCGCCGGCAGCGAGGACCAAGATGCGGCCGAGGCCGACCCTGAGAAGGGTGTTTCGGACGGCGAGGTCGCCGACGAAAACATTGTTTGGTGGGACGGGCCCGAGGATCCTGAGAACCCTGCCAACTGGCCCTCGTGGAAGAAGGTCGTCATGTGCGGCTTCGTGAGCGGCTTTACCTTTATCACCCCCTGGCTTCATGTAAGTTCTCATCTGCTCCTTTTCTTTTCACTCCTTTTTCCCCGTCACGTCTCTCTTCACCGGATTAGCAATTGTCTATCCTCCGCACCAGCAGGAGACACGCGATCCATGGAATAGTCTCGGCTGACCAGTTCGATAGCCATGTTTGCTCCCGGTGTGCCCCAAATCATGGTCGAGTTCGAGAGCCGCAGCCCCCTCCTCGCTTCCTTTGTCGTCTCCGTCTACGTCCTCGGTTTCGCCGCAGGACCTCTCGCTTTCGCCCCGCTCTCCGAGATCTACGGCCGCCTCTGGGTCTACTTCGCCTCCCTCATCCTCTTTGGAGTCTTCATCATCGCCTGCGCCCTCGCCCCCTCCCTCTCCACCCTCATCGCATTCCGCTTCCTCAGCGGCGTCTTCGGCGCCTGCCCCTCACCAACGGCGCCGGTACCATCGCCGACATGATTGCGCAGGAAAAGCGCGGTGTCGCCATGGCCATCTTCAGCATCGGTCCCCTGCTCGGTCCCATCATCGGCCCCGTTGCCGGAGGTTTCCTTGCCGACGCCGAGGGCTGGCGCTGGATCTTCTGGGTCCTCGCCATTGCCATCGCCGTGCTCGCCATCGGCATGGCCATCTTTATGCGCGAGACCTATGCCCCCGTCCTTCTCGAGCGCAAGGCGGCCCGCCTCCGCAAGGAAACTGGCAACCCTCTGCTCCGCTCCAAGCTCGACACCGGCCTCTCCCCGCGCGACCTCTTTGTCCACAGCATCGTCCGCCCTTGCAAGCTCCTCATGTTCGACCCCATCTCCATCATCTTCGCCCTCTACCTCGGTGTTGTCTACGGCTACCTCTACCTCATGTTCACCTCCATCACCCAGGTCTTCACCCTCTCCTACGGCTTCTCCGCCTCCAACGTCGGCCTCGTCTTCCTCGGCCTCGGCGTGGGTTCCATGATTGGCGTCGTCTTCTTCTCCGTCACCTCGGATCGCTACATCAAAAAACGCGCGGCGGAGGCCGAGGTCAAGGCCGCCGAGACCGGTATTCCCTCCGAGGGCATGAAGCCCGAGTACCGTCTCGCCCCGCTGCCCATCGGCGCCATCCTGCTCCCCTCGGCTTCTTCCTCTATGGCTGGACCGCCGAGTACCCGGAAAAGATCCACTGGATCGTCCCCATCATCAGCCACGTCTTCATCGGCATCGCCATCCTCATCATCATGCTTTCCCTGCAAATGTACCTCGTCGACGCCTACACCATCTACGCCGCCTCCGCCCTCGCCGCCAACACCGTCGTCAGGTCTACCGCCGGCGCCGTGCTACCGCTCGCCGGCCTCGAAATGTACGAGAAGCTCGGCATCGGCTGGGGCAACAGCTTGCTCGGCTTCGTCTCTCTTGCTCTCGTCCCCGTACCCTTCTTGATCAAGAAGTACGGCGAGACGCTGAGGAAGAAGTACCAGCCCAAGCTTTAAGCCCATGTCCACTCTTCTTCCTTTCTTTATGCGCAGCGCACGCAAGTCTCCTTTTCGTTCGACTTTCACCTCTTTTTCTTTTTTTTTCGTCTTCTTTTTCTCCCCGATACCCTTGACTCCTACTTACTCGCCGCACCTTCTCCTAATTTGCAAAAACCAACATTTGCCTTGGCATCAGATACTCTCTCATAAGAGAAGCAAGATCCTTTCTACATCTGACAACAACTACTCTCCTCATTCCTCTACCGGGGCTCCTATTGCGGTCCTGCTAGCTTCATCTGTACACAGTTTTATATCCGTCCCCCCTTTTTGCCCTCTTCTCTTTCATTTTTGCTCGGGTTTATATAGCATCATAGCTCGCGTCTGGGTAAAAAGGTCAGGCATTATAGAATCGGCCGGGTATCTTTGGACCTGGCCAGTGAATTATAAATCATATCAAAGTTCATTCAACGTTTCTAGCGGGCAACCGCCCTTTGCTCTTTGCTTCCCTGTCGTATTCCCATCCTTCTTGATATCCCTCTTGAGTAATACCATGCCCCGTATTCGTCAACTCGTGTGTTTCTCGGTTTTTCTTTCTTTATTTGGCTCGCTTCTCACACGATTACCCAGCCGGGGAAAAACGAAAGCCTGGTTCTTTTCGTTTACATTCACGGGCATAAGAGTTCCGTTCAGCGTTCAAAGTGGGATAAAAAGACGACCGCCGGCGTTGGCGACGGGATAACCGGCTTTCGCTCTTGATCGAGTGGGCTGGGTGCAGCGCGCGGGGGAAAGGGGAGGGGGCAATCTCCGGACAGGTTGTGGGGGTTGAACCGGGTTCGCGGCACCGGCTCGAGGAGAAAGGGTGGGGAGGAGGAGGAGGGGAGAGGGAAGATAGGGCAGCACGCCTAACTTTCTTACAACGACTTCATCCTACTTGTGTATATTGTGAAGTTTAGACGAGGCCAAGCATGAAGAAGAAGAAAGGACCTCTTTGGGCTTTGGCTTGGCGCCCAAGAGTCGATGATACCGCGATGAGTTCGATCAGCTTGGTTGCTGCAGAGAGAGTCGACTGAGGGCTTTTGGCCGTATCCAATCAGTTCTTCGACAGGACTCACGCTCTCCGTGGGCTTGAGAGACGGCATACCCGGCCGTCAAGGTTAATCAAAAAGATGTTTTTACTGAATCTCGAACCTTTCTCTTCTTACGTGCCGAAGGGGGCAAAGGGGAGAAGAGAGAGTGAGGGGGAAGCAAAAGGGATCTTCTTCATGCCAAGACCAGCAGGTCCTTTGTACGATACAGATCACCACCTCCTTGACGCGTAACTTCATCGATTGGCCCCATCAAAAGACTCGACTGGGACGCCGTGAGCCTTCCTCCCTGCCGTTCTCCACTCTTTTCTTCTTGAGCAGGTGTTTTTGCCGCGTGAATGGACTCTCGTTATTGACAGGACAGAGGCAAGACAGGGCTGGGATCCCAGGCTAACATGCGACGCAGGTATTCTCCTTCTCCACCCAGCTCGCAGCTTTCTTCCAACGCTCCGATCAACAAGCGAGCGGGCGGATTAAGCGAAGGAGAGGAGGGGGGCAAGAAAAAGAAAGAAAAAGTAAGAGAAATCAGAGCTTCGGCCGACCTCTCAGCCCGTTTATTTCTCCAGACACCTCAAGTTTTGCGGGGCGATCTGACCCCAAAACTTGTACAGGTTTCTGGAAAAAGCCAGACCAGAATCTTGGAGGAGAGAGGAGACGTGCAGTCCACTGTCCTTTCTGGCTAAAACGAAAACTGCGGGAATGGCATGGGTAAACAGTAAACGACCATGGGCCCAGGAGGAAGGGTGGGGAGAAGGAAAGCAGAGGCGACAAGTATGTATCCGGAGTACTAGATGAGACGACAGTGAGCGGGCGGTAGTTGAATATATCCCGGGAATTAGATGCATAAGAGGGGATGGGGAACTTCTCCAACTATGAGGGCTGCAATTTTTGACCGAGGCATGACCGCCCGTGTTACTGCAGCTCGTCGATATTAAACCCTCGGACTTTTTTCTTTCTTTTGGACTTTTTCTCCTTCATTTCGTTATGGTCGACCAAGGGCTTGAGGTAGAACTCCCCTTCGTTATTATTATTATTATCATCATCATCGTCACCATCGCCATCGGAAGGCACTTTGTGAGAGTCTCGAAAGACCGTCATGGGATACACGGGGTGGGCGGGTGTGCAAGCACCACCGCCGGGCCTTCTCTCACCCGGAAGAACCCCGCGAGGCGATCAGCATGACCGACTGTTCGATTGGCGGCAAAACCCTCATTTGCACACGGCAGGGCTTCAAACGGCTCGTAGCCAAATTACCGCCCTGGGGGCTGAACGTGGACGGGCGAGACGTGATAAAAGGCGCCGCCGATGGCGAAGTTGCACATGCGCCAAGGCGCCGCCGATATAGAGGAGGAGCGGGTGCGCCAAGACCAAAACCTGCGGTTTTTTTATCCTTTGTAATACCTGTATATCGACCCATCTGACCCTCTACTGTATTATTAAGTTCTTCGTAAAGAGAGGAAAGAAAATCTCCCCAGGGTGCATTTGCCCGGAACAGTTGTTCCCCTTCTTCGGCGTAGGAACGGTAGCGAAGCACTAGTTTTCCGTCCTCGCCGCCCAAGTTCCGAAAGGCTTCTTTCTGCCTTGGGGATGGGATTTACCGCAAGAAAGGCTGGCCAGGCTTCTCCGATTGGCGTTAAACGTGGCTGCCCAACTCACACACGCCTGGGCGCCTCTTTGGACCAATGCACGTGAATTCCGTCACGATGGGACCAAGAGCCCTGCATTGAAGTTGCAGGAAAAACTCGATCGTGTTGTGGCCTCAGGGGGCTTGGCTTGGCTTTCCCTTGAAATCGCTTTTGTTTTGTTCTCGCTTGATCATTTTCAGCTGGCGTCGACCACCCAGCCCCCGTGTCTGTCCAAACAGCAGCTGCTAGCTGAGCTCGGGATGGGGCGCTAGAAGATGTCGCTGGGCGTGGGATGGGTTCCAGGGGTGTCCCATGGTACGATGAAACCCTGGCCCGACCAAGAGGACAAGCCCGGTGAGGTGGAGTGGCATGTTGTGTTATGTTGTTGTGTTGTGCTAGTCCGAAGTCACATCTTCGACCTTGGCTTTCCGGACCTTGCAGTTCGTATTGCCTCTTGACCTCAGCTAGGTGCATGTTGGTCCTGCAGGTTAAGCGGGGACGGATGCGTAGGAAGGCAAACATTGAATCGTGCTCCCAAGTATCGATGACGAGTGGCGTCGGCCGAGATCTTTCTTTGCCTGCTTGTTCTTTGTCGAAAAGAAAAATACTTCCCCAACTTGTTATTTTTCTTATTCCTCCCGGTTTCCTTACGGCCGAGGCCCGCCGCGCGCCTTGTCTTCCTTGATGCGATGGCTTTTGGGGGCTCATGATGATCGACCTTGTTAATAATTCCCGTCGGCTGACGGAGACGGGGAAAACAGCAGCGACAGGAGGATTTCTTTTTATTAAGGACTATTTCAGTGTGGGTTTCCCCATGGAAACCCTCTCAAGGTGCGCCTCACTGCAAGGGAGCTGGCGAGCACGCCAAGGGCGGTGGAAGTAAGGCCGAGTTGAATGAACAAGCGATCCGAGTGAGGCAGAATGGATTTCACCAGTCTCCGTTTGCTTTGAAGACGGTCTGGCGGGGCCAGTTCGCGCGTGGGGAGGCGTGTTGCAGAGTAGCTCTTCGCTTAGAAGAGACTGGAGAGCAAGGCAAGACTGCTCCCTCACGGCTTAAATGCCGAGATGTCTGAACTGCTCCGCAATGCCTTGTGTCACTCATGAAAGAGAAACCCGGGGGCTGATCGACATGGAGACACCACCTCCACAAAGTTGACTCCATCCCCATGTGCTGCAGGTTTGTGGGAACTTTTACAAGTCCACGTCAGACCTCTTCTATTCGCTGTCGTCGGTTGAGTGTTGATACTGTATGCCTTCAGAAACTGATTGGCTGCGTTGGTCACTATATTGGAAATTTTTAGTGTTCCATTGTGCTTCTCGAAATCACGAAATCCTTTCGATTAATTACCTCGTGAATATTGATGGGGTCAATGGGGGATTTGTTTCTTTCTTTGTTTCTCAATTCTCTTCTTCTTTGGCTGTCGACCTCGATCTTTCTTTGGGCTGGGATAAATGCTCCCAAGCCACCAACCAGAGCGAAAGAAAACATCTATGGATCCATCTATGGATGTGCCCAGCGTTAGCCCAGAGAGACTTGATTGATGCTCAGAGGCTGTTCACAAAGTGCTACAAGTGCCTTCAGCGAACTTGAAGGAGATTCCCCTCCATCCTCCTCACTAGTTGCACGAGTAGAGTAAATAAATTTTGTGCGCATGTCCCATTCCATGCCTGCCATAGCAAAGCCGGAATCTGGCATGTATAGATTAACGTTGAGGTGCTCGTACGAACAAGTACGCCAATACAGCACAGCGGGGGTTCGGTGCTTTCCGTGCTGTGGAGCGGAGCACGAGAGTGACCAAGCATCCATCTATGGATCCATTAACGAGGATCGTGCTAGCCAAGGTGGCCAGAAAAAGTAATACTGGCTTCCACACCCATCCTCGCAACTAGGGTTTGCTCGATCCTGGTCCAAGACCACGCTGGGAGTTCTACCCCACCCTGTGTGCCATCCACTGGGCCCATTCCACGAAAAGCTATCCGCTTCTTTCAGAGAGTTGTCTAAATAGCCATGCTGCAAGAAAGGCTTCGAGAATGGGTTGACCCTTGATTCTCAGTGTACATCTCCTTTGCACATATTGGCATCAAAGTAATGCTAGTTAGCCGCGTTTTGTGAGTGATGCGTAAGCGCTCGCGTCCTGATCCTGTATATACCGTGGCCTGCCATGCCCGGAAATTTTAACGAGGGTTGAAGCGAAGCGATTCCTCAACAACCTTGGCCATCTCATGACATCGATGTCTCATGAGGAGGGCACCCATTTGAAGGGCCGCCTAGTCAAAGCAAGACGGCGGAAACTGCGCTACAGGCGCCCCACCCGAGAAGGGAGAGGAGTGACGGGACAAAATTACAGAAGTGGTGGTGTTCGTGTGCGGGACCAGAGCCTGTCAAGGAGAAAGATGGAAGGCTCCATTCGTATTGTGTCTTTGTTGTCCAAGGCCAAGCTTTTTTCGTTTTCGTTTGTCTTTTGGCTCCTATTTTTCCATTCCCGGGAGAAGGACAGGACACTACCTGTGACATACTTCAAGTCCCCAAGATTGCAAACGGGATGCATTCGTTTTTTGCTAGTACCGCTCAGGTGGCTCTACTTCGATTCGTAAGCTATCGAGGGGAAGATTAATGCAAGCCGTATCCGAGAGCAGGATATTCACATGGAAAACATGACATCTAGCACGCAAAGGAAGCTGCAGCCCATCACTTCCTTGACTCAGGGCCAATCTGACAAATCTTCGCTGTCGAGATGAGAAGGCGCAAATGTTGGGCCTGCCAAAACCCGAACCAAAGAAAAGAAGAAAGAAGAAATAAAAGGACAAGGCCTTTTTAGGCTCTTGGGCTTCCTCCGCGCCTTCTCAAAATGGGTCTAGGTCGAATCGGCGCCAAACGGTCAATTTGAACAACGTGCGGCCTCTTCCTCTTGCGACGAAGATCGCCTGAACAGGGGTGGCTCGATCACCGACTCGATGGTTGATGGAGGATTGGTTCAGATGAATGGATGTTTTGCATTCTCCACCGTGTCCCAGCCCCAGTCTCCAGTCTCGACCCGTGCAACCGTGTCAGCGTGGACAAGTACCTGTATTATTCGTGTACATGGGGAAATGGGGATTAGGCGGCGTACGGCGTACGGCGTCTTTCGTCTTTCCCTCTCACTTTCCCGTGGAGTCGCGCCAGGAATCCAACTTGTCAAGGTGCATGCAAGCTGATTTTACCCGGATCTGACCAAAGTCTCAAAACCCGCCCTGGCTGGCTCCTTCCCGCCGACATGTCGTCGATTAAAACACCTTGGTCTCCACCGGGTCTTGGCCCTGGTGATGTCACCAGCGTCCTGCCCTGCCGTCCCCTGTCGCTCTTTGTCTGTCCCTCCCCAACTCACCCTTCATGTTCAATGTTCCTTTTTCTCTGCCAGTCGGCAAGCCTCTATTTTAACACATTCAGCTTCTTCCGTCCTTGCAGAAACAACCCCTGTCACGCTACTTCGGCGCGCCACCTCGTACTCAACCTTCTGCCATCCACTACCAAGATGCAATATGCCTGTCCCCATCGCATTAGTGGGAGCCAACAGCACGCAGAGGTAAGGAGTCGGGACTAGTTTGGGAGCGCTCGCATCCTGCGAAGGTCGAGATTTTCGGTCGTAGCGGCCAGGTCCACCAGCCAGACTCGGCCTTCCGATCGTGTCCAGTCAGTGTGGCCTAACCGTGGCGTCTGGCTGGTTCTCTCATAAATGAAGTTACTATGCCTCGTCAGCTCTCGCTGGCTCGTTAATCCATCATGTTGCGACTTCGATATCCACTTGGAGACACTCCGCCCTGCTTAATATCTGCAACACGACAGCCTTTACGCTGGACCTCGCACTCGCAGATCCGAAGGGAAGGTGAGATAGGAAGCATTGCTTTTCTCACGTCCCCTTTCTGCTGTGTGGCCTCCTTTTTTTCTTCCTCTTTTTTCTTCATCAATATCGTTGTCTCGCAAATTCTAGGCCCAGGGAGGCGTGATGTCTCCAACGGCAATACCCTTATTCAATTTTGCCATCTTCCACTAAATCCTGCGTTCCTTGTCTGCGTGTCTCGGGTTTTCTCCACCCAACGGCATCCCCACGACACTTTGCATTTGGAGCTCCAGTTTTCTCGTGTCGCTGAAACTTGGTCGTTTCCCTCTTGTCCTATCCTGTATAATTTCCTCCGGCTCGTCTCCTTCTCCTTTGTCGCTTTTCCTCGCTCTCCCTTTGAACTTGGCTCTTTGAGTGAACGATCAGAGTTAGGCATAGAAACAGAAACAGGGGGAAAGAAAGGATCTTCAAGACTGGCTCCCACAGAGATCAGCTTCATCGCTCCGACCTGCCCGCATCAGTGCTTGCCGCCCTTTGGCCAGCCGAGAGATCGTTGTCATGTTTTAACAGCCCAAACGGACACACGAAGTGCATCAATCTTTTTCTTTTTCTCTTTTTCTTCTTTTTGCGCTCACCCCTTGGGTATTTGGGCCCAACCTGGAACGAAAGACATCCAACTTCAAACATTCTCGAATTCGGGGTCCTTTGCTATTATATTCTCCCTATTAATATCCAGGGCTCTCTTTCTACAGACACCAGGACCCTAGCCACCGCGTGTGACAGCTACGGCATTGATACAACGCATCGCAAATCCACCGTCCGAGATTTACCAAGCTACGCGTCCTTCCTGCGTGCCGTCTAATTTTTTGTTTTCGCTTCCTCTTCTGTTTCGGCAGCCCTTACCAATCCCTGGACCTCACAACTTCCGGTCGTTTTATCCGAAACTTGATTGAAAGTCCCCCGACAGCCAAAGACATAGCTCATCCAGGATCCGCCACCTCCCCGGAAGTCCGTCCCGTGGCATGCCACGCAGCCAAGGGGCCTTGTATTTCTGTTCCTAAATGATGGGCGACGTCAATGACCGCCCGCCGGTAAAACGGCGAAGGTCCAGGTCCAGCAGCGTGCAGCGGATGCTCGACTTGGAGAAGAAGATCCGGGTAAGAAATTATCTCTTCACACCTTAATTGTCTTGCCTTTCCCTCTTTCCTTCTGCCTCGCCCCTCCTCTCAACCCTCCCCCTCCTTCAACCACCATCTTTTGCGTTGCCATCAGTCAAGATGGCTTACACAAAAACGCACAACACCTCGAGGGCTCCGATGGTGCCGTACTCGTACCCATACGCACTGAGGGTCTGATATTTCTCCCTCCCTCCCCTTCCTTCTATCACAGATGCACCAGGGGTTGTGGGGTGAGGTCCGGCGTGATCTTTTTGCTGACTCGTTTACTCCTTTTAGTTGGAAAGGTTACAAGCTGCACCTCGCAACTCGAGACATGCGTTGGGCCTGCTCACAGATCCCCCTCAGCCGGGCCCTTCACCTTATGCCAGTCCCAGGCACTCTTCTACCAACCTGCCCTCCCAGCCGTGGGTAAACCATGGCAGGTCCGCCAGCGAGATGAGCACCGCGTCACGGGCCGCGAGCCAGCCCGACCTCCTCCAAATGGCTCCTACTCTTCCAGAGCTCGGGTATCAACAGGTACAGCTGCCGCTAATGCCAGTCGCATGGCAATAGCACTTGCAACCGCACCTCCCAATCTTGAGTCTAGTCATGACCCCGTCTCCTCCAACCCCCAGACCCCAACCTGGGATCCCCAAGAAGGCGACAAGGACTGGAAAAAAGCCGCGGACAAGGCTGCCAAGGCCGCTAAGCGTGCCTCGGCGCAGAGACTCGTGAAGCCTCCTCCATCTGCCTCAAGAACGCCGCACCTGATGGCACGCCAACCTGCACCTGGACCGCCTACAACTGGCTACTCTAGCCAGAGCGAGCGCTCCAGTTCCTATGGACCCCCGGACCACGCCTCGATAGACCAGGGATCGAGGCGGTCTCGCCGCCGATCCGACTCCGTTAACTCGATTACCTCGGTGTCCTCCATTGCCTCCAAGATCAAGGCGTCTTTTGACCGACCCAGGGGAGGAGCACTACCCCGCGTGGGGAGCGTAATTCGGCCTTCCTGGGTGGCATCAAGCTGCAGAAGGAGCTGGAAGCCGAAGCTCAGTGGGCAAACATCCAGGCCGGGCCGGGGCAGGAATCGTACAATATCCCCGCTCGCCACATGTACCGACAGCCCGCAGGCTCTAGCGTAGCACGATCACACTCTCGTTCATCAAGCTGTAGCGCAGTATCGACTTCCAGCCTGAACCCACACCTTGTTCACAATCCCCGCCACTCGTGTTCCCACAACAACACCGATATCGAGGGCCACCCGTCGCTCTCCGAAAACCTCGACCGATCTCTCGTTCCGGTTCACTATCTCGATCGCCCTCTGTCAGCCCGGAAAGTTCCGACCCCAATCTTCGACGGGCAGGGGGCAGGGACGGTTCTCGCGGACCGCAGCCGGGATCCCGTAACGCGTCCCGTAACGCCTCGCGACTTTCCATTGACACCATGAGCCTCAATGGCGGCCCAGGGCCCCGGCCGCGGACTAGTGAGGGGCTCTTGAATGCTAGGCCTCGCACAGGCGATAGCCTTGGAGGCGCGGGATTAAGCGATATGGCTGCCCTAAGTGCCGTCCTAAAGAGCATCGACCTCGCAGAGGACATCGAAGAAGTGGGAAAAACGCCCGAGAAAGTCGAGGTGGTCCCAAAGCAGCCCCTAGAAAAACCAATGTCTGATACGAAGCGACGAAGCACCCTTCCGGCCGAAAACGGCACTCCGGTGCCTCCCAAGTCGGATAAAAGGACCCCACCATCTGCTTCAACGACACTGACACTTGCCAAATCCACGTCCAATGACCCAGCGCCGCCACCGTCACGCCGCCGGAACAGCTCCTTTTGGGGTTGAAGCGCTCCAGTATCCTCTCGCCGATGAAAGCACGAAACGCCCCCGGAGCCCCTCGCACCACCCAACTCGACTCCGAGGCCGCCGCAGGCTCCTACTCAGCCCAAACCCCCATCCAACAGAAGGCCGTCGCCTCAACTCAAGAGGAGCGCCCCCACGGACGAGTGCCATTCGGCAGTTCCGAGACGCTGCAAAGGCCGCGTTCCATATACGCTCCCCTTCTGCCGCGCGGGGCAGGAGCGCCAGCGTGGCCTCTGGTCAGCTTTCACCCATTGGCCCAATCGCCGCCAGCGGCCAAACGAGCCCCTTCCCCGGACTCTCTGGAGTAACAACACCAGTCCCTGCTGAGACGCCCGCGGCAACCGAGCCGTCCGACCCATGGTCGTCCGCTAAGGCGGATACAGCTGACGCTCGAAGTCGTCCTCCACTCGCACACCAGAACAACACGACCCGGGGCGCCGACCGCTCTTCCGCGTCGGTCTCCTCGTACGACACCGCGCACTCCCATCATCTGTCGACGGTAACCCCGAACACCTCGCGTCCCGAGTCTGAGAGGGGGATCGTAGCCCCGCTAGTCGCAGATGACGGCCGAAAGTTCCTACTCGGCCGCGATAGGTCCGGCTCACCCGCGATCACTCGGCCCTTGGCGGCGGTCGGGGCTAGGAATGCACCCACACCACCACCGGGACCAATGAACGGCCGTCGAATTGTTCGAGTGAGCAGCGGAGGTGATATATTAGCCAATGGGACAGCGAGTCTACGCCCAAAGGCCGAATCTACTACCTGGCCACTAAAGCCAGAATCGTCGAATCAAGAAATCGACGCCGAGTGGACGCAGGTTTCGGCCCCTCTCAAACAACAAAGCAACCGTCAGCCTCTAGACTCCTCTCTCCTCCCTCGTTCTTTTGCCAGGCACCACGCTTCTAGTTCGATTGACAGCAATATTTCCACCCCGACACGGTAGGCAGGGGCAGTGGTGCCTCGTCGCCCATGATCAGGAGCAGAAATCAGATGAGAGGCTATAGCGACGATACAGCATCCGTGAACTCGGACTTGTATGTCCACGGCTCTCGCGATACCCAGACACCGCCTTTGAACTCGCCCTATTTCGAAGCAGCAAGGAGGCCGGTGGTTAAAGGAGCTGCCCGTCCGCCAGGTGCCTCTCCTCTCTCGAAACCGCCAACAAGTCGATCCCATCTTGCGGATGATCAGGTGGGAGACACCTTGGATAAGGTGCTTGTTCAGTGCTGTAGCTGCCGATACTTCCACGACATGCCGAGCGGGATGCATGAGCGCATGAGGCTTCACGGGGAGGCCAAGCGGTCTTTGGGCACAAAGACACCCATCATCACGGCGTACACGCCCAAAGCCCCCGAGAAACCGAGCACCCTAGCCGTACGATGCCCTTGGTGCCGACACGAGATGGGCATAAAGTGCTGTTCCGGATTCGTCGCAACTGTCCACCTCAAAAGAAGCTACATTAAAAACTACATGCTTACCTCCATCTTTCATACACATCAATTTTTCCTTTCTCGATGCTACATTTCCATCCGTCGTTATCTAGAACATATCGAGGCTTCCTTTTTTGTAAAAGAGCCTTGCCTGCATTCGCTAAAAGGGGATCATGACTCTACCCTTTATGATAATCTCTCTCTTTTTTTCTTCTCTTATTGTTCTGCACGATATGCGCATAGCACAGGCCTTGTTATAGAGCGGGTTCCGGGAAGGCTTCAGGCCTGCAACATGTTTTTTATTGGGATCATCTCTAACGGGTCTACCGTGTTGGCATATACACCCTTTCTTTTCCTCTCTTTTCCTCGCCGAGGTGCGACTACGAACCTCTCCACTGGATGGACAAGATGGCACATGTTCTTTTGGGTTAGCCAGCGGTAACCGCATCTTCTACTCTTGTATATTTTGAGAAAGCATATAGTACATATCATACAAGTACATCAAGGTGTTGACACTTCTACATACGCTATCCCTGCCCCTCAACGTTTCCGTGAGTTACATCAAACAGAGCCCCTTGTGTAGCGTAATGGTTCGTTGCATAGATGGCCCCCAAGCTGCATGGACACGCGGAGCTAAGGTCCTACATGCGTCTCTTGGAGAGTAAACGGTCCCAGGGACGGCAACACCGTCATTGGCGAAAAGGACGCCCCGGGAAGCCTCGAGCCACATACTACCACGCCTGCCCGGGAACCTTGTTTTCGTTGGCGGTGTTCGCACTTGCGCTCATCCTGGGATTGCGGCCGAGGGGACATTTATGCCGAATTCAGGGAATTCCAATGTCATAGGTGTATGGAAGAGTGCGTAGAAACGCGTCGTTGGCTGGGGAAATCCGGGGTCCGGAATGGGAGAAGTGAATATGGCTGAGACATACATGCAGAACTGGTCCCCCTCAAGCAGCTGCCAACCCGGAAAAAGAAATTGCACGACAACGAAGGATCGACGTTCTACACTGTAACCGCCGAGGTATGATGATGGGAGGGGAGGGGAGAGTTTCTTGAACGAGGCTCGGAATGGGGTGGTGAGAGTAAGTGTGGGCAATCGATCTTGCTGGGGAGCTTGAGCCTCTTTGTTTAGTCTGCTTGCGGCGGCTGGGAGGACTAGGGTGGTTGATGGGTTGATGGTGATTAGCATGCAGGGCTGAATGGTTTCTCTTCCTTCAGCTCTGATGTTATCCTTCCGGAATGTGATTGTGTTAGTGAAAGCGTGTAGCGCATGACACTGGTATCATCTAATCTTATCTCGTAAACGAGCTTGTTGGCGTCTTGAGCATCAAATGGATTTCACACTTTATGCGACAGAAGAGATGCAGATATGGGTACGTATAGGCGTCCACTTTTCTGATGTCGAGATGATGCTCGGAATGCTGTGATCGTGCCCTATCAAGTCAGATACACCATATTGAATTCCACGAACAGAAGTGGGTCGCCCAATTCTAAGACTTGGGCTAGCTATGATGACTATGCAGACCCGTCTCTAAATATCTATTCATCTCATCTCATGCTGTTCTTTTCCTTCTATCAATGGTGGGAGGGCCGTGGGTAGGAAGTAACCTTTGAGTGGGACCTCGTGCTTAATCGGGGCCGCAATCTCGGGGGCCGGTGCTCGCGCAAACGGGTGTTCTCGGAAGCTGGTCCACTTTCAACGCCGGACGGGAGTGACGGAGCGGCGTGGCCCGGCTTTGGCATGGAGACTATTAGGATGCAGAGTTTGGCCTTGTGCACAGCTCCACGTGTCTACGACTCTTGTTGGGACAGGGGCTGAGTGGGAGGCCCAGCCCAGCGGAAGATTGGAGGACGTGCGTGATAAACCCTTGGGGGACCTGATGAACTACATATGGGCTTTCAAAAGATCATTGATGAATCATTCAGCTAGTAGACTTGTTGTTTCTCTAGCATGATATAGTCTATTTGAAGAGTGCGAGCGGAGCGTGTAAGTTGTATAGGGCGGAAATCGAGACACAGAACTACAGGAGAATATGTTTCCGAGCCATTTAAGCAGATATCGGAACAAATGTGTTGGGGTGACGCTAATTAGCACTTTGAGTGCGCGAAGCATCCATTCTGTGGATCCCCAAAGCTTGGAATTTGATACACGTCTCCTTTGGTGGTTCATGGGTAAATTCATTCCTGTGGCGGTTCGAGGACTTCATTCTTGAGTCTCAGGTGGAGAATCTGATGATTCATGGAGAAGCGTTCCCTGGATCGTAGTTACCCCTCGAGGCTGCTTGTGTTATTTTTCTCTCTTTTTTTCTTTTTTTCTTTGATAAAGACGAATGAATAAAAACAGGAGACAAATCATTTGCCAATGATCAATTTGAATAGAACCACCGAATAGGTGCGCTCAGTGGCCGTTCCGTCAATCATTTCGCAAGCAGTTCAATTGGAGAGGGAGGCGCGAGCGGCGTGCGCACTGGCACTGAGTGGCTGCGCTGAATGCACTTGCCTTGGAAAGCTCTCCACTCCGTCACTGAAGGTCTCCAAGAGACAGTCAATCCAGCTGTCAGACACGGAAGGAGATTGGGGAAGGAAGACACGAGGGGAACCAAACCAACACGCAGTGACCCCCTCCCTTCCGCAAAGGAGAAAAAAACAACGGCCAATGGAGGGAAAGAACAAACGTCAATTCGAACAGGAAAAAAACCAGCAAAACCTCAATAGCCTACAATAAGGGGGCGATTGAAAAAAATCATCATCGCTCTTGGCCCATCCGACGAATTGATTCCTGCGAAATATCATATCTCTCTTTTCCTTTTCTCCCTTTCCCATCCCTTGGAGAATGCGATACATCGATGGCGACACTTAGCAGATCGTCGCGCAGACCCGAAGACAACGCACTACATCACCATCATCACATTGTCGGCAGGCCGACCGCCACGC
The DNA here is from genome assembly GCA_949357655.1 of Parascedosporium putredinis. NCBI lineage: Eukaryota > Fungi > Ascomycota > Sordariomycetes > Microascales > Microascaceae > Parascedosporium > Parascedosporium putredinis. The sequence goes on from CASHTG010000019.1 coordinate 1,747,323, forward strand.
ACCACCACCTCATGGCGACCTCGGCGGCACGCGCCAACACCGCTGCCGCCGCTCTCGCCACGCAAACCAAAATATCCTCTCTCGAGGCGCGAGCGGACGCGTCAAGCGGGCCCTCGATGCGACCGATTGCGACCCCGATGATAAGGTCATCACCAAGCGTTCGAGAATTACGGTCGATATTCCCGCGCGAGCCGTGAATACTGGTGGTACAGTGGGCGGGAGTGGTGGCAGTGGTGGAGTGGTGGGAACGACGGGTGACGGGGCCCGCCGGTAGCGGCGACTTGGCGGGTTCGGGCACTGTGCTTCAGAAGGGTGCCCCCATCCCAGCGTGCCAGGGGCCAAAGCAACAGGCGGTTCAGCAGGCTGGACCACCTGCTGCCGCCGACCACGGCAAAATCGACCCCCTGACGGAAAACAAGGCGAGACACGCTTCGGGGACGAGGCCACCAGACAAGCGGAGAAAATTGACGCGTCGAAAACTAATAACACGGACAAGCTCACCAAAAGCCAGGAGAAGGTTCGGAATGGGATCCAGCATGAGCTTGACAGGCTACAGCCCGCCTCCGCCGATGCGAAACCCGAGGGCCGCAAGCTGAGGTCCCAGGAGACTATACGGTTCAAGAGCGAGCTGTCGACGTACTTTCCAGAGTACGACGAAGTCATTGGGAACGATCCCAAACAATCTCGTAAGTACCTCGGATGTCGTCAATTGCGTCTCTTCCAAAACTACGCGCGGCGTTGTCGTATGGTGTCTCGTGACTAACCTTGGGGCGGCTCTAATAGATCTCCTGAATCTCGAAACTCCAATCATCATAGTCGAGTCCGCACATCCTCTACTAGAAACGTCAGAGACCGCAAAGACAAACGCCCGGAAGCGGCCTCTCAAAGAACAAGCCTCACACGACACAGGCTCCTTGACCGATAATCTTAATATTGTGCAGCACTATGGGGACGCGTTATTTGACGATTTATATGATTCGCAACGAATCGATTTCGGATTTCTCGAAGCCAGATTAAAGAAAAAGCTGCCGGAAGATCCTTTGCTCGACACATACTACGAGCCTACCCACAAGAAGGCTGAGCGGACGGAGAAGTCTATTCGAAACCGAGAGAGGGGCGTGCCCAGCATGAGCGTGATCGCATCATCCGGCTGCTTGATGGCCTCCAAGGCCATGACTGGCTTAGGATCATGGGTGTCAGCGGCATTACGGAGAGCCGCAAAAGTCGTTCGAGCCCGCGCGAGATTATTTTATCAAGGGTTGCCAGGCTATCCTGGATAAGTTCCGTCGATGGACCCTCGAAGAGAAGAGGCGCAAGCTCGACCGTGAGCGCAAGGAAGCGGAGCAGAGTGAACCACAGCCTGCCTCTGGCATGCTGCGGAGCGGTTCGTCCGCCCCTCGCGCCGAGGACGAACCCTCAGGTGCGGGCGATGACGCCTCTGTTGTGAGCGATCCCAATAGTGATGTGGACGCTTCCATCGCGAAACAGCTGCAGGAGGAAGCGTTAGCAAGGGCCCAAGTAGCAGCCGAAGCTGCGGCCGTGATGGCGCAGCCTCCGAACCGACAAAGGCAAGCAGTGAGACAAAGCAGCCCGCGAAGCGTTTGCGTGGCAAGGCGGCTGCTGCGAAACCCACTACGGCGTCCACAAGCAAGACATCGGCTGCCAGGAAGCCCGCGGAGCCAGTGGCAACCAAGCCTCCCAAAGAATTTACCTCATTCTTCAAGAAGAAGCACGAGCGCGATGCGGCCCTTAGCCGGGGACGCAGATCAGGTCGTAAGATTCTTGCTTGGGGCCTCCCGCTCCCCGATATGCCCGAGGCCGAATTTGATCTCCTGACGATTTCAAAGATTTCGAGGGTGCTAATAAGGGTAGCGCACGGAAGAAGAGGCGCGACAAGAGGGCCACCAGGGTTTAAGATTCTGCTCAAACGCACTTGCTACTACCAGCTCTGCTACCTTTATTCTCACTCCTTCCCCTCCCCCTTTTGAACTCTTCGCTTCTCTCCCTCGTGTTCAACCTTTTTTTTTCTCTCACATTTTCATTACATCATATTCCTTTCGGTTGGCGTTAAGGGGCAAGGCAATCTTTGCATGACGAACCATGGAAGGCGGGTACGGAAGCTTGGAAGGTATTGAGCAAAGGAGAATTCATTGGCAGGCATATTTCTAAGCTTGCTTTATTTGTACTTTCTAATTCTTTGGGCCACTGGCCAAGATACTGAGAAAGAATTGAGGTCGGAGAGGCCTCGACCTGTATGATATCATTTATTGAAAGAGAAGGGGGTGGAGTAAGCTTTTGCATGGTCTCCTCGACCGACAATGTACTTTTTCTCGTTCTCAAGCTCAAAGCATATACAATGATATGAGACTGAGGCCCTTGACGCTTTACGAGGCTGCGTAATACCTCCCCGACTCCAATGGGATGAGGGAGAGGAATGTCGGTGAATGGTGCTTCGACAGTTTCAACAAGTACATGTAATAGATGAAATGTGCACGTGCATTGGGTAGTTGGAATTCATGACCTCTAAACTTGTCAAATCATACAATATCTACTGTGGATGCCGTCGAGTGAGCACAAGCAAGAGCTCCAGACCAGCCTCAGAGTGAGCGTCTTCAATCCGACGTCGCGAAAGAGTGAGGATCCCCTGTCAGTTTCCCGGGATTGGCTGGTATTTGGGTGTGGAGCCAGTCGAGGTACTTGGCTGTTCGCTGTGTGGCCCACGTTGGGCAAAGTCACCAGCCAGTCGCGTCACTCCGCAAGGCTACCAACGCCAGCTTCCGCAAGCTTCAACCTCTTCGCTGGTTCTGTCCCACCATCCTCCACCACCTTCAATCCATCGATTCCGCCCAAAACCGACACCCCCATCGCTTCGAGCCCGGCTCGTCCTCGACAGACGTATATCTTTCTTCCAAGGCAGCACAAATAGCATCGCGAACCCATCCGAAGCATCGTTTCCCTTGCCGATTTTAATCCCTCCGAGCCGACGAAATCCTACCCATCGACCGCGGAACCTCCCATCATCACCAGGACCTCCAAAAACCCCCTTGCGGCCGGCGGCAGGTAACACTCCCTCCCCCTGCTTTCTTGAACTCGGCGCTTTCACTGCTTTGGCTACGCCGCACCCATCGTTCTTCTGCTGGTCGGAATCGGGTGGGCTCTACTCTCGCGCGAGGGTTTCGAGTTAGGGAAATCTTGTCGTGCTGACGCATCAGCGCAGAGGTCTTGGATTCTATTTTTCTTTCTTTTTCGCTTAGCTCGCCGCCTGGCTCATCGAGCGCTCATCGGGATCTCGTCGAAGTATCATACTCGACCCGGCCGCGCGAACCTATTCATGCATTCATCTACCTAAGGACGAGCCCGCGCACAACGAGCCGGGGTGCGCCATCGAGAGGGAGGCGCCGCGTCGACAGACCGTCGCGGGTCAAGGGACAACCCGAAAAGCGCTCTCCCCTTCCACGCGAGGGAGACGTTGGTTCCCTAGCCGCGAGCACCCTCTGCTTTTCCCTTGTCACTCCTCGACGCCCCTTCCTTTCTCCTTCTTCTTCCCTTTTTTCTCTTGCTTTTCCGCGCGGCATCAACGCGAAGCCAGCCTTGATAACGCTGGATCTTGCCTTCTCCCACTGGCGCTACTTACTCTCGACCATCAGACATCATGGCGCCGGCTATAGGAGGATTTCAGGACGTGAGCGATACCGAAGACCGCGACAAGGCGCACTTTAGCGATGAGGAACCGCCGCCGATCCGGGACGCTCCTCCGTCCAAATACTTCCTTATCCGACAGGACGTCGAGCTGGAGATCAACTTCCTAGAGCGCAGTGTCAAAGGCAAGACGGAGATTATGGTTCACGGACTTGATGGCTCAGCGCTCCAGGACATTGCCATAGACGCTCGACAGTGCACAATCGAGACGGACAAGATCACAGTACAAAAGTATCGCAACGGGCAACCCCTCGGCCCCCAGTCCCCGCACCCGCGACCTACGTCGATCCCTATCACCTCTTGACTACCCCAAGCTCTATCAATGGAACGCTAAGCACGCTGCCATCCGAAAGATACGCCTACGGCCCTTGACTAGAACTCGAGACACCGACCTACCGGCGGAAGACAGGAGGGCGGCGGGCTGCACACCAGTGGACGGATCGCTGCAAATCAAGATCAAGCCCGACGACACACCCGGGAACCAGCGCATCATTGTGCGGAAGCCTTCGGCAAACGGCGCCAACTTCTCACTAGATGGGCGGGCGGATGACGAAACGTCATACCTCGTCTCTATCCCCTTCGAGACCAAGGACATGCGAGACGGTTTACATTTCGTTGGGATCGAGCCTGGTGATATGCGGTATCCTCACGCGTACACGCGACATTCCTACGAACCCGGCACCGCTTGCTCCTTGTTCCCCTGTATCGACGACGCGGGCGCCTTGGGAGACTGGAAAATATCGATAAAATGCCCCAGGACTCTCGGCGACGTCCTCCATCAGCCCCTCGTGACCCAACGACAGGCCAACGGGAACGGTGGTGGCGACGACCAGTCTGCGGACGCCACGGCGGTGGAGCACGTGCTCAGCGAGGAAGACAAACTGCTGGAGATGACTGTCGTCTGCTCGGGTCTCCTTACCGACGAAATCATCGATCCCGCCGACGAGCGCAAAAGGTCATGACGTTTGAGGCCGAAAAGGCCACATCGGTCCATAACATAGGCTTTGCTGTTGGCCCTTTCGAACACGTTGACCTGTTCTCCGATTTCCGCACGGAAGAAGACGACGAGAAGCTCGGCGCGAGCGCCCTCAAAATCCACGGCTACTGCCTGCCCCGGCGAGCAGATTGGGTCAGGAATACCTGCGTCGCTCTCGCCACCGCTGCCGACTATTTATCCCTTACCTTTTCCGGTTACCCTTATGACAGCTACAAGCTCTGCTTCGTGGAGGATCTTCCCGAAGATACGCTACCCCTCTACTCCTTCTCCTTCATTTCCACCCGACTCCTGTATCCTGAGAGGATGATCGACACCGAAGTCGACGTCACCCGTATGCTGGTGCACAGCCTCGCCACCCAATGGAGCGGCATCTGCGTCCTGCCAAATACGCGTCGAGACCGCTGGGTAACGACGGGCATCGCTTATTACATGACGGATCTCTTCATGAAGAAGATTTGCGGCAACAACGAATACCGTTTCCGGATTAAAGTCGCCGCGGACAAGCTCGTCGAGATGGACGTGAACCGCCCTTCGCTCTACGATCTCGGCCAATACCTGCACGTGGGCGATTTCGAGAGGGAGTTTATGGATTTGAAGGCACCGCTGGTGCTCTTCATCCTCGACAAGCGCATCGTGAAGGCGACGAGCGGTTCGCACAACCTGACGCAGATCCTCTCGCGACTCTTTACGAAAGCCAAGATTGAGGGTGATAACGTCATCACAACCAAGAGTTTCCGCAAGCTATGCGAGAAGTCGTCCAAGTACAGCCTCGACACGTTTTGGGAGCAGTGGGTATTTGGATCCGGATGCCCACGCATCCAGGTCACGCATCGATTTAACAAGAAGCGACTGTGTGTCGAGATGACGATTAGCCAGGTGCAGAGCGACGAGGATGCCACGCGCAAGGAGATGCTGCCCTCTGACTTCCTGCGTGCCGTCAAGGAGAAGCAGTACGGAGTTGTTGCCGGACCGGTGCAGCCGCTCTTCACGGGCCCCATCACGATACGCATCCACGAGGCGGACGGGACCCCGTACGAGCACATTGTCGAGATCCGGGAGGACACGGCGCAGAAGCGCATGGTGAAGTTTGACATTCCCTACAACACCAAGTACAAGCGCCTCAAGAGGCGCCGCGAGAAGAAGCAGGCGAATGCGGGTGCCGCCGCCGAGGCAGCGGCGGCCGGCAATGACGAAGGCTTCCTCTACTGCTTGGGCGACACGATCAGCGCACCGGGTGACATGGAGCGGTTCCTAGCGGAGGAGTACAACGAGGCAACGGAGCGGCAGATGGACGCGGAGTCGTACGAGTGGCTGCGCGTCGACACCGACTTTGAGTGGCTCTGCTCCATGAAGGTCGGCATGGCGCACTACATGTTCGTGTCGCAGCTGCAGCAAGATAGGGACGTCGTTGCCCAGGAAGATACCCTCCTCTACATCCAGCGGGAGACGCCGCATCCGGTGGCCTCGACTGTGCTGGTCAGGACGCTGATGGACATCAAGTACTTTCACGGGATCCGCACGATGGCGGCCGAGCTCCTCCGAAGTCAATGTAATGAAGCCATGGGCATGCGCGGCATGACGCAGCTGGAGATGGCGTTCCGCGACCTGTTTTGCATCCCTGGGACGAACACACCCAAGCCCAACGACTTCTCGGATAAGCGGCAGTACTTGGTGCAGTGCGCCATCCCCGAGTCCCTATCCCAGGTGCGGGACAGAAATGGCAAATGCCCGCTCCATATCAAGCGCTTCATCCTAGACATCCTGCGGCTGAATAACAATAGCCAAAACGACTTCAACGATGACATGTACGTGGCGAAGCTCATTTCGTCCGTGGCCAACTCCCTCATCACAAACAGTGATGCCCAGCAGAGCATGGCGTTTACGTTTGACGAGGACGAGGCGGACACGGAACGGGAGGAGCAAAAGTTTAAAGAGGAGGCTCTGGAGGAGATTAACCGCCACCTTCGGAGGGACGAGTGGTCACATTCCCACCATAACGTCTGGACAGTTGCGGGCCTGGACGCGAAGCAGCGGCTCATGAAGGCAGGCGTGATCCCCGTCGATGGGCTGGACTTTGTCAAGTACCTCCAGGACGCGACGTACGACGGGGTGAGGATCAAGGCGTGGGCGGCGCTGGTGGATCTCGGATTCATGATTGAGCCCGTCATCTTTAGGCTCTTCATGTGTTGCCTCAGCACGGACAGGTCGCCGTATGTGCGAGACCGGCTGATGAAGATATTTTGCGAGGGCCTGGCGACCATTGCCTTTGGCGAGTACGCGAAGCCCAAGACGTCCGCGGGGCCCTCCGCCAACGGAGCGGCGGCGATTAAGAGCGACCCGGACCTGGACATGGCGGACGCCGACGACGACGGGCTCGTGGTAGTTAATAACGAAGCTACAGAGCGCGCTCACAAGGCGCAGCAGGAGCTCGCGAGGCGCAAGAGGGACCTGGACCTCGCGCTCGGCGCGCTCAAGAAGGAGATGGAGTCGACGTACGTGGACGTGGAGAGGGAGCTGCAGCGGGCCGTGTGGAAAGCGATAGACTCGCCGGCCATGGGCCGCACCGAGAGGGTCACCCTGCTCGAGCTGTGCGCGACCATGTTTGACGAAGCGGATCGCTGGATCATTGCGTTGCAGTATCCGAAGCGGTGGAAGGTTTCTCGTGGCCCTCACCATCGCGCTTACCCTGCAAGCGTACGTTTTGCCCTTGTTTGGTTTCTATCAAAAAACTTTTTTCGGTTCGTTGCTAACCCTTGTGAATCCCCGTTTAGTTAAAGGTCACCTTCAAATCCTACTATCGCACCAAGCCGGTGCACTACGAGCCCATCCCGGCGGTAGTACCAGCGGCGCCTGCGCCCGCGCCCGCGCCCGCCGAGCCGAAGAGACCACTCATCCTTGCGCGCTCGTCGTCCATCAAGGTCAGCCGCCCGTCCATCTCGGCAACGTCCGGGGCGGCGCCCACGCGGCAGCCACCCCTAGCAGCGAGCGGCCCACTATTTCCGTCACGGTGCCAGGCCACGCGGACTCCATCGTGGCATCCCCGCTTCGGCAGCGGCGGCAGCGTCGGCGGTGGCGGCCACGCCTAAGCCACAAATTGAGCGCAAGAACACGCTGTCCATCTCGACCACGTCGTCGAACAAGTCGGCCAAGCGGCCCCGCGATAAGCTTCAAGAGGGCCAGCTCGCGGGGAGCCCGGCGCCCAAGAAGGCCAAGATTGACGGCAAGGTTGCTCTCAAGAACGAGAAGACGCCCAAGGGCGACAAGTCGTCCAAGTCGGGAGCTGCGGTGGCGGCGACGCCCGCGGCTGCCGCTACCGCGTCGACAACGACACCGAGAATGGGCACGCCCTCGAAGCGGTCGCGCATCGTCACGCTCAGGCACCCGCGCTCCGCGAGGTGCTCAAAAGGTGCTGCTCAAGCAGAGCCTCAAGCTCGGCTCGTCATCCTCGTCGTCGAGCAAGGCCGCGGGCAGCTCCTCCTCGTCTCCGTCCAAGGCGTCGATCCAGGCCAAATCGGCGAGGAAACCCCTGCCCATGGGGCCGGCTGGATCGTTTTGCCAGCCGCCACGAACGGCGGGGAAGGGTTCCGTTGCCCGGGAGCAAGGCCGCGGGGTCATCGCCTGCCCCTGCGGCGGCGGCGGCGGCAGCTGCGCCGCCACGGCCAAAGATTATGCTCAAGTTGAAGCGTCCGGATCCTCCGTCGTGAGCGGCTCGATGAGATGTAGCCTAGTCTACTGCACAGGTGCGGAGTTGGACAAGAGCAATCTAGGAAGATGGGACGGAATCAATGCTACCCTCCCACTTGCTTTGTTTCTTCTGTTCTCTTCGCACTCTATCTTTATTCTTTTGTTTCTTTGTTTTTTCCCAAAAACTCTCTGGTTTACTTGAAAACTTTGCTTCTTTTCCGTTTCTGTTCTCCACGGTATGGTCAAGCATAAGGGGGTTCATGACCGCGCGGCGTTGGTACAGCTGACCTTTGGAGGCAACCCTCGTTTCTTTTTCTTTTTCTTTTTCTTCTCTTGCGTTCTTCTTTTGTTTCTACGAGTCGGGGCTTTTGCCTGCATTTTTTCCCTTATTCCTCCCTCTCCGGACGGCTTCGTCGTCCTTTATTACCCTTTCTTCCTTTTAGTCTCACTTATCTGGTTTTACACCACTTCCTTATGTAAAGCGGCTACTGAAAGCCGCAGTTTCGCCCTTTTTTTCTTTCGTCACGGTTTACTGAGGAAAGGATGGGCTGAAAACAAGAAAACTATCAACAATGATGCACATTATTACCAAAGAAGAGGAAGAAGATTTGGTCTCTGTTTCTATCTTTCTTTTCCCCAAATGCGGCGGGGTTTCGCCCGGAGAGAGAGAGAGCGAAAGCGGTTAAGGATACAGAGAGAGAGGGAGAGGGAAAAGGGATCCGAATCGCCCTTTTCTTATCTCCGTTTTCCTATCTTTCTGCTTCAAAGTGTATGTTAGACGAGCAAATAACTTTTTTTCCCCAACTTTCCTCTTAGTCACATTGTTTGCCTAAACGGAGCGCGGGATAGCTAGCTGCGCTCTTAATACATGGTTTCTTAGAGATACAGACGAGACGTGCATATCTCGAGGTGATGTCCGTAACGCAAGATGCATACCGTACCCTTTTTCTTGCAGTTTTAGTCTCTTCTCCTTTGAAGAGAGATTTCGGCATAGACGTCCATGAGGGTTCTCCCGTCTTCCAAGAGGGACGCTGACACTAGCGTTTTATGCACAAGATTTTCATAGCATACAGTAAATATCAAGTCTCGAATCACATAGCAAAGCACAGTAAGTGGTAGTTGACGAAGAAAAGAAGGGCTGTTTTACGTCGAGGATGCGGGTAAAAGATGAAACAAACAGCGAAAAAGCCCCGAGTCTATTATATACAGCCATCATTACATGTACGTAAAGAAATGGAGGGGCCATGGTTTTGTCCAGGTCCTCATGGGACCCTTTTTGGTATTATACATGATGGTTCTACAAAAACCCTTTCTTCTTCTTCGTCCTTTCTCTCCTCATTTTCCATCCATTTCTCTGTTTCTCTCTTTTGCCTGTCTCGGTTCCCCGAGCCTCAAGGGTGGGGTAAACTCAGAAACATGGTCTGGAGATGAGAAGGGACGGAAAACGGTTCGAGAAGCAAATGAACATGCTAGATTACCCGAGACCCAACAGGAAAAAGAAAAATAGAAAACAAGAGAGGGATACAAACGTAAACTAGAGAAATGAGAGTAGAGCCAAAGCAGAGACACACAAGGGAAATAACAAGGTCAAAATGAGGGAAAGAGAGACAAAGAGAGATCTAAGCCATGTAAGATAGTGAAAGAGAGAGTGTGAGAGAGAGAGTCATGTCCTAGGCGAGGCGCCGAAAAGGTAGAGAGTGGTTTTGTTGAGGGGAAGATGCCGCTATGATTAGGTAGAAAAAGACAAAGGTTCGAGGAGAAAGGAGAGAGAGCAGATGTATATGCATAGGAAGCCATTAGATAAGAGAGAGAGAATAGGGAGAGGGCTGGGAAAAGGCAAGGGAGGAGAAAGGATCCTCAACAGGAGAAAAAGAGGGACATGCCAGCGCAAGGCTCGTTTCTCCTTTCCCCTCCGTTTTTTCCCTTTTCAACCCCTCCGGTTGAGCACCACCCACAAGAGGACAGCCACCCATCCCACCCTCCACGCCATGGCCGCAAACTCGACGAGCACGACCTTGGGCTCAATGGTCCGCCGACGACCCGACGCGGCGCGCCAGAGGCTGCGGGACTTGCCTCCGTCGTAAAAATCGTCGTCGATGCGGATGCGGAGCTGCTTGGGCCCCCGGTGCCGCCCCAGCCCCAGCGGGTCGAAGACGCGGCGGAAGGGTTGGGCTGGCCGGCACCCTTGCGCTTCGACTTCCAGGAGGACGAGGTACCGCTAGTGCTGGTGGTGGTTGTGGAGGGTAAAGAAGAGGCGGCCGCGTGGGAGTTGGTGCGGGGACGGGAGGCGGTGAGAGAGGAGACGCGACTAGGGTAGGCGTTGCCGTTGCGGTGGTTGGAGTGGTGGTGGGGGTCGTCATCGTCGCTCTTCTCCTTGGTCTTGTAAAGGGGCAGGTAGGAGGCTGTCCCGGAAGACGAGTGGGAGGCGAATCCGGGTCCGCCGGCGCCGGGGGCGGCGGGATTCAGGGAGTGGGCGAAAGCAGGGAGCTCGAGGAAGGAGACGAAGAAGGCGCGGATGCCGATGAGGGAGAGGGAGACGAGGCAGCAGAATACGTAGCCGACGTAGGTGCGGAACTGGTTGGGGAGGAGGCACAGGTGGGTTTGCATGGTGGGCTCGCCGGCGGGGCCGAGGAGCGGCCGGTTTCGTCGACGGGGTTCCACATGCTCACCATGACGAAGCCCGGGGTGGGTACGCCCATGGCCATGCTAATGCTCTTGACCGTGATCTCAACCGCCCCATTCTTGGCCGCCGAGTGCGTGAGCTCGCAGTAGTCGTGGTCGTCGCCCGAGAAGACGCGCTGCACGTTGCCCACGCTCTCGATGAGCTGGACCGAGTCCTCCTCGGTGAGCACGTTCTGGTACTGGTACCCCGCCGTCACCGAGATGGCGTTGCGGTGGTCGACCACGCGGCCGACGGCGTCGGTCGGCGGGGCTTGCTCGGGGGCCAGTGCTCTCTCTGGGGCCCGCAGGGGTGCCGGGGTCGCGGTACAGCGGAACGTGGGTGAGCAGAACGGTGGGGAAGTCGGCGACCTGGGGCCGGTTAGCATCGTCGTCGCCGTCCACCAAGTCTTCGAGGGTCAGCTTGTCGGCGTCGACGACGGCGTGCTTCATCTGGGCCTCTACTTTATCGCCGCGCAGGAAGCGCAGCTCGTTCCGCACGGCCTTCTCCTTGAGGCCCTTGACATCCTTGAGGAACTGCGTGGCGGGGCCGTAGATGTGCTCCAGGTTCTCGGTGGCAGCCTGCTGCGAGGTGCCGGCGCTCAGGGAAACGGTGTCCACAGAGACAATGGTATGATTGCCCACGATGTCAACGCGGTTGGACTCGCCGAAAAAGGCGCTGAAGCGGTCGCGCACAGGTACCTTGATCATGGAGCCGAAGCCCAGGTCGTGGTTTCCGGGCAAGCCGGCCACCAACTTCCTGCCGGGCTTAGGGCCGGTGCCCGCGCCACCGTGGGAGAGGTGGGAGACGCCGCCGTCATGATAAGGCTTGAAAAAATGTCGCTAAAACGTTGATATTCCTGCAGCCAATAATCCTCGCCGTATTTTTCCTTCCACACCTTGGCATGCTCCCTCTCATTTTTCGGGTACGGTCGGGCCCATTTGGCGTCGCTAAAGTCGCCGCTGGCCGTCTTCCACTCGCGGCCGCCGTCAAAGAGGTCGCCGAGGAAGAAGAGGGAGTCAGGCCGCAGCTGGCCCTGGAGCTCGTTATAGGATCGGCGGACGTAGTTGTCGGTCACCATAATGGTCAAGTCGGTGAGGGGCCAGGGGCGGCCAGGATAGGACTTGGGGTCAGTGAGTTGGGGATCGGCGACAAAAATGAGATGATGAGGTTTCGCATCCTTGGGCTAGAATGATTTGGTTTTACTTTGGTCAGCTTCGAGATCTCCTAGCTTAAAGCCCCCTTTCTTTTTTTTTCCCCCTTCGCTCGTCCGTGGATGTGAAGGGAAGCGCAACCAAAGCAGAGCAGAGAGGAGCGGCGTCAAAGGGGATTCCAGCGGAAAGCATACATACCCAGTTTTCCCACTTGTTCCATTTGCACTGCTCTACCTTCCAATGAAAGATCCACCTCTCGCCCCGTAGCAGCACGAACACCCATAGCAGCAGGACAAAGTGTGGGAAGCTCAGCAGTCGCCGCCTCGTCAGGTTCCTTCGAAGATGCCACGCGACTCTCGAAACAAAGTTGACGGCCATCTTGGCGCCGGGGCCGCGGGAGTAGGCGAAGAGGGAGGTCGCGGCCCCGGAGGCTATGCGCTGGACGGAGCGGAGGCCATCAGCGCACGAGGGAGGGCCGCCGTCGTCAAAGGGGTTGCGGCGGGCCTTGATGCCGTGGTAGGGGTTCGACGCCATGGCGGGAGATGCGGCCGGAGGACCACGGGAATGTGGTTGTCGCTGCGAGAAAGAGAGAGAGAGAGACGCGGAGGGAAGGAGGGAGAGCTTGAGAGCGGGACTCTCCTCCTATTCCCCTTGGGTGAGAAGGGGCAGTTCCGCCGAGGGGGTGTGTGTTAATCGTCAGAGCCCATGTGCGAAGGGGCGGCGAGAGAGAGAGAGAGAGAGAGAGAGGGTGGGGGAGGGAGGGGGAAAGGGGCGAGCAAGCCTCGGAGTCGGAAATGGAGAATCGGGTGTCGAGGTTGTGCTGAAGGAGGTTGTCGTGGGCGTTGGATTTCCGCGTGTTCCCGGGCTGGAGTTCGTCGGGTCTGGAGCTGACAGTCGAGCGAGGTTGGGGATGCAAGAGGCCAAAATGCTGCTTTGATGGCCTCGATGGTTTTGGTGTTCTCCTTCCCCATTCAACCGTGCAGAAGGAGGAAAGTACGGGACGTGCGGTGCGGTACGTACAGGACAGTACGTACAGTACGTACAGTACGTACCCCTTCTGGCTCGACGAGTGTTGCCTCTTTCGCAGCCTGGACAAGTGAGAAATTGAACTTGGAGTAAGCCCGCTTCGTCGGATAAAAGCGTTGCAGTGCGGACCAGATTTGACCACGTGTAGGTAAATTTAATTCCAGTTTAGAAGGAATAGGTTTTTATTTTCTATGAGTTGCAAATCTTTTCTTTGATCTCTCCTCCCCTTTTCCCAGAAGTCCCTGAGAATCAGACAAGGAATAGAAGGCAACAAGAATCCATCTCTTTCGTGATTACAAAAAAGAAAGAAAAAAAAAAGGCTGGGCATGGATAGATCGGATCATTGGGTGCATTGAATGCATTTAGTGATCAATTTGATCGATTGGCCAGCCATCGACCAGCAAACCCCTGCGGCTACGTCTGGCAGCCACGGCGCATTTCCTAACAAGTCCCCTTTTAACACTGTCTTGGAAGAAGAAAAAGGCAACCGCGGGTTCGGATTTTAGCTTGTGGAGATGGGTGAAGATTGGACGAGATGAGACCTGGCCACTCATTGATTCATCCAATTGATCATTCCCTCTTTGTCTGGCTTTAAATTTGCGGCCAAATAGTTTACTTGTACTGGGTCCTCACCTCACCACACTGGCAGCTACCATCTTTGATCGGAGGGTGAACTGACGACGCCATGTCAGCTAGCCTTCTATCTAATCCTATTTTCTTCGAAAACTAGGCCAAAACAAAAGCGGCTCCTGCAGCAGCGCGTCATAAAAAGGGGTTCTAGGATCTAGTATCATTAGCTTGGACGAGGCTTGACGCCTCTCCCCTTATCCCGAACCCTTAGGGTTAGGGTTCTTCAACATGCAAATGTGATCGTCCAAGAGACAGAGGGAGACTTTCGTTATATAAAGAACTGGGCGGCCAGTCAAAAACTACACAGTGATGATAGGGTCGCACAGCGCATAATCGAAATGGGTGCCTCGAACTTTTCTACGCCAATGTATAGATAGATATCTAGGCGCCAACATAATCAAACTTTGAGGCGAGGCTTGTTAGAGCGTATCAACGTCGCAGCTAGTCTTCTGGGAAAAAATGATAGAGAAGCCTTTCTCGCTTACTGGATAGATCCATGGATAGGAAGGAAACGATGGCGCTTCAATTAGGCAAAGTTCGACAAGCCTAGATCCGGAAACCGGGCGGAGGGGGAGCAGCCACCCCGGTCCCGGGCCTCGAAAGATGATTGTATCGGCCCCGGGCCGGGCGCATCGCCTTACCTAAGACCCGTCTATTACCGGCCTTCAGCGGTAGTAGCGGTTGTTCGAACGGTGGCTTTCGTGATAACAAACGGCGATGGGCTAGAAGTCCAATAAGTACGGATAGCCCCGGTCACTGTGGTCGCTAGCGTCGTTGGACGAATTGTAGAGTTAGTTCAAGCCCACCGAGCAGAGCACAAAGATACGACGTGATGATGGGATGATCCGAAAAGGAATCAATGAGGATGAACTGGTCTCCTAGAACAGGGATTTCAGGGGGATTTTAATGGGGCGTCAAACAAGGTTTTCAAGTGCAGTGGAACAGAAAAATTCTCGAAGAAAAACAGAACAAAGCCTCTGGTGAAGCAATCGGGCTTGGTGTGCCCCAAACCTCCCAAGCCTCCGGCAATCCCGTGCCGCGACTCCCGGCCGGGCTCTCATGGCAGGTGTGCAAGGTGAGGTGTGCAGTGCAGCATTCCTGAGCAGCCAATGAAATAATCCAATTGATCCTAGCTCATGTTCTCAGGATGTGCAGCCAGGGGACGAAATCTGGGGATAGATAGAAGTGGCCGAAAGCAAACACCAAAGGGGTGTCTCTCCGAAGCTTCCCTTGTTCTGAAACAAAGCCAATTCCACCAGTTCGCCACCAAAGTTGATGGCCCTGGACATTGTCTTGATTGTCTATTGTCCTCGTGCTGGGAAGAGAAAAACAAAAGGTATCTTCAACTCGCCCCCAAAAACCCGCACACAGGGGTTCGCAGGAAAGAGCCATTCGTTGGCGTGGTAGAGGGGACCGTGTGTAACCACTGAAAGTGACGTCTTCCTTCCCTGGCTTTCCCCGATCCTATCCCATCCGGTCCATCCTGCCTGCCGTTTTTTTTTTCGCGCAGACCCAATTTTAAGAAACCGCCATCTCCATCCATTTCCCTCGACCCTCCCCCTTTTGGCTGGACTGGACTGTCTCAATTCTTCTCTTCTTCACTTTCCTTTCTTTCTTTTTTCTTGTTCTTTCTTTTTCATCCACTCCTTCTTTTTCCATTCCTCCCGGGTCACGCCCTGACCTTCTTCCCCCAGTATCGAGACGCTATTTCCCACCCCGCGTCGTCCCGAGAACCCGCGTCCAGCCTATTCCGCGAGGCGCTGCCGCTTCGGCATAGAAGGGTCGAAAAGAAACCCTCCCTCCTCTACATAACTACGACGCGGCCGCGCCCAGCAACCATGTTCCCCTCCGTCCTCCTCGCCGGCCTCCTCCCGGCCCTCGCGGCCCACGCCCTCCCCAATAATTTCAACCCGCCCGCGGCACGATCCCCCTTGGCACCACTCCCTCGCCGCCCTCGCCGCCCGCCAAGCCCCCGCCACCGCCGTCTGGGTCTCCGTCGACACCAGCGGCACCCCGTCACGACCGTCACTCCCCACGAGACCACCATTGACGGCACCCCTACCCTTGCCGACGCCGCGCCCAACGAGGTCACGGGCACCGTCTTCACCTTGACCGAAAACATCGCCCTCACCACCAGCACCGGTTCTCGAATCCCCGCTCCCGCGAATCCCACAGGCAAGACCCCGAGGGCGCCTTTGCTAGGTGCTTCAAGGACGAGGATGAAGAGTTTGCCCCGTTTTGCGACCCTTCGTCTGAGTCGGAGCTCTACGTCGACCGCACATACTACAGTAAGTACCTTGTCCATGCTCTTTTTTTCGATGTATGCCGTTTTCCACCTCTGCCTCCCCTACCTCCCCTCTCGTCATCTACTACTACACACGAATGAGGTCAATGAGCTAACCTCGCTCTCGCAACAAAGTCACCTGGAACCCCGACTTCTTCAACGACACCCTTGTCAAGAGCAACGGCACCGCTTCGGAGTGGCGCATCCGCCTCCGCGCCGATCGCGTCGACGCCAACAACGGCTCCATTGGTGCCAACGCCTTCGAAACGGCCGACTCATACCCTGCCGCATGGGGCGTCTACCCCTGGAAGGTGTCCTCCTCCGTGCTAGAGTCTAAGCAGCCCACCAACGTGTCCCTCCTCCTCCTCGCTCACCGCCAAGGCCAAGCCGAGACCGTGGAACACCGCGGCCCTACCGTTTTCGTCACCTACGCCCCCGCCTTCCAGACCCAGTCCCCACGCCTCCCCAAGAAGGGTGCTGAGCTCTACATCGCCCTTCCCTCCGTCGCCGCCTTCATCCTCATCGTCGTCTTCGGCACCTGCCTCTGGAATCGCAAGACCCGCAAGCTTAATCTCGGAAACGTCATGAGCCGCTCCCGCCACGGCTACGGTGTCGGCAAGGCTCGTGCCAAGAGGCTCGCGGGTAACGTTCGTAAGAGCATGCGTCGCGGTGGCGACGAACGCCGCGTTATGCTCGACGAGTGGGAGCTCCCCGATCGTGACGCTGGCCTCGGCCTCGGCCCCGAGGACCGCTACAAGGACGCCCCCAATGCCAAGGACTACCATGACGTCCCGGGCAGGAGGGACAGTGATGTCCTTGGCAGTCTCGCCGGTACCCCCGTCACCGACTCCTTCCCCCGCGGCGGGTCCAACCCTTCTGACGGCCCTGGCCGCAACGTCTTCAGGGACGAGCTCGAGCGCCAGGACAAGGATAGGCGCGACTACCATAAACGCTTATAAGAGAAGAAGGGAGGAGAGTTGATCAATTAATCCAACTCCCCGGCAGCTGAGGATGTACCAATATTCTTCTACGTCGCTTCTTGCGTCTATCCCCGTTTCCCATGCCAGTGCAGAAGGGCGGGGGTGGGCGCTGTTGTAACACCATGGCGAAATGGGGGCGGGACTTTTTGTTTTATTCTTCCTCGCCCGGTTGGATAGTTTTTTGTTTGTCCAAAAAGAAAATTACAGGGACGCATGTCTTTGGTCCAGGGAGAGGTGCATGTTTCCATTTTTACGTCTTGTCTACCCCCTTCTACCATTCTGTATAAACAAGGTCAAACCGAGGCTTGGTGTTTTGTTTCTTTTCCTCTTGGGCGGCAAAGGGGGATCGGGAGTCTGAATCGGCCAATCTGGCCAAAAAGCGCGGCATGGCAAAGAGTTCAAGAAGAGTTCAAGATGGATGCCAGCGCTTGGAGGGGATCTGGTTACTGCTATAAAGCTAGGTATAATGTTCTATATAGCGCACTCTAACGAAATTTATGACGCTTTTCTTGCAACAGCGGATCTGGTGACGGTCAGGACCAGTCCTTTTCCCCCAGACTAGTCAGTACCATTTGCGTGCCATGCTGAAACCAAGAAGAGGGAGGAATAGGGATACAAAGGGAAAAGGCGAGAGAAAAAAGGTGAGGGAGAGGGTAGATGAGGGGCGGAAAACAATACAGAGATATACTTTAAAGGAAGGCCGGACAAGCAGTTTAGAAGGAACCCCCAGAAAGAGGAGAAAGGGTAGTAGGGGGATGATGCCCGCGCGCCACCTCCCAACGTTTATCGAGTTTCAAGAAAAAAAGAATCTCTCTTGAAAATCAATTTCAGGTCCACGACAAGACCCACTCGGCGCTCCACGCGCCGCCGGCCGTGTACGCCGAGAGGTCGACCTTGAGGGCGCCAACGTCTTGGACAAACTCCCATCCGCTCGTCAGGGCGCGCCCGTTGAGGGATACGCTGGAGATGGGGGTGACGCCGAGGACGGTGACTTGCTTGAGGCGGTTCGTGTCTCTGTACGAGCCGTGGGGCTTGGCTGTCAGAGATGATTGTTTTACCGAAAACTAAGAGCGAGAGGGCACACGCCATGTTAGAGTCATTTAGATAGAGAGGATGGCGGAACACAATGGGGAAAGGGCTAGGGATGTTTAAATTCGACTAGCAAGAACTCACATCAACCGTCAAAGTCTCACTCTGTATGATGCTCTCGCCATCGTCAATGTACAGCTCGCCTTGCGCTGAGCCAGCCCCGTCGAGGGCGACGATGAGCTCCCACGCACCCTGCCGGCTTTCCCGTGTGGTCATGCCTGGTTCCTGGAGCGCGACGACGTGCCCGCCGCGAACGTGCACGGGAATGTGCTCGACGGGCGCCGAGAGCGTGACGTTTTCGCCGCGCGAAGCCTGCACCTTGTTCAGCGTGTACCAATCGTACCAGACCGTGCCGCTGCCGGAGCCGGGGAAGACGCCGTCGACCGTCGTGGCGCCCTTGACCAGCACGGGCGTGACGAGGATGGCGGGGCCGACCAGGAACTGTCTGTCGGCGTCGGCGAGCCACGGCTCCTCGGGGAACTCCCACGCCAACGCCCGGAGCACCGTGTCTCCGCGCTCGTGTGCCCGCTGCATGAGCGTGTAAAAGTAAGGAAGGAGCGCGTACCGGACCTTGATGGCTCGGCGGGATGCCTCGGCCACCACGTCCCAGATGTACGGCTCCTGGGACGGCTTCTCTACTTCATTGTGGTTCCGGTAAAAGGGGAAGAAGGCCGCCAGCTCCATCCAGCGGGCGCACTGCTCGGCGTCGCTCTCAAGCTGAAGCCGCAAGCGTCGATGCCAAACATGGGGAACCCAAAGATGGAAAACGAAAGCGCCTGCGCAATGGAAAATGATAGATAGGCCCAAAGGGAGTAATTATCGCCACCCCAGTGACCGGTCCACTTGCCCGAGCCTGCAAACGTGGACCGCCCGATGATGAAGGGTCGTTTGTCCGGCTGGATGGTCCTCAGGGCGGTGTATGTAGCGTTGAGGATCTGGTGGCCAAAGAGATTATGGACGTCGTACTCGAGAACGCCGCCGTGGTGCACCGCCTCCGGCGCGACCGCTTTGATGGAAATATGGCCGTGGACATTGTTAATCATGTAAGGCGGTCGGTTGACGTTGCGATGGTGCGGGCCAGTAACGCGGTGCCTCATGCGTTCCTCTTCGGCCATTTGGAGCGCCCGCTCCGGAGTACCGGTGAGGAAGTGGGGTGGTGAATCGGGCCCGCCTAGGCGATCTGATCCGCAGCTGCCCTCGCAAAAGGAGGATACCTCGGACATATCAATCCAGATGCCGTCAAACTTCACATGCTGGTACCATCGGCTAAGCTCGTCCGTCCACCATTCAAACGTTTTGCTGTCGTTCAGGACCGCGCCAATCCAATCAGGGAAAACTAGTGGTTTGCGCTCAGGATTAGTTGATCTGCAACGATGCGCAAGCTTTGGCATACAGCTGCCATTAGCAGAGCATCAACTCACCGGTATAGCCGGGCCAGACCTGGCCAATATACAGAGATCCGTCAGGATTCATCATGAATGCATCAGCCTCCAGGCCCCGGTCAAAGGTGTCGTAGTTGTCATCTGGGTTTCCGGGATCTGGAGCGTAGATTGCCGAGTCGACAATGGGAACAAAGTGTTGCCCGTTTTCGTGAATACGGTCCAGAAATTGGGCACCCTCTTCGTAGCTCCAAGTCGCTTGGTCATTCTCAAAATTCCGATATAGGTTCATATAATCGATGTCGGCTAGCACAAGGAAGAGATAGGCGCGGAGAAAGGTCAGATCAACATTCTCATGATATAGAGCATATCTCACTTACCCCATATGGTCTCGAGAGGGATATTGGCCTTGGCCATCTCGTCAACCACTTTTGGAGCTCCTGCCATCCCGAGTAACCCCAGCGGCATTGGTGGAACCCTAGTGACCAGTACTGCTGCATAGCCGGTAACCCGATAGTGCTCGTCTGATACTGCCGTATGACGTCTTTGGCCGTCGGGCCAGAGTAGAAGTAGAAATCGAGAGTCCCGCCTAGGCCGCGCCAGACGAGCTTCTCGTCCCGGAGAAGTACCTCAAGAGGGTGCGCATTCCTTAGGAAAACTCCGTGAGTGTACGAAGCGTATTTCTCATTGGTATCTTTCGCATCCCGCGTATACATCTGTTTACCGGTCTCTGGGTCCACTTTGTAGTATCTCGTATCCAGATATACCGGGTGGGAACCATAGATGTTTTCGTCAATCGGGTCGCCCGCATCAGCTGCGAATATCGTCCCTACAAGAAGGTTAGTTGTTGTGAATAAAGCGGTACGCGTGTTTTATTCCCTTCAGCGAGAGGTACATACTTGTGAGGTTATTTCCGAGCCTGAAGCTGTGCATAACCTCTCCAAGGCCATACAGATTGTAATCCTCTGGCATGCGGGACGTAATCTCGAAGAACTGGTCTTCAAATACTATATTGGACCCGACCGTTGTAAACAGCGTTTCTCCAGTGGACGTCCTCTGTACCGTAAACGCAAAGGCATCACCCTCTTCGAGGATGAACTGCAGGTCTCTCTCCTTGCCTTCGAAGTCATCTTCGACCTTGGGCTTCGGGATCAAAACTTCCGGGAGAATGTACCAGGACTCATTACGAGGGCTGAGGAAGCGAGGCAATATCTCGACATGCAGTCGATCTTTTGCTTGGTGTTCGACGAGCAGGGTTAGCTCCCACACATCGTTGCCGTACACATTGCATTCGCGTCCTCCTAGATCCAGGTCTGCCGTCAAGCCATATCTCGAGGTTTTGATGTTCGAAATCTTGTAGCCTTTGCAAGCGGTCTGCGGGTCAGTGGCCTTAGGGTCAAGTGCGGTCGACGCCCAGTCGTCTAGCCGGTCCTTGTTTATAGAATTCAAGGGCACTTCCACCCCGGACGGAGTGATGAAAGTCGCCTGCGTGATGGCGCCGCAAAACCGGCCAGAGTGACAATTATGGTGTCCGATAGAGGTATACAGCAGGTAGGAAGCGGCAACGACCACGATCGAGGGCCCAACGAAGCGATAGGACGGTCTCTGTTTACGAGTCAAGTAAGATGCTAGATAAAATGATACCACCACCGCCGTCACACTCATTACTCCTAAAGAAATCAAGGATGTTGTGCAGCGAGCACAGTGGTATGAATACCAAAGTCCATGGCTAACAGAGTTGACCCAGTCGACGACCAAGGCCCAGGGATTTGGGGGCCATTAGCCGTATCCATTTCTCTCGCGGGGTCGTGTCTTTAGTCGTGAAATATCTGTTCGGTCCTTGCATAAAAGAGGGAGGCAAAAAGAGAAAAAGAGGATCCAGGATGGAACGTGATAGATGGCAAATGCGAAAGGGCAGCCAAGGGCGAGGCAAGGAAATGCGAGAGGGGAACCAAAGACGCAGGTGCGAGGGTCTTATAACTTGGATTGACCGAATTTAGGTCTCCGCCGACGTTGCGGTTGTGACAGGCCCCATAAGTCCCGGAGCTTGGCTAGCTTGCAAGCGGGCCAGGACATTGATCATGAAGTGCCTCGACTAAGCGCACAGAAACAGGGCGTGTGACATCACCCTGGCTTAATAGGGGTCCAGCCCCCCAACCCATCGAAGATCAACGCTCTGCCTTCGTGAAAAGATATCTTGATCTCGTTTGGTGCTAAACTCTGGTTCCTTCGCCACAGCCTTGAACTTTCAAGCATTCGAGAAAAAGGGTGCTCTGCTCGTAGAAGCCGAGGAGAAAACGAAATGCTATCCTTTTAAAGAGTGGGCGGCGTTTAGTGGCGCTCAGAAGGCCCAATCTCGACTGCGGATAGTAGACGATCAACAGTCTTTGAGAAAACAAACTTTGGAGCGGTGAAAGCAATATTTACTAGAGTGCACGCACGAGCAAAAGCAATGGATCCCGCAGATCAATCGCGGGGCAACAATGGGGATCAATAGTCAAAGCCATCTACATGTAGTTGACGATGGATTCGGGATGCATGGATGCATGTAGGACTAGAGTGGATGGTGCCACTCTGATCATTGCACCTATTGCACCCATCGAGATGGTGTGTGGTGTGTAGTTGTGCTCCCAGCGGAGTTCGGCCAGCGGAGTTCATCATAGCAATCATGATTACGTATCTGAGATGCTTTATGTTGGCAGCAGCGATGAGGGTGTGTGTGTCGTTGCTTTCCTTCCCAGAAACCCGTTTTACAGTGCGGGGCAGGAGCGTTCCGTGTTTGCCGGACCCGAAGGAATAGACGAATATTTGACTCGGCAAGGCACTGGCAGGCAACGGGGTGCAGGTTTGGGGGTGTAAGATGAAAGGTGCCGAGTAACGAGCTTCTAAGGGACCCCGTTTCCCGAGTCTTTGAGCAGAGAACAAACCTTCTTGCTTGAAGATGGCTTGAGAGCGGAGAGGAAGCTTGCGTGTACCAGTCACTAGATGGGCCAATTCCGTGAAGAGGAAGAAGAACTAGCAAGGAAGCAAACACGAAAAAGAAATATATAGGTAGCCATAGTCAACTATAGACAATTCACACCTCCGAACTATACCACGATAAGATAAGAGCTTCTCCTTGTATAGCCCCAACCTAGGTATTAGCCAAAGCTTGAAAAGCGAGAACCATGAGGAAGAGACCTAACAATATCAAAGTCGAGTGCGAGAAAAGTCCAAGACGGAAGTTGCCGCGCACGGTCCAGGCCAGTCGAAGGCAGGTGCCCCGCACCAATCCTTGCCCCACTGCCCCCACTGCACTCGCCGCCTTTGCAGGGACCTTGCGCCCATCGGTCAAGAATAAAAAAATTCTGGGTCGACGAAATTTTTTTCTCTCCTTGCCTTCTTCCTTCCTACGGGAAGAAGGTGTATATCGAACCACAAGTGTACTTTACCGTTTTACTTGGAAATCGAGGGAAAAGCTCGTCAATCCATTCCTCTTTTCTACCGATTCGTCGATTTACATCCTTCAACCTCATTTCAATTGCAAATCCAACTCTAGTTGGGCCTTGTTTGCACTCCGACCGCCCCTCCTGCCTCTTGTTGTCGCCCCCTCACCGACAAAACTTTTCCTCCCCTCCCCAAAGCTACAATGGCTGCTCTCTACGGCGAAGGCAAGCTCCGCGATTTCAAGAATGCGGTCGGCGACCTCAAGGAATTCGAGCGCCTCGATGGCCTTCACATCGAGGAGCTGATGGACACCAAGAAGCACGGTGGCCTCACTTACAATGATTTCCTCTTGCTCCCTGGCTACATTGGCTTCCCCGCCTCCGAGGTCGCCCTTGATTCTCCCATCACAAAGCGCATCACCCTCAAGACCCCCTTTGTCTCTTCCCCCATGGACACTGTCACCGAGCACGAGATGGCTATCCACATGGCCCTCCAGGGTGGCCTCGGTGTTATTCACCACAACTGTTCCGCCGAGGCGCAGGCCGACATGGTCCGTAAGGTGAAGCGCTATGAAAACGGCTTCATTCTTGATCCCGTCGTCATCAAGCGCACCACCACTGTGGGCGAAGCCATCGACCTCAAGGAGAAGTGGGGTTTCGGTGGTTTCCCTGTCACTGGTAAGATCCTCTCTCCCTCGTTGGTGTCTTGTTTCTTTTCCAACGCCTGTCTCGGTCTCGCCCTTGGTTGCCCCGCTGCCCTTTTCGATGATTACCAACCATTATAATTATAACTTTCGTTCCACTGTAATGGTAGAGTTAAACACTCTGCCATGAGGATACCATTAATATGAACTTAATGGCACGCTTTTTGCTTTATGCAAAACTGGTGTCCAAGGGCCGATGCATCCGAGACAGGCTCCCTTAATAGTAACGGAAAAAGGACAAAACCATGCTGACCACCCTTGGACAATTTAGAGACTGGCAATGTCGGCTCCAAGCTTCTGGGTATTGTGACCAACCGAGACATCCAGTTCGAGACCGATCTCGACCAGCCTGTTGAGAACGTCATGGTCACCGACCTTGTCACCGCCCAGTCCGGCATTACCCTCGCTGAGGCGAACCAGATTCTCAAGGCCTCCAAGAAGGGCAAGCTCCCTATTGTGGACAAGGACTTCAACCTCGTCTCCATGATCTCGCGCTCGGATTTGGCCAAGAACCAGGACTTTCCTCTTTCATCCAAGGCTGCTGATAGCAAGCAGCTCATCTGTGCCGCTGCCATCGGCACCCGGCCCGAGGATAAGCTGAGGCTCCAGAAGCTCGTCGATGCTGGCCTCGACGTTGTCATTCTTGATAGCTCTCAGGGCAACAGCATGTACCAGATTGAGATGGTGAAGTGGGTCAAGGAAAAGTTCCCTAAGCTTGATGTTATCGGAGGTAATGTCGTCACCCGTGAGCAGGCGGCTTCATTGATCCAGGCGGGCGTAGACGGCCTGAGAATTGGCATGGGTAGCGGCTCCGCTTGCATCACCCAGGAGGTCATGGCCGTTGGCCGTCCTCAAGCCGCGGCTGTCTACTCCGTCAGCAGCTTCGCCGCCCAGTACGGCGTCCCTTGCATTGCCGATGGCGGTGTTCAGAACATCGGACACATCGTCAAGGGTCTCTCCCTGGGCGCCACTACTGTCATGATGGGTGGTCTCCTTGCTGGTACTACCGAGTCCCCCGGTACCTCGTTCGTCTCCCGAGAGGGAAAGCTCGTCAAGGCCTACCGTGGCATGGGTAGTATCGACGCTATGCAGGACAAGAAGGCCGGTAACGGTGGTAAGGACAGCCAGAAGAGCAACGCCGGTACCGCTAGGTACTTCTCCGAGGGTGACAGCGTCCTCGTTGCTCAGGGCGTTTCTGGCTCTGTCGCTCACAGGGGGTAAGTTCCTATTTGTTTTGTTGAAAACAACCGAGGCCATGGACATACACTAACACAGTATTCTTTCTTCCAGACCGATCAGCAAGTTTGTCCCCTACCTCGCGGCGGGCCTGAAGCACTCCATGCAGGACTGTGGTATTCAGTCCCTGCAGGCGCTCCACGACGGCGTCGCCGCTGGCACGGTCCGCTTCGAGCTTCGAACCTCGAGCGCGCAGGCTGAGGGTAACGTCAACATGGAGTCCTACGAGAAGAAGCTTTTGCCTAAGCAAATGTCTTTGCGGGGCTTCTTGAACGGCCGGGACGACAGTGATGTGGGTAGGGTTTAGGAGCAACAAAAGGGAGGGCGAAAAAAGCTTTGGTTGTTGGCTGGGGAAACAAAAGGAATGATGATTTTATGGAGTATTTGTCGGTGTCTCGTTTCGCGCTTTATCTGTTTCCCTGGTTCAATGATGTTTCTATCATTTTTTGAAGTGCGCATTTAACGTAGAATTTCGCATCGGGCCCCTCGATTTTCACAAATATCGCTTCTGTAAAGGAGAGATTGGGCCGGCGCGCTCAGAGCCCCTTGGAAGAATAGGGTGCCAGTATTGTTTATCAGCCATGAGTATGGATAGAGAAATGAATTCAATGACGATCGTGGAAGGGAGTCATGCTGTCGGATGAACAGCTGCTGACCGACCTTTGAACTAAGCACTCTTGTTGCCATATAGACATGGATGGACTGTGAGGTCTCGCGAGGAGAGGATGGACATGCCCGCACCTAAGCACCTAAAAATGACTTTTGTGGGACCGACCTGTCGCGGAAGACTACGAATTCGGTGATGGATTCTTTATCCCGAAACAGCTGTTCAAACACTCTTTCTTTTTCATATTTGCTTTACTATGAACTGTCTTGACTTGGTTGCGCGCGCAAATAGGTGACACACACCATTAAAAGACACTCGATATATCGTGTCGGGGCATTTCTTCTCCAAAAGCAAACAACAACATGAAGCTGAGAAGGAACAAGGATTAACGAGGAACAACCGAGCTAGATACAACCTGATAGATGCTAGGGGTTTCCTTCTATTATGTCGCCATATGCAGACAGTTGAGCGGGAGTCCCTCCAAAGGGAGACTATAAGAAAGAGGAAGAAAATCCAAAGAAACAAATGCCAAACAATCGTTGATGAAAAACACGAAGCTTTTCCGAACCATTCGTTACCCGTTGACCTAAGAAAGAGAAAAAACCCACAGAGATGATGGTGGAGAAGGTAAAGGAGAAAGGGAGATCGAGACGGATGTGGAGAAGGAGCCCTTGGAAAAGCAGAAAAACTCCGAGATCCAGTATGCACGCCCATATGCAAAAAGACGATGCTGGATTTATGAGAAACCTCGCGAAAAAAAAAAAAAAAGAAAAAGGGGGTGGCGGGAGGGGGCCGCATCAAGCGAAAAGGCTTAGTTTGTAGAGCGATAAGGGCTGCTGCCGCGCTCATGGTCCTTCAAGAGGGGCAAAACATCATCATGGTGATCAACGTCATCGTCATTGTACTCAGCTGTATACGGAGACTCATCCTCGTAGTCAGACAGGAGAGCCGAGCTGGCCGCAGTGGTGTCATCCCCATCATCTTCATCTTCGATATCACTGCTGTCTGTGGATCTGCTAGGCCCTTCACCATCGACAAGGTACCATGCGGGAATGGAGCCGATGACGGAAGCAGCGAAGAGGAACCACCAAGAAGCAGCGACGAAATTGCGACGGACACCCCAAGAGAATGCGGCACCGGCCAGAGCGGGCCCAACGGCGCGGCCAATGGCGCTAAAAGTAGTCGCGAAGCCATTGAGAGTCCCCAGTATGCTCAGGGAGGTGCATGAGTTGGTGAGGATGATGGTCATGCAAGGGAAGCCGATAATGACGGCGAAAGCTTTCAAGCACATGACGATGAGGAGGGTGGTATAGCGCAGAGTGGGGTTATCGATAAGGACGGTAAAAGGGGTGAGAAGGTAAACCGTGGGGAAGAGGAAGCCTAATGACAGGAGGTGCGCATGTTAGCTTCCTATGTGTCATTCGAAGAAGAAGAAATAGTAATAGTGTTGTAGGGAGGCAAGGAGAGACTTACAGCAGGCACGATAGCAAGACAATGCACCAAACTTCTTGCAGAGGGGTGGGAAGATGACAAACTGGATGAAACCGCAGGCAACACCGTAGACGGTAAAGATGGTTCCGATCGTGTTCGATCCAAGGCCGAAGCCGCCAGTGAAGCGGAAGGGGAGTTTCGTGTTCTCTGGGGTATGTTCGACGGCAGGGTAATTGAGGAAAACGGGGAGCACCTGATCATAAGCGACGGAATGAAGGGCGAGAAAGGTATAGGCAAGCAGACCAATACTGGACTGCGTGGTGAAAACCTCCTTCATACCAGGGCGGTAGGTCTTTGGATTGACAGGGTGATGTTTGATGCGCTTCGTCGGGACTAGAGGGGCTGTAGCCTCTCCGTCCACAAACGAGGCACGGCGCTGGCGACGGCCTCCTTTGAAAGCTCGAGAAAGCTTCCTCCCGAGAAGCAGGCCCCAGTCTTCATGGTGGCGCTTGTGCTCGAGGGTTTCTTTGAGAAACAGGGTCGCTATTGTGATGGAAATAAGGAAGACGCCCGCGCCGATCAAGTTGGGAAGCGCAAACGGATACTTTTCCCAGAAAGGAACACCTCCAAAGAGGGAAGGAAACCTCTGGGCAGGGTTCGCAAAGAAGCCTCCAAATGCCGGGCCAAAGATGGATCCAAGCGACCAAACCAGAGGCATGATGGAGAAGGCCATGGGCTGCAGTTCCTTTTCAGGAACCATTTCGGCCACCATTGTCCTCAAAATTCCAACTAGTAACATCGTGTTAGTAAAGGTCCTTTCTTTTTCAATGGTGCCGGCCTGTATTGCCGGCTTGTGTGCAGCTGGTGCCGCAAGGGGTGAGGATAACGCGTACCATTTCCGTTACCACCGCCTTGAATGGCACGAACAAAGATAGCCATGGGTAAGCTATCGACGAGCCCCCAGATCAAGAAGCATATCATGGTACTGAACAGACCAAGAATGATGGTAGGCTTGCGGCCAATGTTGTCCGAGGCCCTTCCCCAGGGGACGGCCGTGAAGCTTTGGGCGAAGGAGAAGACGGCCGAGGTGATTCCGGCCCAGTATGCTACATCGTTTTCAGGAATGCCAAAACCTCTGATCATTTCTGGCAGGTAAGGAAACACGGATAATAATGCAAGCGGCTCCGCAAAACGGGCGATGGCTATAGACGAGCTTCATGTTAGCGATTTATCATCAATACTTTGAACGCGAAAGAGTGGACTCAAAATGTGAAAGGAATAAGAGGCCTAGATACCCGGCAAAGTGACTACCACTTGTCTGAGGAAACTTGCTTTTCTGGCTCGAGCCAAGACGTCCCACCATCAAGAAGGAGCTTTTCAGCCCATGATCTCGACATGAGCACGGCGTTGTCCTAGCTCTCTTCCAAGCACAGGTACGTCCCGAGGCATCGCTCAAGCTAAATCATGATGTCCTGTCCAAAAGTTCTATCAACTGACGGCTTGAAGAGCGCTTCTCAAGGCAAACAGGTGAGGGGTAATGGAGATCATAGTGGGGGGTTTTCACCTCATCCCATTGATTTTCGTCCGCCCCATTGTTCGTCGTCTTAGTCTTCAACCAACCAAAGCAAAAGACCAAAACGAACAATTGGGGAATTCCAACCAGCGAGATGTCGCATCGGCAGCATGGGGAGAGGCGGGAAGAGGCATGAAGGCAGGGCTGGCGTGCGAATCGGGAGGCTCGATCTCGGCCAAGCTTATGCAGGTGGAAGCAAAAGAAGGAAAGGAAGGACAAAAGACAAGGAAGAACGAAGCCGAGAGAGGGAGAGAGAGAGATAGAGCAAAGGAAAAGAAAAAGAAAACAGCATATGAGGCCAAACAGCCAGCACGTGAACCACGAGAACTTCAAAGCTTACCCAAGATGAAAAGCTGTTGCTTTGGTAGCTTAGGCTTGCGCCTAGAGCGCCTTGAGCTGGATTTTGGCATCGCCGGGGACGAATCTCGGCTTGACGACGGGTTCGTCATTTGGAGAGAGAGAAATTGGCCTCAAGCCGAGGCGGACAGTTGAGAGAGCAAACACAAGGAACGGGGGCAGATGAAGACTGTAGATTCAAGTAATGCGGCGTGGAGGGTTGGCACTTTCAATGGTTTAAGTCAAAGAGAGGAAATGGGAGTAGATACGACCATTCACGGAAGAAAAGCCTTTACAAGTGGAGGAGACGATTAGGGAATATTTCAGGAATGGAATTATTCTTGTCATGGAATAAGTAAGTACGGATCGGAGTTTAGCTGGCGTGGAAGAGTGGCGAGGAGCGAGGAACCGTATAGTTATGGAAAACCAAAAGATCGGAAAGGCGTAAGCAGAATGGTCGAAGATCCATTGTAATGAGGTGCCTAGGCTGGAAGTCCCCACGTTCTTTAGCGAAGTTTTTTTCTCTTTCCTCGTTTGGGCCGGGCCGACAAAATTTGCACCCCACCAAAAGTACAAGGAGCAAGTAGCATGGACTATAGTCCAGGTATTGATACGCTACGACGTACACGTCCATTGTTAGCATTGACGTCCTAGCACACTTGGACGCTCTACCCCCGGTGAAGCAAGAACCTCGGGGGAAGGAACGTTGAACACTGCCATCGGAATGTGCGTGTCTGAATCGGGTAGTGGCAAGTTTAAACGTTCGAAGTTGCTTGCTTGATCCGATAGGCCCAGCTTTGGTTTGCCTTTGCGCCCCGCGACCTTTGACTCACAGAATGATGCCTTCAAGTCTCCCGTCCTGAGTCAACGCCAAAGTCCAAGAAATTTGGAGACGACTAAAGCGGATAATGCGGAGGTGGAGCGTCCACCTCGGCCGTAGTTCCTCCCTGGTTCGCTGGCCTTGTGCGGGGGGAAAGCCATCCGCCATCGCCAAGCACCCTTGCCAGGCCAGCCTCCTGGCGTTCAAGTCCACAAAAAAAGACAGGACCGTTCTTTGCGGGAGGTGCCCGCGTGTGGGAACCGACCCCGGCCCGGAAAGATGCTTGACATGCTCGGGTACAGGAGCCATAAAGGAGGTGTCGCCTATCACAATAACCATGGTGGTCGGCTACTTCTTGTCAGAGGGCTCCCTGCGTGTGATATGGCATCCTTCCGGTTCGTTTCTCCCCTCCGTCCCGCTTTCGTCATGCTAGCTAGCCGAAAGCCCTTGCTTCTATCGCGCCGCTCATCCCTGTCTTTTTTTCCTGTTGGACGGGTTCTATTTACTATTATTATTATGACCCCGCAAGAAAACCAACATTCACTTTATCAAGAGACCCAGAATCTCGCTGTAGAGCAGAGGGATTGAGAAGAAGGACTTGAAGAAATTTTTAGACTCCCAATCACGAGAAATACCGGCTCCTAGTAGTGACCGGCGACTTCCTGGTTGCACCCTTTCTGCGAAGGGTGGCGGCTGCCGAAGTGAGCCTTTACCGATTACAGCCGCCGTTGTCGGCCTTTAGTCAATTATCAGGCGTATGATTGGCCACGGATGGCGAAAGGGCGTGTGGATCGGGGGTCGGGGCCGGGAGGATCGGCCATCCATTATTAATAATGCTGGTTAGGTGGGGAAGGGAAGGAGGACGGGCTTGACAGGCAGACAGGCAAGTGGGTGAAGAAAAAAGCGGGACACGTAAATGTTCAGGTGTACGCCCAATTGAGCATACATTGACTACGCCCTCAATAGCTATCCAAAATATTCAGAAATTACTGAAAAAGGGTGGTAGGAAAAGGCCAACAGTAGCTACCA
The DNA here is from genome assembly GCA_949357655.1 of Parascedosporium putredinis. NCBI lineage: Eukaryota > Fungi > Ascomycota > Sordariomycetes > Microascales > Microascaceae > Parascedosporium > Parascedosporium putredinis. Next base: position 1,778,065 of record CASHTG010000019.1, read on the forward strand.
ACATGGTCAATTAATTGCTAGACTGATAAAATGCTAAATGTCCTAAAAAGTGGTGTTAAAAGTGAAGCATAAATGCTGTTGTACGGGTTTGGAGGTTGATGCGTGATGGGTGTCCCGCTTTTTCTTCGCCCACTTGACAGGCAACAGGGTATTACAGGTAGGGGTCAGGCTCCCTCAATTTGATGACTCGCACACGCACCCAGCACCCCTCCACTCCAGGGCACACCAACAGGAGCAGCAGCCGAAAAGTTACTGACTTGAGGGTTCGGTGGGGGTATGTAACGCAACTTAGACCCTTCTGGGACGGTGATCGCAAACACAACACACACGCTATGTCGTCAAGCTTGTGCTTTGGCATAAATCTTATTTTCACGTCCTCGTGCCACCTCCGCTAGCGGCTTTGGGAGGGTGACTGGGGTGTCGTTCGACGCTTAAGAGAAGCACAAAGTTCTGGCACCCATGAACCAGATATTGACCGCTGGGCTCTGAGAAGGGTCCAAGATAAAACTTCGAAAAGAAGGTGACTGTGCAGGGCGTTCGTAGCTGGAAAGCTCTGAAAATCCTTGGCCACCACCACCAGCTGAGAGAGGAGCGAAGCTCTTCATATCTAAAACCTGCAATGGCGAGCTTCGAAACGCGACGCCTTGGTCTGGCTGCATCCGAACACGTCCTGTGACTCGAGTCCTGCACAATGTCACCTGCAGGGAGGATGTGGGGCCGCCCTGGAGCCGATTCACCTCCGTCACGGTGAGAACATGGTGTCTGAAAGTAAATGAAAACGAATGTACAAGTATCAATTTCTTCCTCTTTTGTCATTTCGCCAATTGGTCATTTTTTCTTCTCGATATTTTGTCATTTCCCCTCAACGAGGAAGGGGAAGGGAGGGTAAGAGTGAGGGGAGGATATAACAACCATGCTTGCCTTGCTTTGATGCGGGGCGTTCCCTTCATAAACGAGGGTCACTTCCGAGCCTCCTCCCCAACTAGGCAATGGACATGCAAACCCTACATAGGGAAGGTCCAGCCTTTCTCTTTTCTTTTCTGTTATTCTTTTTCTCCGTTCCCCAAGTGCGCCACAAGCCAGGGTCATGGTTTACCCACCTTCGCTCGATGAGACCCTGGGATGGGAGGGGCCGTGTTTGGGGTCCCAGGAGTCCGCATTGTGCATCGGGCGCTATCCAAACATTTACCCGCCTCAAGCGACGCGACGGGAGAGTTCAGGAAGCACCATCGGAAATTGAATTGTTCATAGAGCAAACCAACTTTCAAGGCGCTAGGCCGATAGCGAGAATCTTGCCATTCCAGACTGGTATTTCGCCATGATCGATGACTGACATTCGGATGGCTTAAATCCTTGGCATCTTAACCGAATAAGGTGCCCAAGATGCACGTCCACTCGTTGATCGAGTGTAGATATCTTATCTTATGCAAAGTGCATCTATCAGATATCAGAAACTCGCGAATACCAAAGTTTCAGTTGCACCCAAAGCGGACAACACTTGGCGAGGGGTTGAGCGGCGGGCTACAAAATAAGCACAACAATCATCGATCATTTCTTTGAGAGAGTACTGAGGTACGCAAAAATAGTTTTGCATTTGTGCTGAGACTGCAAATTGTGTTCTCTTTTCAAGTCAACGGATGTAAAGAAGGATAAGTGTGACAATTTCACGGACTAGCTTGCCCCCACAAAATCAGTCAATCTTTTGCCCAACTACCCAAAGCCTTATGCGCTTTCAAGATCAAAGCCTAACAAGTGAACTAATGCGTACCCTCAGGTGGCAACGGGTCCATCGCACCCCGTTTCTGTAACAATTCAGGGCACCATTTAGCGCGGCTATCCTACTATATAATGGGTTACCCGCTTCCTAAGGCTAAGGCGCTTAGCAGCGACGCCAGCTGGCCATGAACTGCACGTGAAGTCGGCCATCGAAAGAGTCGACCTGCTCGAGGTGTTAGCTCACTGATCTTGTGAAACGAAGAAGCCCCTAGCTGGGGCATAACTTGGGTTCTTTGACTTACGGTCATCAGGCCCTTGGAGGTGCTGCTGGTTGGCGAGATGCGGACCTCGGAGTTGACGTTGAGGATGGCGGTGTAGTCTCCACACTGGGACCAGGTGATGATATCGACCTTTTCATTCATCTCGTAGTTCGTCTCGACGGGACCTCGGATGGTCTTCTGGGCAGCAACAGACTGTGTCGGCGTTTTGGCCGTTGTCAGCAACTGATCATTACTTCTTCCACTACCACACAGCCACATGGCGTCCACCGCAGAAGCATCGGAGCTCGATCACTTACAGCACCACCGCCGGAGAAGGAATAGGCGGCCCGGCATGTACCAGTCTGGCCAGCGGCGAGAGAGGCGTAGCCGCTGAAGGTGGTGTCCACAACAGAGAACCTGGGCAAGACACGAATGTGTTAGCTTATCCTACCCCGGCATGCACCACTACGCCCTTGACACCTAACCCAAGCTTCGACGTGCGCTTAGGAAGCAAGGTATTGAACATACTGGAGTCCCTGAGGGAATTCAATGTTGAGGAGACACGACAATTCTTGCGGGCATCCGACGCAGAAGTAGTGGGGCCGACTTCGACAATGTACTGGTCGAAGGCGACGTCGAAGATAGTGCCGGTAGAGTCGACGGTAGCAAAGGCGTGACCGGCGGGGCATCCGGAGCCGATGGCGCTGATTCCAACAATCTTGACATCGCTCGCAGCGGAGCGGCTGCCTCGAGAGGGGCGGCGGCGGCAAGGCCGAGGAAGACAAGGGGGCTAAGGAACTTCATTGCGAGGTCTCGACGAAGACGTAAGAAGAAGATGTGGATGGGTGAGATGATGCAGAAAGGGGGTATGAGGAAAGATGGCGACGCGAGTGGTGGTGTTGTCAGATATCTCAAGGGGCGCCGATGAGGCAAGAGGTGCCTTTATACTTGAGCTTAACGTGAGTTTTGACGAATGGACTCTCCATCACCGCACCAGGCCGAGTGTTTGCACAGCTTCCACGCAAAGTCCTAAGAATAGATCTGGCATCGTGGGTGGTGGTCGTCTCGTTTGCCAACACATCTCGCTCACCCAGACGGCCAGACGCCATTTAGCGAGCTTTGGTGACAAGACTACAAGGAGCTATCCATATGACGGTCAACTGACCTCTAGATCCCAAGGGAGCGAGCGATGGGGAGCTCCCAAAACTACCTCACGACTCACGATCTTCCTCCAATCACCTAGAATCAAAGTCATAACTGGTATATTACCTGCCCCTCTCTCACGCGCGCCGCGTACTAGCCACTTCTACCCATAAGAGATCATGAGCTATCCCTGACCTCTCCGTCTACAGAGATAGTCCACGCTAGGCCAAGTCAAGAAAACCCTTCGGTCTTCTTGTGTGTCCGTCTCCTGATCGGTCTCCTTCTAGCCGTCCAGAGTGTCATTGCCCCTCGCCGAGGGGTGGCATTGCTTCCTCAGCTAGATCGCGGTGGTCCCGACGACGTTGTTCAGGCCACCTATGAGGAGCACCTACCTTCGCATTGTTGGTGTATTAATGTTGCAACTGGACCTGGATATCACGCATCTGCCCCTCTCCTTTCTTCGCTTTCAGGCCTACGATACCCACTTCACGAGTCCCGCGCGCCGGTCTAGCTCTAGCCACGAGATGTTACGAACCAATATGTCGAGGCAAGGTCCCTGGGTGCCCGGTCATCTATAGGAAAGTTAGATTACGCTTCCTGAAATAGAAAGTGTGGTGTTACCTATCAGGCATCTGGGTAGGAATAACACCACTGGGATGGTTGTGCGAGGGGGCCGTGAAGGTAGGTGCGAATCTCGTGCACCGGGACATGCGCAGAGCTTCCTTTTGGGCTCCTTTTGTTTCTTCATGAGGGGCAGGGACTTTGGATTCTCGCGCCACTGCTGCCAGTACATGCTCTATTTGGTCCTTGTCTTATACGAGGCGTCCCACTGTCTCTATCAAGCTCACTAGCTGGAGCAAATAAAGCCAGGCCAATAGAGGAAGCTGACTTGGTTTGTTTCCGCGGGAGGTTCCCGGAAAGGGAAGTATGGTGCAAAAGTCGACTCACTTCCCAACAAGATAGGGCGGACTTTGGGGATATTTCTCCGAGAGCTCGGGGAGCCGAACCGAAAATAGGGATAGGGAAGTGGGTTTAACCCAACTTACACGACGTTGAGGTAGAGCAAGGAGGAGGGAGGGGGAGGGTGCGCTTCACGCCGTAGCGTGGGTGGTGTTTAGCCAATCTAAACTTTCCCTCATTCCCGGGTAACTAGATCCATGCGAGAGATTCTGTAAGTGTCTCTTGGCTAGATCTGCTCTGCGAAGGGGATGATGGAGCATCGCGATTGGTGGTAGACTCGATGGGGCAGCTCTCAGCGTTACGCGAATCGGCTCAAAGCGAATGGTTGCCTTTTTGGCGAGCTAGTTTGCTACTGCTCGCCGAGAAATTGAAGAGGCGAGAGTAAAGAGAGGGGGCGAAGGTTCCATCAAGGGCGGAGCCTGCCGAGACGAACAACCGGAGGGGCCATCGCCGGCGGAAAGGAGCGGACAGCTTGCGAAGAGTAGCGACGCAGGGCACTCGGTGCTCAGGTTTTACTTCTTTACGAAGAGTGGATCTCTGGATATTCGACGTCAACCAACTTTTGATATCTGCCTCCCGTTTGGGAAGGTCTGAGAAAACGTGTGTAAGTAAGGACGGGGTGAGCCCGAGAAGGGAGGGGAGGGGGTATGTAGAGGTAGATTTGTGATCCAAAGCCCGGTTTTCAGGAACACCGCCCGCATCGAATCCGCGCCGATGGGTGCCATATACAAGGCTTTCCTAGCTGTGGGGTCCTTGGGGTGATTTGGAGGAAACTTTTCTTTTTCCCTGTTCCTTGTCGCTATGTGCGAAGAAGAGGAAGCGGCAGAAAAGCGAGACGGCGACAACGACATGATGAAGAAAATACAACTTTGTGGTGTAGCATTTCAGCTTGCGGTCTGCGACGGTGCTTCTCTCGCTTTTTTCTTATATTAATTAAGCGGATGGAAGGGTTGTTCTTTTTACCTCCTTCTTTGCGCGACGCCACAAGGAAAAGACGGTTCGATATTGCGAATGAACCAATCCGGGTCCACGGATGGCAACCTCGTTTGTTTTAGCTGCAGAGGAATGGAGAGAGAGAGCCAAGAGGTGAGGACGCAGAAGCACAATTGATCATGTTAGCGTCTAGCGTGGTGAATTGTTTTCTTTATTTTTAACTCAAAGAAGGTTCATTGGTCTTTGTGTTTTCTTTTACGTTTTTCTCACTTTATTCCCATTCCTGGAATCTCACGAGAATGAGCGAGTGTGGCGTTTGGTAGCTCCCTACTCTTCAGGAAGGTGCACATATTGCTTAGTTTGGTCGAGGGTGAAGCGGACACGCATCTCGGCGTTGCTTCTAGGACGATAGCGACGGGGAGCCGGGACAGGCACCGCTCGGCCGTTTACCGAAGGCTAACTAGTTTGGGAAGCCAAGGCGAAGAGCACCAAGAGAGAGGAGGATGAGAATATATGCTTGGTTATTCAAACGGAGAAGAGAAATTCGCGACAGGGAGTTGGGACTAAATGTTGAGTTCGGGCGAGTTGAAAGGCATGGGCGACTGGCGAGGGGGCCAGGTTTGGGGATGAAGATTTGGTTGATGTTCGTGGAGCCACCAATCACATCGCCTAAACCGCACCGCGATACTGAAACTACTATGCACTTATCTTCGATAATGATTGGTGACATCTTGTATACTTTTGCGAGTCGCCGTAGGTCTTGAGCTTCGAGCAGTACGGGGAATGGGAGTGATACTAGATGTCTTACACGTAGCAGGCGTCCAGAGCGAGGTGTTGGCGGTTTCATGGGAGCCACCACACCAGTTGTTTTCTTGTTCTTATGCTCTTTTCGCTCCCATTAGTTCTCCTACGGAGCAAGGAAAGCTTCCCTTAGCCTTGAATCATCTTGTCGCGAATCCTAGGATCGATGCTAGCTTTAAGCCTCGGGCTACGCGACCACAGGGGCTGGCTCCCTCAGGGTCTCTGATCAAAAGGCAAATTATACGCAAACTAGCCCGTACGATGGAGGAACCAATATGAATCAACCAGAAGGAAAGAGGACGGACGCTGCGGAGCTGCCATTCTGACGCAACGAGCAACGGAAGAAGGTCCTCCTCCCGTGGGCTTTCCCGTATCGTGTGGGGCTTTTGTACGGACCGGGGACCCCTTCCCCGCTAGTGTCCCCACACCCCGGCGCCACACCCGCCCCCGCGGTTGTTAGGTTGAGCCACTTGCTGTCAACTGTAAAGGCACCACCTGACACGATCATGCAGACAAAGGTCCCAGTGCTTCCTCGCATTGTCATCACTACGGTGAATGACGCAACCCATTGATCCGTTCCTTCCCTCAACCTTCCCTAGAGACTTCCATCTCCATCGCTTCTGTGGGCGTTGTATGTCATTTCCGCTCTCGCATTATCGAGGAACCACTGCTATAACTCCAGGATTTATCTCATCTTTTCGAGTCGGACGAAGACGATTGAGCTCTCTTGTGGCAGCAGAGAGCTGCTTTTAACCCCGGGAGAAAAGGAGCCGAGCGTCCAGTGGATGCGAAGCCCAGGTGGCCCGCTTGCTTCGATCCCGAAACCACTGGGGTTTCCCGCTTGCTGTTTATCCCCCATTTTAGTCAGAGGGAGAGGGAAAACAATAAATCCAATCAACTAACTAAGTGAGAGAGGGAAACAAGGATTAAAAGAAGCCCCGAGGCGGATAGCTTCGTTCACGCGGCTAGCTCTCAGCCTATCCTCTCCCACCATGCCGAACCACGCGGAGCGAGCCCCGCTCATCGCGAGCGTCCCGGTGCGGACGCCGCGCCCTCGGTACCCCCACAGCACCCTCCGGCGGTTCTGCACCATCTCCTGACCTCTATCCTGCTGTACGTCCTGCTATCCTTTGTCATCATGCTCTTCGTCGACGGGCCGCCCCACCACCGCCACCGCCGGCACGGCCACGGCTGGTGGAGCGACGTGTGGAGCCTGAGCTGGTACACCGACGCGAGGGTGTCGCACGAGGAGCTCCGCGACATCTTGCTCGACACCCCGACGGCAAGCGCGCCGAAGAGTGGAGCCGGTACTACACGGACGGCGTCCACCTCGCGGGTAAGAACTACTCCCAGGCTGCCTGGACCCGGGAGAAGTGGGCGGACTGGGGTATTAAGTCTGAGGTTGTCGCGTACGACGTCTTTCTCAACTATCCTGAAGACCACAGCCTCACGCTCCTCGAAAAGAAGAAGAAGAAGGAGAAGAAGGAGAAGGAGGGAGAGGATGTCGCCGAGTACGCGTTCAACTCGGGCCACTGGGAGGTCCAGTTCAGCGCCTCGCTCGAGGAGGATATCCTTGACGAAGACCCCTTCACTAGCCGCGAGGACCGGGTGCCCACCTTCCACGGCTACTCTGCCAGCGGCAACGTGACGGCGCCCTTTGTCTACGTCAATTACGGTACCTACCAGGACTACGAGGACCTCGTCCAGGCCAATGTGACCCTCGAGGGCAAGATCGCCATTGCCAAGTACGGTTTCATCTTCCGCGGCCTCAAGTGCAAGCGCGCCCAGGAGCTCGGCATGGTCGGCTGCGTCCTGTACTCGGACCCGGGTGACGACGGTGAGGTGACCGAGGCCAACGGGTACAAGCCGTACCCCGAGGGTCCGGCGAGGAACCCTTCCAGCGTGCAGAGGGGAAGCGCACAATTTCTCAGCGTGAGGCCGGGTGATCCGTACGTTTCTTCCTCCCAAATGGTGTTTTTTATATAAAGAGAAACGAATGAAACTGTCCCTCTCGTGTTGTATACTAATAAAGAATCTTGATAGGACCACTCCTGGCTACCCTTCCAAGCCTGGTGTTCCGAGACAACCAGTAGACGACAGCACCCCCAGCATCCCCTCACTTCCCATCTCCTACGCCGACGCCATCCCCATCCTCCGCGCCCTCAACGGCCACGGGCCCAAGGCCTCCGATTTTAACAAGTACTGGCGGCGCAACCGCGGCCTAGGCTACAAGGGCGTGGAGTACAATATCGGTCCCACCCCCGACAGCGTGGTTCTCAACCTTTACAACAAGCAAGAGTACACCACGACGCCCATCTGGAACGTCATCGGCATCATCAACGGCACTCTCCCCGACGAAGCCGTCATCGTGGGCAACCACCGCGACGCCTGGATGATTGGCGGCGCCTCGGACCCCAACAGCGGCTCCGCCGTTCTCAACGAGGTCATCCGCAGTTTCGGCGAGGCCGTCAAAGCCGGCTGGAAACCCCTGCGCACCATCGTCTTCGCCAGCTGGGACGGCGAGGAGTACGGCCTCGTCGGCAGCACGGAATGGGTCGAGGAGTTCCTTCCCTGGCTATCCAAGGCCAACCTAGCCTACCTCAACGTCGACGTTGCCGTGAGCGGCCCCAACCTCCGCGTGTCCGCCGCGCCCCTGCTTCACGACGCCTTCCTCAAGGTCATCGACCTCGTCCCCTCCCCCAACCAGACCGTGGCCCGCCAGACCGTGGCCGACCTCTTTAGCGGCAAGATCTCCACCATGGGTAGCGGGAGCGACTTTACCGCTTTCCAGGATTACGCCGGCGTGCCGTCCCTCGACATGGGCTTCGTCCAGGGCGCGCCCTCCCCGGCCAAGCCATCTACCACTACCACTCCAACTACGACACTTTTCACTGGATGAGCGGGTCCGTCGATCCGGGCTTCGTCTACCACAGGGCCATGGCCCAGGTCCTCGGCCTCCTCACCGCCGAGCTGGCCAACACCCCCGTCATCCAGTTCAAGGCCACCACGTACGCCGACGAGCTCGGCAAGTACCTCGACAAGGTCCAGGACGCCCTCGAAGCCGCCACACCTGCCGCCCACCAACAACAGCAGCAGCAGCAGCAATCAAGCGATGACGAGAATGACGACAAAGAGGAGAGTGAAGAAGTTTTCCTCGCCGCCAGGGCAGTCGCCCGCAGCTCCTCCTCGGTCTCCACCAGCACCGACGTCGACGACTCCCACCGCGCTTTCCCCAACACCTCGACCGCCTCCGCGACTCCATCGCCGAGTTGCGCGAGGCCGCCGAAAAGGTCGACGCCCAGGCCGAGTGGTGCCGCCGCCAGATTGCCGGCGGCGGTATCCCCTGGTGGCGCTTCTGGGACAAGATCAAGCTCGGTATCCTCTTCGTCAAGACCAACACGAAGTACAAGCGCTTCGAGCGCCAGTTCCTTTACGAGCCTGGTCTCGACGGGAGGAGCTGGTATAAGCACGTCGTGTTTGCGCCCGGTTTGTGGACCGGCTACTCTGGAGGTTTGTTTTCCCCCTCCTCTTTTTCCTTTTTCTTTTGACCTTTGTTTTGTCTTCTCCTACATGAAAAACAAAGCCCCCTTTCTCCTTACCTCCACCTCTTTCTTTTTCTTGCTTGGCCACTAACTCTGAAATCACGCATATTAGCCGTCTTCCCCGGCCTGCTCGAGAGCATCAACGCCAAAGATTACCCCAACGCCATCAAGTGGGCGGCCATCATCGACAACTGCCTTCAGGATTCTGTCAAGCTTCTCAAGAAGTAGGCTAGAACGAGGGCTAGGAAAAGAAAAGAAGAACCGGGCTTTAATCTAGCAAGGCCAGGCACTCGGAATGCTAGAACTGAACCGAACCGCGCGCTGCGGCGGTGGGTGGTTTGGCTGTGTCACGCTGTGATGATCGAAACTTGGTAATGATGCGTAATGGACTACTTCACAAGGTTCTGTATGTATGTATATATAAATATATACGCAACATATTGTAAAATTTTTATTCAACAGAACTAGTTACAAGTTAAGCATAGAGGTTCCTCCTCAAGTGACATGACATAAATCGTATTCCACCCACAAGAAAAAGTCCATTCCTCATTAAAGACTCGTCATACACACATGATTCATCAACGACGAGACCTATCAGCCCAAATTCTTTGTTTTTTTGTCAAGCCTTGGAAGCCCCCACACCGGAAATCACCACCCCTGCCCTCCATCAGCAACCTCCGCCACCCCCTCGCGCCCGCCAACCGCGTACCTCACCCGCAGGACCTTGTCCCTGCCGGGAGCGGGATCCCAGAAGCCCGGAAGCCTGCTAATGCGCAGACGCGCAGGAATAACGATGGGCCCGCCGGGCTCGCGGGCCAGGGCGGCGAGGGCGACGGTGACGTCGGCCACGTCCTCGCCGGCCCAGCCCGCGTCTGCGGCGCCGTACTTGGCCGAGACAATGGTGAGGGGAGAAGAAGCGTCTGAAGAGGCGGCGGGAGCAGCGTTTGCGCGGGAGTGGAGGGCGCGGTGGAGGAGAAAGGTCAGGTCGTCGGCCTCGGCGCGGCGCGCGGCGCGCTTGGCCGCCATCACCCTGTTCTTCTTCCTCCGGTTACCGTCGTCGGCCGGGTTCTTGCCCCGGGCGGCGGCGGTGGTGGCGGCGGCTAGGAGGCGTAGACAGCCGACGAGGAGGAACGGCGCGGCGGCGCAGCAGAGGAGGAGGCGACGGGCGGGATGGGGTAGGGATCGCGGGGAGAGGAGGAAAAAGGGGAGGCTGAGGCGGTGGCGGAGGCGAGACCAGTAGAGGGAGAGGTGGAGGCCGTGAGAGGAGAGACCCAGTTCCAGGCCCAGGCGGGAGCAGCGGCCCACGGGGAATAGGTGGCGGACGGCGAGGTAGCGGTCGAGCAAGGTGTTGGCGCAGAGCTCGGCCTCGAAGCGGGCGGGCCGCGGGTCCGTGCTGCCGGGTCCCGGGCTCGTCCTCTTCCACGGGAGGAGGGTTGCGACGTTTGCCACGTCCCGACCGTAGCGGAGGTAGGCGCCCAGGGAGTCGGCGGTCGCGGCGAGCGACGCCGCCCACGACCCGGATCCGACCGCGTCGAGCTCGTCGTCTAGGCCGCGCATCCCGCCCTCTCCGGCCGGCACGTCGCCGTTGTGGTTCGCCGCGACGGCCACGCTGGAGACGGAGGCGGGGGCATGGGCGGACACGTCGAGCGCGGGGCCCCGCGCGCAGGGGGTGGTGGTGTATCCTAGCTCGACGCTGGCGGGGACGCGGACGGGGAACTCGGCGTAGAAGAAGCGCCGGCTCACGCGCGAGAACTCGCTAAAGAACTTGCACGTGTCCTCCGTTGCGAGCGCCCAGTCGCCGCTGTCCACCCGCGCAAAGGCGGTACCGGATCCGGCGATCCGCTGGACCCAAGCCGTGAGGCGCGGGGCCCGCACGCCGCCGGGGCGGGGGCATGGCCACGCTGCCGCCAACGGTCGTGGGGCGGCCGTGGAAGGCGGCGGAGTGGGCGGCGCGCACGGTTAGGGCGGCGCGCGGCAGGACATCGCTCTCGAGCTCGATACTGGTGCTGGAGAGAATAGTTTGCGCGTCGCTCGTGGTGCGATGCACATCCTGGCGCAAGCGGGCGGTAACGAGAGGAAGGAGTCGACTCTCGACGAGCCGGATCAGGCGCTGCCTCGGAATGGCCAAGGGCAGGAGCGGCTGATAGCGGTCGGAGAGCAGGGACATGGGCATCTGGGCCATGTCCTCGGCCACGCCAAACACGGAGCCAGACACCGTCAGGCTCGGAGCCGGCACGATGAAGACGGGAGCCTCCCGCGCCGAGTCCAGCGACGCCGAGTCAAACGTAATGGTCGGCGTCTCGCCCTTTTCCGACGCGGGCTCCGGCGCCGCGAGTATCTGCCCCTGCACCGTGCGTAAGCCGCTCTTGACTAGGTTGCCTAAACCAGGCACGGCAACGGTCAGGTGGTGCCCCAGCGTGAAGTCGAGCGGCCTCAGCCCAGTCCCGCCCTTGACGGGCTCGCCGCGCAGGCGCTTCACGAGGGCAGAGGCGTCCACTCGGATCCCGAGATCGGATCCGGTTTGGACGCGCGCGGCGCGCGCGGCCTGCCTCTCGAGTGCGTCGGCGAGGAGGAGGGCGAACCCTTCGCTTCCGGGGTCGTAGCCGGACCGCAAGGCAAAGTCGTACGCGGCTCTCTGCTGAGGGTCCAGGAGGGTCTCAAAGGCCATCTGCACGCGAAGAAAGTACTTCCACGCCGATTCCCTCGCGCTTGGGTCATGGTTCTCGGGGCACAAGAGCCCGCACCACTTCCAGTACGCCTTGCGCACGTCATCCGTGCTTAACCCCTCCCTCGGCAGGCACAACACCTCGTAAAAGTCGGCATCCCTCTGATCCTCTCCTTCAAAGACCTCGTCCTCCCCTCCCTCCCCCGTTCCTCCTCCTCCTCCTCCACCTTCCGCCCCTCCCTCTTCGCCGTCCCCGTGCCCAACCTCGCCACTGGGTGCCCAGATGCTAGGCTCCCTCCACTCAATATCCGACAAGGTCAACCTGTCGAACACGGAAACAACGTCATCTTCTCCAAACTCGTACTCCCTCCTCGTCGCGGCAAACTGCTCGTTCAACGAAAACCGCGAGTCCATTGGCCTTAAACCATGGCCGCCGCCTCCGTGGTAGCCGCCTGACGGAACCCGAGTCTGCGGTGGCGGCTCGTAGATGGAAGGCACTCTCGCTTGCTGCGGCTCATATGCGGAGAGCCTGGACTGGCTTGGCTCATGGGCGGAGGATAATCTCGCCTGGGGCTGGGGCTGGTGTTGGTGTAGTTCGCCGTAATTTGGCTGCTGTGGCTGCTGGTGCTGGTGCTGGTGCTGCTGCTGGTGCTGCTGCGGCTGTTGGTAAAGGATATGTGGAGGAGCCTCGTCCAACAAGGCGCTGGACCTCGCAGAGTTTACACGGCTGGACCCGCGGCTCCGCCTCGCCCTCGGCGTCCTGTTTGGAGAGTCAGCCATGTCTGGGTTTGATTACGCCAGAACTGCACTCTCAAAACGCTCGCCACTTTTGCTCGTGATCCCAAATGGAAACGGGAGTTGAATAAGCCCGGATTCTACAGGGTGCCTTCTTCACCACTGAATAGATCACAAACTGATATAAGTGAAGCAGATACGGAGAGATGTTCCAGGGACAGGAAGCAAGTAACGTGATGAACACAACAAGAAACCAGACAAAAAAGGGCAGAAAAAAAAAAAGAAGAATCAGCTTACCCGTGGTTGGCGAGGGTCCCCTCTATATCTGATATTCATTAAAGGACAGGGATGGAGGGGATGATGTCGTCCCACACGTTCGCTCTCGTTTCGTTGTACACGAACTCGGGCCAAGCGAGACGGGGAAAACGCGAGGATGGACGTGTCAAGTGGGCCGACAGCAGCTGTCCGCTTCCGGCTGCCAGTGTCGCATTGAAAACGACGCTCGTTTAGGAAATTAAATCAGTGGGGCCCAGCACACATCGCCTCGACGACTGGCTCTTTCCCAACTTTGCTCGTCCGCTTCTTCCAGCCTTCTCTGCGTCATTCTTCTCACTCACAGTTAGTTTTCCCTTTGGCCTGGAGGGGGCAGTGCGTGTGTTTTCTGTGTTGTCTGTGCTGTTGCTGGTCCGAGTGTGCTCAATGTTTTGTCTCGCCCATTCCAAGCACGCTAAACAGCGCCGGCGGACTTGCGGAGCTCTTCCGGGTCGGGATCCGCCACCGCCATACGGGAGCACATAGAAAACAATCATGGATGGATGAATGATAGGTAGAGCATAGAAAACCATTGTCGAGCACGCCGTCGGGACTGTCTACACTAGCACGGGGAAATGTTCCTTCTTGTGAACCATGGAAAAAATCGCTTTCATGCTTTGCGTTCTCATTACACAATACCTGCTATATATGAACACCGCCGACCAACTCCCACTCTCACTCCTTCTTTCACAATGGGAAGAAGGAAGGGGAGAAACACCACGCCCAAGGGGCGAATTAAAAGCTTTACCACTTGCCACTTCCGTAGACTCTCTTCATATCAGACGCGTCTGGAGTGTAGATTTCTTCATCCGTCCCTTCGTGAACAAGAAAAACCAACGACCGTCCCCTTCTATACAGGTATCCCATGCTGTTTCGCCCTTGGACTCAAACAAATACGAGAAAGAGAGATCAACATGCAACAAGAATGAAAACAAATGGTAGAATGGTAGTAGAAGAAGTAGAAGAAAGAAGAAGAACAAGAAGAGGAGCAGGTGGGGGAAAGTGACGGAAGGGAAGAGCGAGATGGGAGGTGAAATAGAAAAAAAAAAACCTTGCAGGGGAAAAATAAACAAGAAAAGAACAAAAATGTCCAATCCGTACTCATGACCGCGGAGTCAAGAGGTTCCACGAAATGAAGAATAACTCCCACGCCTTCCACGGCGTTCCACTCTCCCACACTGCCTGCCCAAGGCCGAAGAAGAAAAAAAGAAGAAAGAAAAAGAACGCCCAGCTTTTTACTCCTTAGCCAGTACTTTGACGCCAATGGGGTGCATCTCCCCGGCCCCTCCTTCTAGACCGTTCACAAAGTCCATTGCTGACGGTTAGCCGGAAGATGGTCCGGGGCGATGCCCTGGTGGTTCGAGGTTGATATGCGACAAACAAAAGCGTAGGGGTATCAAGAAGGAATATGAACTCGAGAAATAAAGAAAAAAAAGGTAAACAAGGCGGGAATGAAGAACGGTAGTCTCTCTTCGAAAAGGAAAACATCCCCAGGGAAAAGAGCAGGAGGAATTAGAAGAAGAAAAGAGATAGCCAAAGGGGTAGGGCCGAGTAAGGTCGGATGTCAGAAGGAAGATAAAAATGGGGGCATCAAGATCAAATTGCATCACGTCATGTCGCGCCTCGTCAATCAAGCAAAGTCATTGCCGTTCGAGTAGGCGAGCTGGTCCACCTGTTGCACCAGGTCCTTCATCTCCCGCGCGAGCTCAAAGGCAATGGGCGGCAGGTTCTGCGTCCACATCTTCCATTCACGGTCGCTGGGACCCTTGCCCTTGGCCGCGATCGACTGTCCCTGCCTGCTGGCATTGACGAGCTTGTTGCGGCTGCCTTCAAGTCGCTCCACAAGCTGTCCGTTGCCAGTCGACTGCGTCTCGCCAATGACCGTGCCCACAACCTCGTCGATCGCGCCAATCTCGTCCGTGATCTGTTCAATGCTAGCGTTGCCGCGAATGGACCCCACTAGGTTCTGGATGCTGGACACGAGGACCGCGGTCTGGTCTTCAAGGTAGAGCTTGAGGTCATCGAGCTGTCCGTACTGGGAGGAAAGGTTGCTGTAGCTCTGGGCGGGCGGGGGACTGGCAGGTTCTTGTTGGTATCATAATAGTTGTTGTTGCCGTTCGCACCATTCATGCCGTTGCCATTCATACCATTGGCGGGAGGGCGGCTAAAAGCCTGGTCCCTGGATTCCCTTGGAGAATTGACGGGGCTGTACGCCGACGAGTCGACGCTCAGGCGACCCCCAGGCCCCGGAATGGAGGAGCGGGTGCCGAGAGCGATTCCTGCGTCGTCAACGACTCTTGTCTCGAGCTCTGCGGCGAGAAAAAGCCCCGGTTGGAGTCGACGGGCGTTATCGTACCGTCGTCATCCTCATCCTCCAACTCACCCGCCGGCGTGGGCCGCATCTTGACCATCTGGAGGAGCTCCACCACAGCCGCGACGAGATGAGACGCCGAAGCATCTAGGATCGATACTGGCGAGATGCCCGCCGAGTTGGCGTGATTCTTGGCTGCTGTGATGAAGGCGTTCGCCGCTCCAGACACCTTAGTCTTGGTCTTGGAGATTTGTTGCGCAAAGTCGTCGTTCCTCGCTGTCGCACCAGTCTCATCGATATCCTTTGTGATTCGGCGTACGCCAACAATCACCGCCTTCATTGCATCCATAACCTTCTCCGCCATCTCCGTTCGGGCAAGCTGCAAAGTCTCGTCAACCGCCACTTGGAACTTGGTTACGTGTATGTCCCTAATCAGTCCGTTGTCTGCGGTGAGCCCGCGCTCTCGGAGGTACTTGGTCGCATCCCTCTCCGCAGGAAGGCCAAGCGATGAGGCGCGCATGCTTCGGAGCTGCGTCTTGGCTCGAGTGTACCGGTTCCTCCATTCCCTCACATCCTGCTCGAGTTGTACAACAGTCCTTTCCATTTCTTCCTGGCGCTCGTACGACGAGCTGCTCTGCTGGGACAGCATCCGCATCTCCCTCAGTGCATCCTGGGCATTGCGCCGCACTTCTTCGGTGATGGACTGCTGCTCCCGTAGAGCTTCCTGAAGCTCCTGGTTCTCCCGCTGCAGCTCCCGGTCGGCGTTGCCCGAGTTACTCGAAGCGGCGGCGTTTCGACGTTCCTGTTCAACACGGTCCTCCATATCGGCGACTTGATTTCTGAGCTCCCTGGTTTCGCTCGCATGATCGGACCGCATGCGCTCCATCTCGTCTCGTAGCGAATCATTTAGGTCTTGGGCCTCCGCAAGCTTATTCTCCAAGTTGAATTTCAGGTCGTCCCACTCCTTCTTTTCCATGTTGCTCGCGCTGGCGCGGGAGCGTTCATCATCAAGGAATCGGTTCATCTCATCGTCCTTCTTCTTCAGGGAGTCCTCCATGCCGTCGAGCTTTTCTCGAAGCTCCTGTACTTGCAGTTGATAGTCTTCAATAAGCCTTTTGTCCGACTAGATTAGGGTTTTAACAGTTAGCCCAGTACATTTCCACGGCTTTTATTCCACCCCGTTATACTAAAACATACCTCTGATTGGACCGGACTTGCCTGGGTATCCGGGCTCCGAGGATCACTCAGACCGGTGGGCGCACGACTCAGGGCGGCAAAAGGCTCACGATCCGCGGGGTCGTCATCTTCCTCCACCATGGTGCTCTTGTTAGGTATTATAGTGTTGCTCTGGAATTGCTTTTGGAGTGGACGTCCAAAATCGCCGGGGGAGGCTAGGGGATGGGGAATGGAGTATGCGTAGGCCCCGCCAGGTTGCCTGATCGAGCTTGCATCCGAAGGTCTTCGCCTGCTCGCGTTTCTCGGCGGCAGACCGTTTGCGGGGTTCCCGAGCGGCTTATAGACATGCGCGGCGGGATATCTCCATCGATAAAATTAGGAAATCTCCTTTCGAGTTCGGTAAAAACATCGGTAACGAGGCTTTGGAATCGGTCGGGACCCAGTGATGATAGCTTCTGTCGTGCCTGATTCCGCTTCGGATGGAAGCCATTTTCCGCCGGGAGGGAGGGGGAGCGCGAGAGTCTTGGCGACGAAGCAACTCGTCATATACGTCGGTACTCAACTCGACAAACTGGACGCCGGTCAGACGAAGAAGCTTATCCTTCGCTTTCGCGGTCGCGCCAGTCACCCTCGCATTGCGCCCGTTGAGAAACCGGCGCAGAGCAAGATAGTGCTCGCCGAGGATGGCCTCGGTCTCCTCTCCCTTTGTGCTCCTTCCACTCTCACTTCTCGCGTACATGCCGGTTCCGTTGCTAGATCGGCCGATAGAGGGAGGGGCGAAGGACCACCGACGCTCCGGGCGACAGGTGGGAACCCGTTCATGCCTCCATTAGAACCTCCAGAGTTGGGTGGCGATATTAGCTGGCCACGATTGGGGAACGGGCCGCCATCGCCGTATTTGGACATGTTTGACGACCAGTCGTTTCCGCCTACAGATACAGGTGACAATGGTGCATTTCGGCCATTCATATTAGGTTATCGCAGCTCCTGTGATTTGCCCTTTTGAAGAGCAAGCCGAAAAACAGGTAGGCCTCAACTCCGTTCGTCTCGCTGTTCAACAGAAAGAAGCCGGGAGAGAAGGGGTTAGGTTGACGGTCTTTGCGGTTCGTATTGATAAGTCGCGTAGCCAAAGAGTCTACCCCTTTAACGAGAGGTCGAAAAACACGATTGTCGCTAAGTCGTTGGCGTGAGTTCGCGAGGGTGGGGAGAGTCGGCGACACAAGACGAGACTGTTTCTCGGGGAATTAATCGTAGTTCGCTCTGGCGTTGTGGTTTCTCCGAAAGCTCAAATAATGTTTTGGCGGCTCCCAAGTTAGACGGAGATGTATGCGATCGTCAAGTGAGAGTAATAGAGACCGAGTCGCTCCGCCAAATTTTTCTTTGGGCGCGGGGAGGAATTGGGTTTTGATGTCGCTAATTTTGGGGGTTCTCCGGGGGCGGGCGGCGAGGAGAGAAAAGGGCGGGTAGGAGGAAGAATAGGGGTGGTTGTCGGCCTTTTTGTCGAAAAATTGATAGCGACACACTCGTGCTATGCAGGTCCGATTTTTTAGCGCTTATGCCGAATTCGAATTGGCGGCGAAACCAGACATTCAAAGGAGGGAAAAGAGGGAGGCGTTCGCAACTCGACGTTTGCCTCGCGATCGAGGATTTTGGTGTCTTGTCGTGGATGAAATTCGAATTTGACACACCAGCGAACAGATGGCGAAAGAAGAGGAACAACCGAGAGAACAATTACGGCTAATGCAAGAAGAGGAAGAGGACGAGGAACAGAGGCAAGAGACCAGAGAGAGATGATTTGCGTGGGTTGAGGAAATCCGCGACGGTAGTGGTGAGGCATGAAACGTCACGGTGGTCGACAAGGATCAGGGGAGCCAATGGGAGACATGGTCCTGCATGGACAGGGTGGCCCAAATGGGGGAGGGTCGATCCAAGGGCTTCTGAGGGTCGAGGTTACTAGTCTCCAGACCGCCGCTGCAGGGGACTTTGGAAGGCAAAGTCCACCCTTCAGGAGGTACTAGAGTCCAGAGATTTTGGGAGGTGGCTAGTACCTCCCATAGCTGTAGTACCCTCAGGTCGGCATCGGAAGAAGTGGTCGGCCCCCGATCGATACACTTGTACTTTGGGAAAAGGGGTGCACCAAGCATAAAGTCGCAGGTGAAGTACAAAGTGACAAGTAGAGTCCTGCTCCAAAGCCCGTGCCGACTTGTTCGCCAGGGAAGGGGGTGCACTTGGACGCTGCTGGGTGTGGGGCATGTTCCTCTCTCACCAACTCCTCGATCGAGGTGCGAGGAGATACCTCTCAAACAAGGGAAGCCACGAGTCAAGTCACTCTATCCTCCTGATACAGTTCCTGCACGGATGGGCGATCATAAATTTGCACCTTCTCTTCGTCTTCTTGATCATAGATGCTACTTCATGCTGATTATCAGATACCTGTGCCCCATCAACCGAGTGTTAGCAGGTACTCAAGGCTGCTGCCCTATGACTGTTTCTTGGTATCCGCTTTAAAGAGAAATGAGCAACACCGAGAGATCGCACAGGCTTCATGGGTGGGTTTTGGGGAGGCGGAGCTTCCTGCGGAATCAACACAGATGGCAAGGGAGGCAACTGGTCTCGCTCTCCGCCTGCTCTGACTCGTTGGCTCTCGGGAGCGGCGCAAATAAGGTATCCCCGACGCTGCAGGCTCGACAGGGCCTCGCTAACCAGCAAGGCCAACATAATCGAGCACAAGCCCGATATTCAGGATACAGGCGACCCTGTGCTCATTTAAAACGAACCTACGGAGGGGAGGTGTTCGACACTACTTTTCCAGTTGCTTCCTGTCAAGCTCTTGACGAGGGATTTTTCGCCAGTCGTCCCAGTGGCCATCCTCGAACGCCCTCGCTCGCGTGGAGAAGAATCCCATTTCCCGCCTCTTTGGGCTGACCGATGTCTGGGCAGCGATCATGGCTAGCCAGGGGTGGCCTTCGGCTGGTCCGTGAACAGCACCGATCACCAAAAGCAAAAAGGCGACTCACGGGGAAAGCAGGTGACAGGAGGGCGAGAGGAACATTGAACTTCAGCCCACAAGTAGAGCAAAGTCTTGCACAAAGCAGGCCATAGCTACGATGTCCGGTATGTCGAAAGCACGCATCTTGGTGTCAATAAAAAGATCAAACGGAGCGGACAAATAATAACAGAGCAAGCCAGGCACGGCAAGCGGGAATTAGCGCTGTGGCCCTGGACACTACCTCTTTCCGTGAGCGGGATGGATTGTGCTCATTTCGAGCTTTGCTTCATTTCGCTGGCGCCAAGCCGCAATGAAATGAGGAGCAGGGCATGCACTTACGACGACGATTTGACCAGAACGAAACCCCAACCCAGGCTTCCCAGGCTTGCAAATTACAAGTACCCTCTTTTCGACAACCGCAATTTATGCAGGTACCAAGCAGGGAGAATACTCTTAATTTGTCTCTGCCCCACATTTGACATCCTCCCCTGAAGGCTGCTGGCTGCCAGGCGAGGGGGCTTGTGGCTTGTCGGGTACATCCAGTCCTCACACTTTGCACATTGATGGACAGACATCGGCGTCGTTGGCATTGGGGGCGCCTGCAGGTCTCACAGGCCTTCGGAACAGTGGTTGGAGAGATGGAGAGATAGGCGGATGTTTTCACCCGCCTTCCCACCTGTGGGGTGCATGTCCCGCTCCCTCCATCAATCCAACCCTCCCTTTTGGCTTGGCTGGCCTCCCGTTCCAATGGCCCTTCTAGGCGGCTCCAAGAGATGTGCAAGGCCATTGAACAGCTTATGGAAAGGGGTAATCGCGCTCTTTCATTGGCGCTCTGAAAAAGGCACGCGCTCTTCAATAGCCCATGGGCAGCTGACCATCTGAGGCCAAATATTAGCGAGCACCACCCGAAAGCGCACAAGCCCATCAGGTCTCTCTCGCAAGCCTCTGGAAGGGGCTTGATGGTGCAATGGAATCCCACGCTCATCAGTGGCCAGGCAAGGCGCTAAGGGAAACTTGAAGTCGCCATCTCCTCGCTTATTCTAGCCATCACAAAATATTTTCAGCGCCGCCTGACCGCCTTGAGCTCAGCCCGTACATCACTAGCCAGCACATGATAAGCTGCAACGTCAGACACCCGCAGCAAAGTGATGGTGACGATGATGATATATGCCGTAGAGTGTAAAGTAGGAGGTAGTAACGCGAGAGGCCGCTCATTCCGGCAGCCGGTCCCTTTAAGAAAGCCGACAGTCTTCATCGCCATCTTGATCCTGCATTTCTTCGCGAAATAATACAGGTAGCATCACTTCTTGGTCTCGAAAAGGATTTTGGCGCGCCTGTGTGAGGGGCGGGACGAAAGATGCAACCTCAGGGGTATACATACATGGGGGTTGATGGCGCAGCACAAAAGGAGAGCCGCCTCCCGCTAGTTCATCGAGAGAGGTTGATGGATGTCTCATCCCCCTCTCAACTTAGACCCAACTGGGGCCATGTCCGGGTTGGTGAAGTGAGGATTGGCATCCACTCTTGACGGTTTCGGACATTGCTTGTGAGGCTCCCGATCACTTGAGAGAGAGCCTAGTCCAGGCGGAGTAAGATTGGCTCCTCGAACCCAACCTTGCCGCCCTGGCTTCCAGCGGAAGGACCCACTTTGTGCGAGCTGGCTGCGCGACCCGATCCTGGATCCCATTCTGGAAAAGATGGAGAACTCGGGAACGGGGTGAAAGCGATTCACTATTTTCCTTGATCCACGCACGACAATAGGGGAGAAAGGGCGGTCGCCCACCCAGGGCCGCTTGACGAAGCGTGATTGTCTACACATTTCTTTTTCTCATGACGGGCCTCATGGAGCACTTATGCAGTAGTAGTTAAATATACCCTCTTCTACGTGCGAGCCTGGCACCCTGAGATCCTAACTCCGATCGAGAGGGCGCAAGGGTGCCGTCTGCCATGCCGAATTTGCGTTTGCGTCGACGCAAATAAACTTGGTGGGCTTGGAGCTACCACCTCTTGGCGCCATACAAGCAAGGTTGTCCACTACCATAATACTGTGTGTATCATTTTCCAGCACACAAAAACCTCATCTCCTACAGCATAGACATCCTTCTCCAGATCTAAAGTCTTTCCATCTGTCGATCAGGGGTAACGAGGATAGGAAGACCAAAGACGCGGAAAAGCGTCACATTGCCGATTCGGCGACAGGCCACTTGGTAGTTGTTTTCTTTCCCCTCCTGGGTGTCTCTTTCCCCCGCGTATGGCCCATTGTTCGTGTCAATTAGATCTCCTTCCACTACCCAGGCTCTCGTCGACAAGCCGCAGACATGATTGACGAGTCCTTGCTTAGTCCCCACAACGCATGAACAGAAAACTATGCAGAGATATCATCATCAGGGCCA